>OX327015.1:34543911-35143911 GCA_946800695.1 Geum urbanum
ATAATGATAAAGCAAGAGTGAATGAATCCGGTCTCAAACCTGGAAAACGCGATAACACCTCCATCACCATAACAATAAAGCTGGACTAGGCGTAAGGAAGAACATGATTGTCTGGTTATTGTAGGTCCACTTCGCATATAGCTTTGATTCCATAACTACTTATCGGAAATCAAAGAGAAACTGCTCACAAAATAAAAGTAGTATGTTTAATAGTCATCAATAGTATGTTTAGTCAACACTTCTAGTACTATTAAGTACAACACAAAGAAAACATACAGAATGCATGTGTATTCTCAGAGACGTGCAGTAGTGTGTTCACTCCACATAGGTAGTACTATTATATCTAATACTTTGTACTAATTTTCAAAAAACACAAATCAACAACATCAAGCACACATAAACACAAAAATAACAACAATAACCATATAGTAGTATTACTATGATGCATTGATCCATAATAAACAGTACCAGAATATGAAATCAACTAAATTGAAAAATTGAAATTCGAAATCGAAGTGCATGTACTTGTTGGTCATATGACCACATATATTGTTCCCACACGATTAATTAAACACACTGACAAAAGAGCTACCGTAAGAGAGACGCCAATGACGATGTTGTTTATGCCAAAGACGACGACGCAGATAAAAAGAGTAGCCAAAAGTAGTCCAAAGGCGGTGAGCACGAGAACGACCGCAGTGACTAGGACAAGGAGAGCGATCGCCACCATAGGTGCAGCGACGACGACTGAGATAGGGGAGATCATAGGGACATGGAGAGGGATAAGGAGAAGAAGAATGAGAGAAGGGAGAAGAGAGAAGGACGAGAAGGAAAGAAAATGAATCTAGGTTTGTTAATAAAAGGGCAAAATTATAAAGTCAGAAAAAAAAAGAATAAGTAAAAGTGACTTTAATTAAAATAAAAAGTATAAATGACCTTATTGATGAAGTTAGGTCTCTAACTAACTTTATCTGTAATTTTTTATTTTTTTAATGACATATAAATTTTTAAGTGACATGATTTTTTATATTTATGGACATTTTACTCAATTTTTTTACTATTTAATTATTTAATTTAATTTAATTGTCGTATCTTAGCTATGCTCGTGTCCTACTTTTTAAGATTTTGTTGTTTTTCGTGTCCCTACGTGTTTGTGTCCCCGTGTCCGTGTCTTTGGAACATAGTCTAAAAGTCAAATTTAGTTACAGTATTTTTGTAGTTTATGTAACAATATTGCTATTTTAAAGGTTATACAAGCTAAAACATAGAGAGAAAACTAAAAAGTTCAACGGAATATGAAAACTTTGAGTTAATTTCTTTGATAAATATATATAACTAGAGATTTAACTAAAAGTTATATTTAACTTTTATCTAGGGTATCTTCTTTTTTTTTGAAAGAGGTTTGATACCTAACCAAGTGCTATGCTAGAAAGTTCATCCTCATGTCTGGTTATCTAAGGCTAGGTATCTATTAGAGCCAACATTTTTCAATATTTAGTTCAATTATAATTTTATTCATAAAATAGGGTTTCTATTGAGGATTTTCTAAGAGGATTTAGGGTTTCTAAGTGATCTAGAGGGAATACTTTATTGAATTCATCGATTTATGTTATTTTAAACTTAATTGTTCATTTATCATTTATTTCGAAGACATCAAGTTAGAAATTCATGGGTGATGTGGCAAGCAATTGGTATAAGTTTTGGTAATAAATGTTTGTATCTCAAGCATTTTCGTCCTCTTTTTAGTATTAGACGGTGAAAATGTTCGGCTTCATTTGTTTCGAGATTGTTTGGTTATGCAACAGATAATAGCTCTTATCTTGGCAGGAGTTGGCTAGAATGCTACATGCTATCGGGATTGGATGATAGCATGCCTTGTGGGTCTTTCTCTCGAGAAACCTTTGCTAGAATTGTGGTGTTGATGTGGTTTATTTGGAAGGGCCAAAATGACAAACTTTGGAATGCGATATAGTTTGATGGACAGACTTTGAGAGTGTTGGCAGAGGTCTCACATGATCACTATGTATGTATGCATAAGACCTCAGACTACCCAATCAAAGTTCTTCAAACATGAACTAGACCCCATTGGGCTTCATACTGTGTCTGTATTGATGGAGCCTTCGATTCCTCTAGACATCGCTGAACCTCACTTTGTCTGAGTCGTAGGCATCGTTGAACCTTGCTTCATCTCCTAGGCCTCTTTAGATCTGATTGAGGTCAACCTCGAATGCTCATTCCGGTTGGTGCTCCACGACGTTGCAGCCACCAGGGTCAGCTTCTCCCAGTCTCGTCGTCCACCAACACCTATTGAGCTAAAAGTGGTGAATAACACATCTTCAGCATTCCTCGATAAACTCCTTTGAACCCTTTCTCTTGGATCGTAGTCACTTCTGCTTCGATAAACTCCCTTGACTCATTTTTCTTTTGTCTCCATGGTCTTCATCTTGGGTTGAGTGTGTGAAATTTTACCAAAATTTAATGTGATTTTTTTTTTGAAAGTTTAGAAAATATCGATAAAATTTGAGAAATTTTAAGAGATTTAGGGATATAATTGAGGATTTTTCATGTGATTAAAAAAAACCAAAATATTGACAAAATATCGCCGATATTTCGATTTTGTATTTCTTGGGCGCAACGTGCTGAGATGGTAATTACCAACCCTATTATTATGGTCAAAATTTTGTAATGTATTATCCTTCATATGCCATGCCATATGGTCTTCCAACAAGTGACAACTCATTGTCAGAATCACAAACAAATGCCTCAAATAATGATAGCAATGGAGAAAGTCGAGCAATGCCTGGTTCATACTACGAGCTCTAGAATGCTCAAAAACCACCCCCTGAGCCATATAGTTGGCATATAAGTCAATACATGCTGAATCACAATACACACATGATTCTGCACAGGGAAATGAGAAAAATAATGTGAATTTCGAACCTCATAGGTCCTCTACATGGTTCTGAAATATTTGTATATTTGATTTTGTGATGTGTAACACATTGTACAAAAGGCATGATTATCTAGCCTCTCATTGAGTTTTAGCCATCAAAAATTAAAAATAGAAGTATTAAATTATATTTTAATAATTATCAGCACTTAACACGTACTAATTCATTAATAATATAGCAAATTCATATGCCTTGATGTTTAATCAATATTTTCTTTTCACATAAGGTATATAATTGATCCAAAAGTTTCATTACAAATTTCCATGTATTTTTATTAGTTTATGTATTTTCCGTCAGAATTTTCATTGGATCGAATTTCCGTCGATATATCTAAATTTTGGACCGTCGATATATCCTCGATAGTTGATATTTTACTTCTTGGTTGCACCTCTCGCTCTCGGCATTTCAACACCTCCTCCAGCCACCCTCGAAGTTGACTGCAATGCTCAAGCTTCTTGTCTCACCTCACCTCGCATAATGTAGGGATTCATTGCTTGCAATGCCTCACAAGCAGTCGACCTCAACACGACGTCGACATCACAGCACATTGATATCGACGTTGGTTATGGAGGCTGCAAGCCGAGGTGTTGGGGGGGGGGGAGAGAGAGAGAGAGAGAGAGAGAGAGAGAGAGAGAGAGAGAGAGAGAGAGAGAGAGAGAGAGAGAGAGAGAGAGAGAGAGAATACAAAAAAAATTGAAAATATGAACAAGTTTTTTAAAAGGGCATTAATGTCTTTTTGCTTCTATTTTCAAACAAAAAATTAACATATCATCTATTTTGACGGGTGGCAGAAAGAAAATGGATGGAGGTACTTCGATAATAACTTTTAAGAATTTGAGTATCTTGATAATAATTTTTAAAGTTTGGGACTCTTTTTAGTATAGCACTAAGAGTCTAGATACCACAGATGAATTTAATCATTAAATTAATAATTTAAATGTTTCTTATGAATTACGACAGAGTCTCATTCTATAAACTAATATATTTACTAATATCTACCA
Organism: Geum urbanum; assembly: GCA_946800695.1. Taxonomy (NCBI): domain Eukaryota; kingdom Viridiplantae; phylum Streptophyta; class Magnoliopsida; order Rosales; family Rosaceae; genus Geum; species Geum urbanum. The sequence continues at coordinate 34,547,864 of OX327015.1, forward strand.
ACATAAATTTGGTAAGGAACATTTGAATTGCATCAACTCTGTCGTAATTCGATAAACGAACGTTAGAACTATTTTCAATTAAGAACCAAGTGCTTCATTCTGATTTCTGAGTGCACAATGTCACGCCTCTCTTGTTCCATATCTATTGAGCCGATTGTTTACGTATTAGTTACCTCTTCATTCGGCACACTGCAACTCGCCCTTACCGCTAGATAACTATCATTGGGCTTCACTGTCAGGTTAAATGATATTGTTCTTACGGCCCAGACCATGCGTGACAAGATGGGCTTCCCCTAGCCCAAAAAAAATACCCGCATCACCCAAAATTATATTAAAACCTCATTTAGAATTTGACAACAAATAAATCCTATTTCTCTTCGAACCGTACCACTGTTGGGCTCATTTGTTTCATGTTTGCAGCTGCTCCTAGATATGAGATTCTGGAGCTTATCTCCCAACGTAGAAAAGGTGACTAACTAGCTGAGGACAACCGGGATATCTTAGTTTACTAGTTTAAACTTTGTAATAAAAAAAAATAGTTGAAATAATCACTTAATTTTGTCACAATTTGACAATTTGATCATTAAACTTTTAAAAAATATCAAAAATGTCACAAAATTTTAACTTTATCTATTAGTTTGATCACTTTGTCTATCAATTTGATCACTTTGTTTATTGGGTATAATAATTAAATTAATAGTAAAAATTAAGATTCAGTGACATTTTTGATATTTTTTAAACTTCAGTAATCAAATTGTTGATTGTGACAAAGTTGAGTGATCATTATACCTATTTTCTCTTGTAATAAAACTACTCTAGCATAATAGTACGTATAGAACTTTGTAATCCGGCGCAGTCTTTATATTATTATACCATGAATGATTTTTCACGACCTTCTAAAAAAATAATCCCTTGGGGCAACATGAAACTCTGGAGGACTAACAGACATCTCTGCCCGGCATCTCTCACCACCGTGAACGGCAGTCTACGCTGCCCTCTTCCCCTCTGTGGCCTGCAAGACTTAAACAATCACCCTCCCCAGAAACTATTATCACATTTGGGTATAATTATCGTCATCTAAACAAAAAAATAAAATAAAAGGGAGCGTCACTACTCACTTAGACAACATCATTGGGCTTCACTATCAGCTGAAAGGATAATACCCCTTTTTTCGGCCTTACACCCTGCATGACAAGAAAAGCTCTTCCTCCTAGCCCCAAAAATTATTTAGAATTTTATAGAATCAAATAAATCCTATTTTCCAGCGTTGCAAAATGGTATTGAAAAACTAATATCAACGTGTCCGCTTCTAGCAGAGCCACCTGAGTAAACCGAGTGGTCGAGCCTCACGCTCGAAAGCGCCGTCTTCGTTTCCACTTTCCGCTCTGAACAAAATTCGAAACCCTAGAAATTCACAGCGTCTTCTTCTTCTTTCCCTCATGAAATGGGAGATGGAAATCGAAGAAATCGAGGCCGTGCTCGACAAGATTTGGGGCCTACACGATAAGCTCAGCGACGCAATCCACTCGATTTCCCGCGCTCACTTCCTTGACTCCGTCAAGGCTCTCCGCAACAGGTCCTCGTCGACGTCCTCGTCGTCGCCGGAGAATACGAAGAGGATCCACCCCTTGACAAACGACGCCGTCGCGCAAGAGAGCCGGAGCAACGGTTACGTGTTCGTGAAGGACTTCCGAGTCGAGCAGGAGGATGCCTCGGCGGTAAGGGAGGCTAAGAGCCTCAACGCCATAAGAAGCGCGCTCGAGAACCTTGAGGACCAGCTTGAGTTCTTCCATGTGAGTTCGTAGCACTCGTTTTTTAGGGTTTCGTTTGTTCGATTGTTGCCTTAATTTGCTTAAGCTGGTTTATTAGATTATGAGAAATGTGTTTACGGTTTAATTAAAGGAATATATGGACTTAGAAATTGTTGAAACTTTGATTGTGGTTGTCAACGATGCCTGTTGTGTAGTAAAATGTGGTTTCTGTAATTGCTGTAGTTTTGAAATGCTTATGATTGGGCTTATCTGCTTAGCATGAAGATTTACGTTTCAGAGTTATAGATTCCGAGAAAGTCTAAACAGTAATAGTGTAGGTTAGAGACTTGAGATTGTGTATAAGCTCTTTAGAGGAAAAGTAAGGATTTACATGGAAATGACTGTGAAGATTATTAACAATGGATTTGCAAGCAGTTAATAGCTTCTGGGATCATTTATACATGTGATTAAGTGTCGTAAGCCCCATAGTTGAGTTGTGCTTTATAAATTAGGAACAGCAATCATTAGGAGCTTATGCTCTGGAGCAAGTGCAATAACGTTAGAGATATATATGCCCATATATTATAAGCCTTGCTTTGGAAAACAGGCATGTCATGAAACAGTACAGGATGAGTTGCTAAACCTGGCGAGATAATAATATAATTGTAGAACTCTGTATTGAAACCTTATAGTTCAGTGGCAATTATCATGTGCATTCAATAGGTATAGGATTCACCTTTAATTTGATGGAGATTGCTATTGAATTGTCCTATTCAATTAGTACTGAACAATTCAATGAGTAAGGGGTGATTTCACGTCCAGCTTGGTTGACCAGGGTAGCCGTGGTCTGGTTAACTGAGTGGGATTGGTTGATCAGGTCCACTTATGGAAATCACAATTCAATGTTGTGTTGTGGTTTTGTTCATATCAGCAGCAGTGTATACAAAAAAATTATAAATTGTCTGTTATTCTTACTGTGACGTCGTTTGGAAAACTCTGTTTGATTTCTAATCAGCACTTGCTAGTTGAGGCATTTCAAGCTCAGCTTTTAATGTGAATTTGTTTGCTGTTAAAGACCGTGCAGGTGCAGCAGCGGGCTGAAAGAGATGCTGCAATTGCGCGCTTGGAGCAAAGCCGCATTGTTCTAGCACTGAGATTGTCTGAACACCATGGTAAGAAATACAAGGTTATTGAAGAAGTTCTAGCCTTTGTGGGAGAGGTCTGTGATGCAAGTGGGATTGTCTGTCCTGAAAATCCCTATCCAACCACTGCTGGTGACAATTTGGCGAACTCCAAAGGGGAGAGGTCTAATATTGTGATGAAAGTTCTTGTTTCAAGTTTAAATTTTGCCAAGAAAACTTTCAAGTTGGACAACATGGGTGGATTACTGGGGAATGCTGCTTTGGTAGCGGTCAGCTTGATTGCGATGGTGCATTTACAACAGGTACCAGTTAAGGACCAACCACGGGTGCTGGACGATAAAATTTACATCCACAAGAATGCTAGAAAAGCATCACGGATGGATGGGGGTTCTTCATCAAATGGCCGTCTCAGCAACTTGGATGTGCTCTTAGCAAGAGGTTAAGGGGACACCTAAAATTTTGTAGCAGAGAGTTAAAGAATTGGTGGAATGCTGTTATAGACTTATTCAATAGATCCATTGAGTTTGGACAACTTGTCCAAAGGTGTGTGATATTGTGTAGTCCAGTAGAAGGCTGTTATTCATATCATAGTTTGACACGAACGAGATATTCAAAGCTGTTGCCCTCTTTTCTGTAATTGTCTGGAATTGGCTGTCTATATTACAAGGGTTCTGAGTTTCAATCGACTTCATCTGTTTATGAGATCTCTGATTAGAATGCCTTCTCTGTTTGGCAGCTAGATTTCGTTGAGGATGTAATGCAGGCTTCATACGTAGGGTTAATTGCTTCTTGGCTTTAGTTGCGTTGGCTGAATCGAACCTATGTTCCAGTTTATTGTTAACACAATGCTTATGGATCACATCCAGTATCTAAATTCGTAACAGAGATTTCGGTGGGGAGCTCAAAATGTTTTCATTCCTTCAATTACATGTAGTAACTCAGTAGGGTCAACCGTGTGAGACTTTAGAGCCTTAATAACCATGTGAAGCACAGGCACACAATGAAGGCAAGCTTGAATCTCCCTGATCCTGGTTATCCCAGTTTGAACAGAAGGCCAGTGCTGTTCTGGTGTTCCGACTGTTCTCTAATACTAGTTTTACTTAGCTTTAGCGGATATTTTCCACCAATGTCGATATTAATTAGCAATGGCGTAGGATTTCTATATGAATGGAAGGATAATGCCAACTTACAAAAGGAATGTCGGAAAGCTTTACATGGCTTTAAGCTTTATGAGTTGGGATTATGTCTTAAAACCCGGTTTCTTGACGCAGAAAAATGAACATGTTGAAACTTTAAAGGGTATGAACATATAATTAGCCACATAATTTGCAGCTGTGTGTGTAAATACTTTCTTTGACTTCCTATTGGATGAATGACTCAAAAGCCTACGTAATTTTATATGAGGAATTTCCCTTTCAAGGACTAGGTGAAAAACATCCCTTCCTTTTATGTCCAACTTTACTTAGTTTTTCCATGTTTTTGTGATCTCGAATTCGACCACCAAGATTTTGTGTCCTTGGTGGAGAATGTCAACTAAACGATGTAACAGGGACTAGGTCAACCGATAAAGTACACAAATATAATCACTTCGTTAAAATGTTGTCTGTAAATTTCACGTATACATGAACTGCTAATGAGCTGCTACGTATATTATTGTTTAGGGCAGAGTTTTTGCTATGTGTAATACTGCGCCTGCTAATGATCATAAGTATAGAACATTCTGTATTAAACTTTTGTTTCCGAATCATGTTACAAAGAACTTTTAAAATCATGAAAAGGAATTACATATGATACAAATAATTGATATATATGCATGAGATAACCTTGTTTGATTCATGCATGAGTCGTGACATGGGAGTGAGATTGAGATATTACATTAAATACACAAAGATGCAGGAGATTGCTTTGGTTGCAAGCTTAAATGAGTATATATGACACTGTCCAAATCAAATCGTCCATACAGGGACCATGCCCCAGATCTAAAGCTATATTCTTGATCGGAATGAAATAGAATTTTCCCATGAACAAATTAAATTAAGGAATCCCAGTTGCCACACATTCTCACATTCCACTCCCATACCGTAGCTAGGTAAAACTAGGATGGGACCCCATTTGTCCACGCGTCGAGTGTTGAGGCGAGCTGACTCTTGGTTGGTGTCGCCACGAAACCACGACCGGGAAGCAATTGGGTTGCAGAGGCCCCATACGTATTTTCACATGTTGCCCGCCCCATTTGTCATTGTTGGGCCGGCCTGGCCCACTCATTTTTTTCTTCCAGGTGGAGATGGGAAATTTTAGAATGGGAGAACGTGGGGTGGGATGGGAGATCGACCGGAAACTGTCCGGCCGTGATATCATTAGTCAACCTTTGATCCCATAAAAAGTCATCATTGCCGTTCATTAAGCATGATTTAGTGGACTGGAACGACTCAGGACAAACAGAGTTGCCTCTTGATCCGTCCGGCATTGTTGGTGTGAACTTAGTTCGTGAACCGGTTTTATTTCACTATAGTTTTTTTTTTTTTAAATTATCTTAATTCATGGAGTGCTAACATAAACATAAATACTATCATTTTCTTAAACTCAAATATTTGAAACTTAGACGTACTTATCTCGATGTTGAAGTAGAGCGGGGGACCAAACCTGGCCTAGCTTAGTAGAAGCTATATATCAGAGAGGGAGGAGTTGTCGTTGTTGGTTAATTAATCGATTTGTTACTGCTTTTTTTTTTTACAACACTCTCTTTTAGAGCATCTCCAGTCAAGGAATTTTGGACAAATCGGAATTCTTCTGAGAGGGGACCGTCAAAAATAAGACGTCATCGGCGGAAAAAAGGTGCAACGGTTCCAAATGGAGAGGTCGACCGGAAGTTGACCGAGAAGAATTCCTCGAAGGCTTCTGAAAATCGAACACTAAAGAGGAAGCGTCTCCTGGTAGAGCCCACACACGTAAGTAATGCCAAGGCGCATCAGTTTATTTATTTATTTATTTATGACACGTGTAATACACGCGCCGTAAAAAGTTATTTTTTTTAACCAGTGAGTTATGCGCCAGTGACAGCCCGCCATGTGGCGAGGCTGTCTGCCACCTCTCTTCCAACGACACTTTTGATCTGCCCCGTCTATTTTGATTCAAATTTTCAATCCGACAGTCCAGATTCAATTAAAACGGCTATTTTTTAGGTTAACGCATAAAATTCAATATTTTGTTTTAAAAACTCTAATAAATCGCAAAAAAAATCGCAAAAAATTACAAATAATCCCATACAATTTTTCTATAAATACTACCTTTATTTTATTCACACTTCACACTAAATTTGTGCACAACAAATTTATCATCCATCTCCACCTCTTCTCTCAATGCTTTTAGTTTTTGCAAAAAATGTCTACCAATTGGCTTCTTTCCGAAAATGTAAAATTGTGAATATATTATTCTTGTCAAAGCGTGTGCCTTATCTCCGGCAACAAACAAAAGGTCGAAAAATTGTGGAAAAAAATTTATGCCGATTACCAAAAAAATTGGGAGATGGCTCATGGTGAATCGATGGCGGAGGTTAGGACCAAAAATGCACTTACTTCTCGTTTTGCTAAGTTGAAGCCAAATTTGACATAATGAAAACCTTCACTTGTATTCGCAAAAAGGAATCCAGAATCTAGCAGAAATTTGCAAGATGAGGTAAGGGTTTAATTATGTTAGTCCTCTGTATTTTATTTGATTTTATGAAATAAAAAATGTCAAGTCCATTTTATTTGATATTATTGTGACGTATCAATTCAATTTTTTTTTGTAGTTAAGAAAAGCTCAAACACTTTATGTGGTAAAAAAGAAGAAAGAGTTTACGAACTTTGAGTGTTTGGAAGCGGTCAAGAATCATCATTCTTTTAAACCCGTCGAAACTAGTATTCCACATTCTTACCATGCTAATTTCGTAGCTACTCCTCCCGTTAGTAAAGTGTCTCCTACCGTCAACTTGGATGAGGATGAAGTGATTCCAACACCACAAAGCAACCTTGAAGGTACCTCGAGTCCAGCTAGACCTCAAGGAGTGAAGGCGTCTAACGAAGCAAAAAAAAAAGGAAAAAAAAATCATGACACCTACAAATGAGGTACAAGATGAGACTTTGAAAAGCATTGCGGCTAAGCAAAAAAATTTCGTCGATTGGCAAAAGGCAAGTGATGAAAAACAACAAATCCTTGATGAGAAAAACTACAAATTGAGGGCCTTAAAGGAAGAAACAAAGATCATGACAATGAATTTAGAGGCTAGGACCCCCAATGTCAAAGAGTTACCTCACAAAGAGGAAATCAGAAATCCTTAAGCAAGTAGATGACAATGATGAAGAAGATGACGATGCAAGATTTACAAATTGTTGTCATCCGCTCCCACTTAATTTTAGTGATTAGTTTAGTTTGTCTTAATAATAAATCTATGTTTGGCTTGTCATTATATAATTTAAATTTTCAAAAAATAAAAACACACTTTGTTTATTTAGATAAAATTCAAACATATTAATTACATCAAAACATAATAAATTGCACTCAAACAACATAAAATGCAGACACACAAAATTAAAACTCATTATTTAGAGTTGTACGTTCACCGGTTTCAATAAACCAGTTGTGCTTCACTAGGTCATTTTGAAGCTCTTTATGGACATAAACTGATTGGAGATCTACGAGATTGTCACTAAACCGTTATTGTTGTTGATCTCTTCTAACTGGCTCAAAAGAAATTCGGTTACCATATTGATCCACTGGCCCATCATAACCTGTGAAAGCACTTGCTGGGTTTTTGTAGATCTTCTTCTTCTTCGTTCTCCTCAAAATCATCCTCCACAAATTCTTTCTCAACTATCATGTTATGTATTATGATGCAAGCCAACATGATCATTTTTAATGTCGATGCATGATGACACATAGTTGCATGAAAAATAATTTTTCAACGACATTGCAAGATGCCAAAACACATATCCACATCTTTGCGATGTGCCTATTCTTTCTTTGCAAACAGCTTATGTTGTAGATTCTGGGGATTGAAAATTATTTTGGCAAATGAGGAGTACCTCAGATATATTTCATTAGCTAGATAATAAGTGTTGTGGTACGTGATAGTGTTGACTTTATAAGTTGATTGTGGGCTTCTTTTGGCAAGGAGCGCATTGAAGATATTCGAGTGATAGAGCACATTAATATTATTTTGTGCTCCAAGCACCCCGAAGAAGTTGTGCTATATTCATGTGTCATATGAGGCTACCGCATCTACGATTATAGTGGGAGAAGCCTTCCGCCCTGAGTATGACTCTTACCAAGCTATTGGACAGTTCTTCCATTCCCAGTGCATGTAGTCGATGCTTCCGATCATACTAGAAAATGCCAAAACAAAAAATGAATCTCAAATTCACTTCATCATTCCTAGAGCTCAAATACTCAAGCTTGAAAACTAATTGTCCTTAAAGCTGCACCTCAATGATTCACCCATATGGCTCACACAAGAATATAACTATTGCTGACATGAGCCAACAGACCCTAAGAAATTAGGCATAGGCCACCAATGCATATACATGTATGGCGACATAATTAGTCTATTCAAAATAATATAATATTGGGACGTCAATCTCATACCAGAGTATCATCTCGATTGAATAATCGAATTGCTACAATCTTCCATGTTGTACTATCATAGATATTATAATTCCTCTGATACCGAGTCATCAACTTATGAAAATTAATTAGAGGGTCAGAAAACTGCGAAATCCAAGAAATGCGACAGTTCTCGATAACATGCAGCGTTAAAACTCCGAATTTTTTAAAAATAGAAAAAATAAATTAAATCATCGCCGCCAAGCATAACCCTTGTCAGAATTCGCGCTCGTGTGTAAAATTCTCACATACTTTTGCGCGTGATAAACGCTGAGTTATCAATATGATGCTTCAAATCACGTCTAGGAGAAATCCGAAAACCATACATCATACAAATTTCAAATCATACTCATCCGCTACTAATCTCCACGTACAGCTATAACGCTCGTAAACTCATATCTGACATCGAGCTAAAATAATTTAATCTATGCAGCATAAGATACACCTCACCAGTCCAATGTTAATACAATATATTTTCCTCCACGAACTCATATGATTAATAACTAGAAGAAATACATTTCTAGGTTGGTGGAATGAAGAGAAAAGTATCCTTTCACGAGGAAATGTGGTCACGACATAAAATGAACACAGATAATATAAGAAACAACAAAAGTGAAGACAATATAGGTTAACAAAACTGAATTACTGGAATTTCTCAAAGAATGAATGAGTTTCGAAGAAGGAATATCAATATTTAATAAATCATCAACCCCTAATAATTGACATTTGTTCTTTTCCAAAACTTAGTTCAGCTTGTAATAACCGATGCGTAACCTCATTGAACCATCCTTCACATTCGCGAAAAAATTGGGGATCCTCACGATTAAATACTGGGACGGGTAAAATTCTTGTCGATCAATTCCTGATGTTGAGTCTGCCACTCTCGCAACTCAGCTGGAGCCATTTGATAGGATACTTGAGTTATAGGATCGGTACCCGATAATAACTCAACAATAAAATCTCTTCTGAACTGTAGGTAAAGCTAATAACTTCTCGGGAAATACATCCGGATACACACTAACTACTTTAATCGAATTAGTATAGAAAGTAAGAACACAAATTTTCATGACATGTGCCAATTATGTGGTACATCTTTCCCACAACAACATCACAACCATCACGGCCGAACCCATGCACAAAATAATATGTTTACCTCACCACAAAGCAAAATCTTAGGCAAACCGGACTCCAAAACACCTCTTCTTTTAGATGACAGTATACCAATGCTTGATAATGGCTCCAGAAGTCCCTACCCAAGATCAAAATAAATTCGATTATATTCAGAAGTGTTAGATCGGTAAACAAACCAAAACCTCCAAATTTACACTTCATCTCCGTAAAATAATTTAACTAACATCACCTCACCATAGGGATAAATTTACTCACCACAATTCCGGAGAAGTTGTGGTAGGTACGTTGACTATGGACACTAGCCTTACTGCTATAAAAGAACGCGTCATCCACCGGGTCAAACAAAATATAACAACATAGTCGAAAACATTCAACGTACCAAGAATGATCTCCGAAGATACTAGACTCTCACACAGAGTCATCCGGTGAAGGCGAGCCTGACCCGACAGTCTCGTTGGTCGTCATTCTAACCTCGGTCCTTGTATGCTAGTTGCCCAAATGGAGGTGTAGGTCTAGCACTCGAGGTAACTCTCTGGTCGCCAACAGAACTAAAAGCTAAAAATTCGCTTGAGGTATCCCTCGCAAAATGGTTCACCTGACTACAATGATATCTTACTAAAATTCCCAACTAGCACTGCCCAAAACAACATTTATGGCAAATATTACATAAAAAAAAGATCTCTGGGTGCTAGGGATGCAAATCTAGATCCACCGGTACTCATTCTAAATATCCGTCTCTGGCGTCAGCTCCTCTTCCATCTCCAAAATAACTCGAATGATGGGCAATAAGAGCTGAGGTATGAGATCCCATGCCAGAAGATGATGTGGAACAAATTATGTTGTAATCTCTACTCGTTGAATATCTCTGGCGGGGTCCACCTCCTTCAAATTGTCAACTAACACCGCGCACAACTTGAGGTAAAATTCTCACATTAAAACTTAGCACATACACATTCATCGAAGTCCGTGTATGGCGCACTCGACATAAACGAAAGAAGTAAATGTCATAAGCCTTGCTCAGACCTTCCACATTTCTCCCTCACTGTTCCGACTAAACAGAATGAAAATCGGAACGGGAAATAAAAGCAGTCTCGATACACCATAGCTGAGCAATTTTCTCGCCGCAGATTCACGAACTCTACATGCCTCCTTTGCTCAGCCACCTTACTGGAAAGCGACACTTCCATAAATCATTGATCTTAGCCCACGAGGTAGCAACTTCCTGCCTCTCGGTGCTCATCCACCAACGATAGGCATGGTCCTGCAGTAGGACGACAGCTAACTTTGTCCTCTGCTCAGGTGTTAGCTGATGACGCATACGGTCGCAAACTCGACCAATCTCGATAAGCTAGTTCTCACACACCTCCAAGTCGTGAGAACCAAAGAAAGGCACAACACCTGCCTTCTTGGCCCAAGTAACAAGATCGTCACGGTCCTCCCGTGGCACTGGCATAATATGTACGAATAGCTCACGCATCTCCTGGGCCAATGACTGCGCCTCATCCTAAGAAGCCGGTTGTCGAGGAATAATGATCTATGAGTTCACCGCTAATAATTAGCCCATAAAATCAGACCAAGAAAAGTTGTTCAATTAGAAGACTCATAACACTTAACAATGCACAACACTTGGAAGTGATGGGGATCTGCCGGACGGTTGGGTCACCCTTCCCAGAAGTGTTGTACACTATGAAATGTTTGAACTGATCTGACTAAAAGGACCCAACCCTCAATTAACTAGTAATCTAGGGTCACGCCTTAACGACAAGACTTAAACTACAAATTTCTATGAACTGGACTACCAGAAACCTGCAAGAACATCACACTTCAGATTTCCTACAAACAATACCGTGGACCGCCAATATCCATCCGGATTTCTCAATAAAGTGCGGAAAATAAATTAACTAAAATGCTGAAATAATAATACATGAACTGAAAATTCATAATCCTACAATATTAACAATTCACAACCAGCACTGAAAAATATTTACAACGCTAGTGTTCAGAGCGACTTCTAGGAGTAGAATAAAACATATAAAAATACACTATTAGTGGGCTGAAACCTACAGAAAAGTATGATAATTTGGTGGACTCAAAGCCTCAGGGGATTTAAATTCAGCTCAGAAGAAGCACTACAACCTGGGCAAGGAAAATCGAAAGGCCCAGGGAAAGGCAGATAAAAACATAAAACGTTAGTATGAGTGGACAAAAACTCACAATCAGTATAAAAAAAATTATTGTATCTGTGTCTTTCCACCAATTTCTATAAAAACATGCGAGTTCAACTGTTATAAAACTGTACGAATCATGGAGGTAGTCAGACACGGACTCCAGACCTTCCCTGACTGGTAGCTACGATGAATAGAACAATGGGACAGACGAGATATCCCGACCTCCCCTGACCGGTAGCTACAACGAATAAAAATAAAAGGTGATGGGTTAGACGAGGCAACTTGACATCCCCTGACGGGTCCAACGGGTCCCCTATCGGATCGTTCGTTAGTATTATCGTAAAATCAATTAATTATTATCCGATTAAACACACGTCTAAATTACTCAAGTTCATATACATTCAAGAATCTCTTCATTGCGTTCTTCACGAAATTACGAGCAGAACGATATACAATTTTGCCAAAAATTCTACCTCGTTAGAGTGACTGTCGGAATCCCACCGGCTCCAAATTGAGAAACCTACACATCAAATTGTTCATCTCAACAAGCCAAACACAACATTCAAGAAGAACACAACATCAAAATCAAACCGGAAAACCTCCAAATCGCCGGAAAATAAAAAAACTAACAAGAATTTCAATTCACTCGATCGCCGCCGTCTGGGAACGGCAAGGACTGAGATGTGTCGTGTTCAACTTGCCTCATCCTGGGCTTCAAAACTCCCTTAACCTCGATGCCAAACGCCGATGTGAGCACCGTTATCGTCGTCGTGAAAATCTACCTGGAATCGGCTAATTTTTGCCGTGTCGATTCTCCTTCCTCCAGTCACCACCGCCGGAGATGTTACCACCAAATGATAGAGGAGAAGGAGCCCAACATTTTCCACCAAGAATCACGGCCAGAGGTGGCCAGAAACCGCTGCACCGCCCCCGTCGAATTCAGCGGCGATTCTGGGCCGCTGAGCTTGGGTCAAACCGCTTGCCAAAATTGGAAAATTCTGACTTCCCCAAAATGGAAATCCTATATATTGTCGCGATTTTACGGTAATGTGTTTTCCTATATTTTCGTAAAATTTTCGCTGACCATAAGTTCTTCGTCGTAACTCCAATTTCAACACTTGACGTGGCCAAAAACTCGTATCGACAAACTTTACAACTTAATTCAAAGAAATTTCTTGAAAAATAAAATTGATAAAATCTCGATGAAATGCCAGCGAAAGTTACCGACGATAAAGACCAATTACCATCGACAATTAACGTAATAAATTAGCGACTAACAACATAAGTTCCGATTATCGTGTAATGATGTTCCGTGTCGTAACATATTCATGGCTGAAAATGCTCTTTCAGTTGTTTTTGTAGATACCGAAAGAGTCAAAACTAAGCAAATCAATCTATAAAATATAGGGACAATCAATCTATAATTAATAAAATTAAAATAGACCAGTTAATACTTACAACGAAAATCACGATAAGGACTAATTATGAGAAGGAAATTGAAGCTCATCTAATCATCTTGTCATGGGTGATGACTTGGAGTGATTGGTCACTGGTGTTGTTGTTGGCTTGCTGCACACTGAGAGAGGGAGGAAGACGACATAAACTTTAACCTTCTTTAATTGCAAGTTTGCAACTTGCTCTAGGTGGGTAATTAGTTTAGGCTGCCAAGGATAGGACTTGGTCACTTGGGCAGGGGCAGCTGGGCTTTATTTAATTTTCTTTTTTTAAAGTTAACTATTTCTCTCTATATATTTATTGTTTACACCATTTCATTTGGGTGGGACTTGAGTCCCAGGAAGTTATGCTGTAGTTCTGCCCCTGACAAGGAGCCATAGATGATACTTTTATTATAAATTTCATGTAATCTGATGTTTGAAGATGAATACACGTGTCACATCCTCATTGGTCGAAAATCTTACCTGAAATCTTCATTAATAATTTAGACGACAACGACACGTGGATGTGACACGTGTCACATCATGACTGGTCGAAAGTCTTAATGAAAATTTTCATCAATAATTTAGACCATAACGGTACGTAAAAGTGAAACGTATCATATTATGGTCTGAAATCTTATTGGAAATCTACATCAATAATTTAGACGATAATGACACGTGTCGTCTAGTTATTGAATCAAGATATTATTATAAATAAATTTTAAAATTAATAAATAATAATAAGACGTCCTATTTTTTACACTGCTACAGAAAAAAAACATGAATAAAACAAATAATTATCACAGTTTCTCAACTAAATTTGTTTAGGGCAATAAAAATTCAGGTAGAGCGGAAAACGGTGCACGAGGAAAAACGCACTTGCCGAAGTAAGCATAGGAAGGCTGAAGGCATGCACTATACATGTCATGCATGGCAATTTGGCAACTTGTCTCTGAACGCTTAAAGCAGTGAGCCTCCTTATTCGAAAGCCTGCATTTGACGACTTTTATCGATCGGATCACTATTCACTAAGCTGCAAGTTGACTCGGTCCAGTAGCTACAGAGTTTCATACGTATATTTTGCTATAGGCATGCATACATCAGTGAAACTGTGTACGGGATCGACAAAACCTTAATTATATCCGTCAATGTTGCTATAATTGTTCTCGACATGGAGCTAATATGGCCCATATAGTTTGCTGTACTCAATAAGTCAATATATAGAATATATAAATATAGAAGAAACTGTGCATATAGTTTGGGACCTTAATTTGGTATCATTTTCCTATTTTAATAGATAAACAAAAGAAAGTAGCGAGCAACGGTTGTGTGACTTGGGGACGAAGTAGTATGATGCCATTGGAGGGTGAAGCTATTGGCCTCTAGGAGGCCATTTTGAACGGACAGGTAATAAGGTCGCAAGGAAGTGTGTGCCCTCGGGTCATGTTGGAGCTACATATATGTAAATATAAACACTTCCACATTGAACAGTGTCGCCAGGCTACAACAAAACAAACTGCATGAAATTAATATAATCCTAGCTCTATATATATTTTGTGTACGTTTACTGCAGTATTTCTCCGCTACTTAATTATTGGTAATCCGTGCTGCATCTTAATTGCCATAACCATATTAAACTAACTTCCAGCTTTTCTCCATGACCAAAAGAAAACTGGAAAACGTACGTTACAAATGTTTAACTAACGAACCATGCAATGCGTACAGAAGATTTTCAAAGCTTGGACAGCTAGCTTTCAACTGGTCTTCGATCCTCTCGTTCGATCTACTCCTACTGTCTTTGGATTTCCACTCTTGTTTCATCCATATTTGTTTCCTGCAGATCAGCTAGCTTAACCAAAACATAGCGAGTGGCGAGTTTGGTTTTTCTGTCATGTTTAAGTTTATATCACCTCGAACATTATGTTTACTGACGATCAGAGTTCTCGGTCTTTACTAAATCTAATGTCACATATATGATATATCAAAATGTGTGGCGCACCGTTAAATTGAACATGTAACTTAATCAATTTTTCCAAACAATACAACATAAAACTAGCGTCTACATACTCAAAATATACATAAGAGACCCAGAGAGCCATGTCGATCAAAAATAGATGAAGAGAGATCGAGCGGGTCATCAAAATAGGACTGTATCCATATATAATTAAATTTTTTATCTATATATCACAAACTTGTGCTAATGCAACTAGCTAGTAACACTAGCGAGAGAACTACTTGGATTCATGATCATGGTAGTATTGGAAGTAAATCAGTACGTGAATAAGTTGCACACAGTTATTATTTATAGCAGACGGGCAATGCAACTAGAGTACGTACGTAATGAAAACTTAAAAACATATTCACCGGGAAAAGTATTAGCTGTGGGTAATAAAACAGTTGCATGCCTGTAAATGTATATGTACTAAGTTCATAACCTTAGTTACACATACAAATATGTATGTTCGATCATATTCATTGTACACAGAGGAACACAAAGTTGAAATCATGCATGGTCGACTTCCACCCCATTTTTATGTCCACCAAAAACTCTATGTATATGCAGAAAAGGTGGAAATAAATCGTAGTGGCGTAACTAAAAATCTTACTCAATCGTGTCAATTTTTCTCTTTAAGATCGAATGAGAAATAACACAATTAGGTACACTTTATATAAAAAAAACATTTGATTTTGAACGTACATAATAAACAAATTAAGATACAGAAAATCAAACAAAAAATTATAGCTATCAATAAAAAAACCTAGTAAATTAAGCTTTAAGAAAAATTACTAATTACTTGAATAGACAACAGTATTTTGTTTTTGTTAATAATTTAATTGGTTAACACTAAATTATCGAAATAAATTATTATTGATTTTGTTTTCAGATCATTTCTTTTTTTTTATTATATTTATTTTTAACTTATTAACCGTGTTAAAATAAAATTTATTATATTAAATTATTATTATTTAAGTAAAATTGATTACATATATAATTAATATTTAAAAGTTCAGGAATGTGATTTGACAACCCTCAACCCTCGAGTGTACATTGGCAACCAACTATAATCAAATCTCTTTATTGAGACAATTTGATCGAAAAAAAGTTTGTCGCAGCAAATTGAATTCGTTACCAACAAGTGTCAGATTTTGGCAAAGCTGTCAGCAATTGAAGCTGCCAAGGGATTATTACCGTCACCAACTAGTGGCTGGCTGGAAACCCAGAGAGGTAGTAGAAAGTGAGGGATAATAAGAACCTGAATTCATCACGTGGAAAAGAAAAACATCATGAAACAGAGTCAGAAGCTTGCCGAGCAAAATCACACACTTAAGCAGAGAGATAACTTTGTTTATTTTTCGAATTTGCCCTAGTTTAATTAGCTTACATGCAATCATACTGTGATGATTGATTCTTGAGAGGGCACGCTTTTAGTGTAACCATTCATGTCAATTGTGAAGCACCACTTACAAATGTCGCGGTTCATTTTTAGAGTTTTTCACATGTATAGTTTTATCAAAGTAGAGCTGAGCAAGATGAATTGGTTGAATCGTAAATGTGTTCAAAAAAATAGTTGAAATGCTTGTTATGACTTTGATAATAAAAGTTTTTAATTTAAATAGCCTTTAAAATAACATGTTCACCTCAAAACTAGAACTAATCAAAACGATTTGAAATGCTATGCCAATGTAAAACTAATTAATATATATTTATATATCCGAAAAAGAGCATGGTAAACAAATTATAAGTTTTTCCATATATTTTATAACTAATCATGCGCATACGTGCGCGTAGAAGCTGTCGCGCTCGCGCGTGCGAATTCTCGGTGTACTTATGGAAGTTATGCAATTATACTGTTTTACAAAATATATAAATCAATCACTACTAATTTTATTTTCCCAATTATGGCTCTCAATTGTATGAAAATTGAACAAATATAAGCTATTATAATAAAAATTGAGAGATATGATCAAATTCGCCAAGATCTGAAATAAAGTTCTGTGACCTTAACCACCATTTAAATACAAATTCGGACTATTTTCTCTTAGACTTGGATGTTTGAAATAAATTTTGAGTCTATCATAAAATAGTACGAATACAAATGACAAATCATCGAGACAAAAGAAATGGATAACAGGTAGCTAGCTACAAATACTACACATACATAAGTAAGTAAACATATATAGTCCTCCTATTTATTGATCTCGTTGCTTAGATAACTTGGAAATGATGTTATCTTGTCGAGGAACCTTATGCATATTATATACACAACAAAATAAAAAACACAATTAGATGTTCTCATTTTATCAAAAAATTAGATGTTGTCATGATGTTGAGTACCTATCAATTCTAAGAGTACCTGTGTATTTTTATTGAGTACCACTGTGTATTTTGTACGCATCTTGAAATGTCAGGCCTTTGAAAATTCGAATAGGTCTTCTGAGATTATTTTCAAGAGCAGTACTACAATACTACAGTGCATTTTTGTGAATACCTTCTTAGTTAAATTTTTATGCATATATTTTTTTTATTCTGGTATTATACCAAGTTGAACTTCAACACTGAATCAAACTCCCCTCGTTTTGAAAACACACATTTACATGAGAAAATTCTAAGTCAAAACTTAACTTGCTACATATGAATGATAGAAATACATTCTTAATATTCATCTCCCTACCCTCATCACCATCTTTGTCTTAGTGCTGACCTAAAATCCTCACATTCTCACTATTCATCTCAATGTTCCTTCACTGACAATCTGGCATATCAGTGGACAAAGGCCCTCTTGGCATAATAGAGGTCAATCTTGTGTTCAGTGCAAGTTAAAACTTGTGCAACGTAGGTGGAGTTTGTGATCATGCAGCCTGCCAATGAATCAAGTTGTTTATTGTCTCCAAAATTGTATTTCTAATTGTTGTGTATTACAAATCTCAGCTTCATGGGACATGCCCTATTTCAATTGGCTTTCGGGCATCCGTTCTGGAATTTCCACATGATCACGGATGATCTGCTACTCCAATTTTCATATTTATGTACATCATTCCTTCACCTTTATAACACTTGTTGGTTAAAGCCGTCTTCACACTATTATCTCCTACTTGAAAAGAACGACCAGAGATGAATTAAAAATATTTATACACCTTCTGTAGTTGAACTATCACCATCCAATTGAACAATATAAAAGTTTTATCTTGTAATCTTCATTTTTGCTAGAGTGCATATTAACATGTCATCCCCCTTTCTTTTGAAGTATCTGTACACAGTTTGCATAATGAGTAAAATTTTAATTTTCTGATTCCAACAATACTAATTAATTAAGAAAAAAGAGTTCAAAATATTAGTACTTTGGCAAAATGAATTTGTGAGTACAGAATTCAAATTCAGAATAGTTAGAGAAAGTTATTAATGTAAGTGAAAGCATGAAAATAAGAATTAGAATGGAGAAGGTACCTCAAGATAGGAATAGAAACAGGGGCAGTCAATCAAGTAGGGGAGATCGACAGATAAAAAATGACCAATTTCGTGGACGTCTATAGCTATGGTCAATCTTATGGATATGTCAAAAAGAAAAGAAAAATTGCAAGCTATTCCCTTTCTCAAATCAAATGAGATCTAAATAAAACTATTTCAACAAATATAACCCAAAACTGGATAGCTTCCTATGTAGTATAACTCACTGCTAATTAAGAACATGTACTCCCGTGTTCTTCTAAAGGTTGGATCCAAATCCTACAGAAGCAACATAATAATGTAATTCTCCAAAAGATCATGTAGCACAGACAATTCCAAATGAGTAACAAACAACCTAATTCACCACTAAATCTGTATTAAAACACGAAAGCAGAGATCTGGAGGTCATAATCCTCAACCCAGAAACTCATCAACGAAAAGAACATGAATTTGTAAACATTTACTTAACACTAAACAAATCAAAAGAATAGTACCATAGTTGGAGCAACTGATTGTGAATACTACATCATGTTTTCGGCTTCCACAAAACGCATGAAACATGAAGAGTAGTCCAAAAATCTCTAGAGATTTCTAATTTGCAAGAAACCATAAACATTACCTGGGGGAGAAAACATAAACAACACACACCTAATCGAACGATGAGGGCAATAGTGGACCTGAGCTTACTATTGGTGAAGGCAATTGTTCAATTCTTTAGCTTGTTGACAACACTGCCAAACGATCGAGACACGCTCTTTAGTTCTTCATCGCATTCTAACTGTGAAACTATAAATCAGGCTCCTCTCTACAATGTAATGTCTACGCATTGGAGTGAAGCGGCTGCGTTAGAAATCAGTTTTTTCTCTCTAATAAAACACACAGGGTGAGTCCTTTATATTGACTCTAGTAATACATGTGTCATTTTCTCTTCTATAAGTTTTTCTCTATTTCTTTTTGTACTGTTTTACCTTTTTCAATTTAATTCGAAGGTTGTATATCTTGATCAATGAGGAGGACAATTTAAAGTAATATAAATGTTTTACCTTGACAACTGTCTTAACTTTAATTAATAGAGACTGTGAGGAGTTATCGATACATTATACATATTCCAAGCTAGACGTGGTTTCAAACCCTTGATAAAAGAAAAAAAAAGTGGTTACTATGATGAGCTACCAGTGTGAATCACAATAGTTACGGGGACACAAATGTGCAGTAATTTGTCATGTAATCTATACAAATATCTAGCTAGCTAAATTTAAATTTTCCAGCTGCATGAATCTTCCCTTTGATCTTTCTCAAGAACTAGGATATTTCCGATTACGTCATCACTTATTACATATAATAAGTGACCAATTGCTTGTTATAGGTAGGGGATGTTAATTTACGGTGCACTGAAACGGCGAGTCGGCGAATAAAAGCCGCCAGCTTCTCTTTGTAACCACAGCTGATCACATTGGTGAAATGCATGGTGAGAATTTCATAAATCAAATGTATTATTGGATACAATAACTCTAACAGAGTAATTGTGTAAGGAAGATACACAGATGATATTTACTTTCAAATCAACGAACTCACCAGAAAAGGAGCCCTACCGGCGACAGGAAATAAATGGTAACCATTATAACAGGTTCATATCGTCTGAATCCTCCATACCCTATTAACGAATTGCATATATAATCGTACGTAGCTAGCCATATTACAACTCAAAAAAAATTAAGTGGCATGGACGTAGCTGTAGTCCTTACATATCTATCCTATTAGGAAATACTAATTAACATGTGCTACTAAGATTATGCATACGAAGTCTATCCGAGAATATTAAAATTATCGTATTTATATGGATGAAGCTTAGTTACATTAACGTACCAAGAGCACGCACTATTTATAGCTTTTAATATTTTAGTTGAAAAAATGATTGAAATGATCATTAAATTTTGTAGTAAACAACAATTTGATCGTTAACTTTTAAAAATATCAAAATAGTCACTAATTTTTTTTGAATTACAATTTATGTGTTTTACAAATAAAAAATTGTCACGTTCTTTAATTATATGGAATTTTTTGTGAAAAAAAAACAATATAACATAAGCGAGAGAAATGTAAAAACTCATTATGAAGAAGAAAAATTGACTTCTGAAACGGACATAATAACGAAATTGATATGTGAGATAATAATTCAGTGTCTATTTTAATATTTTTTAAAATTTAGTGATTAAATTATCGTTTGTGACGAAATTCAGTGATCATTTTAATTATTTTTCTTTTTGCGATAGATATTCTGTCTATTCTCATTGTCATTGGACTACTGCAAAGCAAGCTCGCTAGGCAGTGTACGTAAATAAATATATATATTTATATATATATATATATATATATATATAGCAGCATAAACCAGACAGTATATTAGTCCCCACAGTGTGAAAAAAGAGGATCAGCATGCATGATGCAGATACTTTTAAGCAAATATCGGGGTCTCTCTCACACATCCAGATAATCGAAATTCCATAATTTATAGAAAAAAAGGACCCCAAAATTCATCATGTTTTACCAACCGGCAACCAGCTACCCCATTTCTTCGAGTCTTCCACAGAATGGGTAATCGATTTTCCGATCTCCATTGCATTAGTCCCTTTACAGTGCGCACCTTATAAATATGGAGCCCTTGATAATAGTAGTGGTCAAACTCAAACTTCTCTAATCTCAACCTCTGCATTGCCACTCTCAAATTTAAAAGCACAAACTGGTTTTCACATTCAGTATAATTAGCTGCATGCATGATGCATGTGAAAAGGTCAATGCGCACCACTGGTACAAATTATGCATGCAACTGGTACAAGTACTACAAGTACTACAAGATAATCAAGTTTAATTGTTTAAAACATAATTATTGTGAGAAATTAGTTCTTTTACTTAATTATAACTGTTGTAAATTTGAAGATATATATGAAAATTTTGATATCGGTTTAATTGGGACATAATCATTGGGGGCTCCTATTTCACTTTGAGTAATAGGCAAGCAAGAAGTGGTGGTATATGCAGGCAGGCCAGGGAGTCTGGGTATGCTCGACCTCTTAATTGAACACAATCCAATGGCAAACATATATATCTTTTTAAGGGCCCCGTAATTAGTTAATTATTTTGTCATGTATTTCAAAATCTTAATAATTAAAACTCATAAACTTGCAAACATGATGGGAATTGAACATGGCTGCCTTGATCTTCTTATACACATGACCATAATTAACTACAAGAAAACACGAGATGGGGGTGTTACTTGCCCACCGTTCAAGTCAAGTACTTGAGTAGAACTAGTACGTACTAGGTAGTTTTTCGATTGATTTGATGCCAATCACAACTAGCACAGGCATGTTATGAACACTATATCTGTCTTCAAAATTATTTTTTTCTAGAAAAATCGATTTGATGTTTTCAAAAAATAAATAAAAATCATTTTGATACAATTAGCAAGAACCTTTATCGATCTTCAATTGATATCAACTTAGTATGTAAATGAATTTATTTTCGACAATTATTTTAGAATGTGCGATAATCGTATTATACAAACTAATAAACACGGACAAACATTTCAAATTTAGTACATGATATATACAAATTAAGACATAAACATTTCAAATTTATCATGAAATTGTAATTGTGGATATTAATTGGTTGAAAATTTCGAGATATATGATTCTTTACCAAATAATGTCGACATCACCCAGAATAGAATAGAACGTACATTAACCCATATTTCCATATGATTTCCTCGTGCTCAATTCTTGGAACAAATTATGATGCCAGCTCCGATTCGAATCCTAATTAACTAGTCAAATACAAATTTCATATTGCCAATTAAGCCTCAAAAAGCGATTAGACATTCTCTATTCACCGCAAAAACCCACATTTAGTTTGTTTCCATTTGAGCCTCTCCCCCTGTGTGTATATGACATCTCTCAGTAGTATCCAACAATGATTGTCCAAACGTGCTGACATATACAATTTGAAATTCAAAAAGGAAGAAAAAAAAGTAAAAATATCGGGAGGAGAAATTTTTACATGTATCCGGCACCCAATACATTTTTGACATTTCTATCCTAGCCTACTCATCAATTCTGAATATTTAGTAAGAAATGTAATTGTAATAATTTAAAAATTCTAACATTGTTAACACAAAACAGTAGTCGTCAGCTCCCACATTATCGGCCTAAGTCCTAACACCATCCCCACGACCCCACAATTTATCCATCGCCAATCACGACTCCTACCTTTTTATGGACAATGGCTCCCAATAATTATATTGTAACATGTTAATTATCATCACTCTTCCTTCGAAGACAATTGATCATAATTTTGAGGATTGAGAACAGAAAGATTTGGGTTTTGGATATTGACTTAAAGGTGTGATGAGAGATATGATCAAAAATATGCAAAATTTTCATTCTCTTGGATTTACTTTCTTCTCTCTTTCAAAGGCATTGGCCTCAAAAAATCAAAAACAACTCGACAAATCCCTGATTTGATTTCCCAACCATGAGGTATTGAGGGTAGGGGTGGGTTATGGTATCTGAGTTGGGCTGAACTTAACAGCTGCTCCTATGTTTTGGGTTAACAGAGTTATGATTTTTGTATATTTACTTAATTATTATTATTGTTATATACAATATATTATCAAAAATAGTTGAGTAGGATAAAGAATGCCCATTGGGCGTCAAAGAATCTTGCTAGAACGAAGGATACATGCAAAAATTTCTCATATTGGGAGGCCGAGATTCACAAACCTAGTTGGACCCCATCTCTCACCGGCCATGAAACCGCTAATTGCGCCAACTCATTTGGCAAAAAGAATGCCACGTTGGGTTCACAAATTAAGAAGAAAAAAAATGCAATGTAGGCATAAACAAAAACAAAGTACATAAGCAAAAATATAAATTCACATTAATATTTCTCCCAAAATTAATAATTATACATTACCATAGATACACACTAGAAATTAATAGTCCGAGCAAAACTCTCCATCAATTTTTACGGAGATACTTAACTAATTATATTGCGATAAAATTAAAAAAGAAACCGGTTTTTACTGGCCGTGAAAAAATCACCGGCGGCCAAAAACAGAGCTGAAAAGATGAAAAAGAGTGTCAGTCGGCCACTGCCTACTGCCGCTCTCTTCTCTCTTTTGGCATCTCAGTTTTCTTCAGAGGACAACTAGAGGGTCGGAACCAAAAATGTCTTGAAAACAGTCATCGCCACCACCTTGACACATCATAGCCGACGACATCGTCGTCGTCTGAGAAAACGACGACGAGTTACTGAAACAGTCCATACGGAACAAGTCACCGAAGTTATCAAACAGCGGCCCGACGGCGGCAGCTTCGTCTTCGAAGAAGGGTGAGTCGTCGAATAAGAGAGGTGATGACTCGAATATAGGAGATTCTGGTTTTGGGAACATGAACTTGTCGACTACATCCAAGTCCATTGGTATTTGCTGTTTCTCCTTCATTATTACCATTGGTTCGTCTTGAACAGAGTGTTGTGATTGTTGTTGCTCTGCTTCTTGTGGTTGTTTCTTGAGTGACTCGGCCTCTTCTTCGATCGGATGATGAGTTCGAAACTGTAGGACGGAGGTGGGAGACGACAGATGATGAGTCTCCTCGCCGGAGTCGTAACTGGAAACCGAAACGGTCACATTCGGCGTCGTTGTCTCTTCCGTGATGCTCTCATCAACACACTCCTCCTCCTTCACCTTCACTTCCTCTGCCTCTGCCTTTGGCGACGAGAAGTTCGTCAAGGCGTCAGGTCCTCGGAGTTTGATGGCGGCATTGTCATAAACCATTGCAGCTTCCTCAGCAGTGTCAAACGTCCCTAACCACAGCCGTATGCGTTTGCCGGGATCTCTAATCTCCGCAGCCCATTTTCCCCACGGCCGTTGCCGTACTCCTCTGAACTTCCGGCTGCCAATGGCGGGTGGCGGTGATGGCTGGCATCTTTTGGTGTTCTTTTGTTGCCGTCTAGTAGTAATCGGTAGAGATCTTTTCCGGCCATTAATGTTGGCGATCACCGGGCTAGTTTTCGAGTCGGCCTCTATTCTGATTTCGCTGACGTATTGCTTCACTCTCCGGCGACCGAAGAAGTACTCGGCCTCGTCTTCTTCGTCGCTGGACGAGTCGGTCGCGTCATGATCGGTCATTGTTATCCTTACAATCCTCGGCTGCTCTGTTTTTCGGGAAGAAGATGATGAAGAAGGCTTTGTTAATATTTTGGTGGTGCTTTTGTGTTGGGTATATTTGATAGGACACAAGAAACTATTCGACTCCATTTCCATGTTTTGGTGTTTGGTTGGTTTGGAAACGAAACTGAAACTCTATTTTGGCATTGAAAGGTAAAGAGAAGCCAGAAAGAGGGCCAGAAAGAATAAAGATTAAGCAGGTTGAAGAAAGCGAATTAACCCAAAGGTAAAACCGTGAGGAAGAAGACTCTTAGAAGCAAAGGCCAAAGCAGAGTGTTCCAAAAATCTGCCAAAAAGGACCTAAAAAGTCGCACACAGATGGATACCTCTTGGAGAATGGACTCTCTGTAAGCAGAGAGAAAGAGAGTCGTCTCTGAGTTCGAGCAGAGAGAGAGAGAGAGAGAGCTAGAGAGAGGAAAATATCACAAAGGGAGGGTCTTTTGTAATCGGACTCTTTGTGAGGGAGGAATCAAAAAGAGAAGAAAAAGGAATACAGAGGGAGTTGATCAGAATCAGAAGAAGAGCCAATCAAAAATTCCGGTGGGGATTCTGAAAATCTCACGGTTATATAGGGGGAGATAGAGGAGAGAGCAGGGAGGAGAGAGAGGAGAGGAGAGTGTGTTTGTTTGGACTAGTAGAAAGAGCTGAAGACCAAAGCACCAAACGTAAATCGCTATTTTATAGGATCCCAAACAGCCGAAATTAGTAAACGCTCCGAGTACAGGAGAGGAGAGTGTGCTTTTTAAATTCTATTTATATATATAATCAATCATTTTCCTATATTATTCAAAAGAAATATGAAACATGAATGGAAATTACAGCTTGACCAAAAAGATAAAGAAATAGAATTCCTGGGTTGACTCATCGGTGGCATGACCAATGTATATGGTCATTTGTCATTAACATGTTTAGTTCATTTTTGATAATTCGATTCGGATCGAAAGTTGATTAATAGTTCTGATGGTTAAGAACATCACGATATATCTCGATCAAGTTACTTCGTTTGTGCTGCGGCGATTAGTTCTTGAACGATATATTTAACCAATTAATACATCTGATCTTTTGTCATTAAGATGTCGCTGGTAATATTTCATATTTGTTTTGTCATATTTATGAATTGTATCCTTATTAGTTCAGATTTAACAGCTAAGATATTTCAAATTGTTTTGAAATACATTCATTTTGTTATCAGTTATCCATGCACATTTTTATGTCAGGCCAATGCTGGCAATGCAAAACAAATTGTCAAAAAAAGCGCCTAACATACTGTACGTATAAAGTAAAATATATTAATTTTGTTAATGTGCATTGAGTCCTAATTGAATTTGTTTGTATTACCAAATTAGAGAAGTCTACCCAATTATGCTAACTATGTCGATTCTCAGTTGTCAAATTGGGACAGTCAAATGTACAGTGAAAATATCGCTGGTATTAAGAGTTAAACTGACATAAATCAAAAATTACAGTTACAAGAAATAATTAGTCCAAACAAAATAAAAGAGCAACTTCACCCTTCTCCAAAATGGAGAAAACACAGAATTTTGGAGAAAATTGAACATTTTTCACTCCAACAACTTTATCATCTCATTCCCCAAAATAGAGAAAGGTAGGAGAGAGAATAAAACATTCTCCAAATTTATAGCAACCTCCAAAATTTTGGAGAAGGGACTATCATTAATATTTCGCAAGTTTCAATGTCTCTTAAAACTCTCTCAAACACCTTTTTGCAAGTTTCAATAAAAATGATGTAGTTGTAATTTATGCATAAATCTATAAAATAGAGAACCTATTGGAGTCGAAACATAATTTTTTTAGAAATTTCGACTTCCTATTTTACAAAAATTATAGAAAAGCTGTTGAAATTGCTCTAAAAAGGCATAAGTATCACAAATTTCGGTTCCCACCAACAGAAAAGCACAAAATAGAGCTAAAAATATCACAGCACATATTAAATACATCCCATACAAAATGATAAATGTATAATGTAATTTCAAATAAAATCCTGATATTAGTAGACTTTTTTTTTGTAATCACCTCATAGTCTCATACGACGTAATTAGTTAATTGCTCCCCAAGAAGTTCCATAAAAATATAACTCCCAAACTTAGCCACCAAGAAATGTTCAGAAATCCATAAGATAGTTTTTGAGAATTACATACATGTACTAGAATGAAACTGATCATTTATACGAAGATGCACTAAATATCTATTCGACACTATTTTTTTTTCTTGAAGTAAACGATATATTAATTATAGAATCACGATATAGTCTGCCAACACCGTATTCACAAAGATGGTGCGGCATAAAAAGTAAAATCGAAGAAATGCTATAAATCACAAAACAAACATTTTTTTGGATTGCAATAACAAAACAAACATTGGTAATTGCAAAAATGCAAAAGGTGGTTACTAATAGAGCTTACGAGAAGAGTGAACCTAGACTAATGTCTTTATATTAATTATTCTTTTCACAATAGTCCAAGAAATCACAAACTCAACTCTGGCCCCTTCTACATTGCTCAAACGAAACTAAAAGCTCTCATCTATCTTAGAGTCTACAAGACCATTAACATGCATGTAAACAAAAGTTTATTTTCAATACTTAATGCTCTAGTTACATACAATATCTATTTGTAATATAGGACAACATACATTTGCTAAATGGTTGGGTACGTAGTTGTCTCAGGAAGTTTAAGGATTGGCTGGGGAGTAGATGATGTGTTTTGTCGCTGTAATAACATCAAAATTATCACCGGGCCGTCAAATCTCAGGCCATTGCAAAAGCTCCAATGACTAAGGAACTCAACCGGATCGGATCATAAACATGCCAGTAGCTAAAAAACATATTTCACGATATTTTCTTGCTTACAACAATGAAGACACAGATGGTTTTAAGCTAGTCAAGAGGACTAGCTAAAACAGTTGCCAATTTACTTTCTCAGTTCAAAAGATGAATGCATAAGATAAACTACGAGCTGCATTAGTTTATTTAACTGTTAGGGAAAGGTTGGTAAAATCTTGTCTTAGATGTACTAATACTAGATACTAGATACCGCCATTAATGTACGGATAAAACTTAGACTGCCAATTACGCGTAAACATGCTTACTTCTTCGAGCATTGGTTGTTGAACACAACTGACTGACTATCAGCTTGTAACCAGAAAATTAAGTTTTTGAAGTGATTCAACGAAATAAGTAAGAAAACTCAAACACGACAGTTAAAACAGCACAACAAATCAATACGTGATTCACAACTTTAAAAGTGAAAATTCTCAAAGTCCAACACTGGGAATTGAAGATGTTCTTAATTAGTGGAATAGCTCCATAGATCGATAAGAGGTACAATCTAATGCTAATGTGCATTGACATAAGAGGATTTGTTTATATTATTATTTTTTTTCGTTCTGGAACAATTGTGTACAGGTGTGGTTGCATGGCAAGACTTGCTTGAACGATAAACAATGATATAAGACATTGGCTCCAAACGGTGAATCAAACAAAAAAGGCCGACTTGCTTTGTTTTGGACTTGAACTGGAAAAATCAAATACTAAAAAAATGAGACATAGGGTTCATGTAACTGGTGACCAGGCTTCTTCATAGACTCCAGTCATGCACTATGTCTCTATGTGGCAGTAAATGATTGGCAGTTAGGCTCTCTTAGTCACAGACTCCTCACGTACTCCACAGGCAAGGCTTAGGTAGGGTTTAGCCGATTTGGGAAAATGTCATTTTTGGTTTACATGGCATCTGTATTCGTTTGATAAATACATGGTTTCGAAGCATGAATATATATATATATATATATACGGAGCTTTTCCGTTGCGGACGTCCGCACGGACTGTTCACCGTGCGGATGTGGCTTTTCCGGCCACTTCCCGGCCGAATTTGGGTAAACTTCCTTCTAGACATATGTACATACACCTGTGTAGATCATTTGTCTAGAAGAAACTTTTGGCTAATTCGATCTCTAAGGCCCTCAAAATCTCGTTTCAAAAAAACTGGACATAAATCGGACCGGTTTATGTCCAGTTTTTTTGAAACGCGATTTTGAGGGCCTTAGAGATCGAATTAGCCAAAAGTTTTTTCTAGACAAATGATCTACACAGGTGTATATACATATGTCTAGAAGGAAGTTTACCCAAATTCGGCCGGGAAGTGGCCGGAAAAGCCACATCCGTACGGACTGTTCACCGTACGGACGTCCGTATTCGAAAAGGACCGTATATATATATATATATATATATATAAGCAAACTTCCCCAGTTGAGCAACAACGGTCCAATAGAGAGCACCACTTGTAAAATCTGCGAGAGACTGATCGATGAGGAGGGAGTCTTAGCTAGCTAGCTAGAAGTAATATATATGATGCATGTGTTTCAGTGTTTTGGAGCTAATAATGGGAATGGTGGCGGTCTTTGAAATTCACATGATCAGGAAGATGATGACGAAGATGACGATTGAATTAGTCTGCTCTTGTTTGTGATCGATTGTTTTGTAGCATTAAATTTATATAGTTTCGTCACATGAATTTAATTTCCTTGGAAAAGTTGAAACACATCTCTAGGACTTTTCTGGTGTTGGTGTGGGGAACTCAAGCTTAGTTTGATCATGTGTATATATGCATGTGAGATCGATTCAAGTGTGTTTTCTATCTATTGGGGCTGTTATTGTGGTTTCATGAAATGTCATTTTCTGCTCTTCGACTAAATTCGGTGCCTCATACCAACAGGCTCCAATTGCTTCTTTTTATTTCGATCAACTGTAAACTCTAAATTTGAGCAAAAATTAGAATATTTTTCGTCCAATATATATAGGATAGTACAATCCTTATTCTTATCTCAATTCAAGTACGATATAAAAGATCACCACTAGCTAGTATTTTTGTTTTTGTTTTTGTTTTTTGCTCATTGGCAGCCTAATTTACTCGATCTACTCATTATTGTTCCATAGAGTTTATCGATCGAGCAGCTTAATTCGCTGTCATGTTGATTACGAAAGGTTAATTTCATTGTCTCAAACACCTTGCTCAGTTGCTTCCATTTTACCAGAAAGAAAACAATTAGCGTAGAATTAAGTTTGACTGTGGTCCTCTCCATGAAGTCCCATTATACGATGAAGCTAATAAATATTCTTGGTTTGGAAGAGACAGAATTCACGACCAAAAACAAGAGAAAGAGACAGTTCTAGTCCATGATGACCATGAACTGTTTTTGTCTTATAAGAATTCAACTATATTTTATGGCTTCCTCAACTCTCCACGTTAATTGTCGCATTATATTACTCTAATCTGTATATCAGTTAGATACAAATTAACTACGAATTCTAGTAAAGCAATCATTTGTAAGATAATACACATTAAAACATAGATCGACCAATATCACTACTACATTTTTAACCATTGCTGGCGATTTTAAATCGCCGGTAATAGTTTTTAAGTATTGTCGGCGATTTTTCCCCTAAAAATCATCGGTAATGTTTTTTTTTTTAACATTGCCGGCGATTTTTTCGGCAAATCGCCGGCAATAGTCCGCCGGTAATTAAAAAAAAAAAAACCATTGCCGACGACTTAAATGTAAGTCGCCGGCAATGATTATTTTTTTTTAATCATTGCCGGCGACTTACATTTAAGTCGCCGGCAATGGTTTTTTTTTTTTTAATTACCGGCGGACTATTACCGGCAATTTGCCGGAAAAATCGCTGGCAATGTTAAAAAAAAAAAAGCATTGCCGACAATTTTTGGAGGAAAAATCGCCGGCAATGATTAAAAATGTAGTAGTGAATATATATTGATTGTTGTTTTGTTGTAAAGCAATACGGACATGACAAAGTCCATACCAAAAAGGCAAGAACAGCCCAATTAGCAACATACATCTGCTTATAATTAATTCATCAAACGTCAACAGATAACAGCCGGCATGACGGAAAACTTGCGACATTTTATCCGATGAAGTCGATCGGAGCACATAACAAGTCTAATTAACACATCTGCTTGATGTGGAGAATTAACTCTCCAAGATATCTTATTTTCAACCAAGATATATCATTGTAATAGTTAATTATAAGGGTTATCGAACACAAAAAATTGGTGAAACTAAATCCTAACACTAGAGTAAAATGATGACAGACTTGACCACGATACACTAATGATACTACGAACCTAAGCTAGACTACTCTAAAAACTACTAAAATTTTACACAATATACTAGACTCAGTGGTGGACTACCGCACCAAAATTGAGGTTATTTGGAGTTTTTTTGGTTGTTGAAGTCGGCCAAGCTACAACTAATGCAAAAAATAAATGTTGAAAGTAAATATGGTTATGTTTGCAAGGAGTTTAAACTACATGATAAGTGAGTTAAGAAGCATGCAATCTACCACCGTCATTCCATCTTTCTAACACATATTTAACCTAATGCACATATCCAATAAATGAAAGTTCCCAGGAAGAGTTGATCGTTACAACCACATCCTATTACATAATCCTTATGCCTATGCAAGTTTGTCATGAACCTCCCCTACATCTATCCCTCTATGAACCTATAGTCATGGATCCCAAGGTTTACAAAGAAGAAAATATTAAGTTTTAGAAAATGTTTGAGAAGCTACAAGGGTTCATAAGTACACTATGGACGTGTCTTGTTTGACCTATGGATTTCAATCTCCCGACGATAAAATTGGCGTATCACTATAGAAAATTCGGTGGAAGAAATTATCTTCAGTCGCCCGTATCTCATGACAATAGAATCCTAGCATGCATACTAAATTGGCCACCAAAACAAACATACAAGAACTCATACGGTGAGTCATTTAGAGAAAGAAACTTCATTCAAAGAATATGCAAAACTAGGTTAACGTATATGCATTAAAAAGATCGACTTCATTTACGGAGCTTCAATCAGCTCCTTAACAATGAGTTTAGCTACTAAAGGTCATAGTAAAAGAATAAAAACAATTCATGGAGTTGATACAAATAAAATAGATGAAGAAGGGCCAGAATTCGAGGGGTCAAAAAATATCTTCGACTGGTCGAAACTGGACGGGCAGGTCTCTTTCTGTGGCGTGCTCTCTCCTTACTCGAAATTATGCTCCCAAAAAATGTTGATTCCCTTCCAAAAGCCTAAAATAGGTTTATATATGTCTCCCAATTAATCTCCTAGAGTCCACATAGGAATATATTTCTTTAATTGAATAAAACTCCTCCTTGAATCCATATTGAGCCAGGAACTCTTCATTTGTTTTCTTTTCTTTTATTTCTTCACAAAACCTATTAAAACAATAAATATAATTAAATTACTCAATTAATAACAAGAAACCAAGTATAAGAGTATAATTAAACACAATATAGACGGATAAATATGCGACTATCAAAATACCCCACACTTAACTTTTGTTAGTCCTCGAGTAAAACATTAAACTAAAATTCTAACCACATGACTCTAACGCCCTTAACATATTGTCTCAGCAATCTTCCACAATTGTAACACCAAGATTAGTGTGACTCCACATTCACATTTCGTAAAGTTTCAAAAGTTAATTTCAATGCACGACACACATGTAATATGTAGGACGAGGACATAATCATGGTGAATGGAGCTAAAACATGGAATAAACTAGTCAAGATTCAACCTTACAGAAATATGCTCTCAAAAATATTTTTCTCAAAGTATGTCTAAGGTATTCGCTCAACTCAATTACTTGCCAAATTGACCAAATCATATGCTTACTCATGTGACTAATCTCCACATATCAAAGGTTGCCATCTTGAGGACCAAAAATGACTTTCAAAGGTTGTAATGGGGCTTGACTCATAAGTTAAAAAATAAATGAGTATGGATTGCAAACACAATTCTAGAACCTAGTAAAGCACCAAATAAGAGACTTCTTCAAACTTTACAACTATGATTTTTTTTCACTATTGTGGCCGAATTTCATTTTGTTGGGCCCACACTTCATTCTTTTCATCAACAGTTAATCTGGGGTATCAAGCAAGATATCACAACTTTTTCTTTCTTTCTTTTCTTGCAGATTTGTTTTCTTTTCTTTTTCATTTTCTTTTACATCATTCGGCTTCTTTTTTTCAATACAAACACTACAAGAAAAAGTGACTTAGACGACGGAGCATTTCCGTCGTCTAAGTGACAGTCTCCGTCGTCTAAGTACTTGGACGACGGAAAATCCGTCGTCCAAGGTACGTGCTCCAAGTGCTGTCGTCTAAGTACTTAGACGACGGAGAATTTCATCTCCGTCGTCCAAGTTCACTTGGACCACGGAGAACGTCCGTGGCCCAGGTGGTGACCTAGACGACGGGGATTAATGTCTCCGTCGTCTAAGTTCCTACCTGGGCCACGGAGAAGCTAACAATCTCCGTGGCCCAGGTGGTGACTTAGACGACGGAGACATTAATCCCCGTCGTCTAGGTCACCACCTGGGCCACGGAGATTGTTAACTTCTCCGTGGCCCAGGTAGTAACCTAGACGACGGAGACATTAATCTCCGTCGTCTAAGTCACCACCTGGGCCACGGACAAGCTAACAACGTCCGTGGCCCATGTGGGGACTTAGACGACGGGGATTAATGTCTCCGTCGTCTAAGTGAAAAATTAATTTTTTTAAAAAAATTAAATTCAAAAATATTATTAATATTAATTGAAAAAAAATTAATTAAATTAATTAAATACACTAAATTAATAAAATAATTAAAATTAATTTGTACATACATAATCGAAAAAACCCATAATTAAAAATGAAAATATTGTTCGTAATGCGGAAATTAAGAAACGAAATAATAAACTACTAGCTAGCTAAAACACTGGAGGAGCAGATGCGCCGCCTCGTCCTCCGCCTCCAGCCGGGTCGTCGTCGTCGGGGAATGGGTTCGGAGGAGGTTGACATTGTCTTTGAGCTTGTTGCATAAGGGCGATGAGTTGGGCTATTCGCTCGTCTTGCTGGTCCATTCTTTGGCGCATGGCAATATTCTCCTCCCGTGCGATTCGAGCCTCTTCATAGGCTGCCGCAGCTTGAGAACTTCTCCGCCGCCCCGAACCTCCCGTAGATGATGACTCAGAGGTCGACAAATCTCGAACCACCTTAGGCCCGAAGTGCCTAACCTCCTTGCCAGCTCTACGACCGTAGACCTCATCCGCAATTGCTATTTGGCTCTCCACAGATAGAGGAGGCAGGTCTTCTAGCGGCACATCTGGGAACGCAAGCTGAGTGTTAGCCAATTCTTCCTGCGCACGCTCTATCACTCTTGCCTACAAAAGAATAATAAATTTATTATAATGAAATAATATTTAAATAATAATTACTATAATTATTAGCGCACACACATATATATATATATGACTTACGCCGCGTTGACTCGCTTCATTATCGAGCCCAGGCGTCACGTACGCGCTTACGCTTGCATCGAGATAAGGGTGTTTGGAGCCCTTATCCCTGTGCTCCTTGGCAATTTGAATGAGTTGCTTGGCGCCGGAAGTATGGTGCTTGTCCTTCTTCCCCCGGTTGGCTTTGTTGACACCGGAGAATTTCTGTTAGACAACATAATGAAATCATTAAAAAATTTATAAGTAACTAAAATTTAGAGTATTCAATTATCTTAATTGAAATAAAAAAAGTAAATTAACACCTGAAATTGCTCATCGGCAAAGTGGTTACACAACCACTCCCACTCATCTTCTCTATCCCCACGCAGCTCTTCGGGGGGAGGCACGGGACCGTTAGTTCGGAAGTACTGATGGAGCCTGTACTTCCAATCTTTGAAGATGTTGTTGGCGGTTTGGTTGATATGCCTCAACATCGCCGGATCCGGATCCACCGCAAATTGTTCCTATCAGAAATAAATTGGAAATTATAATCGTATATATTATAAAATTATATATAACTAATATTAAAAATAGTATATAATAACTAAAATTGTACGTATTACGTACCGAAAGATCCTTAAAGACTTTCGCCTTCTCCGAATCCGGCACCTCCCTCCAAGTAGGGGCAGTGATACGAACCCGGTTACGAACAATCGACCCAATGCTATGAGCCGAGAGACTTGCTAGCTGAGGTGTGGGAGGGCCACCGGTGAATTCGTCATAGGGCAAGGCGATCTTGCTCCCGGTCGCCTTGCAAATTTTCTCCGCCTTTCCACCTTTAACGAGACCCCGAGTCTTTTTCGGTTGGGGGTCAGTGGGGGCCCTCCTTTGCTTACGGCGGGCGCTGTACATGATAGAATCGGCCGTCGAAGACGCCTGAGTACTTCCCGTTGAAGCGGTACCGGGCGTCGGAGTTGAAAAGGGGTCGACGTCATCACCGCTTGAGAGAAATGGGGCAGAGGGAATTTCCCCAGAAGGCCCCGGATTGAGGGCGTCGTCCTGCGGTTGAACCCAACCGACTTGGGCCGCCAACATTTGGAGCATCTCATCTTCTGACTCCTGTTGGGCTTTCTTCTTGCCGGATGTGGTCTTTGGCGGAGCCATTTAAACCTAAGAGTACGGTGTTAAAATACGCGTACCTACTTACCATAATAATTACAACTTAAAAATTTACGCTAATTAATTAAGTACGTTTAAGATTTAAATAGAGTACACTAGCTTGGCATTTTCGGTCGTTCAATGGACGTGCGACCCGCGCGATAAAGTGTAAATTTTCAATTAATCAGCCTTGGTTAAATCGAAAAACATGGCCAGTTAGGGATAGAGATAACGCGAGAGGCAGGACTAATTTCGACAAAAGTCTTTCTTAGTCCAAATCCTGTCACCAGTCATAACCCGTTTCTAGACACCATGTCCGACATTCGGCCAATTTTTCAAAAATTTACACTCCCTCAAGTCCTTTGCAAACTCCGCCCTCAACCTCGTGTCCATAACTTCACTTAGGTTATGGTGTGCGGTGATGAAATCCACACATCACGAGGGGTTAAGGAGATAAGCAAGGAAAAGAGGCGCCATCTATTCCAAAGAGTGCGACTTAATTACACCAAGCCTATGTACTAAATTTAAATCGAACACGTACTACTAATTAATTTAATCTCATATTTATTTAATTATGCAACTAATTAATAAATAATTACAATAATATTTAAACATTTCATAAATTATCAAGTAATTACAATTATTCATTTAATTATTATTAATATATAACAATAATTTACCATTTAATTAATTAATAACAATATGTAATCATTTATTTAATTAATAACAATAATTAATCTAAATATAATTAATAACAATAAATTTACAATAAATTTACAATAAATTAATCATTTATTAAATATTTAAAACTAAGTAATAAATTAAATTCTACTAATTAATTAAATTTAGAATTTTATTAATTAATTAAATAAAAATTATTTTAATAAGGGAAAAATAGAAATGTACCGAATCAGAGTTTTCGGGAATATCGGGGAGTTGATCGAGTCGTCGGAGAGGGGGAACCACGCCGGAAAGTTGGTCGTCGGAGCGTCGCCGGAGGAGGATCGCCGGAGTGAGAGAGAGAGGAGAGGAGAGTATAGAGGAGGAGATGGAATGATGAGAAAATGAGGGGGGGTGCTCCTCCTTATATAGAGTTTCACTTAGACGACGGAGCACTATTCTCCGTCGTCTAAGTGCACTTAGACGACGGAAACAGTGTTTTCCGTCGTCTAAGTGAAGAGTCAAATTTTTTCGAACCGGCGCCAAATAAATGGGCGGGCCGTTTCACCGCCATAAATGTTGACTTAGACGACGGAAACAGTGTTTTCCGTCGTCTAAGTGGAATTTCAAGCGGCGCCGAAAATTGAGGCGGCAAATCGAACCGCCATGTTATTTCGACTTGGACGACGGATATGTCGTTTTCCGTCGTCCAAGTGTTCACTTGGACGACGGAAAACGACATATCCGTCGTCCAAGTCAATATTTACATCGAAAAATGATAAAAATTTTATTCGAACCGCCATGGTAATTTGAACCTAGACGACGGATACGGTCATTTTCCGTCGTCCAGGTGAACACTTGGACGATGGAAAATGACCGTATCCGTCGTCTAGGTTCAAATTATGCAAAAAAAAATATTTAAATTAATTCGCTAGGAATTTAGCGATCTGTCATTCGAGTGAAATAGTCGTACAATATCAATGAACGCATCGTATATATAAACAGATAAATTTGAACCGCCGAATAATTTTACGTTTTGAAAGTTGTTAAGTATCGACTAATCTTTAAGACTTTAGTGTTCACTTGTAGGTGCTGATTTGCAGCAGAGTACTAACGAAATTGAATTTGGACAAAACAACCGTTGGATATGTTCGTCGTAACATAATATATAATTACTATAAAGGACCAGGAAATAATAAGTTCGGGAAGGGTTTCATCGGCACAGTCAACCGCAAAACCGAGAATTTCACAAACCGGAAACGTGGATACAGGACATTTCGCAACTCCGATTTTCGAACCGTCGAAGCTCACACACCAAGAATATACTACTCTAAAGTCTTGACGAAAAGAATATGCATTCGAAGATGGTCTAGATGGTCGTTGTCTTAGAAAAAATTACGAAATTTACACCTGGACGACGGATACGACATTCTCCGTCGTCCAAGTACACACCTGGACGACGGAGACGCTAATATCCGTCGTCCAGGTGTGTACTTGGACGACGGAGAATGTCGTATCCGTCGTCCAGGTGAATATACCCTGAATTCAGGGGTTAGGGGTCCTTAGGGTTTAGGGTATAGGGTTTGTCACTTGGACGACGGAGACAGTCATTCTCCGTCGTCCAAGTGTGTACTTAGACGACGGAGATGTAATTCTCCGTCGTCTAAGTTTTACTTGGACCTCGGAGAAATCTCCGAGGTCTAAATGTTACTTAGACGACGGAGATGTAATTCTCCGTCGTCCAAGTTATAACCTGGACGACGGATACGTCTCCGAGGTCCAGGTACTTACCTAGACGACGGAGAAATTTCACATCCGTCGTCTAAGTTACACTTAGACCTCGGAGATTTCTCCGTGGTCCAAGTAACACTTAGACGACGGAGAATTACATCTCCGTCGTCTAAGTGTTACTTGGACCACGGAGAAATCTCCGAGGTCTAAGTGTAACTTAGACGACGGAACTAATACTGTTCCGTCGTCTAAGTCCTCTTTTCTTGTAGTGAAATCAACTAGCTTGATACCCCACACTTGTTTCTTTGTAGCACCTTTCGACATTGTCACCGTCTTCACATACTTGTCTCATGTATAGCTCTACCAAGTCTAGAACAAGGGTAAAGATATAACTATTCTACAGTTCAAGATCGGAGATATGTGGGTGATGACATAAAATTTTGCATGTAGGCTCAAAGTGGTTAACTACGGAGTGCACATTTTGTGTACACAAAGTCGGAACACTGGCTTATATGGCTATGGTGGTGCCCCCTAAATGTCTTTATCACTTTCTCAATCAAAACATGTATTGACTATAAGTTTTGAATAGCACAAGAGCAAGTTCTAGTAACCTCTAGAGTCCATTAACTTAATCTGTGGCAAGCAATTGACACTCAATAATGAAAGCATGTATATCAAATTTAGGCTCAAACGCTCACGAGTTCATTGAATCTCAATAAGGTTTATGCATGCTCAAAGATTTGTACCATGTTAACTTGTTTCTACATCCACTACACATTCACATATACATCATATATCCAAATTAACCAAAGAAACTCATATAACATGATCATCTTGTAGTCACAAAGTAGGAAGATATAAACACATCACTGATTAGTTAACGACTCTTAAGACTCAAAACAAAAATCAGAATACTCTTTTTGTGTTTTTTTGGCACTATTTATTTTTGTATTTGGTTTTTCATATAAGACACTAAAACACACAAGAAAAACAAAGAAAACTCAAAAATACCAAAATCAGGCGAAGAAACCCTTCCACGACGAACTAGTTGTTAGAAAAGACCCCCTTAGACTTCGACGGGTCGAAGTCATGCTCCTGCCCAAAAATTTCACAAAATTCGACAAGTCGATGAATTTTCTCGACGGGTCGAAAAACACTCCCTGTACATCCAAAACTGAGCGTATCCACTAGTATAATTTACAAAGAATTAATCACACATCAGAATGAGCTAAAATTTTGTTAGAATAAAAAAGACACATATATAAACATTCTCTCAAAATTTCAGAATTTTCTGAGACATCTAGCCATATCAAATCAATTACACAAGACAGCATACTGCATAGTTCCAAATTAACACCCAAAAAATGAAAAATTTATACATAAACGCTAAGGATATGATATAAAGCCCACCCCATACTTGAAAGTTATATTTTCCTTAATGTAAAACAAAATTAAATCATGCAATACATCAAATATGTATAGAATGAGACACATAACACATCACAAATCATTCTAAACATGGAAAAAAAGAAAGTAAATGAGAAGAGATAAGAAATCAAATCTGGTTGCCAGCTTCTCCATCCACATGGGTTGCCTCCCAAGTAGCACTAAGTTTAACGTATTCAGCCAGGCGACAAATCTCATCAATCCACACAAGGAGCCGTGTCTCCAAGGTTTACATCCTCAAAGACATGCTCCACAAATGACTCATAGAATGGCTTGAGTCGATGTCCATTCACTTTAAATGTCTTTCCTGTTTTTGAACTCACAATATCTATAGCACCATGAGGGTAAACATTAGTGATAACATAAGGTTCAGTCCATCTACTTTTGAGCTTACCTGGAAACAAGCTTAGATGACTACTGAAGAGTAAAACTTTTTGACCAACTAAAAATTCTTTTCTCTTAATATTCTGGACATGAAAAGCTTTAGTTTTTTTCCTGTAAATCCTGCTGGACTCATAGGCATTATGCCTAATCTCATCAAGCTCATTCAGCTACAACTTCCTATGTAGATCCGCATCATCCATGTCAAAATTGAACTTCTTGATAGCCCAATATGCCTTGTGCTCCAATTCCACCAGAAGATGACTAGCTTTCTCATACACCAACCTATAAGGAGACATTCCAATAGGTGACTTATATACTGTCATGTAAAGCCCACAATGCTTCATCAAGGCGTTGACTCCAATCTTTCCGAGTTGACCCAACTATTTTCGCAAGGATTTGCTTGATCACTCTGTTGGATACCTCCACTTGCCCGTTGGTTTGAGGATGATAAGGTGTTGCCACCTTATGTGTTACGCTATACTTCCTGAGCAAAGCATTAATGTTCTTATTGCAAAAATGAGATCTCACTGATAATGCATATAGGTGTTCCAAATCTAGCAAAAATTTCTTTCAGAAAACAAATAACAACCTTAGCATCGTTAGTGTGGGTGGATTTAGCTTTCACCACTTTAGAAACATAATCCATAACGAGAAGAATATACAAATAACCTTGAGAGGTATGGAACGGTCCCATGAAATCAATACCCCACACATCAAATATTTCTACAACAAGAATAGGGTGCTGAGGCATTTGATCTCGTAGACCGAGGTTACCTGTCATCTGGCATCGGTCACATGATTTGTACATGACATTGGCGTCATAAAAGAAAGTTGGCCAACAAAATCCACTCTCAAGCACTTTAAGAGATGTCTTCTTTCCTCCAAAATGTCCACCACCTGTATGTGAGTGACAAAAAGATAGAATAGATTAAAATTTAGACTCGGGTATGCACCTGCGGATGATGGCATATGTACAATGTTTCCAGAGGTATGACTCATCCCATATGTAATACCTAGCTTCCTTGACAAGTTTGTCTTTCTAAGCTTTACTGAAATTTGGTGGAATGCATGTACTTACTCACCTGCTTGTAGTTAACAATGTCGGCATATATGACATCATATCTTGAAGAACAAGGAGCTGTTCATCCGGAAAGCTATATCTGAGAGGAAGATTGTCCTCTTCTGCGTTGGAACCATGGGTGAGTCTACTCAAGTGATCCACCACCACATTGTCAGAATCCTTCTTGTCTTTGATCTCAATGTCAAACTCTTGTAGCAAGAGCATCCATCGAATCAATCCAGGCTTGGCATCCTATTTAATCATAAAATATATCAAAACAGTATGGTCAGAAAATATGATAACTTTAGTTCCTAACAAGTAAGATCTAAACTTTTCAAGAGAAAAAACCACTGCTAAGAGCTCATTTTCAGTAGCTGAATAATTCAACTATGCATCATTCAAATTCCTGGAGGCATAATAGATGACATATGGAAGTCTCTGTGGTCGTTGGCCAAGAACAGCGCCAACAACATAGTCTGAAGCATCACACATAAGCTCAAATAGTAGACTCCAATCCGGTGCTTGTATGATGGAAGCTGTAGTCAACAACTCCTTGATCTTATTAAAGGCTTGTAGACGATTCCTCAGTGAAATTGAAGGCCACATCCTTCTAGAGCAATGCTTATAAGGGTCTGTTTATCTTGGAGAAATCCTTAATAAACCTACGATAAAATCTTGCATGTCCAAGAAAAGATCTCACCTCCTTCACAGTAGAAGGAGCTGGTAAGGTACGTACAATATCCACTTTAGTTTTGAATACCTTTGACATGCCCTAAAACTATACTCTGCTCCACCATAAAGTGGCATTTTTCCCAGTTAAGTAGAAAATTAGTTTTCACACAACATTCCAAGACCATCGATAAATAATGTAGACACATGTCAAAAGAATCACCAAATACCGAAAAATCATCCATAAATACTTCAATGATTTTTTCGAACATGTTTGAAAAGATACTCATCATGCATTTTTGAAACGTTGCAGGTGCATTGCATAAGCCAAATGGCATCCTCCGATAAGTAAAAGTGTCGTAGGGGCATGTGAATGTGGTCTTCTCCTGATCCTCCTTGTGTATAGCTATCTGGTTGTACCATGAATAACCATCCAAGAAACAATAATATGCATAACCTGCCAACCTTTTTAACATCTGATCAATGAATGGGAGTGAAAAATGATCTTTTCTTGTGGTGGTATTGAGCTTGTGATAATCAATGCGCACTCTCCATCCTGTTTGCACTCGTTGAGGCACCAACACGTTCTCATCATTTTTCACCACTGTTATTCCAGAATGTTTCGGTACTACCTACACATGACTAACCCACTTGCTGTCAGAAATAGCATAAATTATACTTGCATCATGGAGTTTAATCACTTCTTTGTTGACAACTTCCATCTTGGGAGGATTGAGTCGACGTTGAGCTTCTCTTGTTGGCTTAGCTCCCTCCTCAAGATGTATCCTGTGAGTACACAAAGTAGGGTAAATTCCCTTGATATCTGCTACTGTCCAGCCAATTTCTTGCTTGTATTCCCAAGAACAATCAAGAATTTCTTCTCTTGCAATTTCGAAAGCTTTGAAGAAATTATGATCGGAAATGTTTCACCGTCACCAAGAAAAACATACTTCAAATGCTCAGGTAGAGGTTTAAGTTCTAACTCAGGGGGTGCCTGAATAGATGGAGTAAGAACGTCAGTTGAAACCTGAAGAGTGATTGGTTTAGAAGGCTTACCTTTCATGCTTGGCATTGATTCAAATGCCTCTTACATTGCATAGTATTCTTCTTCCATCTCAAGATCTTCAGAAAAAACAATTTCAAAAACAGACTCAAATTCAATGGGTCGACAATTTTTTGAAGGAAAATTTCGATCGGTCGAGGTTAAGCTACTGTCTAAAACCGGTCCATCATGAAATTAGTGTTTGACGGGTCAAGAATTTTCCTCGACCGATTGAAGCAATGCCACTGCCGCTTCTCATGCCTCTTTTTCGATGAGTCAAAAATTCCGTGAGGAAATTTTCGACTGGTCGAATTCCACCCCTGAAACATCATTTTTCTCGGATACTTCTATGACCTTTTTCAATGGTTCATTCTCCAATAAATATTGAATGAACTCCTGCACAAATCTTTCAAACACATCAATAGAACAACAAGAGTATATATCATCACCATTTGGGTGCTTGAGGGATTCAAAAATGTTGAATATGATCTTTTCTCCCGCTACTTCCATCCTAAGTGAACCTTCATAACAATCAATCTTAGTACGAGCCATCCACAAAAATGGTCTCCCAAGAATTAATGGTATCTCAGAGGGCACCTGTTCACCTTCCAACTCTAACACAAAGAAGTCTGCTGGGAATATCAAATCACCCACCTGCACTAGCAAGTTTAACGGTTATCCCAATAGGCATAAGACTCCCATATTCATCATATCATACACAGCATATGACATTAAATTTATGGAAGCACCTAAATCAAGAAGAGCACCATCAAACCTGTGATCACCAATTGTGCAGGGAATAGTGAAACGTCTTGGATCACCAAGCTTTGGTGGTATTTTTCTTTGAAGAACAAAAGATACTCTCTCACTTAAGGTAACTGTTTCAGTTCCTTTGAACTTTCTCTTTGTAGTGCACAAGTCCTTGAAGGATTTTGCATAATGTGAAATTTTCTTGATCACATCCAACAATGGAATGTTCACCCTAACTTTCTTGAAGATATCTATGATCTCCTTGTCTTTTTCCTCATTCCCTAACTTCTTCAACCTGCTAGGAAAAGACACATTAGTGGTAATCAAAGGTGAAGGTGAGGGACATACCCGAGATGGTTTCTGTTTTGGTACAACTTTCATTCCAGGTGCATTCTCAACAGGTTGGCGGATTTCCTCAATGGATTGAGTTGGGGTTTCTGGACTGACTTCCAATGGCTCGTCAGGCACAATTTGCTCTAATACAAGCTCTTCCCACTTTCTTCTCGGTTGCTTGACCTTTGGTTTTACATCCAACACTTTCCCACTCTTCAAAATCATAACATGGGCCTCATATTTCCCCTTGGGATTGGGGAGAGTGTTACTGGGAAGGCCTCCTGGATTAGCTTGAGCAAGTGTTTGTTGAATTTGACTTACTTCCCTCTCTAGTAAATTAATTGTCTTTCCTTGTTGCTAAGTTGTGGCCTTGATCTCTTGACGAAAAACACTATTCTCTCGTTCTTTCTTGTTGTCAAACATCATTTGTTGCATTATGGCTTCGAAAGTTGAAGTTCATGTTAATGTTTGAGCTGGAGCTTGTTGTTGTTGAGGAATACGCCTCTGGCCAAACTGTTGTCCATCTCCTGTAGGCTGACTTGGCTGAAAACCAGGTGGAGCATTAGGGGGATTGAGCACATTGTTGCTTCTATAACTCAATAGTGGAGGGTCCATATTCCCACCATAGGTATTGGGCTACCTCTGGAAGTAATTCGCATTTTCTTCCTCTTGATTGACTTCCTCATCTGCTCTGAATTTTGGACAATCTTCTGCTAGATGATCTGTAGCTGAACATATCGTGCACATAACTTGAGCTGCAACAACTATTGTCTTCTTGGCCACTTTCAAGCTACTAGTAATCAGAGCAATATCATTCTCCATAAAACTCAATATTTTTTCCATGGCTCCATTGATTGTGGTTGCATTGAGAGATCTTCTACTTGCTCCCATAGATCTATTCCTTGACTGAAATTGC
The DNA here is from genome assembly GCA_946800695.1 of Geum urbanum. NCBI lineage: Eukaryota > Viridiplantae > Streptophyta > Magnoliopsida > Rosales > Rosaceae > Geum > Geum urbanum. The sequence goes on from OX327015.1 coordinate 34,592,261, forward strand.
CTTGAATTTTCTGCTTGGTTCTCAACAACTTCCTTGGCTTCTGTTCCAATCATATTCCACCAATTTTCCCACAAGCTGAATCAAGCTTTGATCTGTTAAAAAAATCAAGTCCTTCATAGAAGAACTCCATTTGAGTGTTGATGTCAAACTTATGATGAGGGCATTGTCGAAGCAGACCCTTAAACTGACTCCAGACTTCATGTAATTCATCTCCATCTTTCTGCCTGAATGTGCTTATTTGCTTCTTCAAATTCTTGTTACGGGAAGCTGAATAGAATTCTTTCATGAATGCAACACACATCTTCTCCCATGTGTGAACAGATAAAGGAGCTAAAGAATTGTACCATGCCTTTGCTTGCTTCTTCAGAAAAATGAAAATAAGATGAGCTTCACAGTGTCTTCCTCTACATTTGTCGATTTTTGGATTCTGCACAAAGATGTGAACTCATTGAGATGATCCTGAGGGTCTTTAGAATGTGTTCATCGGAAGTGTGGTAGATTCGATATAAGTGATGGAGGAATATAATAAGCCCCCAAATTTTATAGTAGAACAATCGGTGAATCTATTGCACCTGTGCCCGGTATGAAGGACTCTTTCAACTTGGCTGGAGTGTTTGCCATTCTTCTTGGTGATGGTAGTGGTGTTAGAATATGTTTCTCTTCCTCAAACTCAAACTCTGAACCTGAATGTCTTTCTTGCTCAGATGGTTCACCACCTCTATTCACATTCATAGACCGTTGTCTCTACTGCTTCCTGTTTTGCTTTGTTGAGCGTTCAATCTCTAGATCAAGTAAAAATGGCTCAGCACTTTTCGTGTTCTTAGTATGCATATACAATGCTCCTGCACACGGAAGAAACAATAAGACTCAAAAGAAAAAGAAAAGAAAACTAAACAAAACAAAACTGAAAATTAAAAACGCTATTAGGACTTAGAATTAAGTAATTCCTTGGCAACGACGCAAAAATTTGATGATGCGGAGAACCACCTCTCAAAGATACTTTATTTTCAACCAATATATATCATTGTAATAGTTAATTATAAGGGTTATCGAACACAAAGAATTGGTGAAACTAAATCCTAACACTAGAGTAAAATAATGACAGACTTGACCACGGTACACGAACGACACTACGAAGCTAAGCTAGACTACTCTAAAAGCTACGAAAATTTTACATAATATACTAGACTCAGTGGCGGACTACCACACCAAAATTGAGGATATTCAGAGTTTTTTTGGTTGCTGGAGTAAGTCGGCCAAACTATAGTTAATGCAGAAAATAAATGTTGAAAGTAAATATGGTTATGTTTGCAAGGAGTTTAAACTACATGATGAGTGAGTTAAGAAACATGCAATCCACCACCGCCATTCCATCTTTCTAACACATACTTAACCTGATGCACATATCCAATAAATGAAAGTTCCCTAGGAAGAGTTGATCGTTACAACCGCATCCTATTACATAATCTTTATGCCTATGCAAGTTTGTCATGGACCTCCCCTACATCTAACCCTTTATGAACCCATAGTCATGGATCCCAAGGTTTACAAAGAAGAAAACATTAAGTTTTAGAAAATGTTTGAGAAGCTACAAGGGTTCACAAGTACACTATGGACGTGTCTTGTTTGACCTATGGATTTCAATCTCCCGACGATAAAATTGGCGTATCACTATAGAGAATCCGGTGAAAAAAATTATCTTCAGTCGCCCGTATCTCATGACAATAGAATCCTAGGATGCATACTAAGTTGGCCACCAAAGCAAACATACAAGAACTCATACGGTGCGTCATTTAGAGAAAGAAACCTCATTCAAAGAATATGCAAAACTAGGTTAAAGTGTATGCATTAAAAAGACTTCATGTACGGAGCGTCAAGCAGTCATTTAACAATGAGTTTAGCTACTAAATGTCATAGTAAAAGAATCAAAACAATTCATGGAGTTGATACAAACAAAATATATGAAGAAGAATTCTGGTCGGCCAAAATTCGACGGGTCGAAACTGGACGGGCTGGTCTCCTTCTACGGCTTGCTTTCTCCTTGCTCGAAATTATGCTCCCCAAAAATGCTGATTCCCTTCCAAAAACTTAAAATAGGTTTATATATGTCTCCCAATTGATCTCTTAGAGTTCACATTGGAATAAATTTCTTTAATTGCACAAAACTCCTCCTTGAATTCATATTAAGCCGGAAATCCTTCATTTGTTTCATTTTCTTTTATTTCTCCACAAAACCTATTAAAACAATAAACATAATTAAATCACTCAATTAATAAAAATAAATAAAGTATAAGAGTATAATTAAATACAATATAAACACATAAATATACGATCATAAGCATATGGAAACAATTATGCAATAGTGAACTATATATATCACACAGATATATATATAGGAGATAAGAACACTAAGAGCATTTGAGTTGCAAACCCTCATTCTCGATCTTGCTCTTAATTTACTATATCCACTCTGTTCAAGTGCCAAAATGCCGCATTTAACTTCTCAGACTATGTTTTCATTAATTAGAGGGCTGTTAGTCCATTGATCCTATGTTTAATCGGGAAATTAAAAAAATGATTATATATATAAATGGATTGGGAAAATTAGACAAAATCAAAGCAGTAGTGCAGGTGGCCGGGTGTTGGAGTTCGGAGCCATTCAGCCAAGTGAAGCATTATTAAAAAGACAGCTAAGGAAGAATATCAAGTTCGACAAACACCGGGAGGCTTCCGTCTTATATTTAATTACATATACTTGTATAATACTAACGTTGGTGCTTGTTTTCTCTAGCTCCTTTTAGCCAGTGACATTCTTGTTTTATGTTATTACGTATTTGGAATTATTTGGTGGTTTGCTTTGCCAATGGAAGAAAGAAATTAAAGAATGGCAATATTTGACGGGGTAGTATGAATTTTCATAATAACGATTTGATGAGTGTAGACGAGCGAGTCATGAAGTTCATATTAGAGATAGATAGATAGATATAGCTGATTAAGTCCAACAAGTTCAAGATTCTTGTTTGATTTTTTTTGCTCATTGGCAACGTCTCTGATCAATCATCAATATTATGTTAATCTTCTTCATAATGCCCTAGACCCCTTGGTTTATGTGTTACCGGCTTATCCTCCTCCTCAAGTTCTCAAATACTTGGTCATTTTATACTTACTTTCTTCACACAAAAAAAGAAAAAGAAACAAAAAGGGAGAAACAAGAAAAAAACTTTTTGCAAGTTATCAGAAAGATCATAAAAGATCTTTTAAGAGTACTAAAGAGAAATAGAAGAAGATATCTCAAACGAGTTTTCCTTGATTGTTTTTTTGATACAAGAACTGTTCTGTTATGTATAGGAGTACACAACTTTGCATAGCACGCAACTACTAACTTAACTTTACGGCTGTATAATTCTGGAATGTTTACAGTAAGGTACTCCAAAATCTCCCTGGTGAGGAACGCGTAGAGAGTTTCTTGCAAACTGTCTCTTTTAGGAAATTCGGATAGTATAACCGTAGGTATCAGTTTTATCCTGAAGTGCTTCATATGCTGGCGTGCCACCGTCTCACGATACAATGTGAATGTATAGCTGCGTGGCCTGACTTTTTCATTAAGCAATTATGGCGAGGAGAGCACCAACCTCGCCTGAATGAATCATTCTTGCCTAGTGTCCTAAGACTTTGGGTTTTTTCGTGTCTCTAGCAGAGTCACATAAATCGATACTCCACACTTCCTTATAAGTGCAAAGCAGAGCAACTTCCTTGACGATGTGTTGAGAACACCAGGGTTTTGCTTCCTTGGATTTCTAAACTCTCACTCGATATGTGGCAAACTTTTCTAGTCGCGTTGCTTCCTTTGATCTTGATACTCTCACTCGATATGGGATAACATTTGCAAGAGGCTCTCTACGCGTTCCTCGCTAGGGAGATTTTGGAGTCAAACACCGGTGGCTTGGAGAACAGAGAGCTCTTCATTCATAGCAGAGACCCATTCGTGATATTTATAAGCTTGGGAATATGAGGTGGGAGTAACAGGTAGAGTTGTGAATAAGGCAAGAGAGGAAGGCATAGGATGAGTAGTGGCATGAAGAACACGAGGCTTGTAGATTCCATTTTTGGAACGGGTAATCATTTGGTGAGGAGTGGGAGGATGAGGTGGTGTTGGTGGAGGAGGAGTTGGAGATAATTGATTTGGAGGTGAAGATATGTGAGGAGATGAGGATGGAGGTGATGGAGAACGAATAGGAGGTGGAGAGAGTGGTATAAGCAAAGAAGAAGACAATATAGGAGAGGAAAAAGGTTGGAGAAAAACAGGAAGAGATGGAGTATTGGAGGGAGACTGTTTAGAACAAAGCTGAAGATAAGGGAATGAGGGCTGAAGATAAGGGAATGAGGTTTCATTAAATTGAACATGCCTAGATGTCTAGGTCTTGTGGGAGATAGGATCAAGACACAAGTATCCCTTGTGGTCATGACTGTAGCTGAGAAAGACATATGGTTGACTACGTGGCTCAAATTTGTGAGAGGCACAAGGGCGGAGCCATGGAAAGCAAAGACAACCAAATGACTTAAGGAAGTGATAATCTGGAGGAGTGTGGAATAGAAGTTCATGAGGAGAAGGAGAGGTTGGAGTAGGTAGCCGGTTGATGATGAAGACGGCAATGCGACAAGCATGTAACCAATAATTGAAAGGAAGATGAGACTGAGCAAGTAGAGTTTGAGCCATTTTGATAACATGCTGGTGTTTTCTCTCAACAACACCATTTTGATGGGGAGTGTATGGACAACTAAACTGTTGAGTAATGCCATGCTTAGCTAGATAAGCTTTGAAGCGAAGACTTAAATTCACCACCATTATCACTTCGTAAACATTTTATAGTGCTAGAAAGTAATTTTTCCATTCTCATCTTGAATATATCAAAAGCAATTGGTACGTCAGATTTGGAGTACAATGGAATAAGCCAAAAGTGGCGTGAAAAATCATCTACAATGCTAAAAAAATAAGAGTAGCCATGTTCAGAGAGCATTGCTGCTGGTCCCCAGATGTCTGCATGAAGGAGCTGAAGCGGTGCTGTGGAAGAGGTAGTGGACGTCGGAAATGGAAGACGATGAGAGTTCCTTTGCATGCATGAGAGATAGGCAATGCCATGAGATTTACTAGAGAGGATAAGAACATTAATGGATCGAAAGATTTTATTTATAATAGGTGTGCTTGCATGACCAAGCCGAGTGTCTCATAGATGAGAAGGCAAAAAAGAAGCTGAGAGAGCTTGAATGAGAACCACCAGATGAGTCTCTCTCCAAAAACATAGGATATGTGCCATCATGGACTGGCCCCTAAGAAAGAGTTCGGCGCAGCCCCAAATCCTTGACGAAAGAACCAGATGGGGTGAAAACTAAGGTACAATTGTTATCTGAGACAAATTTATGCACAAACATCAGATTGTGAGTAATATCAAGCATATGTAGAACATTACTTAGCTTAAAAGTAGCACGAGGAGTAGATACAGCTTTAGAACCAATATGTAAGATGCGGAGACCCTGACCATTGCCAACATAGAGTTTAGAGTTACCAGAGTAGGGAGTAACTTTAGAGAGTTGGTTCAGGTCAGGTGTGAGATGTTGTGTTGCACCAGGGTCGGTGAGCCAAGTCGAGTTTACCACAAGAGCAGAGTTGGTGGTGAAACCAGGATGTGTGGGAGAGTAAGGCTCATGTTCATCAAGTGTAAGAGAGAATGTTGAGTTGTGATTGTTAGGAAAGTAACTGGTAGACATGGCAGAATAAGCATGTGGAGTAGGAGCTTGTGGTGGGGTTGGCATGGCCAAAATTGATGAGGAGCTAGATGGATTTGCCACAAGAGCAGTGAGCTTCGCCAGAGGAATACAGCCAACATAGGCATGGTTCATCCGATTGTAACAGTTATTGGCAATATGACCTTAGCGCTCACAAATCTGACATTGAACTCATGGTCAAGGAGAGTAAGAGGTTGATGACTGAGATCCACAATGAGATCCACCATGAGTGTTATGGCGAGTGAGAGAGGCATGACCACGACCGCGAGAACTGCCACGAGAGTGCGAATCTGAAGCAACAAAGGCAGAGGCAGTGTTGGAGACCTCAAGAGAAGTTTTCTTGCGATCCTCGATGATGAGCTCCTCTTGTAGAAGAAGGCTGTGAAGCTCGGCCAAGGTGACTGGAAGAACATCCATCCGAGAATGGAGAGCAGTGGCAAAAGAACTGTACTTATCAGAGAAGCCTCGGAGACAGTAAGCAGCGAGATCATTTTCAGCAACCTGAGCACCGAGATTTTGAGATGCTGTAAGTAAGAAGTCATCGACAGGGAGGTTTTCTTCATAGTTTGAAGGTGATATTTCAAGTGAAGCAGGTGAGCTTGAGAGAGGCCTTGAAAGGACCTAACCCTAGATTAACTTGTAATCTAGGATCACGCCCTAACAACAAGACTTAAACTACGAATTTTTCGTAAAAAATTGACATAGTTTCCTCTACCAAGTGGACTACTAGAAACCTGCAAGAAAATCACACTTCGAATTTCTCACAAATAATACTGTGGACCACCGATGTTCATCTAGATTTCTCAATAAAGTGCAAAAAATAAATTAATTAAATGCTGAAATAATAATACAGAAACTGGAAACTCATAATCTAGCTATACTAACAATTCACAACCAGTATTGAAAAATATTTACAACACTAGTGTTCAGAGCGACTTCTAGGAGTAAAATAAAACATACACTGTTAGTGGGCCGAAACCTACATAAACATATGATAATCTGATGGACTCAAAGTCTCTGGGGATCAAAATTCAGCTCAGGAGAAGCACTGCAACCTGGGCACGGAAAGCCGAAAGGTCTAGGGAAAGACATTTAAAAATATAAAAACATTAGCGTGAGTGGACAAAAACTCACAATCAGTGTAAAACAATAAAATATTCTATCTGTGCCTTTCTACCAATTTCTATAAAAACCTGCGAGTTCAACAGTTATAAAACTGAAAAAATTGTGGAGGTAGTGAGATGAGGACTCCTGACCTTCCTTGACTAGTAGCTACGATGAATAGAACAATGGGACATACGAGGTATCCTGACATCCTCTGACCGGTAGGTACAACAAATAAAAAAAATAAAAGGTGATGGGTCAGACAAGGCAACCTGACCTATCCTGACGGGTCCAACGCGACAACCTGACCTCCTCTGACCAAGGACTATCCGGTGATCAGCCGAACATTCAGCGCATCAATGCAGCTAGCCTATAAGCCATCAGAAGTAAAACCTCCAAATTTAATCTGGTCTAATATATATATATATATATATATACTGCAAACTATAACCTGTAAACTGAAAGTACAATGTGAATATAAATTTCAGAACTCGCAAACGACTGTGAAAAATAAAATTCCACTCACCATACTATGTCAAGATATTTATAAAGTCAAAACCTGCCAAACGGCGCAATAATCATCCAACACGGTCCGCTTACTAGTAATCCTGAAACCACTATTATAATTAATATTTACTCGTCGATATTGAATAGCTTAGCTCGTAATCCTATGAGCAATAATTTCGAGAATCTCACATTCTCGAATAACATATTTTTTTGACTAAAAACAAACTTAATCAAATTTTGAATTCAGTTCCTTGCATTCCTTCACTGTAACTAAATTTTAGAGTCGCAACCTAAATCTCAAATATCGAGCGACTCGAATTTAAATCGATAGTTGGATTGTTTGTTAATAATATCATGAAATTAATTAATTAATTATTATCCGATTAAACACACATCTAAATTAATCAAATTCAGATCCATTCAAGAATCTCACCATTGTCTTCGTCACAAAATTACGAGCGGAACAACATAAAATTTTGCCGAAAATTTTGCCAAAAATTATGGCGGCGGCCGAAATCTCATCGGCACCAAATCGAGCAACCTGCACATCAAATTTTTCATCTCAACAAGCCCAACAACATTCAAGAAGAACACAACATCAAAATCAAACCGGAAAACCTCCAAATCGTCGAAAAATCAAAATCCCGCCTAAAAATTCATCTCCTCCGTCCGCCGGCTTCCGACCATGGCAAGGGCCGAGACATGTCGTGTTCAACTCGTCTCCTTCTGAGCTTTAAACCCCCCTTAACCTAAATGTCTAAAACCGCCGCCAACATCGTTGTGAAAATCAACCCAAAAATTGCCACTTTCTTGGCCTCGATTCTCCTTTCTCCAGCCACCAACGTCAGAGATATTGCCACCTAATGGTAAAGGGACCCAAGCCCAAAAAAACCCGACCAATTACACGGCCAAAGGTGGCCGACCGGAGGGTCACCGCCAGCGAGAACCTCACTGGGAAAATCGGGCCGAAGGAGGTGGTCAACGCGGGTCAACCCGGTTGCCAAAAATGTAAATTTCTGACTTTTCCAAAATGAAAACCCGCATTTATATCTGCGATTTTGCGTTAAAATATTTTCTGATATTTTCGTAACATTTCTGTTGACCATAACTTTTTCATCGTAACTCCAATCACAACACTTGATGTGGCCACGAACTCGTATCGACAAACTCTACAACTTTATCTAAAGAAATATTTTGAAAAACATAGTCGATAAAATCTTGATGAAACGTCAGTGAAAGTTACCGACGGTAAAGACTAATTACCATCGACAATTAACGTAATTAATTAGCGACTAACTACATAACCTCTGATTATCGTAAAATGATGTTCCGGGTCGTAACAATGAAAATTGAGCTTCGAGGTTGAGCCAGAGCTCACGAGCATGAGTGAAGTCGATAACATATGGAAGAACCTCGTTGGACAGGGTGGAGTTGATCCTGATCAGAAGTGGTTGATCTCGATCAAACCAATTGAGATATGCGTCACTGAAAACGACCTCGCCGGTAGTAGTGGTGACCAACTGAGGCGGTGTGGGATCAGATCCATCGATGACGTACTTGTGAAGTACAAGAAGAAAAACTGATTTCCACAGCAAATAGTTAGTCGCATTGAGACGTACAGGAATCACTGGACCAAGATTTTGAACAGACATAGAGGATGGGGAGGTTTGAAGCAGAAGGAGAGGAAGAGGATTCGGCTGCCATTGCTTAAGAGAAAAAGGATGCTGTGAAGCAAAAGGCTCTGGTACCATAAAGAGAAATAGAAGAAGATATCTCAAACTGAGTTTTTCATTGATTATTTTTTTGATACAAGAACTGTTCTGTTATGTATAGGAGTACACAACTTTGCATAGCACGCAACTATAACTTAACTTTACGGCTGTATAATTCTGGAATGTTTACAGTAAGGTCTAACTAGCTACTTCTCGTAGATGTAGAGTAGGAGCTATGTTGGATCACGTGCTGTGGCAGATACTTCAATAAGTACACTTTTACTACATAAACTTTTATCATAACCGAATTTGAAGAATACGTAGAAGTACCAGTCAAGGGAGAGCCAATATATAGAAATGATCAGTATAACATACAAGTAAATAAAGGGTTAGGCTTTCTCCACTTGATGAGAAAATCTACGTACGCGTTTGCGTAAGTGCTCGAAATATAGAGATAAGAAATGCATGCACATCAATGGATGAGCTCTAGGGCCGGAGATCTTCCTCCTCCGCTATGGCCTAAAGCATACTCATCCAAATACTAATTAGTTAACTTCGCCAACAAAACAGAAAAGCTTACGCATTAACTAAAAGGGATAAAACAACCAAACTATTGTGCCGAAGAATGAATTGAAGTTGGCTCACTATTTATTGCAAGGATGATGATAAATAGTAGCTAGGAAGAAGTGCGTGGAGAATCGAATTGAGGAACTACTTGTAGTCAAATTAATAGTGTGTGTGCATCTTTATTACTACTCGTCTGATAAAGTAATTTGAGATTTTATACTAAAATTTATTGGCGATGGTTAGAGTAGACCAAATTCTTATAACCAATTAGTAAGATCCTTTATTTTTAACGTGGGAGTTTTTTTCTCTATTCACATTTTCTAACACGCTCCCGCACGTGTGACGACATCTTAAGCCAAATACATGGACAACTTATATGGGTAGCGGTGAACACGTGTTACCCATTCAACATCACATGAGGGTGAACCTGCTTTGATACTATGATAAACTGTGACGAGCGTGACATGTGGACCCATAATGCTACTGATATTGTCTCAACTTGAACCACTTTGAAGGTATTGGGTTTTATACAAAAGGTTTCAGTTAATATTGGAGGTCCACGTGCCACGCTTGCCATGTTTCCACGCTTGCCTGTTAGTATCAGAGCCAAGTTCCTCGTGCACCGTCTGTCCACGGTCTATCTGCCCCGCCTGTCATGTCTTTGTTTCCGCTTCAAAAAAGGTGGTTGATGTTGAATCTGTCGACTCGTTCTCGTACATTCCGTTTGAGAGAGTCATCTGAACTTGTCGATCCGTTCTCATTCTGACCTGAAAAGATCATCTGAACTCGTTGTACGTGCAAGCCCAAGTTAAGTCTTCTAAAAAATAGTATAGGCTGAAACAAGATCTATTGTGAAAAGAAGGCCACCTCCACCTCCAGAGTCCATATACACGACTTCGAAGCGAGAGGGGTGTATGTGTGTTGTGTATAGCTTTATTATTGTATAGGTCTTAATGTGCGTGTGTGTTTCTGCTGCAACAAACAACTTTGCTCAGACTTTCATGGAGACCTTCAAATTTAAAACAGCAAGCAGCTGAGTCAAAGACAGTAAAAAAAAAACTAAACCTAACCGGGAATAATTAGTATAATCTTTCGTTGAAGCAAGTCACAAGATTCTCTTTGAAGGAAGAGATGTTGGTCTCTCTCTGATCTCTAACTCACTGGAAGCAGCAAGCACACACCAGAAAATCCACACTAATGAAACAAAGTAATAAAACATTAATCCTGTAGTAATTATCCTCACGGTTTCACCGTTGCAATGATAGTTTTTGAGAAATATATGGAGAAGCAGAATCATAGCTTCCATTTCTATTTTCAGTACATCAAGACAGAGTAATTTTAATAACTTGTTCCATTGCATGCCACTCAATCTCTTCTTAATTTAATTAATTTCACAGTAAAAAAATTAAAGCTTTGCAGAGGCATCGAAAAAATACGTTCATATGCTGATATGCTGATGCCCCTTGATCGATCTCATCTTGTACCTTCAGCTAAATTACCTAACTCACGCAGCTAACTAACCAGTCCGACTTAGGGTTAGGGTTGCAGTCGTGCTGGCATGTTTACATATATTAATATATAGTTATATACTACATAGATATGCGATCAACGTATACTTAATTTGGTGTACGTATTTGGTTTGACCTAGTTTCGGGCTCTCTAAGTGGTTGTATTAGTACTATATACCTACATGATCGATCTGGCTACTTTATTCGAGTTTCTCTTTGGCTACTTGGTGTGATATATCAGCGAACAGTAGCAATAACTTCCCTAGCTATAAGCTTAAATTTGTATTATATTTTCAACCTGGTATGGTGGCCAAGAGCAGTCACATGCATTTCTGGGTCGTTTTTTCACAGAAAAGAAGTAAAGAGAAACTTGAAAATGCTATAAATTGCTGACTCCAGAAACGTGCGGGCATCGTGTGCAAAGTTAGATGTTCAGAGAAGAACACCTGTTTCTCTATTTCTCCTGAGAAGAACACATGGACTCTTATTTGTCCAAGCTAGCTAGTTAGTATCTGAAATCAAACGCTGCAGATTAAAAGCAAAGCATGGCATTCCCATATGATCATGTATATATGAACAACCCAAAGAGCAGTGTAACACAAAACTCTAGTGCTAAAAATATCTTCTACGATTGTGGCAAACCATTCCGTTGTCTAATTCTTTATGTATCTGTTAGAATCTATTATATTATCTCTTTCTGCAGGATTGAAAAGGTTTTGGGAAGCTCTACAGATACATACATATACACTAGTAGCTAGCTACTTTGCTATTTGCTATGGGCCCAATCTTCTCTGCAAGCTTATATATAGATGGCGATTTGTCTCGAGACTCGACGATAATTGGTGACGAACTCTGGGAATGCAGTGGGCCACACTGCACTGACACCGCTTCAGTCCGGTGGAGACCGGCGGTGTTCGCGGCCTTGACGGTGACCGTGGGACGAAGCGTCACGTGTGAGACTCCCATGTGGGGATGATGTGGACATCAGTCGGATTACCGTCTAAAATATTCCATACAACTACAAAAGAAAAACCAAATTAAAGTGATTTTGTATTTTTGTGTGTATGGGTGACCAACTTTAGTTTGTACTTGGACCAAAATAAGAAATGGAAATAATTCAAGGTTGTACAAATAGCACTTTCTCCTAATTGAGGTTGGAATCTCTAATAATGCTGGCGACATACTGACCATATTGAGGAAAATGAGGAAGAACTTTGTAAAATACAACGCAAAGCAAGATATATATATGTTCTTTAGTTTTTCGTTTCTGTTCTTTGTTTTGGTGCATGCATGTTCGAATTCAAAGAGATTAGCTTGTTTCATTCAGGGATTCCTGGCAAAACTTTATTTTACATGCAGTTAGAAAACTAATGGGTTTGATGAAAAATGAAGTGTAAGTATATAGTTATAGCTTTATTTCTCAAAGCCTTAAAAAGGGGGAAATGTATGGGGATTTGGAAGCTAGTAAGGATAACATCTGCTTCCTAACACATACAACCAAGGATTCTTGGGGCATCTGATGTGTAGATTTGGGGCCTTCCACATCATGGCCCCAGGGCCTAAAATTATTTTCCTTTGTACAATGTTAAACGATGGATTTCATTAGATTTTGACAAAGCTAGGAGAGTGTGGCGGTTGTACATAGCATAATCTTCGAGTTTTCGTCAATGATCGACAGTTCGACACTGTGTTTCCATTATTTTTGTGTTTTATGAACTCGATTTCACTTTCTTAAATACATGTATTTTTGCACAAATAGATTGCATTGTATGATCGAAAGAAGTAATCTTGCAACTACATTGCAAATGGCCATAAAATATGATCTCAAGAAGTAGCAAAAAGAATAATATCCCCGTAGAAGCATCCTCATATCTTCATCAATAAGCATATAAAAATTATAAATCAGAACTCAAACTATTCTATCAATCTCCCTATGCGGAAACTCGCGCGGTGGCCTGCATGAGCTCGGAGGTGCCCCATCCCCATAGTTCTTTACAAATGACAAATCGATCTTTCAATTGGTGATCCAATTAAAAAATAATTAGTAGCAGTTTAGACAATAGTTAGTGAATGAGTAATGACACCTGAACCATGATTAGCCAATTATTAAGAGCTGAAGTGCATAAATAAGTGTATTATAAATAGATAGGACATACATGTTCTTCCTGCCTGCTTAGAAAGTACTGGTTTCTCTGATGCATAAAACAGTACTACTTTTTGTTCTTGACACCTAAACTCCACCAAGAAGTCTTCGGTGGAATTCTATGTCATAATTTGGATTTGAGCCAGGGGCTTGTCTTTGAGTCTTGCTGCAGCATACAGACATAGATCAAAGGCAAGTACATGAATAAAATGAGGTTAGGTAATAATGTTTCCGGCCTTATATCAGATTAATTTCCCAGATTTTCAGGGTCCATGCCTCACCTCACTCACTCCCTCACTCACTCACCTCCCCCCACTCGTGCCCACGACCATTTTCCCTACTAGGGTTTATTTTAATCCCCGAACAAGTGCAACTCAGATTCTTGGACAGATGAAGATTCGACACGTGTAGAAACTATTACTATTAAATTAGTGCTTCTCTAATGCTGATATATTTAGGAGGAGGAAGGAGAATGGCATGGGTGACCATGCTGCTTTTGGTTTCGTAGTTTAGTTTTAGGACTTCACACAAATAGCACCTAATTAAAGTTCAATGAGATATTTACCTACTTGTTTATGGGGAAGTTGAACATGGACACACATATAAAATGGATTTGTTGGCATTCCTAGGCAGTGACAGATCCAAGATTGAAAAGTCATCAAGTTGAACTTTTTTTGATAAAATCTCGACAAAAAAATTTACATACACGAATTAGAGCTAGATAGATAAAAAAGTGAGATTGTTAGAGGAGATCGAAAGAGACATACACCAGATAGAAGAGTGGATTGAGTAGAACGAGATGAGATAGTGAGATTGAGAGACAGTTTGAGTGCAATGAAAGAGTTAAGAATTTGGCTTAATTGGAATTAAGATTTTGAAAATTGAGAGTAATTGACTGCTGGTTGGTTTTCTCGACGAGACTTCAAGAATAATAGTAGTTTTGTTTTTAACCCCTAAAATTTTCACCAGACTTGAGCCCTGGTAAGCCTTCACACAGCTCCGCCACTGTTCCTAGGTATTGTTCTACATTTCATTTGTGACTTTCTCGGCTCTTCTTCATAAATATGAGCAACATATATGTGTATTAGATACGTACAATTTTCTATTTTCAGATCGATATCTCAACTAAGATCCCACGACATTGTAAAGGCTCGAGGTATGACTAACAACCATGAAAGGAAAACCCCAAATTTGGTAGAAATAGTTTAATTAAGACTTCAGTATATTCTGAGATACTTGTGGCCATGTACGTAAATGATCTGCAAGTGTGCAAACTCAGTTGACGTGGGATTATAGAATGAAACTAACAATTAATTAAGGGAAAAAAATATAAATTAGTCATGAAGTTAATGCAAATTGGTCAGTAAGTAAGATACTGAACTTTCTGTTTGCAGAGAAAAGAATTCAAAGATCTCTGTAGCATTTGATACTGAAATCTTCTTCTAAGTGGTATGATAGGTTGGGCGAGTGACTCTTGGCGAGTTCAATGGGACGAATTGCCGGATGTGATTAATGCGATGCCGATATATTTGACCTCACCAACATGCACCAGCTTGGTCGGAGAGTTAATTGGTTCTTTCTCGTTTTCTATTTTCAATTGCAAATTGCTTAGTGTATGACACAAACTTCTGTCTTACTCGATTTGTTTTTAACGAAGAAACAGTAGTAAGTTTAATCAGGAGGTATACTACATTGCAGTAACAAACCTATGCGGTGGACTGACATCCCAGAAAGAACACCTAAGAACCAAATCCTAGTCTCAAAACTCAAAAGAACGATATCCTCCCACCAAACTGACCCAAGTACCGAAAGGATGTTGGGCTTAAAAAGGTCTCCTGGCCCACTGTTAGGAAACCCAACAGAAAGCCCACATTTGGGTAGCCCAACACAAGGCTCACCACACACAGCGTCTACAAACTCCGGATGGCCCGGCCTGGATTTTCAAAGAGATACTTCAGCGGGCATGCATGGTGGGATTGGACCGATTAGTGGCATAGTTCTACAGACCAACAAGACACAGAATTCAGATTTTCCATCGATGGAAACTGTTCGAAGTCTATTAATAAGGATATGGAATTTGAAAATTTTGCTAAATTTTGTTGCACCTAAAGGGCATGATAACATGGCAAGGTTCAACTGTTTCAGACTTTCAGCTTATACCAAGCTAAAGTTTGAAAATTTGTAGTGCCAAACATATGATGCAATAGATAAAGAAGCAAACAAGAGCCGCTCGCTAGGGGTTGGGATAAACATAAAGGCAATGAACACACTAGGGACATAATTGATTTCGTTCTAAAGATCATTAAATCATACAAACAATAGGAAAGGCCACGTGTAGGCATTTCTTTTTTTGAATCGAGGACATGTTATGAACTCTTCTGTGGTCCATTTTTTAGGATTCAAGAGACTTCATTCATTAATTCATTCATACACAGCTGAAACACTGAAAAGACAAGGAGAGACCCTTGTATGGTACAGGCCGCGGCTAGTTTTAGCCCATGGAGTATTTCTGGGTCCAGCTTCTTGCTGTCGTCTCATACTTGTTCCTGTCTGTCTTGTACATGTGAGCAATTTCTGGCACCAACGGATCATCAGGATTCGGATCCGTCAACAATGAACAGATCGAAAGCAACACCTAATAGTGAAAACAAAAACAAATCTATATCAAAATTTTGCAACCGGAACAAAGCATAACCATCTCTGACTTCAAGGACAGACATTTTTCTCATATTATATGGTAGGAATTTCACCTTGGAAATGGTTAGAGCAGGACTCCATTGCTCCTTCAAGATGTCAAGGCAAATGCTTCCATTGCTGTTGATATTTGGGTGGAACACCTTTGTTCTGAATGCCACCTACAGATGACCATCAAGACATCAACTTATTTGAAACAGACAAAAAGAAAGAGAGACTAGCCCTCTGTTATTGAAGACGGGACAAATAATTGATGATGAATGCAGAATGCATCAATATTTTTGCCAAAGGGGATCTCCATATTCACTCTTCTAAAAAAGTTTGCCAATGCATTAATTGTACTTGGTGCAACAGCTAATAATGTATGGGGATGTGCTAGAATATCAAAATTTTACTTGGTATAATCATCATAAAGATTCACACAGAAGTTGTAATTGTTTCTTTAAAGAAAAAGAAAAAAAAGGCTCACACAGCTCCAAAATCATTCCTAAGGGAGGACTAAAAGTATTGAAAAGAATAATCAAGTTCACAGCAATTAAGAACAGATATAAATGGGTACGTGGACATTAGATGCTATACTAAACAAGAGTTTTTTAATCGTGATAATTACCTTTGGTGGTTTAAATGGATAATCCGGAGGAAAATGGATAGTGACTAGAAAAACACCTCCAGCATAAGGACTATCTGGGGGACCCATAATTGTTGCTTGCCAATGAAACATGTCTTCCGCAACAGGACCTGCAACAACCAGATTTATGAGAAAGCTGATCAATGAAAGCAGCATCCATCAAGTATATTAGAACAGTATAATAGATCGCTCAAAAAGGTCTTGACTTG
This sequence comes from Geum urbanum, assembly GCA_946800695.1. NCBI lineage: Eukaryota > Viridiplantae > Streptophyta > Magnoliopsida > Rosales > Rosaceae > Geum > Geum urbanum. The sequence continues at coordinate 34,609,117 of OX327015.1, forward strand.
AATAACATATAGAAGTGAGTGGGAAGCACAGGTGTTTCCTCTGGCCACTGAGTATTTGTCTATTAGATCAATTGGTGTCTACCTGAAAATAAACATCTTACAAGTTTCACAGCACCCCACAAAACAGATCCTAACAATAACACATGAGTATACAAGATCCAGGCAAGTAATAGAGAAACAAGACAATTCCAAACTAAATGATCATTTGCAGCTATAATGAGTTTCCAATCCTCAATTTCGGGCATAGGCTTCTAACTACAAAGCTTCAACAACACACCACACAACTCCTCCTAATTAGAGTACACCAAGTTCAACTCATACAGTTCCCTGTTCATTCCGCCAGAATTCAACAGATTTGAATGATCACCAGTTTCACCACTCATTCACAGTAACCGAATCAATCAAATCAAATTCAACAGCATGACCGTAAAGCGAAAAGCAAAGAATCGAAATTGATTGCACTCAAAGCTAAAGCCATAAATTCAAAACAAACAAGCTCTAAGCAAGCTAGAAAATTGACCTGCGCTGCATGACGTAGGAGGATCCTTCTGCAAATCCTTGAGCTCCTTGAGGATCCGCTTCGACGCCATCGCTTGCGAAACCCTAACTCATCACCAGATCCAAAATCAGTATCACAAAATTCTCAAAACAAAAACAAAAACAGCTCACAATTCAATAAACAGATATATAAATAAATAAAAATCATCCTAGCTGATCATACCTGATATGAACACAGGAGGAGAGAGCTTAGCAGAAAACGTAATAGAGAGATTGAAGAAGAAGAAGAAGAAGAAGAAGAAGATGAAGATGAAGATGAAGATGAAGATGAAGACGACGACGACGATTATGATTTGTGAAAGAAGAGAGTTTTTTATATAAGAAAAGAATAAAAGCCTTTCTTCTGCGAGGGTCCAGCTTTCGCTCTCTCTCTCTCTCTCGATTTTTATTTTATTTTTTTGGCGCCGAAAGATGGCCCAGGAATAAAGGGGTGGTTTGTGTGAATCGGAAACGGAAGCGGTACGGCGTCGTATTGAAAGATTCCCCACCCGGCAAAAGGCGCGTCGTTTTGAATCTGGTCCGAGCCGACTTGAATCTTCGTGCGTAGTTTGTATGGAAGCGAAGCTTGGGATGCGCGGAAGTTTTTTTTTCTTTTGATTTTTTTTAATTTTTTTGGAACGGATGTGTTTTAGAAACGTTAGAATTGTTTAAGAAGATTAATTTCATATAATTTTTGGTGTACGTGTGTTTTGTTCTACTTAGATACGGATATTAATTAGACATATATATGAAATGCTCCTGTTATATTAAGACATTTATTATAACAGATTGTATCAGCCTGTATTTAAGGCATTTTATCAATGAAAGAGATATAGTTTTTCCTATTTACATATTTTCTTCTACAACACGTTATCAGCATGCACTCTGAGTTGATAGCCATCACCACTAAAAGAAAAAAAAAACTCTAACCTTCACAAAAAGCTAGCACTGCCGTCACCGGTCACCTTGCTCTACCGTTGGCCTCTCTCTCTCTCTCTCTCTCTCTCTCTCTCTCTCTCTCTCTCGGCATCCCTCACTCAAGAACAATTTCTTCAAATCGTTTCAAGATTGCTCGTCTTCCGAAGAATCATTTCAGAAGGGCTTCTACCTCAAATAAATCAATAAGTGTAGCGGTCATACAAAACAAAACACCCATTGAGGTAAACTTTCCTAAACCATAAATCTCTAGATCTAAGATCAAACTTACTTACCGCAAAACCCTATATCTAAGTTGATGATAATTGTAATATGAGTTATTTTCTATTGCATGTTTACCCTAGTTCCTATGGACCTATATCCATAGAGTATAAGTGACGGTTCAGGGGGAATCACGGTTTAGAAAAGAAAGAAAAGAAAAGAAAAGAAAAATCGATCCTATGTGACAGTTAGTCACGGTAGCTGGGTGTAGATTTTGCCACTGTTTATAATCGATTTTGTGACCATATATCATGGATCACGCTCTTATTCAATAAAACTTGAAATTTTTTGTGATCGTAGGTTTCGATCGTTATTGATAAAATATCTATGTGTGTTTTTGTAGATAAGTTCGAATAAGCCAGCTAGGCCGAAATTCGACATCCTTGACCTTCAACGCAAGGAATATCACCGTTGGGTCTCAGATGTGGAAACTACATTCATCAAAAAGAGAATGACCAACAACATCAAACCCTCTGGGCCTGGAACGAATCTCCTGCCCCCCACTGAAGAATCAAAAGTTCAAGCCCTCATGTTTTTGAGGCGTCATATTCATCCAACTCTTAAGAAACATTATTTAAACAAAACCCATCGAAACTATCCTATGGGTTGTTTTCTGACATTTTTTGATCCATCGAAAAAATACACTTTGATCCATCGAAGCTTATCATCGGGTCCTTTAATTGAACATTTCGATCCATCGAGACAATTCTTCAACCCATCAAAGAAATGTCTCGGGTCAATTTTTAGGCCCATAGAAAATTCTTTCGACCCATCGAAAACAGATGTCAAATATTCGATCTCATCTTAGGTTCCTTCGATCCATCGAAGGAATTGATTCGACCTATCGAAGACATCATTCTGGACACTATTTTTGACCCATCGAAGCTTAGCTTCGACCCATCAAAAAATGGTATCGAAAAATCACTTTTTATTTTAGGTTATTCGATGCATCGAAAGTTTTCCTTCGACTCATCGAAGATGTAACCCGGAAGTGATGTTCCTGGATGAGTTTTTCATTTGTTTCATTGGCTTATGATGTTGTTTATACATCGGTTTTATTGGAAAATATGGGAAAAAAATCGACACCAGATGTGGTTATACATCAGTTTGTGTCATGCCATATCAACACTCAACAAGGGTCACACCCTTATTCAAATCTTTAAGTGTATACTTAAAGTGTATGTCTGGTCTTTGTTAGAAACATTTACTTATTTACATTGATTTTGTAGATGTCTCAAAGGGAAATCTAGTGTCTAGCAGATAGTGGTACTACCCATACCATTCTGCAGAATAGGCAACTATTTGTGGATCTTTTTCCATACAAATCCTCAGTGACAACCATGATTGGTGAATCGCCCGTTATACAAGGGCATGGTTCTGCAGAGTTTCTGCTGCCCCATAGTACAAAATTATATATCACTGATGCCATACACGCGCCAAAAGCCAATCGAACCTTGCTAAGTTTTAAGGATATTCTTGCCAACGGATTTCACTTGGAAACCTATTGTGAGAATGAAAAAGAACTATTATGTATAACCTCTGTTGAATGTGGCCGCAAGCGCATTCTAGAGAAGTTTCCGGCTATTCATAGTGGTTTATATCTAACTACAGTTCAGATCATTGAATCCAATGCCATGACTCACACTACTACGTGTGATTCTGTATCATACAAGCTTTGGCACTTTCGATTGGGACATCCAAGTCGTGACATGATGATCAAAATCTTAAAAAATACTCATGGTCATCCGTTCTTTAGAGCGAGAAAACATGTGGGATTACCTATTTCCATCGGTTTCGATGGTGAGGATGAGACAACTCCTCTTAATCCTGGCTCGGTCTCTAAGACAAGTGCAACACCATCCCAGAAAAATGTTGTTGAAGCGTTGTGCGTTATCCCACCAGATTCTTATGTTGCAATCTCTGATGCACATCGCTCGTTTTACAAAGCTTGTTCTTTAGCAAATTTACATGCACATCCTTCCTTTGTTGTTCATAATAATGACAATATTCCATTCTTACAAAGGATCCAAGGTGATATTTGTGGACCTATGTGATGACCCGAACCAGAATCAGTACAGTAATCGGCTTAATCCATGAGTTTACGTGTAATCACAGTTTTCCGTAACTTAATTGATTTGACTGTTCGATTCACGACTTAATTATAGGGCAAGAATTTGAGCTGAGTCTCTTCTCAAGAGTTGTTGTACGCATGATTTCGAGTTCGTGAGGGGTTTCGAATAATTATTTTGACGATCGAGGAATATGTTATGAATATTTGAAATCACGGAATTTCGTCGTGTTTATCCGTTTGGATTGAGTTATCCGAAACATGGATGTGATCTATTTGGACCGTCGATAGTATCGAGCCACGAGTATAAATATCGGAAATAGTCGAAAAATTGTCGAAAAGCACTGTTTGGAAGTTTGATCGGCGTTGACTGAGGTTTGACCCGTTGACACGTTGACCCGTGGAGAATTTCGACCCGTTTGTGAATCGCCGGTCGACCCGGATTTTCCGGCCACCTCCGGCCACATCCTTGGTATGAGTAGAACCCTCTTGAGTTCCTCTATTGATTCATGCTTGAGTTTATATGATTTGGTTGAGATTTAAGGGGTTTCGAATCGGGTTGGTTTCGTGGGTTTCGTCGGTGACGGGGGAGGAGCTCCGGCGAGCTTTGGCGTCGGGGGTGTTGGAGTTTCGACTTCCCTCACCCTATTAATGCTTCCTGGGTGGTTAATTTAGGACGAGGATGAGTTTTTGGTGGAACCCGTGGTGGTTGCCGGAGTTTGGTTTCGGCCTGAATTTCCGAGCTGATTTCCGGCTGATTAAGGGGTAGTTGGGACTTGTCGTAGTTGAATAATATGTTGGGCTTGTTGTGAGCTAGAGAACTAGGTTTTCCTCACCGGGGAATTCCTCCGGTGACAGCGCACCGCCGGCGGCGGCACTCCGGCGAGGACGTTGACTTTTTGGTTTTCGACGAGTTATATGTCATTTCGCTCGCATTCGCGCCCCAATCATTGCCTTGAGGTTTTTGAGTTGATTTGTAAGCCAGATTTTTAGTCGAGGGTTTGTGTGGAGATTTCAGGAGTTTTCGTTGATTATTTTGTACTGCGTTATATGTTTCCGGGAACGGTTGGTTTGTGAGGTGTGGTACAGTGTGATGAACTATGATTTTGATCAGTTATATTTTGTGATTATTTAGGGGATCGAGATCGTACGTTGGGCGAGGGATCTTCCGCCGGATCTCGTGATTAGCGCGTGTGCGCGCTGTGCTCATCTGTGAGTGGACTTTTCTATTTTCACTATCGTAGCGAGTTCGTGGTTTCTGTATTTGTTTATATACGATGTTGAGATTATTTATTACTTTTGGAGGTATTATTTTATATTTAATATGGTGATGGCATTACTTAGCATCGATGCATTGGCTACTCGGCTGATCACTGGTAGTCAGATCAAGGGTTAAGAGATTCTCCTGGGCAGGGTTGAGAGATTCCCTTGATGTGCTCGCTAGGCTTGAGAGATTCACCTAGCCTATCACCGTTGGGGTTGAGAGATTCGCCTAACCGTCGGGCTTGAGAGATTCGTCTGGCACCTCCATTTATTTTCCAAACTTGCTTTGTTTTGTTTTATGATATATGAAATTGGTGAAAGACATATGTTTATTTTCGTCCACTCACTCTAACGATTTTATTTGCCTTTCCTCTGGGCTTTTCGGTTTCCTTGCCCAGTTTGCAGTTCAGATTATGGTGTCTCACGTCGCGGTTGGAGGCTTAGTGTTCGAGCTACCTTTCTTTTCCAGTAGGTTTCTTGTTTTGCCTACTGTTGTATATTTTTGTGTATATACACTAGAGGTCGCTCTGATACACTACTGATATGTTTTTATGTGATTTTCTCCTGATTTTCTGTAAAGTACAGTTTTGATTACTGCTTTACTTTATTGTTATGATATTGAGAAATCCAGATGTGATTGGTGCCCACGGTTTGGCTTTTGTGGCATAGGATGAAGTGTGTTTTCCGGGTGCAGGTTAATGGCAATTCCATGTTAGTAACGAAACTCTGCAGAAATTTTTGTGGTTTTTGCAAGTTCATGTTTTCAGAAGGGGTTTGATTCCGGTTTAGGAAACTAAATCGGGGTTGGGTCCTTTCAGCTTGGTATCAGAGCATTAGGTGTCAGATTCTGTAGACTCTTGTAGTTGTGACACTTAGGGTATTTGAGTATATACAGCATGTCTGGAGCGATGACCCGACTGGCCAGCGGTACTCATCAATGCTTCGGGTGTTGTATATGTTCAAATGTCTGAGGTCTCATGATTACGTTCCTTGTGCTTGTACTTAATGCTTGTCTTGTATCAGTAGGATGCCTCCTCGACGTGGTCCCCGTGTTAATCGGGAAGTGGATCCTGATGAGGATTGCTAGACGCACGACTTGCTGATGCAAGTGTTGTGTTTGGAGGAGCATTTTGACCCTGTGGTCAAAGTTCATACTGCTGGTGCGACTGTCTTTTCGGGTTCAGCTGATCCAGAGATTTGTGAGGCATGGTTGGTTTAAGTTGAACGCGTTTGTGAGCGTCTGTGTTTTACCCCTGAGCAGATGACAGTGGCAGCAGTCGGTTTACTTGAGTCAGATGCATACTTCTGGTGGGTTAGCATCGATAGAGTTCCGGTTGATACTCCGTGGACTTTGTTTCGAGATTTTTCTATGTGGAGATACTTCAACCAAGCTACGCAGCAACAGAAGTATAAGGAGTTCACTAATTTGAGACAGGGCAGTATATCTGTGCTTGAGTACCAAGACAGATTTACCCGCTTATCTTGGTTTGCTCATGACATAGTGGCTACAGAGGAAGCCAAGTGCCGCAGATTTGAGCTGGGTTTGAACTTGAGCATCAAGGGGACTCTGACTACGATGCCTCGGAACAACTTTGATGAGTTTATGAGTGCAGAACTCCGAGGTGAGGATATCGAGAGGGAAAGGTAGATGAGATACCAGTCTCGACGGTTTAAGGAGGGTGGACCGAGTCAGGGACCTTCCAAGAGGCTGAGTTCTGATACTTCCGGATCGGCATCATCCTCGGACAGTGGACCATACAGAACACCAGCTAGTGCACCGAGACAGAGGCAGAGATAGAGGAGAGATCGACTGCAGCGACCATAGTCTAGTGGGGGTTCTATCTGTTCCAGTTATCCTCGGCGTATCGGTGGCACTTTTACCGTACTGAGGGAGTACCCATTGTGCAGTCTCTGCAGCAGGCATCATGTTGGTCTATGTCAGCGAGGCCCTGTCGGTTGTTATCGTTGTGGCCAGGAGGGTCACTATGCGAGGGAATGTTTCCAGCTTGCTGGTGCTGATGGACAGGCGGCCCAGAGTTCTGGAGGAGAGCGAGGTACCACTTCTGGGGCTCGACCAGTACAGCTTTCTGGCCAGGGCGGACAGCAGGGACACCCTCAGTGTGGACGACCAGCCGGGCAGGCCAGGGTTCATGCCATGACATTGCGCGAGGGCAAAGCTTCACCAGAGGTTATTATCGGTACGTTGCATGTCTTTGGTTATCCAGTGCTTACATTGCTAGATCCAGGTGCTACGCATTCATTCATGTCATATAGACTATCATCTTTAGCTACTGTATCTGCGTCTCCACTTCCGGGGTTGTGGAGAGTGTTGTATCCGTTCGGTGAGGTTGTGAGTATCGGCTGGGTGTATAGAGATTGTGAGATTTTTATTGGAGGTCATGATTTAGCCGTGGATTTGTTATTGCTGGATATCGTCGACTTTGATGTGATTTTGGGTATGGACTTCTTGGAGACATATTGGGCTATGTTCGATTGTCACAAGAAGGAGGTTCTGTTTCGACGACCAGGCTTTCCAGAGATATTGTTTCGCGGTGAGAAGAATACTTCATTGCCATGTGTGATTTCAGCAATGAGGGCTGATCAGATGATGAAGAAGGGTTGTATTGCTTATTTAGCTCATGTTGTGGATACCACGGCTGCTGTGCCGGACATTGGTGATATTGAGGTTGTTTCCGAGTTTCCAGATGTGTTTCCGGAGGAGTTACCGGGTATTCCTCCAGTTCGGGAGATCGATTTCACCATTGAGCTTTTACCAAGCACTGGACCCATATCTCAGGCTCCTTATCGTATGGCGCCAGCGGAGTTGAAAGAGCTACAGATTCAACTTCAAGAGTTGCTGGAGAAGGGTTTCATACGACCCAGTGTATCACCGTGGGGTGCTCTTGTACTGTTTGTGCGGAAGAAGGATGGTTCCTTGTGGCTGTGCATTGATTACCTGAAGCTGAATCAGGTCAGTGTGAAGAACAAGTATCCGTTGCCGTGGATTGACGACTTGTTTGATCAGCTTAAGGGAGCTTCAGTCTTTTCGAAGATTGATCTCAGGTTCGGATATCATCAGTTGAGGATCCGAGAGTCAGGTGTGGCCAGGACAGCTTTCAGATCGTGGTACGGGCATTACGAGTTCTTGGTTATGCCGTTTGGGTTGACCAATGCCCCCGCAGCTTTTATGGACTTGATGAACCAAGTGTTCAGGCGGTTTCTAGACAAGTTTTTGATCATGTTCATCAACGACATCCTGATCTATTCCAGGAGTGTGGGTCAGCACAAGAAGCATTTGCGAGCGGTTTTGCGGACTTTGCGAGATAATAAACTGTTTGCGAAGTTCAGCAAGTGTGAGTTTTGGTTGGACAACGTGAAGTTTTTGGGTCACGTGATATCAGCTGAGGGAGTCAACGTGGATCCTGACAAGATCGAAGCCGTGTTAAATTGGAGTAGACCTACCACCGTACCAGAGATCAGGAGTTTCTTGGGTTTGGCAGGCTACTATCGGCGCTTTGTGCAGGATTTTTCACGGATTGCCACTCCACTTACCAGATTGACGAAGAAAGGCGCCAAGTTCAAGTGGTCTGATGCTTGTGAGAAGAGTTACTTGCTCCTGAAGGAAAAGTTGACTACTGCACCGGTTCTGACTTTACCTGACGACAGCGGTGAGTTCGTGGTTTACAGCGATGCATCGAAGTTGGGACTTGGTTGTGTTCTGATGCAGCATGGCAGAGTTGTGGCTTACGGTTCCAGGCAGCTGAAACCACATGAAGTCAACTATCTGACGCATGATTTGGAGTTGGCTGCTATCGTATTAGCGTTGAAGAGTTGGAGACACTACTTATACGGAGCTCAGTGTAAGATATATACCGATCACAAGAGTCTCACTTATTTGCGCACGCAGCCAGACTTGAACATGAGGCAGTGCAGATGGATGGAGTTAATCAACGACTACAATTGCACTTTCGAGTACCATCCAGGGAAGGCTAATGTTGTTGCTGATGCACTCAGTCGGAAATCCGGAGCTTTGTTGTTTCATGCGTGTGACGCAAGAGTTTCCATGTTAGCTGAGCTTCGGGCTACGGGAGCCGAGTTAGAGAGGGACGATGATAGAGCTTTGTTGGCCAGCTTCCAGGTTCGACCGGTATTGGTTGATCAGGTTCGAGAAGCTCAGGATACAGATTCCTATTGGACAAGAAGACCATGATTTGGAATGGTGTGCCAACAGAGTTTCGGTTGAGTGATGATCGTACGTTGCTATTTAGAGGCAGATTATGTGTACCCAGGGACGAGAGTCTGAAGAAAGAGATTTTAGACGAAGCTCATTGTTCGGCGTATGCGATGCATCCCGGTGGTACGAAAATGTTTCGTACACTTCGAGCATATTACTGGTGGTGCAATATGAAGCGGGAGATTGCCGCATATGTGAGCAGATGTTTGATTTGTCAGCAGGTTAAAGCGGAGAGGCAGAAGTTGATACACGCTTTTGCAACTACTAAATTAACACTTAACACTCAACAAAAACGCATAAGCAATTAAAACCCTTGGTGTAGATGTAGCATTGGTAAATAGGGTATCGTTCTTAACCGGGGATTGAGGGTGCATGCATATTTACGCTAGTTTTTTTAGGGGGGAGTTTATAAATTGGTTGTTGGTTGACGAAATAAAAGATAAAAACGTGGCATAGCAAACACATAGACGGCCCCTAAGTTCTAACATGCTTAAACTCATAGACAAGCAAAACAAACAAGAACATAGAATCTTAAACATGCTTACTAAACCGAAAATAAAGTCTAATTACATATATACACATTGATCAACTCATTCTATACACCACGTCTTACTCACCTAGTCATGTTATATGCAACCTATTAATATCTAAGTCTTTAACCAAGTTAACATGTATGATCTTCATTAGTGCTCGGGAATTTGCCCTACGACACATACCAACTTGACAAGGAATTTGCCTTCGCCTTAATTGATTCATTAAGTCACGAAAATAACACAAAGATGACAAGGAAGTGAACCGAAACAAACTTTATTTCAACTACAATATCAAAAGTCTACAAGAATGAAAATAGAAGGGACCGAAATACACTTTGCTCGGGAATTTGCCCTACGTCAAGGATGTAATCCGGCCTTCTAGGAGATGGAGAGCCTCTAAAGGAATTTGCCTTCTAGTCGACTCGGTGGAGGAGTTCTTGATGAATGGAGGGGCAGCTTCTTGTAGGAATTTTGCTAAAGTAGTGGAGATGAGTGTTTGGCAGAGCTTTTGGTGTCTTGAATGAGTGATGAGAATGAAGTCGAGCTCCCCTTTATATAGGAGAAGAGTAGGGTTTTTCCTACCAAAACAAGACTTTCCTTATGTATCCGGGTAAATCTGACAGTCTGTCTTCAAACGCGTTTTCCTGGCGTTTCAGATCTAGGAAAATTCTGATTCTTGTTTCATTGGAAAGGTTATTCAAAGGGCTATAAAATCCATATAAGTAACTTCATATTTGGAATTGAATTGGATTTACTACGGATTTTAGAAGTTAAGTGACCTGGCTGCCCTGTTTTCTTCTTCTTCAAGGAAAAGGAAATCTTCATATCTTCAAATCTTGCCTTCCTTATTCCCTAATAATTCTTGGCCGAATCTATCATATTCTTGCACATATTTTGGCCCTCAAATCAGGTCTGAAAATTCATATAATATCTTCCAAAATTCGTCCATTATATGCTCCATATATTCCGCCATATTTGCTCTTTCCTGGGTCGCGCAGGAGAAATGTCTTCATCTTTTTGTCCACCATTTTGGTATCCATTTCATTTGGCATTTGGTTTCCAATTCTTGACACCATATGGGAATGCATTTTAGTAACCATTTGAAGACCATTCCTCGGACCATTTCTTCTCCGGAATTGAGAACTTTTCTCCTTAGCCCACTTTTAGCTCCAAATCGCCTCCTTTATTATTTTCTCCGTTATTTCTACCTAAAAACATAAAGTAAGTTAGAAACATATTTACTAAGCATAAAACAAAGTTAAATGTAAAGAGAATTGCGTTAAGAATCAAGTATGAAATGCGTTGATCAAAACCCCCCACACTTAGACTTTGCTAGTCCCTAGCAAAAAAAAAAAAAACTAAAATAAAGGAAACGAGAAGGTAAGCTACATATTTCCAACGATGAAGCTAGCCTTCACGTTGAACACATTCCATGGACTCAAATAAATAAAAACAACTTCTAAGCCCTTAACTAAATTTGTCTCAAATTTTTTTTTATGTATATGGCGATGGAATCACAAGATTTTAGAATTTAAAGTTCAACAATTTCGAGAGTTAATAGAAATATGATCATGTTATAAACAAGTAGGACTTGGAGAAAACAATGGTGAAGTTAAAGCTATGCATGTTTCGAACAAGTTTGAATCAAGCTCACATGGATGCACTCATTATATTTTCACTCATGAAAAGAGGTTCACTCAAAATGTATATGTATTGCATCGAAATACCTCATAATTACTTGCACAAATGAACTAAACCATATGCTTACTCATGTAACTTACTCAACCAATTTAAGGCTACTCATCTTAAGGATCATAAATGACTTTAGAAAGGTTGTAATGAGGCTAAGGCTAAGGCATTCGAAATTTAGATAAGTGGTGGTGTAAAAACGTTCCAAAGACTTAGTTTAGCACTTAGAATTCTTCAAATTCGTGGCTCATCCTCTTCACACACTTCCTTGTGTCAAACTTTAAGATCGGGGGCCAATTTTCATCTTTTTGGGCCCTAACTTCATTCTCAACTTCCTTTGAGCTTTATGAACATGACAAATGCCATATTTCTTCACTTTTGGGCCTTCAATTCGTAGTAATCTCCAAATTCATAAGTATAGGGGACATTAATCCAAACTTATGCAATCTAAACACAATGCCTCGAGATCTTTATACATTTTTCTTCTTTTTCTTTTTTATCTCAAAAATTTTGGCATTCAAATACAAAATTTGTTGGACAAGTCTATCCCTATACACACATCTTTTCATCATCTTCACGCCACTTTCATTGTGCTAGCTTCGAAATTCTTCACCAAGTCTTTAGAACAAGGGTAGGAACTTTACACTAGGCTAAGTGTTTAGATATAATGTGGTAATGAAAGAAAGGCTAAACGTGGGCTCAAAGGGGTTAATCTAGGGGTGTCGCAACTCGTGCGCTCAATGGGACACATGGCTATTTGGTTTAAGTGGTGGAAAACCCTAAGTGCCTTTAATCATATCCGAAATCAAAGTATATATCAACTTAAAAGCTTTGCAAGTCTACATGAGTAAGTTCTAGTAATCTCTAGTTCATTAAAATCTATGGCAAGTAATTTTGATGAAGCATGTAATTATTTTTGAGACATGATGCACAAAAAATCACTCTAAAAGAATAATGTAGGCTCAAAAACTCACTTTAAGGTTCGTATGATCTAAACTTATTCTAACATGCGAAATCTGTACCAGGTTTAATCAAACCATATCCACTACATGTTATAACACTCAAAACATCTCAATTAGCACTAGAAATTGTCCTAGGTGATTTACATGCCATATATATTCGTTTTTGGTCCAATTTCATCATAGACTAGTTAAGGGCATCCTAAAAAAAATGAAAAAGACTCTTTAAAAACCCTAAGTTAAATAGAAAGACACAAAATAATTTTTTTAGGGCATCATCCGCCGGAAAGCTCCATTGTCCGCCTGGTTTTATGATTTTAAGACTCAAATAAAGTTGTAAACCCCTCCCCCACACTTAAACTCTACATTGTTCTCAATGTACTTAAAGAAAACATAAAACTAAGTATGAAGAGAGAGAAAGACTACGAAAAAAAAAATGAAAAGGTACGAAAATTTAAAAGATAAGGGAAGAGAAAACAAATCTGTTGAAGACTCCTCCATTGGGTTGCCTCCCAACAAGCGCTTGTTTTTTAACGTCTTATAGCCTAGACGTGAAACTTCTTCTATGCTTGTGACGTGATTGGCTCGAATAAGGTAGCTTCCTCAACGTCATGCTTCTTGAAATTTGCATGATAAGGCTTCAAACGGTGGCCATTCACCTGGAACTCATTTCCGGATGTTGGACTCTTTATTTGAATAGCTCCATGGGGAAAAATTTCGGTGACTATGAAAGGTCCAATCCACTTTGAGCGAAGCTTTCCCAGAAATAGCTTGAGTCGAGAGTTGAAAAGCAAAACTTGCTGGCCGACGAGAAATTCCTTCATGCGAATCCGTTTGTCATGGAACGCCTTAGTTTTCTCTTTGTAAATCCATGCGTTGTCAAAAGCATCGTTCTAGATTTCTTCGAGTTCACACAACTGCAATTTTCGATGTACTCCGGACTCGTCACGATCCATGTTGAATTTCTTAATAGCCCACCATGCCTTGTGCTCTAGCTCCATTGGAAGATGGCATGCTTTTCCATAAACAAGACGAAAGGGTGACATTCCAATGGGAGTCTTGTAAGCCGTTCGATATGCCCATAATGCGTCATCAAGACATTGGCTCCTATCCTTCCGGTTGGGCTTGACGGTTCTCTCCAGGATTTTCTTAATCTCACGGTTGGATACTTCGGCTAATCCATTTGTTTGAGGGTGATAAGGTGTCGAAACCTTGTGCTTGACGCCATACTTCCTCATTAAAGCTTCCACCATTTTGTTGCAGAAATGGCTCCCTCCATCGCTTATGAGAATGCGTGGCATTCCATGTTGACTGAAAATATTAGCTTTGAGGAAATCTACAACAACTCGCGAATCGTTAGTCTGGGTGGCTTTTGCTTCCACCCATTTCGAAACATAATCAACAGCGAGTAAGATATAAGTAAAACCGTTAGACACGGGAAATGGTCCCATAAAATTAATACCCCACACATCAAAAATTTCGACATTAATCACATAGTGTTGTGGCATTTCATCACGTGGTCCAAGATTATCGGTTCGTTGGCACCTATCACACTTAGCACAAAAAGCGTTAGAATCACGAAATAGGTTAGGCCAAAAGAAACGACAATCAAGTATTTTGAGGGCTGTTTTTCGAGATCCAAAGTGGCCTCCACATGCATCACTATGGCAAAACTTAAGAATGTCTTCGAACTCACTATCCGGAACACACCTACGAATCACTAAATCAGAACATTGTTTCCATAAGTAAGGTTCATCCCAAATAAAAGTTTTAGCGTTTAATCGAAGCTTATCACGTTGAACACTATGCATGTGAGGTGGAAACTTATCGGTAACCAAATAATTAACAATGTCCGCATACCAAGGAGTTTCCGAGGCATTTTACCTGAATTCCGAAGAGTTGTTCATCTGGAAAATTCTCCTCAATGTTGATGGCCTCTCTCTCGTGCACAATCCTAGACAAATGATCGGCTACCACGTTTTCCACTCCCTTCTTGTCCTTAATTTCGATGTCAAATTCTTGGAGTAGAAGTATCCAACGAATTAGCCGTGGTTTAGCATCTTTCTTCGCCATCAAATACTTAAGTGCTGCGTGGTCTGTGTACACAATCACCTTACTTTGCAATAAGTATGATCAAAACTTGTCAATCGCAAACACCACTGCAAGCAACTCCTTCTCGGTGGTAGTATAATTGCTTTGTGCGTCATCCATCGTCCGAGAAGCATAGTAGATGGCGTGAGACTTCTTGTCTTTCCGCTGACCAAGGACGGCTCCAACAGCATAATCGGATGCGTCGCACATCAACTCAAAAGGTAGTGACCAATCCGGAGCACAAAGTATAGGAGCACTCGTGAGAAGCTCCTTCAATTTTTCAAAGGCAACGTTGCAATCATCATCAAAGTCGAAGGGAGTGTACTTTTGAAGTAGTTTGCACAAGGGTCGAGCTATGTGGGAAAAGTCCTTAATAAATCGTCGATAAATACCTGCATGACCAAGAAAAGAGCGAACCTCTCTAACCGAAGTCGGAGAGGGTAAGTAGCGAACAAGATCTACCTTAGATTTATCAACTTCAATTCCTTTTTTCGATATAATGTGTCCTAAAACAATCCCTTGAGTAACCATAAAATGACACTTTTCCCAATTAAGCACAAGGTTAGTTTCAACGCATCTTTGCAATATTAACTCTAAATTCCCTAAGCATGCATAGAAATATTTTCCAAAGACACTAAAATCATCCATGAATACTTCAATTATTTTCTCAATAAAGTCAGAAAAGATAGATAGCATGCAACGTTGAAATGTACCTGGTGCGTTTGAAAGGACCCAACCCCGGTTTAGTTGCCTAAACCGGAATCAAACCCCTTCGAAAATACGAACCAACAAAAACCGTAGAAATTTTGGCAGAGTTTCGCTACTAACGTAGAATTACCATTACCTGCACGCGGAAAATACACTTCATCCTATGCCACAAAAATCAAACCGTGGGCACCAATCCCATCTGGATTTCTCAATATATCAACAATAACGTAAAGTAGTAAATATATCTGTACTTTACTGAAATCCGGAGTAAAATTGTATAAACATATACATCAGAATACTCAGAGCGACCTCTAAAGTATAATCATATAAGTATACCACAGTAGGTAGAACAATAAACCTACTGGAAGAAATAAGGTAGCTCGAGCACTATGCCTCCGACCACGACGTGCGACACCAGAGTCCGAACTACAAACTAGGCACAGAAACCGAAAAGCCCAGGGGAAAGGCAAATAAAAACGTTAGAGTGAGTGGACGAAAATAAACATATGCGTTTCACCAGTTTATATACATACTCAATATAAAACAGTGCGAGTTCGGAACACATATATATATGGAGGTTGTCGGGCTAATCTCTCAAGCCCGACGTCAGGTGAATCGCTCAACCCGACGGTGATAGGCCAGGGGAATCTCTCAACCCCGGCGGCACTCAGGGGAATCACTCAACTCTGGGCCAGAGGAATCTCTCAACTCTGGTAGCATCGATGCAATAAATGCCATCACCCATAAACATATAATAACACCTCCGAAAATAACATATATCTCAATCATCATATAAAGTAAACACGAAAATCATAAAATCCACGAACTCGCAAATCAACAGTGAAAATAGATACTTGTCCACTCACAGACTAGCGTAACGCGGTTCGCGTTAACCCGTGATCCGGAGGAAAGTCTCTCACCAAACGAACGATCACGAACACCTGAATATTCACAATGTCCATTACTCAAAGTCATAACTCGACAATTCAAAACAAATCACGAGAAACCACCGTTTTCGGAAACACATAATCCGATTACGACAAATTGTCGGAAATCCGGAAATCACACCTCAATACCTCGTTGTACTTTCGGACGCTCAATTCGAAAAACGAACCTCCCCACCGCGATCGGAGCGCGATTTTGAGAGAAATGACATGCAACTTGTCGAAAACCCCAAAAGTCAAACTGTTGACCGCCGTTGACCACCGCCAACAGCGGCGCCGCCACCAACTTGAAAATTTCTCGGCGGAGCAACCACCATTCCATGCAAAATCACCCACTGAGCAACTTTGTCAACTACAACAAAGGCCAATTCTCACTCTAACTTGTCCAATTTCACGAAAAACCGAATGTTCATACAAATTTCAAATCCAAAATTCTCCAAGCACAAATCGAATTAGAACTCCATACTTACATGGTTAGAATCATGGAGATGAGGGCTTCAAAACTCAGTGCTTGATTAAGCTCAACTCGAACGAAATCTTGCAACCCGAATTCACCCAATTTTCCTCCATTTTTGATCGGAAAATTCCTCTTCTCCGGTGAGCCACGCTGTGGAGGGAGGTCGGCGTCACCACTAGGGGACCGAGGCGCATCGATTAGGACCAGCCCCACACCTTGGGGTGGCTGGACGAGCATCGTCGCCGACGAGCCGTCGTGAATCTCTCTCCCTCCACCGAGTTGACTCGGTCAACACATTAACTCCCTCTTTGACTTTCCAAAACAGGCAAGTTCACTATTTATAGCTTTCCCAAAATGGAAACTTCGTAATTATCCTTTTCGACGAACTTTAAACACACGTAACTTCCTCGTCGTAATTCCGATCTCGATAATTCTCACGGCAACAAACTCGACTCGACATGTTCTTCAATTATCACCCGAAGTCAAACACATCAACCAATCGGATAAAAAGTCAACTGTTCAAACCAACACATATTTAAACCGACTAAATAATCAACAATCGGAAATATTCACAACTTAATCTTCCTAACTCGGAATAATGCTCCGAAAGTTCCCACAAACTCGAAATTAAATTCTCAACAACTTCCGTGAAGAAGCTGAAACCAAATTCTCGACCGGTAATTTAGTCGTTAAGAAATCCACCATTTAAAACTCAATGACGTCAAAACTTCAAATATTCATAGTATTTTCCTTGGTCATCCAAATAACGATCCGGAACCGCTCGCAAACTCGAAATCACACGTACAACGACTCTCGAGAAGAGACTCAGCTCCAATTCTCGGCCAATGATTTAGTCGTTAACAAATCTGGAGATTCAACAACTGTCGTAACTCTGCGACTACGTGCAACCTCGTATATTAAGCTGATTCCTCTTATTGATTCTGTTCCGGGTCGTCACAGCGTTGCATAATCCAAATGGCATGCGGCGATAGGCAAACGTTCCAAAAGGGCAAGTGAACGTTGTCTTCTGTTGATCCTCTTCCGCAATGCTGATTTGGTTGTAACCGGAATAACCATCGAGGAAGCAATAAAACGCATGGCCAGCCAATCTCTCGAGCATTTGGTCAATGAATGGCAAGGGAAAATGGTCCTTGCGAGTGCTGGCGTTTAACTTCCTGTAATCGATACAAACACGATGGCCGGTTACCAGTCGTTGAGGGACGAGCTCATTCTCCGCATTCTTGACAACGGTGATGCTGGATTTCTTCGGAACAACTTGAACGGGTGATACCCACCGGCTTTCCGAAATTGGATAAATTACACCACAATCAAAGAGTTTGATAACCTCCTTCTTCACGACTTCCATCATTGGAGGATGGAGTCTACGTTGAGCTTCCCTTGAAGGTTTGGCGCCATCTTCTAAGAAAATCCGATGCACACATGTGGCCGGATTAATTCCTTTGATATTCGCAAGCGTCCAACCTATTGCAGACTTATATTTCGAGAGCACCTCCACCAATTTCTCTTCTTGTGCTGTCTCCAACGAACATGAGATGATAACCGGTAATGTTTCGTTGTCGCCCAAGTATGCATACTTAAGATGGGCCGGTAACACCTTTAATTCTAACTCCGGAGCTTGGACAATCGAGGGAACCAACGAGTTAGTGCCATAAATGATAGGAATTGGTGGAGAATGACTTACAACTCGTGGTGCCTGGTTTAGTGCCATGGCCATCTCACGAATTCGGGGTTCCAAAGTCTTGATCAAAGAATCAATAAGGGCTTCATCCCCGAGTCGAGGCAGGCCCGCTCCCTCCTGTATGGCCATGTCGAGTTCATCTTCTCTCAAAGTGTCCAAGTGTAGTTGTGCCATGTCTTCAACAATGTCAATCGAGCACACATCCACCACACTTGACGTTGGGACCTTCATTGCATCGAGAATATTGAACTCGATTCTCTCTCCATCGATTTCCATGGAGAATGTGCCTTCGAACACATCAATCTTCGTTCTAGCCGTCCTCATGAAGGGTCTTCCAAGCAACAATGGCGTGGTATTTAACGAACTCTCCTCCATGTCAACGATGTAAAAATCAACGGGAAATATCAAGTTGTTGACACGGACTAGAACATCCTCCACATATCCTCGTGGATACTTATGCGAACGATCGGCTAATTGGATGATGACGTTATCATGCTTGAGCTCGCCTAACTCCATAGAAGCATAAATATAATAGGGCATAACGTTGATTGAAGCTCCTAAGTCAAGCATGACATCTTCGAAATTCTTGTCACCAATTACGCATGGAACGGAAAAACTGCCCGGATCTTTTAACTTTGGGGGCAGCCTACGTTGCAAGACCGCTGAAACGGTCGCATTCACCTTCACAACCTCCTTCGCCCGTGTTTGCCTCCGTTGAGTGCATAACTCTTTTAAAAACTTAGCATATATCGGCACTTGCTTGATGCACTCGATGAGGGGTAGATTGACTTGCACCTTCCGGAAGATGTCTAAGATTTCTTCGTATTGTTCATCCTTCCGGAACACGTTATATATATAGGATATAGATTGTAGGAATGGATGTAATGCTTAGATATATATACATGAATGTCTAGAATGTACACGAAGTGCATGAAATGAACTATAAACACATGTACACACGTTTTCTGCAAAGTTAGACATATATACAATGCAAGACTTATAAACAAGTTAAGACACACACATATGCACACGGAAATTATGCAAGTATAACATTAATCACGTTGGATGCATTATGTAACACACTTAGAAGAATTTTAAATGCACACTTATAAGATCCTACGTAAAAAATGGTATGAATGCATAAGAGACAACGTTAGAAACCTGCAGAAAACACACAAAGTTACGTGCTAAATACATGATGCAACGTGACCATACGTTTGGTCTCATGTCCCTAACTTCACTTAGGTTAGGGTACCCGGTGATGAAATCTGAGCGTCACAAAGCCGCCGGCAGATTATGCAAGCTATATGCAACGTGGTTAATTCTTTACAAGTTAAAATGCACACGAAATTTACAAGTAATATGCACAAGTAATTTGTTCATTGAGTTTCGCCCTCAATTTAAAGAGAATACATTCATTTAGCCTTTAGGTCTTTCATTGGACGTGCAACTCGCGCGCTAAAATGTACATTCTCAATCAATCGGCCTTGGTTCAATCGAAAAACATGGCCAGTTGGGGATAGAGATAACACGAGAGGCAGGACTAATTTCGACGATGCATCCCGAGGCTTACCGATCATGGAAAGTAGATTTAGTCCTTATCTTCTTTGGGCAACTTTAATAAACTTGGCCAGTTGGCAAGAGAGACCACGAGAGGCAAGGACCGATTTGAGATCTTGGATCCAAAACCCGTCATAAAAACTGTCACCTTCTAGACACCAAGTTACCAAAGATTTCTTACTCAAAGACAAGTATTCATCCACTCACCGGATCATTGGTATATACTCCATTGATGCAAGTCTTTCTTAGATCCAGAACCTGTCACCAGTCATAACCCGTTTCTAGACACCATGTCCGACATTCAGCCAAAATTTCGAGAAAGACATTCCCTCAAGTTCTTTGCAAACTCCGCCCTCGACCTTATGTCCATAACTTCACTTAGGTTATGGTGTGCGGTGATGAAATCCATACATCACAAGGGGTTAAGGAGATAAGAAAGAAAAAGAGACGCCATCTATTCCAATGAGTGAGAGTTAATCAACCAAACTCGCGTTCTCAATGTAAATCGAAGACTTCCTTTAATATGTACCTATTTACATTGCTGCAAAACAAAAGGTTAGAATGAACTTATTATGAACATGTATGAAAATTTCGGCACTTTACATATTTACTTACATATTCCGACATATATATATATACATACTTATTTATACATATTCACATATTTACAAGCATAAATACACAATTCTTTACAATCCCCGGCAGCGGCGCCAAAATTGATACACGCTTTTGCAAGTACTAAATTAACACTTAACACTCAACAAAAAACGCATACAATTAAAACCCTTGGTGTAGATGTAGCATTGGTAAATAGGGTATCGTTTGTAACCGGGGATTGAGGGTGCATGCATATTTACGCTAGTTTTTTTGGGGGGAGTTTATAAATTGGTTGTTGGTTGACGAAATAAAAGATAAAAACGTGGCATAGCAAACACATAGACGGCCCCTAAGTTCTAACATGCTTAAACTCATAGACAAGCAAAACAAACAAGAACATAGAATCCTAAACATGCTTACTAAACCGAAAATAAAGTCTAATTACATATGTACACATTGATCAACTCATTCCATACACCACGTCTTACTCACCTAGTCATGTTATATGCAACCTATTAATATCTAAGTCTTTAACCAAGTTAACATGTATGATCTTCATTAGTGCTCGGGAATTTGCCCTACGACACATACCAACTTGACAAGGAATTTGCCTTCGCCTTAATTGATTCATTAAGTTCGACATGCTTGAATAAATTCTAAGATAAGAGTAAGTCACGAAAATAACACAAAGATGATAGGGAAGTGAACCGAAACAAAATTTATTTCAACTACAATATCAAAAGCCTACAAGAATGAAAATAGAAGGGATCGAAATACACTTTGCTCGGGAATTTTCCCTACGTCAAGGATGAAATCCGGCCTTCTAGGAGATGGAGAGCCTCTAAAGGAATTTGCCTTCTAGTCGACTCGGTGGAGGAGTTCTTGATGAATGGAGGGGCGGCTTCTTGTTGGAATTTTGCTAAAGTGGTGGAGAGGAGTGTTTGGCAGAGCTTTAGGTGTCTTGAATGAGTGATGAGAATGAATGAGTCGAGCTCCCCTTTATATAGGAGAAGAGTAGGGTTTTTCCTACCAAAACAAGACTTTCCTTATGTACCCGGGTAAATCTGACAGTCTGTCTTCAAACGCGTTTTCCTGGCGTTTCAGATCTAGGAAAATTCTGATTCTTGTTTCATTGGAAAGGTTATTCAAAGGGCTATAAAATCCATATAAGGAACGTCATATTTGGAATTGAATTGGATTTACTACGGATTTTAGAAGTTAAGTGACCTGGCTGCCCTGTTTTCTTCTTCTTCAAGGAAAAGGAAATCTTCATATCTTCAATTCTTGCCTTCCTTATTCCCTAATAATTCTTGGCCGAATCTATCATATTATTGCACATATTTTGGCCCTCAAATCAGGTCTGAAAATTCATATAATATCTTCCAAAATTCGTCCATTATATGCTCCATATATTCCGCCATATTTGCTCTTTCCTGGGTCGCGCAGGAGAAATGTCTTCATCTTTTTGTCCACCATTTTGGAATCCATTTCATTTGGCATTTGGTTTCCAATTCTTGACACCATATGGGAATGCATTTTAGTAACCATTTGAAGACCATTCCTCGGACCATTTCTTCTCCGGAATTGAGAACTTTTCTCCTTAGCCCACTTTTAGCTCCAAATCGCTTCCTTTATTATTTTCTCCGTTATTTCTACCTAAAAGCATAAAGTAAGTTAGAAACATATTTACTAAGCATAAAACAAAGTTAAATGTAGAGAGAATTGCGTTAAGAATCAAGTATGAAATGCGTTGATCAGAAGCCTGCGGGAAAGTTGCAGCCCTTGGAAATTCAAGTTTGGAAGTGGGAGCACATTACCATGGATTTCGTGTATCAGTTGCCGCGTACTTCGGCGGGTAATACTGGTATTTAGGTTATTGTGGATCGATTGACGAAATCCGCTCATTTTCTTGCACTTCCGGGGAAGATTTCAGTGGGCAAATTGGCAAAGCTGTATTTGACGGAGATCGTTCGACTGCACAGTGTGCCTGTATCTATTGTTTCTGACCAAGACAGTCAGTTTACTTCAGAGTTCTGGCAGGCATTGTAGCGAACCATGGGCACTAGATTGCATTTCAGTACAGCTTTTCATCCTCAGACTGACGGGCAGTCTGAGCGGACTATT
Source organism: Geum urbanum (assembly GCA_946800695.1). Classification (NCBI taxonomy): domain Eukaryota; kingdom Viridiplantae; phylum Streptophyta; class Magnoliopsida; order Rosales; family Rosaceae; genus Geum; species Geum urbanum. The sequence goes on from OX327015.1 coordinate 34,631,777, forward strand.
CAGACTCTCGAGGATATGTTGTGGTCTTGTGTTTTACAATTTTGAGGAAATTGGGACCAGCAAATGTATTTGATTGAGTTTGCTTACAACAACAGCTATTAGGCCAGTATTGAGATGACACCTTATGAGGCTCTATACGGGAGGTAGTGCCGCACTCTTTTGTGTTGGAGTGAGGTGGGCGAGCGATGGTTTATTGGCCCTGATCTGGTGAAGAGCACCATGGAGGACATCCAGATTATCCGGGATAGATTGAAGATTGCCCAGGATCGCCAGAAGAGTTATGCGGATGTGAGAAGAAAGAGTCTCGAGTTCGATGTGGGCGATTGGGTCTTCCTGAAACTATCTCCGTGGAGGGGAGTTGTGCATTTCGGGAAGCGTGGCAAGATTTGACCACGGTACATTGGTCCGTACAGGATTACCGAGAGGGTTGGTGCCGTGGCTTACAGAGTTGAGTTGTCGTCCGAGATGGCTCGTGTACACAATGTTTTCCATGTTTCGATGTTGCGGAAGTATATTCCAGATCCATCACATGTGTTAGCGCCACATCAGTTACCTATCCGAGAGGATTGGACATATGTGGAGGAGCCGGTACAGATTCTCGATCGGCATAAGCAGGAGTTGAGGCACCGTGTTATACCGCTGGTGAAGGTCTTGTGGCAGAATCACTCGGTTTAGGAGGCCACTTGGGAGACTGAGCAACGTATGCGGGAGCAGTATCCTCATCTGTTCACCTGACATGTACTTAAATTTCGAGGTCAATTTTTTTTAAGGAGGGTAGATTTGTGGCGAATGGAACCAGAATCAATACAGTAATCGACTTAATCCACGAGTTTACGCGTAATCACAGTTTTACGTAAGTTAATTGATTTGACTGTTCGATTCACGACTTAATTATCGGGCGAGAATTTGAGCTGAGTCTCTTCTCGAGAGTTGTTGTAAGCGTGATTTCGAGTTTGTGGGCGGTTTCGGATAATTATTTCGACGATCGAGGAATATGTTATGAATATTTGAAATCGTGAAATTTCGTCGTGTTTATCGGCCGTTTGGATTGAGTTATCCGAAACGTGGATGTGATCTGTTTTGGACCGTCGATCGTATCGAGCCGCGAGTATAAATATCGAAAATAGTCGAAAAATTGTCGAAAAGCCCTTTTTGGAAGTTTGACCAGTGTTGACTGAGGTTTGACCCTTGGAGAATTTTCGACCCGTTTGTGACTTGCCGGTCGACCCAGATTTTTCGGCCACCTCCGGCCACATCCTTGGTATGAGTATAACCATTTTGAGTTCCTCTATTGATTCATGCTTGAGTTTATATGATTTGGTTGAGATTTAAGGGGTTTCGAATCGGGTTGGTTTCGTGGGTTTCGCCGGTGACGGGGGAGGAGCTCCGGCGAGCTTTGGCGTCGGGGGTGTCGGGGTTTCGACTTCCCTCACCCTATTAATGCTTTCTGGGTGGTTAATTTAGGACGAGGATGAGTTTTTGGTGGAACCCGTGGTGGTTGCCTGAGTTTGGTTTCGGCCTGAATTTCCGAGCTAATTTCCGGCTGATTAAGGGGTAGTTGGGACTTGTAGTAGTTGAATAATATGTTGGGCCTGTTGTGAGCTAGAGAACTGGGTTTTCCTCGCCGGGGAATTCCTCCGGTGACGGCGCGCCACCGCCAGCGACGACGATCAACGGCGGCGCTCCGGCGAGGGCGTTGACTTTTTGGTTTTCGACGAGTTATATGTCGTTTCACTCGTATTCACGCCCCGATCATCGCCTTGAGGTTTTTGAGTTGATTTGGAAGCCAGATTTTTAGTCGAGGGTTTGTGTGGAGATTTCGGGAGTTTTCGTCGATTATTTTGTACCGTGTTATATGTTTCCGAGAACGGTTGGTTTCCGAGGTGTGGTACAGTGTGATGAACTATGATTTTGATAAGTTATATTTTGTGATTATTCAGGGGATCGAGATCGTACGTTGGGCGAGGGATCTTCTGCCGGATGTCGTGATTAGCGCATGTACGCGTTGTGCTCATCTGTGAGTGGATTTTTCTATTTTCACTGTCGTAGCGAGTTCGTGATTTTCGTATTGTTTATATACGATGTTGAGATTATTTATTACTTTTGGAGGTATTATTTTATATTTAATATGGTGATGGCATTACTTAGCATCGATGCATTGGCTACTCGGTTGATCACTGGTAGTCAGATCTAGGGTTGAGAGATTCCCCTGGGCAGGGTTGAGAGATTCCTCTAATGTGCCCGCTAGGCTTGAGAGATTCGCCTAGCCTATTACCGTCGGGCTTGAAAGATTCTCCTGACCGTCGGACTTGAGAGATTCGCCTGGCACCTCCATTTATTTTTCAAACTCGCTTTGCTTTGTTTTATGATATATGAAATTGGTGAAAGACATATGTTTATTTTCGTCCACTCACTCTAACGATTTTATTTGCCTTTCCTCTGGGCTTTTCGATTTCCGTGCTCAGTTTGCAGTTCAGATTCTGGTGTCTCACGTCGCGGTTGGAGGCTTACCGTTCGAGCTACCTTTCTTTTCCAGTAGGTTTCTTGTTTTGCCTACTGTTGTATATTTTTGTGTATATACACTAGAGGTCGCTCTGATACACTACTGATATGTTTTTATGTGATTTTCCCCGGATTTTCTGTAAAGTACAGTTTTGATTACTGCTTTACTTTATTGTTATGATATTGAGAAATCCGGATGGGATTGGTGCCCACGGTTTGACTTTTGTGGCATAGGATGAAGTGTGTTTTTCGGGTGCAGGTTAATGGCAATTCCGTGTTTGTAACGAAACTCTGCTGAAATTTTTGTAGTTTTTGCAAGTTCGTGTTTTCAGAAGGGGTTTGATTCCGGTTTAGGAAACTAAATCGGGGTTGGGTCCTTTCAGCTATAAAACCCGAATGTGGACCATTTAAATATTTCATGGTTTTGATAGATGCATCAACGTGATGGCCACACGTTGCTTTGCTATCCTTAAGAAATGCTGCGTTTGCAAAACTCTTGGCTCAAATCATTAAGCTCCAGGCTCACCACCTGGATCATCCAATCAAGTCTATTTGATTGGATAATGCAGGAGAGTTCAGATCAAAATCTATTGATGATTACTGCATGTCTCTTGGGATTGAAGTTGAACATCTTGTTCCTCATGTTCATTCTCAGAACGGTTTAGCAGAGGCTCATATCAAGCGGATATAGCTTGTGTCTAGAGCTTTGGTAATGCATACAAATTTACCGGTTGATCAACGCATTTCATACTTGATTCTTAACGCAATTCTCTCTACATTTAACTTTGTTTTATGCTTAATAAATATGTTTCTAATTTACTTTATGCTTTTAGGTAGAAATAAAGGAGAAAATAATAAAGGAGGAGTTTTGGAGCTAAAAGCGTGCTAAGGAGGAAGTTCCTAATTTCGGAGAAGAAATGGTCCGAGGAATGGTCTTCAAATGGTTACTAAAATGCTTTCCCACATGGTGTCAAGAATTGAAGACCAAATGCCAAAATAAATGGATACCAAAATGGTGGACAAAAAGATGAAGACATTTCTCCTGCGCGACCCAGGAAAGAGCAAATATGGCGGAATATATGGAGCATATAATGGACGAATTTTGGAGGATATTCCATGAAGATAAATACCTGATTTGAGGGCCAAAATATGTGCAAGAATATGGTATATTCGGCCAAGAATTATTAGGGAATAAGGAATGCAAGATTTGAAGATATGAAGATTTCCTTTTCCTTGAAGAAGAAGAAAACAGGGCAGCCAGGTCACTTAATTTCTAAAATCCGTAGTAAATCCAATTCAATTCAAAATATGGCGTTCATTATATGGATTTTATAGCCCTTTGAATAAGCTTTCCAATGAAACAAGAATCGGAATTTTCCAAGATCTGAAACTCCGGGAAAACGCATTTTAAGACAGACTGTCAGATTTGCCCGGGTACATAAGGAAAGTCTTGTTTTGGTAGGAAAAACCCTACTCTTCTCCTATATAAAGGGGAGCTCGACTCATTCATTCTCATCACTCATTCTAGACTTCTAAGCTTGCCAAAGATCAGCTCCTCAACCTCCAAACACTCGGCCATCCCCTCAAAACCCGAAACACCACCAAACTTCATCCCGTAAACACTCTCCTCCACCTCAAGAAGGACTTTGCTCGCTTTGGCTGGGAATTCTTGGGCTCGTCATCAACTAAGGAGTAGCTACACTTGAAGATTTGCGGTGCGCTTTCACGGAATCTAAAAGTGTAACATGACCCCTTTTTATTTTGTTTCGGTTTTTGTTTGGATTTCCTTTGTTTGTATTTTGAGAACAAGTTTTGATAAGAGGCTTTATATTTCTAAATTCTTCTAAGTTTCTTCCATGTGTTTTTAACTTTGATTCGAATACATGTGTGTGCTTATATGTTCTTAATGCTTGAAACTGTTTTTAAGTAGATACTCTCTTTGGTTCTCTTTTAAGCATGTTTCACGAACTAATAACAAAGATAAAATTGGATTAGAGAGTTAGCTCGCTTTGGTTGCTGTCTTGTTCAATTATAAGCATGTGTGTGTGTTTTGATTAGAGTTAGGAATTTCGTTGACACTTAGGGAGTCTAGGTATAAAACGGCAAAGGATGAAAGAATGAGTCGATCACATGTATATAATAGTTTAGTGTTTATTTTCGGTCTAGTGAGCATGTTTAGGGTTCTTTGTTCTTGTTTGTTTTCTACTTGTCTATGAGTGAAGCATGTTAGAACTTAGGATTTCTCTATGTGTTTGCTAACCATTTTCTGTCTTTAAATTCGTAGGAATTAGTAAAAACCAACCTTTTCAAACCCCCCTTTCAAACCTTAGCGTAAATATGCATGCACCCTCAATCCCCGGTTAAGAACGATACCCTATTTACCAATGCTACATCTACACAAAAGGGTTTTAATTGCTTACGCGTTTTTGTTGATTGTTAAGTGTTAATTTAATGGTTGCAAAGTCGTGTATCACCGGTCTCTGCGTGGGGATATGCCGTGTTACACGCAACAATGCTTCTTCGTTTTGACCCATATCCTGCTAACCATTCAGTGCGTACCAGTTGGTAGCTGGATATGAGCATGATGTTTCATATTTACGCATTTTTGGTTGCACAGTTTATGTGCCAATTGCGCCTCCACAACGCACTAAAATGGGTCCTCAAAGAAGATTAGGTATTTATGCTGGTTATCAATCTCCAACGATAGTCCGCTATCTTGAACTAAGGGTAGGACTGGTTCTACGAAGAACCAGAGAACTGGACTGAATCGAACCGGAACCGCTAGGTTCAGTTCGGTTCTTTGAATTTTGCAAAGTAATATTGATGGTTCGGTTCCAAGTGCTAATGTTTCAGTTCCGGTTTCAGTTCCGGTTCCAAAGTTACAAAATTTTACGGAACTGAAAAGAATCGGTAATATGAAAATAACACATGTCAATATATTATTGGTAGTCTTGTAAAGTATATTATGTACTATAGACATGGGTATAGAAGATCATTCCTTTCTAACTATAAAGTATATGAAAAACAAACTCTCAAAACATTAAATCTAGTTCATCTACTTAGTCGACAACCCTCGAACTCTTACCAAAAAATCCTCACGCTTAAAAAAATGCGAATGATGCAAGGGCAATAAAAGTTACCAAAAATTAGTTTGTTAAATAGAATGCAACTTGGAGGTACATATGCAGTCTTTGGTTCAGAAGTTTGTTGTGGACTATAGTTGCTGCTTTTAGTTGTTCTATTCAACAAGAAATTCAAAGATTTGTTTGACGTAACTTATTTAGCTTGCAATTTGTAATATATTTGAACTAAAAGGACTCAATGATTGTTGGATACTTGCGAATCGAGTGATTTGTGGATGTATTTAATTTCTCATTTTGTAGTTTTTCTTTTTCTTCCAAATTAGGCTATTTATTGATTTTTCTTTATATATTTAGGAACTGTTAGAACCATATAACCGAACCGGTTTGTTGCGGTTTGGTTCCATACAGGTTCCTCCTAAAAAATACAAGAAACCGAACCGTATGTACACTGAATGGTTCCGGTTTCGGTTCCTGAAAATATTGGATGGAACCGAACCGGTCCCAGCCCTATCTTGAGCCTTCGACAGAAGATCTCTTTATTGCTAGATTTGTAGATTGTCACTTTGAAAAGACATATTTCCCGCTGTTAGGGGGAGATAGGAATGTTTCCATTCCAATGGAACATCAAGAATTGACGTGGTTTAATCCCACTGTGTGTGACTGAAAGGACCCAATCCCGATTCAGTTACCTAAACCGGAATTGAACCCGTTCTGAAAATACGAACCAACAAAATTTTTCAAAATTTCGGTAGAGTTTCGTTACTAACGTGGAATTACCATAACCTGCACCCAGAAAATAACACTTCATCCTATGCCACAAAAACCAAACCGTGGGCACCAATCCCATCCGGATTTCTCAACATCAATATAATCAATAACAGTAAACAAACTGTACTATGTATATATGTATATCCGAGAAAATCCGTATAAACATGTATCAGAGCGACCTCTAGTATAAAATATATATAACATATACACATCAGTAGGCGAAACAAGAACCTACTGGCAAGCACAGGTAACTCTGAACACTAGCCTCCAAACCGCGACGTGAAACAGCAGAATCCGAACTGCAAACTGGGCACGGAAACCGAAAAGCCCAGGGGAAAGGCAAATAAAAATGTTAGAGTGAGTGGACGAAAATAAACATATGCCTTTCACCAGTTTATAAACATACTTAATATAAATCAGTGCGAGTTCGGAAAACACAACACATATATATATATATACACGGAGGTTGTTGGGCGACCTCTCAAGCCCGACGTCAGGTGAATCGCTCAAACCCGACAGTGATAAGCCAGGGGACCACTCAACCCTGGCGGCACGCAGAGGACCACTCAACCCCGCCTAGAGGAATCTCTCAACTCTGGTACATCGATGTAATAAATGCCATCACAAATAAACACATATAACAATACCTCCGGAAACAACATATATCACAACATCGTATAATCAAATACGGAAATCATAAAATCCACGAACTCGCAAATCAACAGTGAAAATAGAAACTTGTCCACTCACAGATCAGCTAGCGCGAACTTGCGCTAAACTCGTGGTCCGGCGGAAGTTCCCTCGCCTGAAGCACGATCACGATCCAGATCTCGATCTCCTGAACATTCATAAACATAACTGATCAATACACAAACCACGACACTGTACTGAATGCACGGAAACCAACCGTTCCCGGAAATATGCAATACGGTACAAAATGAATTACGAAATTCCCGAAATCCCCACTCAAAATCTCGACTGAAAATCGGCTAACCAAATCAACCCGAAAACCTTTGAACGACGATCAGGGCGCGATTACGAGAAAAATGACACCAATTTCATCAAAATCTGAAAAAGTCAACTCCTCCGCCGTTGACCACCGTTGACCGCCGTCGGCGGAGGCGGCGCACCGTCAACGGCGAGATTCTCCGGCGGAGGACTTCCAGAACTCAAGTTCACAACAAGACAAACCACTTCCTCTTCTACCCCGAAATCCAATTCATACCGGAACCCCTCCAAATTCAAGCAAATCCGAACGGAAACCCAGATTCTGGTGACCTATCGGGTTGCCATCAATCCTCATTCAAACCAAAATCCAACTACATGGGGAGCATCCCTAGGTCAAGGGGAGGTAAACCCGTAACCTCTCCACCACCGTGGCTCGCCGGAACCACCCCAACCGACACCGGCGACATTTTTAAACTCGGCCCGATTCGAACCCTCACAAAACCTCATCAATTCTCACAAACTCTTATACCAATCTACTTGAAATCATCAAGGGAAGCTGATTATACCTTTCTCGAAGCCAAAGGTTGCCGGAAAATAGGTCGTCGGACGGTCAACCAAATCGGGAAACTTCTCCCCCTCGGGTCAACGGGTCAACTTTCCAAAACGGGAAAGTCAGAGCTGGTCAACGCCCGAAATGAAATTCTCGACTATTTCTCGACTTTTCGATATTTATACTCACGCCTCGAGTTGATCGAGGGTCCAAAATGAATATACGAAATGATTCGGATAAACACGAGACAATCGGATAAACTCGACGGATACTAAAACTTCAAATAATCATAAAATATTCCTCGGTTATCAGAAAAATCTTCCCGAACCGCCTTCGAGCTCGAAATCATGTACTCTACAATTTCCGTGCAGACTCTCATCTCAAATTCTTGACCGAAAACAAAGTCGTGAATAAGGTCGACGAACCACATATACGACGAAAAATCGCGACTAAACTCAATCTCGAGAATCGTGCCGAATACGCATCAGATTCTGGTTCGGGTCGTCACAAATCTACCCCCCTTAAAGAAATTTCGACCTCGAAATTTACGTACCTATCAAGTGAACAGATGAGGATACTGTTCCCGCATACGCTGCTCGGTCTCCCAGGTGGCCTCCTCAACTGAGTGGTTCTGCCACAAGACCTTCACTAGCGGAATCACACGATGCCTCAACTCCTGCTCACGACGATCGAGAATCTGAACTGGCTCCTCAACATACGATAAATCCTCTCTGATCGGCAACTGTTGTGGGGCTAACACATGTGAAGGATCTGAGATGTACTTCCGCAACATCGAAACATGGAAGACATCATGCACACGAGCCATCTCAGTCGGTAACTCAAGTCTTTAAGAAACATCTCCAACCCTCTCTGTAATCTCATACGGGCCAATGTACCGCGGTCGAAGCTTGCCACGCTTCCCGAAACACATAACTCCCCTCCACGGAGATAGTTTCAGGAAGACCCAATCACCAACCTCAAACTTCAAACTCTTCCTCCTCACATCTGCGTAACTCTTCTGCCGATCCTGGGCGATCTTCAATCGATCCCGGATAACCTGCATGTCCTCCATCGTGGTTTTCACTAAATCAGGACCAATAAGCCAACGCTCGCCCACCTCACTCCAACACAATGGAGTGCGACACTGCTTCCCGTACAGGGCCTCGTACGGTGCCATCTCAATACTGGCCTGATAACTGTTGTTGTAGGCGAACTCAATCAAGTGCAACTGCTGATCCCAGTTCCCACGGAACTGCAACACACATGATCTCAGCATATCCTCAAGAGTCTGAATGGTCCGCTCGGACTGCCCGTCAGTCTGAGGATGAAAAGCTGTACTAAACCGCAACCTCGTGCCCAACGCTCGCTGCAACGCCTGCCAAAACTCAGAGGTAAACTGACTATCACGGTCAGAAACAATGGACACAGGCACACCATGCAAGCGAACAATCTCGGATAAGTACAAGTTGGCCAATCTGCCCACTGAAATCTTCCCTGGAAGTGCAAGAAAATGTGCGGATTTCGTCAGTCGATCAACAATAACCCAAATGCCAGTGTTGCCCGCCGAAGTACGCGGCAACTGATAGACGAAATCCATCGTAATGTGCTCCCACTTCCAAACCGGAATCTCAAGTGGTTGTAGTTTCCCTGCAGGTTTCTGCCTCTCCGCCTTCACCTGTTGACAAATCAAACATCGACTCACGTACGAGGCAATTTCCCGCTTCATGTTGCGCCACCAATAGTACGCTCGAAGTGTACGAAACATCTTCGTACCTCCGGGATGCATCGCATACGCTGAACTGTGGGCCTCGTCCAGAATCTCCTTCTTCAAGTCCTCGTCTCTGGGTACACATAGCCTGCCTTTGAACAACAACGTACCGTCGTCGCTCAATCGAAACTCTGTAGGCACACCATTCCGTATCATGGTCTTCGTGCCCAGCAAGTAAGGATCTGAATCTTGAGCCTCTCGTACCTGATCAACTAGTACCGGTCGAACCTGAAAACTGGCCAACAAAGCTCCATCATCATCATATCCGAACACAGCACCCGTAGCTCGAAGCTCGGCCAACATCGATACTCTGGCCACACACATATGAAACAACGAGGCTCCAGATTTCCGACTAAGTGCATCTGCCACAACATTAGCCTTCCCCGGATGGTACTCAAACGTGCAATCGTAATCATTGATCAACTCCATCCATCGGCGCTGCCTCATGTTCAGATCTGGCTGCGTTCGCAAGTAGGTGAGACTCTTGTGGTCAGTGTAAATCTTACACTGAGCCCCATACAGGTAATGTCTCCAACTCTTCAACGCTAACACGATAGCGGCTAACTCCAAATCATGCGTCGGATAGTTGGCCTCATGTGGTTTCAGCTGTGTGGAACCATATGCCACGACTCTACCATGCTGCATCAACACACATCCAAGGCCCAACTTCGATGCGTCGCTGTACACAACAAACTCACCACTGTCATCTGGTAATGTCAGAACCGGTGCGGTAGTCAATCTCTCCTTCAGGAGCAAATAACTCTCCTCGCACGCATCAGACCACTCAAACTTGACACCCTTCTTCGTCAATCTGGTCAGTGGTGTAGCAATCCGGGAGAAATCCTGTACAAACCGTCGATAATAGCCTGCTAACCCCAAGAAACTCCGAATCTCTGGCACAGTAGTGGGTCTACTCCAGTTCAGCACGGCCTCGATCTTATCAGGATCAACACTAACTCCCTCAGCCGAAATCACGTGGCCCAGAAACTTCACACTATCCAACTAGAACTCGCACTTGCTAAACTTCGCGAACAACTGATGGTCCCGCAGAGTCCGCAATACTACACGCATATGCTTCTTATGCTGGCCCACACTCCTGGAATAGATCAGGATATCGTCAATGAATACAATTACGAACTTGTCCAGGAATCGTCGAAACACCCGATTCATCAAGTCCATGAAAGCTACGGGGGCGTTGGTCAACCCAAACGGCATAACCAAAAACTCGTAGTGCCCATACCGCGTCCTAAATGCTGTCCTGGCTACGTCAGAGTCACGGATCCTCAACTGGTGATATCCGGTTCGAAGGTCAATCTTCAAAAAGACTGCTGCTCCCTTCAGCTGATCGAACAAGTCGTCAATCCGTGGCAACGGATACTTGTTCCTCACTGTAATCTGATTCAGCTTCTGATAGTCAATGCACAACCGCATGGACCCGTCCTTCTTCTGCAAAAACAACACTGGGGCACCCCACGGAGAAACACTCGGTCGAATGAATCCCTTCTCTAACAACTCCTGGAGCTGAATCTGCAACTCCCTCAACTCTGCAGGTGCCATACGATACGGTGTTTGGGAAATCGGTCCAGTACCCGGCAATAACTCAATAGTAAAATCAATCTCCCGCACAGGGGGTATACCAGGTAACTCCGCTGGAAACACATCCGGAAACTCAGAAACCACCTCAATACTACCAAGATCCGACACTGTAACAGTAGTGTCCACAATATGGGCTAAGTAAGCAACACAACCCTTCTTCATCAACCGATCCGCTCTCATCGCGGAAATCAAACACAGTAGTGAAGTGTTCTTCTCGCCCCGGAACAGTATCTCAGGTAACCCGGGTCGTCGAAATGCGACCTCCTTCCTATGGCAGTCAAACATAGCCCAGTGTGACTCCAGGAAGTCCATACCCAAAATCAAATAAAAATCCACAATATCAAACAATAACAGATCGGCAGCTAAACCATGACCATCGATAAACACCTCACTATCTCTGTAAACCCAACCGATGCTCACAACCTCACCTGACGGATACAACACTCTCCACAACCCCGGAAGTGGAGATGCAGGTACCGTAGCCAACAATGATAGTCTAAATGATATGAATGAATGTGTGGCGCCTGGATCTAACAATGCAAGTACAGGAATATAAAAAACATGTAACGTACCGATAACGACCTCCGGTGATGCTCTGCCCTCACGTAGAGTCATAGCATGAACCCTCGCCTGTTCGGCTGGTCGTCCTCGCTGGGGCTGTCCCTGCTGCCTACCCTGACCTGCAAACTGTATTGGTCGCGCTCCCGAAGTGGCACCTCGCTCTCCTCCGGAACTCTGAGCCGCCTGACCATCAGTATCAAACAACTGGGGACACTCCCTCAAGTAGTGACCCACCTGGCCACTATGATAACAAGTAACAGGACCTCGCCGACATGGACCCACATGGTGTCGGCTGCAGAGACTACACAATGGGTATTCCCTCGGTACGGCAAAAGTGCCACCAGTACGTCGAGGATAACTAGAACCGCTAGAACTCCCAGTAGCCTGTGGTCGCTGCGGTCGATCTCTCCTCCATCTCGATCTCTGCCTCGGTACACCAACTGGTGAGCGATAAGATCCACCGCCTGAGGATGAGGCTGAACCGGAAGTGTCAGAACTCTGCCTCTTTGAAGGCCCCTGACTCGGTCCACCTTCCTCAAATCGCCTCGGCTGGTACCTCTGCTGTCTCTCCTGCTCAATATCCTCGCCTCGGAGAGCTGCACTAACAAACTCATCAAAGTTGTTCCGCGGCATCGTAGTCAAGGTCGCCTTGATACTCAAATTCAATCGCAACTCAAACCTGCGACACTTGGCTTCCTCTGTAGCCACCATATCCCGCGCAAAACGAGACAAATGGGTAAACCGATCCTGGTACTCAAGTACAGACAAACTGCCCTGCCTCAAGTTTGTAAACTCCTCGTACTTGCGCTGCTGGGTAGCCTGATTAAAATACCTCCGCATAAACAAATCACGAAACAATGTCCACGGAGTATCAGCCGAAACTCTGTCGGTGCTAACCCACCAAAAGTATGCATCACCCTCAAGTAAACCAACTGCGGCTACTGTCATCTGCTCAGGAGTAAACTGCAGACGCTCACCAACACGTTTAATCTGAACCAACCATGCCTCGCATATCTCTGGATCAACTGAACCCGAAAACACAGTAGCACCCGCTGTACGAGCCTTGACCACAGGATCAAAACGCTCTTCCAAACGCAGCACTCGCATAAGCAAGTCGCGCGTTCGGCGATCCTCATCAGGATCATCATCCCGGTCAACACGGGGACCACGTCGAGGAGGCATCCTACTGATACAAGACAAGAATTAGGTACAAGCAGAAAGAACGTAATCATGAAACCGCAGATATTTGAGGACACACAACACCCGAAGTATTGATGAGTACCGCTGGCCAGTCGGGTCATCACTCCAGTCATGCTGTATCAACTCAAATACCCTAAGCGTCACAACTACAAGAGTCTACAGAATCTGACAACCTAATGCTCTGATACCAAGCTGAAAGGACCCAATCCCGATTCAGTTACCTAAACCGGAACTGAACCCCTTCTGAAAATACGAACCAACAAAATTTTTCAAAATTTCGGCAGAGTTTCGTTACTAACGTGGAATTACCATAACCTGCACCCAGAAAATAACACTTCATCCTATGCCACAAAAACCAAACCGTGGGCACCAATCCCATCCGGATTTCTCAACATCAATATAATCAATAACAGTAAACAAACTGTACTATGTATATATGTATATCCGAGAAAATCCGTATAAACATGTATCAGAGCGACCTCTAGTATAAAATATATACAACATATACACATCAGTAGGCGAAACAAGAACCTACTGGAAAGCACAGGTAACTCTGAACACTAGCCTCCAAACCGCGACGTGAAACAGCAGAATCCGAACTGCAAACTGGGCACGGAAACCGAAAAGCCCAGGGGAAAGGCAAATAAAAACGTTATAGTGAGTGGACGAAAATAAACATATGCCTTTCACCAGTTTATAAACATACTTAATATAAATCAGTGCGAGTTCGGAAAACACAACACATATATATATATATACACGGAGGTTGTTGGGCGACCTCTCAAGCCCGACGTCAGGTGAATCGCTCAAACCCGACAGTGATAAGCCAGGGGACCACTCAACCCTGGCGGCACGCAGAGGACCACTCAACCCCGCCTAAAGGAATCTCTCAACTCTGGTCCAGAGGAATCTCTCAACTCTGGTACATCGATGTAATAAATGCCATCACAAATAAACACATATAACAATACCTCCGGAAACAACATATATCACAACATCGTATAATCAAATACGGAAATCATAAAATCCACGAACTCGCAAATCAACAGTGAAAATAGAAACTTGTCCACTCACAGATCAGCTAGCGCGAACTTGCGCTAAACTCGTGGTCCGGCGGAAGTTCCCTCGCCTGAAGCACGATCACGATCCAGATCTCGATCTCCTAAACATTCATAAACATAACTGATCAATACACAAACCACGACACTGTACTGAATGCACGGAAACCAACCGTTCCCGGAAATATGCAATACGGTACAAAATGAATTACGAAATTCCCGAAATCTCCACTCAAAATCTCGACTGAAAATCGGCTAACCAAATCAACCCGAAAACCTCTGAACGACGATCAGGGCGCGATTACGAGAAAAATGACACCAATTTCATCAAAATCTGAAAAAGTCAACTCCTCCGCTGTTGACCGCCGCCGGTGGCGGCGGCGCGCCGTCAACGGCGAGATTCTCCGGTGGAGGACTTCCAGAACTCAAGTTCACAGCAAGACAAACCACTTCCTCTTCTACCCCGAAAGCCAATTCATACCGGAACCCCTCCAAATTCAAGCAAATCCGAACGGAAACCCAGATTCCGGTGACCTATCGGGTTGCCATCAATCCTCACTCAAACCAAAATCCAACCACATGGGGAGCATTCCTAGGTCAAGGGGAGGTAAACCCCTAACCTCTCCACCACCGTGGCTCGCCGGAACCACCCCAACCGACACCGGCGGCATTTTTAAACTCGGCCCGATTCGAACCCTCACAAAACCTCATCAATTCTCACAAACTCTTATACCAATCTACTCGAAATCATCAAGGGAAGCTGATTATACCTTTCTCGAAGCCAAAGGTTGCCGGAAAACAGGTCGTCGGACGGTCAACTTTCCAAAACGGGAAAGTCAGAGCTGGTCAACGCCCGAAATGAAATTCTCGACTATTTCTCGACCATTTTTCGACTTTTCGATATTTATACTCGCGCCTCTGGTCGATCGACGGTCCAAAATGAATATACGAAACACGAGACAATCGGCTAAACACGACGGATACTGAAACTTCAAATAATCATAAAATATTCCTCGGTTATCGGAAAAATCTTCCGGAACCGCCATCGAGCTCGAAATCACGTACTCTACAATTTCCGTGAAGACACTCATCTCAAATTCTCGACCGAAAACAAAGTCGCGAATAAGGTCGACGAACCACATATACGACGAAAAACCGCGACTAAACTCAATCTCGAGAATCGTGCCGAATACGCATCAGATTCTGGTTCGGGTCGTCACAGTGACGACCCAAACCGGAACTGGTATAGTAATCGGCTTAATCTGCGAGTTTCACGAGTAATTGAGGTTTATCGTAACTAATCGGATATGCTACTTTATTCACGATTTAATTTTCAGACACGAATTTGATTTGGGCTTGTTTGTGGAAATGTAGAGAATTTGATTTCGAGTCCGTAGGAGCTTTCTGAGGATTTTTCGGATAATCGAGGAATATAAAAAAAAATATTTGAAATTATCGTCCAGTTAATCGTGTTTATCCGTTTGAGTTTGAGTTATCCAAATTGCGGATAGAGTTGATTCGCAACGTATAAATAGCCGAATAGTCGTAAAATTATCGAAAAGTCGCATTTGGGCCGTTTGACCAGCGTTGATTGAAGTTGACCCGCGTTGACCCGTTGACCGAGTGGGTCGAGTTGACCCGGTTTGTTTCCACCGTCGGACTCGGCGTTTCCGGCCACCTCCGGCCATGGTTTTGGTATGCTTAGCTTCCTCTTGTAATTTGCTAATGATTAGAACTTGATTTAGATGAAATTGACTGTGAATTGAGAGAGAACGGGGTTGATGAAATTGGGGAATTTCGCCGAAATCGGGTGACGGATTCTGGCGAGATTCGGTGTCGGGGTTGTGGGGGGAAAGGCTCCCCTCAACTCCATGATGATTTATGGGTAATTAGTTTTGATTTTGGTTGAGGTTTGAGGTGGATTGGGACGATGACTGGAGGGAGAATTCCGGCCTGAGTTTCGAGCCGTTTTTCGGCGGATTACGGCAGAATTGGAGGAAGGTGTAGTTGTGGAATCTGTTGGGCTCGAGGTGAGGATGAAATCTGGAAATTTTTGCCGGATTTGGCCACCATTGACGTGGCAGCGGCGGCGGTCAACGACGGAGCTCCGGCGACACGTTGACTTTTTGAATTTTGTCAAGTTTTATGTCTTTTTACTCGTAATCGCGCCCCGATCGCCGCCTTGAGGTTTTCGAATTGATTTGGGTAGTGGATTTTATGTCGATGGTTTATGTGGAGTATTTTGGGATTTTCAACGATTTTCTTGATATCCGAGTTTTATATTTCCGGGAATGGTTGGTTTCCGAGGTGTGGTTCAGAGTATTGAATTATGTTTTTGATCAGTGAAATTTTGTGATTATTCAGGAGATTGAGATCGTACGCTTGGTGAGGGATCTTCCGTCGGATATCGGGATTAGCGTGTTTGCACGCTGTGCTTGTCTGTGAGTGGACATTTCTTTTCACTGATTGGTTGCGAGTCTTTATTATACATTTTACGAGCATGAGCATGAGCATGCGTATGAGATTATGATTTATACGAGCATGTGCTTTACAATTATGCATTTACGAATATGCATCGACGAATATGCTTATATTAATTATGTATTACGAATATGCATTTACTATATGCTTTATACATTTGCATGAAACAATTTATGATTTGGTTTACACAGAGTACAGTCTTAGTATACGTGGTTGTGTCGATACACTTAGCATCCCGGCTGATCCCCGATGATGTTTACCAGAAGGGACTGTTACCCTGTGCCGATGTATTTCCGGGTGGGAATAGATACCCTGACCTGATGTCTTTCTGGCTAGAATCACATGTGGGTCTAGGATCCCGTGATTCGGACTGTACTAGCGCGGATGTGTCCATGAGTAACCTCGCGGGATTTTAGATGCATGCTCTGTACGCGTGAGGAGTTAAAGTCTCCCTCGTGTACCATATTATTTTCATGCATTTAGACTCGCATATGTTTTTATCACATATTTTATTTGGCGAAAGACATTCATTTTCGTCCACTCACTCTAACAGTTTATATGTCTTTCTCTGGGCTCTTTGTTTTCAATGCCCAGTTTGCAGTTCAGATTCTGGTGTCGCACGTCGCAGTTGGAGGCTTAGTATTCGAGCTACTTTTTTTTCTCTTAGTAGGTTTCTTGTTTAGCCTACTGCTGTATATTTATGTATATATACACTAGAGGTCGCTCTGAATACTCTGATGTTTATATTTTCATATGATTTCCCCGGATTTCTATAAAGTTACAATTTTGCTTATTGTTTTATATTATGATATGATTTTGAGAAATCCAGATGGGATCGGTGCCCACAGTTTGGCTTTTGTGGCATAGGATGAAGTGTATTTTTGGGTGCAAGTTAATGGTAACTTCGCGATATAGTGAAACTTTGCTGAAATTTCTATGGTTTTTGAAAGTACATGTTTTCAGAAGGGCTTTGATTTCAGTTTAGGAAACTAAATCGGGGTTGGGTCCTTTCAATGTGTCTCTTCATGATCCTCGCACGTCTTAGAGTGAGATGGAAGTGCGAAAAATACTTGATCTTCAGCAAGTAGGAGGCTCTATGCTTGACTCATTTGTTGATATCACTAAAGTGATGAGATCAGATATACATGCTGCAAATGTTCCTGCAAGGTTGGAAATCCAAAAAAGGAATTTGTTAGTAGCAACACTGGGCAAGGAGATGTTCCCCTTGCTCATGTGGAAGGTGTTGCATTGGCCTCGAATCCTACCAAGAAAAGGGGGAGACCAAGAAAATCCACTGATGAGCCGCCGGTTAAAAGACAGGCCATCAAGGCCCAAAAAGATCCATTAATCATCAACATTATGAATCCGTCACATAAGATTGTCTCTGACTACAGTTATGTCCTTGAATCATAATTGGCAAGTCTAGATGACGCTTTAGAACCTCTTGTGATGTCAGAGAATAAAGAAATCTCGCTTAGAACAAATGATGCACGCGTTCTTATGGAAAGAATGAGGTCTTGCGTTATAAAGTTAGGCTTGTAGCGCAAGGTTTCTCTCAACGCCCTGGAATTTATTATGAGGAGACGTATTCTCCTGTTATGAACATCATCACCTTCCGCTACCTGATAAGCTTTGTAGTATCTGAAAAGCTTAACATGCAGCTTATGGATGTGGTTACTGCATATCTCTATAGTGATCTTGATTCAGAGATATACATGAGAGTGCCAGATGGCATTACTATACCCAAACCAAGTAACTATAAACCATGGAGTGCTCATGTTATCAAACTGAGACATTCACTATATGGATTGAAGCAATCCGGTAGAATGTGGTATACACGTCTTAGTGACTACTTGATTGGGAAGGGATACAAAAATGATGACGTATGCCCTTGCGTGTTCATTAAAAGAACAAGTTTAGGATTTTCTATACTAGCAGTCTATGTTGATGATATGAACATCATCGGAACTCTTAATGAGATCCATGAGACAGTTAGCTACTTGAAATCAGAGTTTGAGATGAAAGACCTTGGTAAGACTCAATTTTGTCTCAAATTAGAGTTGGAACATCGAGTTGGTGGAATTCTTATTCACCAGTCTGCTTATGTCCAAAAGATGCTCAGGCGATTTAACATGGAGAAAGCACACCCTGTTAGCACACTAATAGTTGTTTGCAGTCTGGACCCCAAGAAAGATCTGTTTCGTCCGCTAGATGACGATGAGGAGATCTTGGGAGCTGAAATTCCATATCTTAGTGTCATTGGAGCTTTGTTGTAATTAGCTCAGTACATATGTCCAGTTATTGCCTTCTCAGTGAACTTGTTCGCCAGATTTAGCTCTGCACCTACGCAACGTCATTGGAATGGAGCAAAATAAATCTTCAGATACTTAAAATGTTCTATTGACATGGGTTTATTCTTCCCTTACAAAGAATACAGAGAGAAGCATGAAATTCTCGGTGAAGGGAACGTTGAATTACAACATTCGATTTCTAGGCATATTAATGCAATGAACTGTGCTGACCCGAACAGGTACTTCGATCCATCGAAGGATTTCCTTGATGCATCGAAGGATGCAACCTAGACGGATCAGAGTAACCCATTCGATCCATCGAAGGAGTTATTCGATCCATCGAAAGATGGACTTGCTGTAAGTGATTTTCATGCTATCCCCTATTCCAAAACACCGGTTGATGTGTTAGTAGATTTGCTGATGCTGGGTACCTCTCTGACCCATATAAAGGTCGTTCACAGACCGGTTATGTTTTCACTATGGGAAACACGACGATATCTTGGAGATCAACAAAACAAACCCTTGTTGCTACTTCCATGAATCATTATGAGATAATTGCTTTGCATGAAGCAGTTAAAGAATGGTCATGTTTCGAACAATTTTCATGCTATCCCCTATTCTAAAACACCGGTTGATGTGTTGGTTGGATTTACTGATGCTGGGTACCTCTTTGACCCACACAAAGGTCTTTACAGACCAGTTATATTTTCACTATGGGAAACACGGCGATATCTTGGAGATCAACAAAGCAAACCCTTGTTGCTACTTCCTCGAATCATTGTGAGATAATAGCTTTGCATGAAGCAGTTAGAGAATGTGTTTGGTTCAGATCAATCATAAGTCGTATTCGAAACTCTAGTGCAATGAAATCTACTGTTATTGATCCCACTTGCATCTTTAAGGATAATGCTGCATGCATTGAACAGATGAAGTTGGGTTTTATTAAGGGTGACAATACAAAACATATATCACCAAAGTTTTTCTTTAATCAGCAACATCAACAGCTGTTGAATAGCCAAGTGAACTAGATTGGTTTCGTTGATAATGCTGCAGACTTGTTTACCAAGTCACTTCCTAAATCTACTTTTGTGAAACATGTGAAAAATATTGATATGCACAGGTTATCAGAACTCCTAGACTGAGTTTACAGTTAGGGGGAGTTACATTTCTGTAGACATCATGAGGAGTCTACATCACATGTAGTAACTTTAGTAGTTTGTGCGTTGTACTCTTTTTCCCTTAGACCAAGCTTTTGTTTTACTCATGAGATTTTTGTTTGCTTGGCGAGATTTTTAATGAGACAACAAGTCATGCATCATTCTTATGGCTATCGACACAAGGGGGAGTGTTTAAGGAGATTAATTCTCCATAATTCCCGGTGTGAGTCTTGTCCTAGTTAGATGCGGATATTAATTAGATAGATATATGGAATCCATGTCATATCATGACATTTATTGTAACAAATTGTATCAACATGTATTTAAGACATTCTATCAATGAAAGAGATATAGTTTTTCCTGTTTACATATTTTCCCCTACAACAAGAATAAAATAATATATATTATATATTAAAATAAATAAATATCATAAAAAATTAAATTCATAATCGTTGTCTTACTACATTCAAATAAATAAAATTAAATTCAAGGTCATTGTCTACATTCAAATAACTCAAATAAACACAAAATTTTAACGTCAAAGAGCTCATCCTCATCCTCATTTTCCTCCATAATATCGAACAAATCCGCTTTCAAAGATGGTTCATCAGGAGAAAGATCCTCAACCTCAAACCTCCCAAGATTAGTTTCATCCATTGAATCAAAATGATCACCTTCGACATCCCACATGTGATTAGGCCCTTCTTTGTAAGCCAGGCCTCTCCTAGATAAAAGTCAAAGATTGGTATGTCCATATTCCTAATCTTCTGCTCTTTGTGGAGTAATCTTGTTTTTTGATGCAGAATGTATGCACTTGTAGTCATAAGTTCTTAACTTCTTATGACCAAAAATGCCTCAAAGTTTCATTTCAATTAAACTAACATAGGAACGTTTTTGACCAGGATTCCCGGTCAAACTAGAGATCCCCGAAAGACCAGGACTCCCCGATTAACCAAAAGTTCCTGATTGACTCGACTCCGCGCCCCACCTCCCTATGTACGCTGCGACTTAGGGTTCTGGAGGTTCAGAGCCACCATTGCTTCTTCGATGACAGACGTGTTCGGCAGGCCGTCAAAAGTCTCATGCTCTAACATATCGCAGACCCTGAAAAAATTGACCATTCTGTCATAGCGAAAGTGGACTGGCGTACACATGCCATCCAATTCAAAAACCTCCAGCGGATAGGCCTGCTTCACCGGAGTTTTGATGTCATGCATGATTCAAGTTCGGATCCTCTTCCCACTACGTATTATATATGGACTCGTCCAGGTGGATTATCACCTCTTTCTCACACCGTTCAGCACTCTCTCACCAATTTCACATCGAGCTTAATCGAGTCGGGCACCTTACCGTTTCTTATTTCGGCAACTCCGGCTCCTTTGATTCATACATGCCCGTAATCTCTCCCTTTCTCTCTCTCTATTTGTTTGGATTATGATGATTATATACAATTGGCATGGATTTAGTTCCGGGTGATGAAGTGATGATTAATTAAGTCGATTAGGTTTTGATTTTTCCAGATATCTCTATATATGCATAATTGCATTGCCTCCATCAAGGTTATTCGCAATAAGCAGACTCTTTTAACAGAGGTTTATGGTTTTGTAGAATTCTTTTCGTATGCAACAATTGAGAAAGTTCTATAGAACGATGCTACAATTTTAATGCCAAACACAGAAAAAATAGAAGTAAGAGTGTTGATTACTTATAGATTTGATTACACTAACAATTTTTATGGTTGAAACCTATTTGTTACTATGTATGTTCTCTTCTTCGAGGACCGAGTAAGACTTCAATCTCATTAATGAAGAACATAACAAGGGAGATTACAAAATGTTGGATTGGAGATCCCACATTGGAAAAGTGGTAAGTTGAAAATAACTTATAAGTGAATGGACCAAATCCTATATTAACCGAGGTCTTTTGAATAAAACCTAACACCTTAAAGGTGGTTCAAGTTGGGACAATATCGATTATATTGGAGGTCTACGTGTCACGCTTGTCGTAAATTCAACTTGGTATCAGAGTCAGGTTCCTCTCCAATCACGTCTCGAGCCCGATGGGCTCGAATTGAAATCTGGGCCAAATTGAATTGATTCCAGTTTAATGAATGAATTAGGCATTCGAAAAGATACGTTGGTTCCTGAATATACTTCCACGTGCTAACCTAGAGTTATGTTGCACGTGAGGGGGTGTGTTGGATTGGAGATCCCACATTAGAAAAGAAGCAAGTTGAAAATAATTTATAAGTGAATGGACAAAACCCAATATTAACCGAGGTATTTTAGATAAAACCTAACACTTTAAAAGTGGTTCAAATTGGGACAATATGCGACGCCTTTTAGATAAAATCTAACACCTTAAAGGTGATTCAAGTTGAGACAATCTCGGTTATATTAAGAGTCCACATGCCACGCTTGTCGCAAATTCAACTCAAAAGTGATTCCATAAAATAAACAACCGACATACTACAAGCTATATAACCAAAGTTATCATACTAATAAAATAAACTCGCATACTAATAAAATAAACTCGTTTAGAAGGAAAATAAGTATTCAAAGTTCATAACTAATAGCCATGACGCTGTCAGTGAATGACGACACGAATACCAACTCACTAAGTTATTGCCACCAACCTCACCGGCACTCTATTTAGCCTAACTGATTTTATATGGTTATATGAAAAGCGAGGAATGATGAAGTATGGAACAAAGTTGAGTTCGTCAGTGACACGGTTCGCATACGGGTTCTGGCTTTGCATGAGCAATGTGTATGTTAATCGAAATCCTCTAAAACGTATATGAGTTCCTTAGCGTTGTGCTCCGCCTCTTTTGGGAGATATTGTTTTTGCATGGATTGTGCTTTTGACAGACAAACTAGCATGAGGAGTAGTGGGGGTCGATGTCTCAAATTGGTTTAGTAACTTCGTAATGGGTTTCTAGACGTTTTGAGGGCACTACACCCCTTATCTGTGGAAAATGTAGCTACTTCTGAGCCTTGTAAAATAGGCTTGGAATATTATTTTGATTCAATTAGGTACAGTTCGATTCCCCTCATATTAATCAAAGCAGTGTTAGATCTGGATACCGTCCCTCCTGAATTTTGGGATTCATATGAGGATGTAATGAACTTGCCGTAGCAATCTCCCAATTCCTCCTCCGACCACATACAATGCGAAGGTAACGGTGTAGCACATTCCTAACGAAATATGTCTTATAATTACTTGAATGCTCAAGGTTCCACGGTCTTCCATTTTGGGCGCTCTTTCTTGTTGGAGGCGCTTCGCAACAATTATACATGAATTCTCTATTAATAAAGTTTGCAAGATGAAAAAAAAATACTGATTAAAATATAAACAAAAAAATTAAAAATATAAAGGAGTTCTGGTTTGATCAAGAATCTTGGTCAAACTAGGAGTCTTTCCCTCACCGCACCATGCTTCTCCTCTCTCTTTTCCTGGCATCTACGTCGCTGAGCTCACCAGGTAGCTGGGAGCTTTATCTTTCCGAACCCTGGAGCAGCTTACCCCAGGTGTTCAATTCACGGACCAGAGCCAACCGATGATTGGAACAAAATGGAAAGTTGAGTGTTCTTCCTCAAATCTAACTAGGGCACAGAAGGCCTTTCAGCGAGCAGTAATTACCCCAGTCCCTTCTATCCGACCGAAGGTGAGAAACTTCCTTATGCTCTGTGTTCTTCTCTTACTAATGATTTTGGCAACATTAGGGTTTCGCCTATGAAAAAGAAAAGAGGATGTCGAGTTGGTTCTAAAAAAAAGCCAAAGGAAGTGGATGGGACAAGCAAGTCTACCGATTTTCTAAAGATAAGGAAAATGAGGATTGTTGGGAAGAAATTCACACTGAGTAAGGGTCAAGTGTCAGCTGAGTCTGTGGCACTAGTGACTGAGGAATCTGATGATCGTGGTGACAGTGCAAACCTAACCAATATGACTATGGAGAGCATGATAAGCAGAAAACTACCTATCAAATATAGTCTCTACTTTGTTCCTAAAGATGTTAATGTCGTATAATGAAAGTATGGGTCATTCCCAGAGAGGACTGAATGACTGATGGGACCTACATGCTTAAACACAAATTACACACAAATGTCAGAGAGCTAACAAATTTGACCAACAGATACTAATCTAATTATGAACTATACCTATACTATTCTAAATGCTACAAAATTTGTACACATACAACTAGACTCAGTGGTGGACTACTACACAAAAATATAGAGGGTTCCAATAAGATTTGGTTACCGAACTTAATCAGCAAACTATAACTAAATGTAAAAAACTAAATACTGAAAAGTAAAAGTGAATCAACGATGAAAAACAAAACTAGGATCTTCTCTCCACCCTAAACACCCTACGATTTACCCTAACCCTAATTTAGATAACCATGGATGACTGACTCCCACAATCGAGCCAATGTCGGTTGGACATCGATTATATTACACTCTCTTACTGGTCGTACTAAGCAGAGTGTCGGTACTGTCTTAGCTTGATCCCTAATTGGTAGATTGGTACATGTCGGCGTCCTAACCTAATCAATCAAAGTCATTAAGTTCTAAGAGTGTTTGAAAGTCAACAAAGATTTTGAGGTGATATAGCGGTCGCCTTAACATCACCAAGGAATTGTTTCACACAAGAGCATGTTTATCTCTATTGAATATGCATTGATATAGCGGTCAATCACACATCCTAGACTCTAGATTCTAAGCCATGCAACTAAGTTTGCAACCATAGTAACATGAACATAGTAATCATCAATGAAAAGAATAGTGAAATAAAACTCATCTAATAGTTATTAAAATCAAAAAGGGGGTTCAAAATTGTAAGCATGTCTAGGGCTTCGATCAGCCCATAACTAAGTAATTAGCCCATTATAGACAAGGAAGCTAGACTACAAGAGTTCATAAGAAAAGAAAGTAATAAAAGATAGAGAAGAAGATAATCTAGTGTCATTGAAGTTGCCGTTTGAAACTCCTCCTTGTAGCTCCTTGCTCTCCTTTCAAATTATTCTTCTCCCCAAAGCTGATTTCCCTCACCAAAACCCTAAAAAGAGTATTTATAGAGTCTTAATTAGGCATTTCCTTGTTCACTTATGTTTTCAGCTCTTTTCTTTGACAAGTCAAACTTCTTTAATCATTTTAGTTCTTGAATTCTTCTCCATAAGTCACATAAGTAATTAATTAGATTTTAAAGCACAAATTTGTCATTGGGCTTCTTGGTATGATTTGGGCCTCCAAACACAGATTTTTCATCAAAGTCAGATTTCTGAGCTGACTGACCTCCGTGGACTAAATCAGACATAACTTTCTCTAGATACATGAAAATCATGTTCTGGAAGAAACTATGGAAACTAAACATCCGAGACTTTCTAAGCATATAAAGATCATTTCCTGACTCATCTTGAGTTGCTCTCAGTACTCTATCGAAGTTGACTGACTTGCACAGATAGATTTCCCAAATTAAGCTTTAAATCTCCTTTGTACTTATTTTCTCCTTTATTGACTCAAAATAGCTAAAAAACAATAAAGTGAACTAATATTACTGAATAAATGACAAAAGAATAAGTATGTGAACATCAATAAATAGCATAGAAGTGCATATTTATGCACCGGTCAGAGCACTGAGGATTCACTGGCTTAGAGTTTTTGAAGAAAAGGTGAGCATTACCTTGGTCTATCCTTGTTGGTGCTCGCCTCATGAGAGACATTGCCCTCGTTACTGGTTACTTTATTTTGGTTTTATTGTCCAAAACATATATTTATTTACTAGTTTAGGTCGCCTAGCACTACCAGAATAAGAACCATTACCGGCGAGATTACCGGAGACAAGGCCGGCGACCGGAAAAGTCCCCGGTAATGTTCATCATTACCGGCGACTTACTCCGTCGCCGGAAAATCGCCGGTAATGTTTCAAAACATTACCGGCGACTCCAACCGTCGCCGGCAATGTCAAGCCGAACATTTCCGGCGATTTTCCGGCGAGAATTTTGCCGGCAATGTTGGGCTTGACATTGCCGGCGACGGTTGGAGTCGCCGGTAATGTTTTGAAACATTTCTGGCGATTTTCCGGCGTGAAGTTGCCGGTAATGTCTCCATTTCTGGCGATTTAATGAATTGCCGGCAATGCCTCTTATATTAGATGCAAATCGAAGGAGCTCATTCATTTTGATCGAAAAAAATTCGGTGAAATCGAAAGAATGAAAACACTCTGAAATCGATCCTTCGGTATTGTCAAAATTAAGGCGCGCGTCGAAAACTCGATCACTCGGGAAGCTATATATATAGGTACGTATATATACGTATATGTGTATGTATATATATATATGTGTGTGTTGATCAAATCCAATTCGTGAGATATGAAATGTTGTTGATGTCACCGAAACGAGAAAACTGCTTGTAGTTAATCTTATCTTATGTCTGAATGAACGACTGGTATTATCGTAGTGCTATCGGAGCCAGGCTTAAGAGAGCCTCCTACCTAGTCAAATACATTTTGAACTGAAAAAAGAAGAATATCATCATCGAGTACTGAATCGAATTCAGAGATTAGATCGATATATATATATATGCATGCATGTGTTGATTTAATTAGAGTTGAATTGAGATATCGCGTCGATTATTAGTAGTGAATGTGTGTATATATAATACGTAAAATTGTTAGAATTTTCAGGATGGACAAGAGTTGGATGAGCCTCGAAAGATGGGATGTGAGATATCACCAGGGAATTAGGAGTTTTGTGAATTTTGTGAAGGCTAATTGTGGAGACACTACACTTCATTATTGCCCGTGTAAAGAATGTAAGTGTTTCAGCGATCGATTTCGTTTTCCCATTGATAAAGTCCAGAAGCACCTGAGTAAATACGGGTTTTGGGATAAGTACACTTGTTGGATTTATCACGGTGAAACATCGTTAGCGGGTCCGCATGATCATGGACAATTTGGTGAGAGGGCCAGTCCACGCTATGATCATGGAGATTTTGCTGAGAGGGGCAGTTCATCCTATGCTCCAACATCGATGTTAATCAATGATATGTTTCCTCATGAGAGCGGTGTATTTGCTGATGAAGCACCAAATGTCCCTCCCGTCGTTGAGGGTTTCCCCCATATTGAGCCAGTCGAGCCATTACCTGGAGCTCATGTCAACACAAGCCGTATGAACAAGTACAACAACCTGATTGCATTGCAACAGACTCCGTTGTACGACGGTTGTAGTAAGACTGTTCTTGAAAGTGTGATGAGAGTGATGCAGCTCAAAATGGAGAACAAAATGTCTGTCAAAGCTGTTGATTCTTGGTTGAAGTGGACTGCTTCCCTACTGCCACCCGGTCATCGTCTTCCTACCACTCATCATAAGGTGTGACATATCCTCAAAGATCTTGGGCTTTCCTACATCAAAATCCATGCATGCAGATATGATTGTATTCTCTTCTGGGGAAAAGATCTCGAAGACCTTGAAGCCTGCCCGATATATTTTACAGAAAGGTATAAGTTGACTCCTGCAGGCAACAAGAAAGCTGTGAAGATACTTCGATATTTCTCGCTTATTGATAGGCTGGAGCGGTTGTTCATGTGTGCTTTCACGGCCGAAGCAATGAGATGGTGGGCTGAGAGGAATTTGCCTGACGATGACACCCTTATACACCCTTCCGACGGAGAGGCCTGGAAGCACATGGTCAGGGAGTTTGATCATTTTGCAGCAGAGGTCCGAAATGTTTGGCTAGGGCTCTCATCTGACGGATTCAACCCTTTTGGCAACATGAGTCTTCAATACAGTATATGGCCAGTTATTTTGGTACCGTACAACCTTCCACCATGGATGTGCATGAAGAAGGAATACAATATGCTCACTCTGTTAATTCCGGGCTCGGGTTATCCAGGCAAGTGTCTTGATGTGTATTTGAGGCCTTTGATTGAGGAGCTTAAGTACCTGAGTGAGTGTGGCCACCCCACTTACGATAGGTTCAAAAATGAGATGTTCCAGATGCATGCAATGCTTGTTGGCACCATCAGTGATTTTCCTGCCCACGGTATGTTGTCGGGCAACGTTACTAGGGGTTACAGGGCTTGTTCAGAGTGCATGACGGTTGATTGTTGCAGTCCTCATTGCAGTAAAATTGTTCAGATGCGTCACCGTTGTTGGCTTCCATATGATCACCCATTTAGGCAGGATCCAGACGCGTTTGATGGGACTGTGGAAACAGGTGTGGCACCCAGGCGATGGACATGGGAAGAAATTTTGAAAGTGTTGAATAAATATGATTTTGGCCAACTGAGCAATCATCCTGACATAGTCGCGTCAATTCCAGACAAGCCCGAAAGCTATAAGTTTTGGATACACAAGAGCATATTCTGGGAACTCTCATACTGGCCCAGGTTGCCTATCAGACACTACCTAGATGTCATGCACATAGAGAAGAATGTGTGTGAAAGTGTTGTGGGCACAGTTCTTAACTTGGAGGGGAAAACAAAAGACATCCCTAAGGCACGCATTGATCTGAAAGCAATGGGTATGCGGAAACATTTGTGGTTAAGAGATGGTAAGAGAAAAATGCCGCAAGCTCCTTACACCGTAAAGCCGAAGCATAAGCATGAAATTTTTCGGTGGCTGAGTAATGTCAGGTATATATTCTTATGGCTGAAATTTATGGATTATGGTTATATGCGAGAAATATAATTGTTGCCTATGGATATATATATATATATATATGCAGGTATCCTTATGGCTATGCAGGAAATATAAGCAGGTATGTTAACTTCCGGGACAATAAGATGTACGGATTAAAGAGTCATGACTGCCATGTACTGCTTCAACGCCTTTTCCCTATTTTCATTCGAGGGTACCTGCCCAAAGAGGTGGTGGAGCCGTTGGTGGCCTTGTCAAGATTCTTTCAGAAGTTATGCACCAGGGAAGTTAAAAAATCAGACCTCAGGGAGATACAAGATGACATCATTTTTATCATGTGCAAGCTTGAGAGGATATTTCCCCCAAATTTTTTCGACATCATGCCTCACTTGATGATCCATCTTCCCGAACAATTGTTGCTTACCGGTTCCGTACACTACACTTGGATGTATCCCTTGAAAAGGTACAAATGATTCATACATTTGGTTTGCATATGTTTTTATATGTAAATTCTTATTTTTTAAGTAAGTTAACATGCACTTGTTAACTTGTAGACAATTTGGAGCCTACAAGGACTATGTGAAGAATAAATATGCACCTGAAGGGTGTATCGCTGAAGCATATGTTGCGAACGAGTGTGTAACGTACACCAAAGTGTACTTGGGAGCGCTTGAGGACCCCCAACAACAGATGCCGATAGATGAACCCCAGTTCAACCTTTCTATCATCTCCAGTGACGTGGTAGTACAGGGAAGCTTGCCAAAGTCGTACAAGTTGGATGGAAATGAGGTAGCCATTGCCCACTGGTCGGTACTGATTAACTGTCAAGAAGTACAATATTGGAAAAACTATCATCTTCACTGCCCTGCTATTGCCGGAAATGTTGATTACCACAACAGGACGTTTGCAAACTACTTTGGTCAATGGGTAAGGGTATATGTGTATATGTCTATTTTTATATATATCCTTATATAGCATGTATGTATGTACGTGGTTTTGTGGTTTCAAGATGACATAATTTCTTGTGTACGTATTACTGGACGTTTTCAGATGAACCATGTAGCAGATGATGGTTGCCCAGAGTGGTCAAACGAATTGAGGGTCCTGGCGATGAAACCGATAGCTTCAAAAGTTTACTCGATGCGTCAGGTCAATGGCGTGAAATTTATATGTGAAAATCGAGACGACCGACTGAAAACACAGAATTGTGGGGTGATGGTCCATGGTGGGCAGGATGGCGTTGAGTATTACGGTGTCCTTCATTCAGTTGTTGAACTAATTTATGGGAATCGCATGAAAATGCACTTGTTCAAGTGTAGATTGTTTGATACTAGCCCGGAGAACACAAGGACCGATCAGTACAGAACATTTTCGGTGAATACTACTACTAGCTGGTATGAAGATGACCCTTTCGTTCTTGCCTCATCAGTAAAACAAGTGTTTTACCTTGACGATCTTCTTAACAAAGTCCCGTGGAAGGTGGTTAACCATGTTGCTCATAGAAACATATACAGTGCTGCCACACTTGGTGAGACCGCAGATGATGAGGAAGTTACTGCATACCAAGAGCTGAACGCTTTTGACATTCCGGAATCATCTATGATTCGCCTTAATAATGTGAGATCTGGGAGTGTGGTTCGAATTACTGGAGCAGAACTTCTCGATGTTAATCCATATGAAGTTGACGCTGATTCAGATGACGAGGAGCGGCACATATTGCCAGAGGTTACCTATGAAACCGAGTCAGACTCAAGTGATGAAGATGATTACGATTATCATCCTTAGTACGTTGGAAATTGTAGTCGGCACATATTGCCAGAGGTTACCTATGAAACCGAGTCAGACTCAAGTGATGAAGATGATTACGATTATCATCCTTAGTACGTTGGAAATTGTAGTCGGAAATTGTAGTCGGAAATTGTAGTCAGAAATTGTAGTCGGAAATTGTAGTCGGAAATCGTGTCGGAACGTTGTCGGAAATTGTCAAAAGAAATTGTAGTCGGAAATCGTGTTGGAAATCGTAGGCGGAAATCGTAGTCGGAAATTGTAGTTATATATGGTCAGAAATGTTGTCGGAAATTCTTTAGTCGGAAATTGGTCGGAAATAGGTCGATCGGATAATTTTCGAGAAATAATGACATTACCAACGAGTTGATAAGCAACTCGTTGGTAATGACATTACCCACGAGTTAGCAACTCGTTGGTAATGTCATTACCAACGAGTTACCATGTAACTCGCCGGCAATGGTGGCGGTATTTCCAGAACATGCAGCTCGAGCTGCTCCCCATTTCTTCCTCTCCCTCTTCCCTCTCAAACCCTAAAACCTCTCAAAATTCAAAACCTCTCAAACCCTAAAACCCCTCTCTCTTCATCTCAACCCTCTCCTCAATCCTCTCTTCCTCTCCTCCCCTCTCCCCTCTCTTCCTCTCCTCCCCTCTCTCCTCCCCTCTCCTCCCCTCTCTCCTCATCCCCTCCTCCTCTTCCTCCTCCCCTCACCTCCGTCGCCGGACAACAGTTGGGTCGAGCTCCACCATGGCAGGTAATAGCTCACTCTCTCTCCCTCTCTCTCTCCCTCTCTCTCTCTCTCATTCCACATTTTATTTTTATGCATTTTGATTAATTAATTTTTGATAATTGTGGGATGTATGTATGCATGTGGAAAATATTTGGAAAATGTAATTAAGGTATGTTTGAAAATTGCGGGAAATTAATGTGGATAATTGTGGGGTGAAGGAGAAATATATGTGATGTATATATGTGAAAAATTAATTAATTTATATGGAATGTATATATATACGTATGTTTGAAAAATGTGGAAAATTAATTAGCTAGGGTGATTTGGATTAATATGTGATGTATATATATATGTGTGAAAATTAGGTGAAATTAAGATGCATGATGTATACAAAGTGTATATGTGATGTATATATATGTGAAAAGTTTAAAGCCGGAAATGATGTATGTATATATGTTAAGTTAGGTGATATACTTGTTAATTTAACGTATAATAGGTGAAAAATCGGCTTCGGAATTTAACGTGTTTGGATTAAGGTGATATAGTTGTTAATTTAACGTATAAAATAAGGTGAAAAATCAGAATCGGAACAGTTTGGAACCACAACGGTTTTAAACCGGAACGGTTTGAAACCGGAACTGTTTGTAACCGGAACCGTTTGTAACATAAAGGTTCCAGTTCCAAATGGTTCCAGGTTCAAACGGTTCCGGTTCCAAACCGTTCCGGTTCCGATTTGTTATAGAACCGAAACGGTTTGGAACCGGAATGGTTTGGAACCGAAACTGTTTGTAACCGGAACCATTATGTTACAAACGGTTCCGGTTACAAACGGTTCCGGTTACAAACAGTTCCGGTTTCAAACGGTTCCGGTTCCAAACCGTTCCGGTTCCGATTTGTTATAGAACCGAAACGGTTTGGAACCGGAACCGTTAAAACATAACGGTTCCGGTTACAAACAGTTCCGGTTTCAAACGGTTCCGGTTTCGATTTGTTATAGAACCGAAACGGTTTGGAACCGGAACCGTTTGGAACCGGAACTGTTTGTAACCAGAACCGTTTGTAACATAACGGTTCCAGGTTCAAACGGTTCCGGTTCCAAACCGTTCCGGTTCCGATTTGTTATAGAACCGAATCCATGACTATTACGGTGTCCAGGAGGTTTTGCGGCTAATTGGCTTCGGAGAGGTTCCCGAAATAGTGGAGGGAACAGTAGTCAAGCTTCCTTCTCGCCCGCAGTTAGCAACACGCCCAGTGGGCCAATGATGACTGCTCGCACGAGAGCCTTGCTAGAGGCGCGAGCTCAGGAGGAAGCTGCACGATCAAGAGCCGTGCAACCGGAAGTCGAGGCTCGAGCCTCAGCCTCCAGACGCTCAATCAGCAGGCGTCCCTCCGGTGGCAGAGCCTCAGACGAGCCACAGTCAACGGGGGCATCAGAAACTCCCTCAATCCGAATGCCCCATATTCGCCCGGTGCCTACTCCCGTTTCACGGGAATCATCTGAGACACATGGTGGTGCTAGCGCCTCATTGTCCAGGCCTCGTCTATATCCGCCGTCCGGTCTCTTCCTACCCGACGAGATTCCTGTGATTCCTGAATTCGATGATAGGGGGATGCCTGTTTATGTTGAAGGACGACCGGAGTTCCTGACCGTGGAGGAAGCGTATAACTTCCTCTCGTTCGACCCCGTGTATATTTGGAGTGTGAGGTGCACCAACCAACAAACGGACGATGCAGGTAAATTTTATTTAACATCAGATTGATTACTTAATTATTACTTAAGACTTACGATAGGTTCAATTAATGATATCAATTTGTTGACATTGTATTATTAAGCAATTTCGTTAATGGGACTGGAAAACAGAAAGGGGCTAGAGACACCTGCACCGGGAAGAGACTTGAGCAGGCCACCGGCGGAAGGAAAACGCCCATAAGGGCCAATGAGGATGGCGAGGTGATCGAGGCATTCGACACCACGCGCAAATATGTCAGCATGGCCGATGCGATCGTGCGGGACAAGGTCCCAATGCTTTGGCCAGATTGGGAATCTGTGCCTATCAACGTGAAGATGCAAGTGCATAATGCACTCAGTGTGAGTAAAATCGTATTTTCATTACGTAAATTTTACATTTATTAATTAAGTCCGAATAAATATATAATTTTACCTTTTATATATTCATATTGCAGGTGTGGTTTGACGTGGATGAAGTTCTTATTCACACGTGGGTAGAGCGTCAACTACATATGAGGTGATGTGCTT
Source organism: Geum urbanum (assembly GCA_946800695.1). Taxonomy (NCBI): domain Eukaryota; kingdom Viridiplantae; phylum Streptophyta; class Magnoliopsida; order Rosales; family Rosaceae; genus Geum; species Geum urbanum. Next base: position 34,665,151 of record OX327015.1, read on the forward strand.
CGACTTATTTGAATATATATCGAGTTAGATTTTTGTTTATCAAGTGTTTTAATATCTCTAACTTTTTTTCCTTGTTTTAATATAGGTATAAAGAGTGGAAGAACGAGCTTTCTTCCCATTACACTGTATACAAGGAGCTAGGCCGAGGTTCTACCCCTAGCGAATTCCGGTTTAGGGAGTACGAGTGGGTGTGGCTGATAGCCCACTTCGAGCACCCCAAAGCTCAGGTATGCATCCTTAATATATCTTACAAGCCTAATGTATCGTATCAGATTGAAATAGTTAGTTACTAATTTTTTTTCATATGTTTATCAAACAAGGCGATTTCGAAGACGAACCGGGCGAATAGATTGAAAAACACCAGGGCCCATCATGCAGGTTCACTCAACTACATGGGTTGGTCGACTAAGGCGCAGCAACAACAAGATGTGAACCCGTTGGTGTATATTCATCAGAAGTTCTATCCGCAGTGCCCTGAAGAAGTGGTAAGTCTTTCGCCTCTCCATGTGTTAATAAAACTATTTTTCGATATTAATAGATTTTGTTAGCTAATACGTTGTTCATTTTCGCTTTTCAATTAGGCGAGAATGGAGGAGGCGACCGCAGAAGTGACCATGAGTATAGCTCGGACTAACCATCCTGACTGCTCCGAGGAAGAAGTCACCCAGTATGCCTCTCAGATCGATCTGCTTGATCCCCCGGTAGCGGCTTAGATCATGGCAAAAGCGTGCGGGACTGGAAAGAATACCTACTACTGTAGGGGAATGGTCTCGGCGGGCGAAGGAGTATTGAAAAACACTTCAGAATACTCTACCGGGTCAAGAAGTTCAACTTCTAGTCGTAACCTCGCAGCGGAGCTTCAGAGGACGCGGAGGGAGTTGGAGGAGCAAAAGAGGCACGCAGCCGAGCAGCAGGCAATCAGAGATGCTGAGTACCAAAACCTGGTCCAGAGTCAGGCACAGATGTTCACATGGATGCGGACGATGTACGAGGCTCAGACTACCGGACAACCGTTCCCCACACCTCCACCACCACCACCACCGCACCAGTCAACGCCAGAGCAAGACCAGGGTAGCCACCGGAATTCAAATGAGTACATGGATTACTTCGACCCTGACCCGCAAGTTCCTCAACCCTGACGTGTAGTTATAGTTTATTTTCGTATCGTTGCTATTTGTACTGTACGTTTGACATTTATGTGTGTACTGTTGAACTTGTATTCGTACGGTTTATGTCTTTCAATGCAGGTTCTGGAATTGGGCCCAATCCAGAACCGCGTTTTTTTTTCAAAATTTTTCCAGACATTGCCGGCGACATGGACCTCAGTCGCCGGCAATGTCTCACATTCCGGCCACGGCGGCGTTGCCATTTCCGGCGACGCCGTTGCCGGTAATGTCCTAGACATCACCGGCAACTTAAGTCGCCGGTGATGTCTAGGACATTACCGGCGACGCCGTTTCCCGTCGCCGGCAATGCTATCTCCGGCAGGAATTTTCTGGCGATGGCATTGCCGGCGACTTGTCGCCGGTAATGTCAATTCCGGCGAAAAAAAAAAACAAGGCCGGCGACTTAAAGTCTCCGGCAATGTCTCCTAATCCGGTAGTGTAGATTAATGTGACAGTAGTGCATTTCTCTCGAATCCTATGAGCGTTCTACTGTGTAACATATATTTTTCCTCTAGTTAATACAATGCCTCTCATTAGCTGTAAAAAAAAACATAAATCTTTTCCCTAAAGAAATGTCGAGATCTAAATGAAAATACCATATTCCAAATACATATCCAAAAACACAAGGCCCAGTCTACCAAGATCCAAACTAGAGCAACAATGTGAATTGCAAAATGTAATCTTACGAGTGTTTAAGGAGATTTATTCTCCATTAATCCTGGTATGTGTCTTGTCCTAGTTAGATATGGATATTGATTAGGTAGATACAAAGAATCTCTGTTATATCAGGATAATTATTGTAACTGATTGTATCAGCTTGTACTTAAGGCATTCTATCAATGAGAAGAAAACTACTTTTTTGTCTATTCTACTTTCTCCTGCAACATGTTATCAGCACGACTCTCAGAGTTAATAGAAAAAACCTTAAAACTTGGAGAAAGCATTACCACTGCTGACCGCCACAAACCACCGCTGCCGCCAATCACCGTCGGCCTCTTTTCGTCTTCAACAAAATCCCACAAAATTTCAAGAAGTTGACAAGATTGCATGACTTCCAAGAAATTGTTTCAGAAGAACTTCTTCATCAAGTGTAGCGGTCATACCGAGCATAATACCTGTGGAGGTAAATATTTTCTAAACCGTATATTGACAGATCTAGGCCAAACTTAATTACCGTAAAACCCTACATCTAAGTTGATGATAACTGTGATATGAGTTGTAAATATTACATGTTTATACCCTAGCTCCTATGGAAATATATCCATAGAGTATACGCGACGGTCCTGGGGGAGTCACGGTTTTGAAAAGAAAAAAAAAGAAAAAAAAGGGAAATCGATTCTATGTGACTGTTGTGTCATGGTCGTTGGGTGTGGTTCTTACCACCGTTTTATAATCGATTTTGTGACCATGCATCATGGATCACGTTATTATTCAATTAAACTTGAAAGTTTTGTGATCGTAGTACTCGATCGTTTCTAATAAAACATCTCTGTGTATTTTTGTAGATGAGTTCGAATGAGCTTAACCTTAAAGGCAAGGACTACCATCGTTGGGTCTCTGATGTAGAGAACACATTCATCGAAAAGAGACTTACCAACACCATCAAACCCACTGGGCCTGGAAAAACCCTCATCCCACCTACTAAAGAGATAAAAGCTCAAGCCCTCATGTTTTTGAGGCTTCATATTCACCCATCCCTGAAGAAGCATTACTTGAACTCCCATAGTTTTGTGAGATGTTCTAAAAAAGAGGCTCAATAATATGCATAATGCATAGCTTCCTAAGTTGACTACGAAATGGAACAACACCAGAATTGTGGATTTCCCAAAGATCAACGCTTTTAACTAAGCTATGCTCGATCTGCAATCTGAACTAAGCTTTTGTGGTGTGGAAAAATCTGAGGAAGACATGATTGAGAAGGCAATACAAACCTTCCCCACATGTATGAGTCTTCTAGCTCATCAATACCGAATTGAGTACGAGCAATGGAGGATTACCAAATTCAGTGACCTCATTAACAGTCTTGCAACTAAAGAAAAGCATCATGAGATCATCTTGAATAATAACTCAAGATCGGCTGGTACCAAAAAGCCTGAGAGTTATAATACGGGAGGAAATGCTCGAAAAGATAAGAAGATTGCTCGTTTAAAACCTTATAATCATGGTGGACATGCTCTACATGAGGGAAGAGGAGGGCATGGGCGTGGCCAAGGTCGCTGCCAAAATATGACTTGGCATAGAGATCATAACGCCCCTTCTCAAAGGAACCAATCTGGTTCAGTTTCTGATGGTCAACGGTATCAACAATCTGGTAAACTTGGTTGTTTCAAGTGTGGCTCTACTAGACATATGCACAAACAGTGCCATGCTAGTAGAGAAATCCAGAATATCTACAAGAAGCACAAACAATATTTGGCTCAAGAGTCGAATTACACTGGAGATTATGAGATGGAGGTTGACACCAACCTAGTCTTAGCATATGACAAGGGGAAAGAACTTGCTACCCCGGATTTTGATTAAGCCTATATAAAAGGCAGTTGTCTCTGTAATCTTTCAAGTTTTAGTTTTGTTTTTGCCTTACTTTTCGGTCAAGAATTTTAAAGGCACTTGTCTTTGTTCTATGACTAAGAACACATCTATGATGTAACTTTTGTTGGCAAACAATGAATATTTTTCTATTTTTGGTATATGAAAGTGTTTGAGAATGTTCTATTCCATGCGATTCTTATGTATGGTTCAATATTTACACATATGGCAAAGGCATGCCAAGATACCTTTTTGACAAAGAAATAAAAACGTCGAAAAAAAATTGAAACGGTTCACAAAACAGCTTCGACCCGTCGAAAAATTGAACTAAACAATTTTTGACCGGTCGACGCCTCGCTTCTGTCCGAAAGTGGCTCGAATTTGACCCGTCAAAAAATTGAACTAAACAATTTTCGACCGGTCGACGCCACGCTTCTGTCCGACATTGGTCCGAATTTGACCTCTCGAAAAATTGAACTGAACAATTTTCAACCCGTCAATGCCACGACTCTGTCCCAAAATTAGTCCATTTTCGACCCGTCGAAAATTTTCTCGACCGGTCTAAATTCTGGTATCGAAAAATCACAAGCTATTTTGGGTTTTCCCGACCGGTCGAGTCCTTTCTTCGACCCGTCGAAAATCCAATCCGATTGTGATGTTTTTAGATGAGTTCTTTATCTGTTTCATTGGCTTATGATGTTATTTATAAATCGACCAACTTGGATTTCAGCACCAGATGTTGTTATTACATCAGTTTATGCCATGCCATATCAGCACTCAACAAGGGTGTTACAAAGATACCCTATTCTCAACCTGGATATATCAATATAGTATGATAAATAGGGGTTATCGAACACGAAGATTTGGTGAAACTAAATCCTAACACGAAATTTAAAAGCTGACAGACTCGACTACAGTACACTAATGAAACTACGAACCTAAGTTAGCTAGACTCAAATAACACGAAATTTGGATACAGTAAACTAGACATAGTGGCGGACTACCACAAAAAATTTGGAAGTTTTCTGAGTTGATTTGGTTACCGAAATAATTCGTCTAAGCTACAGCTAATGCAGAAATCAGTAAATTGTATAAAGTAAATTGTTGGAGAAAATCAATGAGATATGAATGTTAAGAACTTCTCTCCACCCTAGCACTACTACATTTTTAACCATTGCCGGCGATTTTTCCCCCAAAAATCGCCGGCAATGTCTTTTTTTTTTATAATAAAATCGTCGGCAATGATTAAAAAAAAAATATTGCCGGCGACTTAAATGTAAGTCGCCGGCAATGTCTTTTTTTTTTTAAATTACCGGCGGACCATTGCCGGCGATTTGCCGGAAAAATCGCCGGCAATGATTAAAAAAAAAGACATTGCCGGCGATTTTTGGGGGAAAAATTGCCGGCAATGATTTTTAATCATTGCCGGCGATTTAAAATCGCCGGAAATGGTTAAAAATGTAGTAGTGTAGACATACTTACGACCTCCCCAATATAATTGAACTAACCATGGATGAATACTCCCTACACATAGCTTTGGTTAAGTCATCTTGTGTATTACACTTTCTTACTTGACATGAAAGAGGGAGGGACAATCTGCTCGATCTTGATCCTCAATTAACTGACTTATACATATGGTGATGTAAGCCTGGAGAACTAAATTCATTATGTTCTAAGAATGTTTGAAGAATAACAAAGCTTCAAGGGTTGATAAGGTGGTCACCCTTACATCACTAAGGCTTGTTTCACACAAATTCATGTTTGTCTCTATAGAATCAAGACTATAAATCCTAAGCCATATATCTAAGCGTGCACTCAAAGAAACATGAAAATAGAATCATACGATGAGAAAACAGTGAAACAAAACTCATCCAAATAGTTAATAGAATCAAAACGGGTTCAAAATCGTAAGCATATCTAGGGCTTCGATCAGCCCCTAACAAAAGGAATTTAGTTACTCATAGTCTTAGATAATAACATCAAAGAATTCATAAACGATGAGCTGAAGAAGGAGAATAAATAAACTCTTGATCCCCGTCGGAATCATAGGCTTGCAGTATGGATCTTCTCTTCCTGCAAATGGCTAGGTTAATTAACCTAGCAGATGTAGACCACATGCTCCAGACTCCAACATGCAAATGGACTTTCCAAAGTCCAACTCCAAACCAACTCTTCTTTAATTACCTCGCCAAGCTGCTTCTCACCAAACTGATCGCCAAATACATAAATATATATATATATATCTGATCATTTAGCTTGATTAAACTGCCTTTCCTCGCCAAGAACTCCATTCCCTCGCCCAGAACTCCAAAATATACGATTTAATCTCATTTTCTTCATTAATCTCTAAAATACCTAAAAATAAATAAACATAATTAATTCACTCGATTAATAACAATAAACTAAACATAGAGAACACATTAAATACCCACCGAATGGAGTGCAGAGGCGTTATTCAGAGGCGTGGTAGTGCAGAGTTTCTGCTACCTCATAGTACAAAATTATATATTACTGATGCCTTATATGTGTCAAAGGTCAATCGAACCTTGCTAAGTTTTAAGGATATTTGTGCCAAAGGATTTCACTTGGAAACCTATTGTGAGAATGGAAAAGAATTTTTGTGTATAACCTCTCTTGATTGTGGCCGTAAGCACATTCTAGAGAAGTTTTTGGCAATTCGTAGTGGTTTATACTTAACCATGTTTTGGATCATTGAATCTAATACCGTGACTCACACTACTACGTGTGACTCTGATTCATATAAGCTTTGGCATGTACGACTAAAACACCCAGGTCATGATATGATGATCAAAATCTTAAAAAATACTCATGGTCATCCGTTCTTTAGAGCCAAGAAACATGTGGGATTACCTATTTCCAAAGGTTTAGATGGTAAGGATGAGACTACCTATCTCAATCCTAACTTGGTCTCCACGACAAGTATAACACCTTCCCAACAACGTACTGTTGAGGCCTTGTGCGTTATCCCACCGGATTCTTATGTTGTCATCTCTGATGCACATCGCTCGTTCTACAAAGCTTGTTCTTTAGCAAAATTGACGGCCCGTCCTTCTTTTGCTGTTGATAACAATGAAAATATTTCATTCTTACAAAGGATCGAAGGTGATATTTGTGGACTAATCAAACCTGAATGCGGACCATTTAAATATTCCATGGTTTTGATAGACGCATCAACGCGATGGTCATACGTTACTTTGCTATCCACAAGGAATGCTACATTTGCAAAACTCCTAGCTCAAATCATTAAGCTCTGGGCTCACCACCCGGACCATCCAATCAAGTCTATTCGATTGGATAATGCTGGAGAGTTTATATCAAAATCTTTTGATGATTACTGCATGTCTCTTGGGATTAATGTTGAACATCCTGTTCCCCACGTCCATTCTCAGAATGGTTTAGCAGAGGCTCATATCAAGCGGTTATAGCTTGTGTCTAGAGCTTTGGTAATGCATACAAATTTACCGATCTCTGCTTGGGGTTATGCAGTGTTACACGCAGCAATGCTCCTTCGTTTTAGACCCGTTGCCCATCAACCATTCATACGTACCAGTTGGTAACTGGATATGAGCGTGACATTTCATATTTATACATTTTTGGTTGCGCGGTTTATGTGCCTATTGCGCCTCCACAACGTACTAAGATGGGTCATCAACGAAGATTGGGCATTTATGTTGATTTCGAATCACCCAAGATAATCCATTATCTTGAACCTTCGACAGGAGATCTCTTTACAGCTAGATTTACAGATTGTCAATATGATGAGACATATTTTCCGCCGTTAGAGGGAGATATGAATAGTTCTATTCCAGTTCAACATCAGGAATTGACATGGTTTGATCCCACTGTGTCTCATCATGACCCACGCACATCTCAGAGTAAGATAGAAGTACGTAGGATACTTGATCTTCAGCAAGTGGAAGACTCCATGCCTGATTTATTTGCTGATATTGCTAAAATAATGAGATCGGATATACCTGCTGCTAATGTTCCTACAAGGTTAGAAATCTCGGTAAAGGGATTTTTTAGTAGCAACACTGGGTCAGGAGGCGTTCCTCCTGCTCATGTGGATTGTATTTCTTCGGCCTTGGCTCCCACCAGAAAGTGGGAGAGACCAAGAAAATCCACAGATGAGCCGCCGGTTAAAAAGCAGGCCATTAAGGCACCAAAGATCCACTTATCATCAACGTTGTGAATCCTTCACATGAGATTGTATCTGATTATGGTTATGTCCTTGAATCATAATTGGCATCTCTGGGGGATGCTCTAGAACCTTTTGTGATATCAGAGAACTCAGAAATCTCACTTAGAATAAATGATGCACATGTTCTTATGGATAGATCTTCCATGTTAGTTGATGATATGTTTGCTTATTCCGTCACTCAGGAGATTATTGACGACGATAGAGTGGAACCCCGCTCAATTGATGAATGTCAACGTAGAGCAGATTGGCTGAAATGGAAGGAAGCAATCTAGGATGAACTAGACTCTCTGAATAAAAGGCAAGTTTTCGGTCCGGTTGTGTTATGCCCACCGAATGTTAAGCCAATTGGACATAAATGAGTCTTTGTTCAGAAGCGTAATGAGAAGAATGAGATCTTGCATTATAAAGCTAGACTTGTAGCGTAGAGTTTCTCTCAGCACCCTGGAATTGATTATGAGGAGACGTATTCTTCAATTATGGACATCATCACCTTCCGCTACCTGATAAGCTTGGTAGTGTCCGAAAAGCTTAGTATGTAGCTGATTGATGTGGTTACTGCATATCTCTATGGGGATCTTGATTCAGAGTTATACATGAGAATGCCATATGGCATTGCTATACCCAAATCAAGTAACTCTAGACCACGGAGTGCTATGTTATAAAGTTAAGACGTTCACTGTATGAATTGAAGCAATCCGGTAAGATGTGGTATACATGCCTCAGTGACTACTTGATTGGGAAGGGATATAAGAATGATGAGCTATGCCCTTACATGTTCATTAAAAGAACAAGTTTAGGATTTTCTATAGTAGCTGTCTATGTTGATGATATGAATATCATCGGAACTCTTGTAGAGATCAATGAGACTGTTTGCTACTTGAAATCTGAATTTGAGATGAAAGAGCTTGGTAAGACTCGATTTTTTCTCGGATTAGAGCTAGAACATCGAGTTGGTGGAATTCTTATTCACCAGTCTTCTTATGTCCAAAAGATGCTCAGGCGATTCAATATGGACAAAGCACACCCTGTTAGTACACCAATGGTTGTTCGTAGTCTGGACCCTAAGAAATATCCGTTTTGTCCGTTAGATGATGATGAAGAGATTTTTGGAGCTGAAATTCCATATATTAGTGCTATTGGAGATTTGTGGTATTTATCTCAGTGCACACGCCCAGATATTACATTCTCCGTGAACTTGTTGCCAAGATTTAGCTCTGCACCAACGCAAAATCATTGGAACTGAGTGAAACAACTCTTTAGAGACTTGAAAGGTTCCATTGACATGGGTTTATTCTTCCCTTACAAAGAATACAGAGAAAAGCATGAGATTCTTGGAAAAGAGAAAGTTGAAACAAATTCTGGGGATTTCGACCCGTCGAGGATTTTTCTTGACCCCTCGAAACCTGCACCCTGGACCGACCAAATTCACTTCATCGACCCGTCGAAGGATTCTCTCGACCCTTCAAAAAATGTTCCCGTTTCAAATAGTTTTCATGCTATCCCTTATTCCAAAACACCGGTTGATGTGTTGGTTGGATTTGTTGATGCTGGGTACCTCTCTGACCCACACAAAGGTCGTTCACAGATCAGTTATGTTTTCACTATGGAAAACACGACGATCTCTTGGAGATCAGCAAAGTAAACCCTTGTTGTTACTTCCTCGAATCATTCTGAGATAATTACTTTGCATGAAGCATGCAATTAGAGAATGTGTTTGGCTTAGGTTAATCATAGGTCTTATTCGAGGCTCTAGTGGATTGAAATCTACTGTTACTGATCCTACTTGTATCTTTGAGGATAATGCTGCATGCATTGAACAGATGAAATTGGGTTTCGTGAAGGGTGACAATACAAAACATATATCGCCGAAGTTTTTCTTTAATCAGCAACAACAACAGCTGTTGAATATTCATGTGAGCCAGATAACTTTTGTTGATAATGTTGTGGACTTATTTACCAAGTCACTTCCTAAATCTACTTTTGTGAAACATGTGAGAAGCATTGGTATGCGCAGGTTATCAGAAATCCTAGACTGAGTTTACAGTTAGGGAGATTTACATTTCTGCAGACATCAGGGAGAGTCTACCTCACATGTAGTAGCTTTAGTAGTTTGTGGATTGTACTATTTTTCCTTTAGACCAAGCTTTTGTTTTAACCATGAGGTTTTTGTTTGCTTGACGAGGTTTTTAATAAAACAACAAGTCATGCATCATTCTTACGGCCATCGACACAAGGGGTAGTATTTAAGGAGATTTATTCTCCATTAATTTCGGTATGTGTCTTGTTCTAGTTAGATATGGATATTGATTAGATAGATACTGAGAATCCCTGTTATATTGGGATATGTATTGTAACTGATTGTATCAACCTGTATTTAAAATATTTTATCAATGAAAAAAATACTTTTTTGTTTATTCGACTTTCTCCTGCAAGATGGATAAAATTTTGAGGATCGCTGTCACGTATACATACACCGGATTCCCATAATGAACATAAGCAAGCGCCCTACAGATCGATGAATACAAAATTGAAGGCTAAAAAAGAATAAATAACGAAAGCAGAAAAACAATGGCAATTATGAGCATCGGGCCGAATACTGTATTTATTGGGAGATCAAGTGAGAAAGGCAATAATATTTTTTTTTTGTTAGCATGCTTTGAATAACTGAAGGCACACCGTTTGAGATAACTGATGACCATCCAAACCGATAATTTATAATGGATTTTATCAGCAATGATTCGAAAAAACTCTTGCTTTGGCTGCCCTCAATGGGAACACCTAAATAGGTAAAAAAAAGGATGAGTCCTCCCTAATTCCTAGAACTCATTTAATAACGACTTGTCTCCGCCGAGCAAACTTTTCAAGCTACACACTAGATTTTGCGTTGTTCACTCATAGGCCTGAATTTCTTGCATATTCATCCAGAAACAACATCAAGTGCTTAAGATTTGGCGGGTTACTATGCATAAAACCATCAGAGGTCATCTGCAAACAAAACATGAGAAGGATGAGAAATCTTATTTGACGTGCAAATCCGAGTAATGTTGCCTTTTTCACCAGCCCAGTCAGACACCGACTCAGAATTTCTTCAGTTAAACTGAATAAAAGTGGAGATAAAGGGTCACATTCACACACACCCCGAGAGCAAGAAAAATAACCATGGGCTTGACCGTAAAAGAGAAATGACATCCATGTTGAGTGAAGAATAGTCCTAACTAGGTGGATGCCCGCTCCCAGAGCAGATTTGTACAATATGAGTCGATTATATCTCTGATGAACATAGATTAAGTTTGCTTTTTTGATATTTATTAGTAATACTAATGTTGTATTTCATCATTACCAACTGCATATCATTAAAATGCCATCCTAATTTATATAACAATCTTCTAAATTGCTGTCTATTTGCATGGAGTTTGGCACTCTTTTACATAATTGTCTAATCATGAAAAAATCAACCCCGATTCAGTTGTCTAAATCGGAATTAAATCTTAACAACATTGCAACTTTTTAAAAAATTTCGCCAGAATTTACTTTATAAAATGAGTAAACTAAAAATCTGCAATGAAAACACACTTCTAAATAGTCCACAAAAGCCAAACCATGGGAAGCCAATTCCTATCCGGATTTCTCAAATTCACAAACTACTGAATAACAGTAAAGGTATTTCTTTACACTTATTATTCAAAATTCAATAAGTACTCGAAAAATATTACAAAGAAAAATAATCTAACGTAGTACTCAGAGTGATTTCTAATTTACAAATATATAAAACTAGTAGGTTAAACTAAGAACCTACTAAAAAAGAACGGTGACTTGAACTCTAGGCCTCCGACGACGACGCGCAACTACATGATAGAAATTGCAAACCGGGCAAGAAGGAAACCGAAAAGTTCAGGGAAAGGCATATATAATAATAAAAACTGTTAGAGTGAGTGGACAAAAATAAAATTTCATTTTTAAACTGATAGCAATAAATATAACATGTCTTTCACAATATATAAGAAATAAACATGATGCGAGTATAAAAAAACCCTCAGGGTCCCTCCCTCGGACGCATCCACAATAGTACAGTTTAAATCACGGGATCCCAAACCCACACGTGATTAAATAGTCAGAAAGACCTCGGGTCAGGACTCTGTCCCCCTCGGATCATCTCGGGGATAAGCCGAACATGCCAGTGCATCGATGCCACTACTACCTCTGAGACTGTACTCAGTGTAAAACAAATCATATTTGTTTTCATGCACATGCATAATCGTAAATGTATACTCATGTGGTATATAATCATAAAATGCATAATCGTAACTGCATAATCGTACGATTATGCATACTCGTACGTGCATAATCATAAAATGCATAATCAAGACTCGCACGTCAATAAGTAAAAATAAAATTTCCACTCATAGTATACAGCTAGCTCGAAGGTCCGACGGAAGTTCCCTTGCCAAAATTTCTCTCGTAGTTTCCTGAATAAATAGTAGGTTCGTTTAATTTCAGAATTCAATAAAACGCGCGAGAAACAACTCAAAAACCATCCCAAAAATTCCACAGGAAAAATAAGATTTTTGACTCACCGGAGCTCCGCTGCGGACAGCGGCGCGTGGCCGTCACGCGCCTCCACCGGTGATGGCGCTTAAACCACACGCGCCTTCGATGCAAATTGCTTCGATGGGAGTGTTTGACCACTCGTTGGAAAGATCTCAATGAGCCCAACAACTTTCCCAACTGGACCTAGACCCAATTCCACGACGATTAACACAAATTGAGCTCGAAACCCACGGTGGCTAAAATCGCCGGAAATTTTCTCTGGTCGATTCCGTCACCGATGATGCACCTCGGTCCCCCAAACTAAAGGGGTTTGATCCTTGGACCATACCCAGTCGAATCCATCCAAAAACCACGCCAGAAAATGACCGGACAAATCCACTCGGATTTCGACGGGTTCCCGGCCATTTTTCGGCCACAAAACACACCCAAATCTCACGAATAAATACATGAATGGAAAGAGGAGAAGAAGAGGTTCAAATCCATACCAAATACGCCGAAAATCGTGGCGCTTTCCGGTGAGTCGAAATCGGTATACGTTTTGGATAAATTACGGGCCAATACGTATACGTACAATTTTTTTGGTATTTCTACGTAAAAATCTGTATTTCCACCGAAAATTCAGTATTTATACCAAAAATTTCTGATCAAATCAACGGCTGAGGTTTGATCTGATCAAGATCCAACGGTCTAAAGTAAACCATCAAGAAAGATATTTTGAAATATATATTTTCACATACAAACTTCCAAAAATTGAAAGAAATAGTTCGATAACCCAAAAAATTCTCCGAAAATTTGTACATGCACGAAATTAAATACTCTATGACGTCCGCGAAGAAATTTGGATCAAATTCTCGCTAGAAGAAAAAGTCGTTAACAAAATTTCACGAGGTGCATAATTCACGGAAAACCTAAATAGTAAAAGTTAGCGTAACTTTTGGTTTGGATCGTTACAAATCATTTGCTAAATGAGAATGTAAGGGTGCATCAATACATGCATCTATTTGAATATATCAAACAGCTTCTTATGAATTTAAAAATTGTTTGTTTGTTTTGATATATTGATTAATGATGTATAATAAATATTAAATAACGAAGTGATGTGAAGTAAGTATATAGTTTTAGTGTTACATATTAGATATGTAACTATATATATTAACTGACATTATTATAACACAAAGTAGGTTCTATGCAACAACTTGATCATCGTCAATTGAAATGATGTACAAAGAATTTATGCAGACATCAAGTTTTTATTCTTTCCATAATGCTGATATTTACTACCATGTTACTTACAAATCATACTTGATTCATATAATTATAAAGCAAGTAAAAGCCATGTATTTACCTGATACATAAACACATCTCTTGATAAATGGATTAGTTATTTAGTTTTTAAGCTTATGCTTCCTAATTGGTAGAAAACAGCTTCAATGTGCAACAATTTTGTGGTGACATCAGAATGAATCAATACATTTGAAAATCCAAAGCTTTTAACGCTCTGACTAATTTCTCTATCATTTGACGTGGAATTTTTTTATAATCCATTAAGGTACTATGCAATGAATAAATTACTATTACACATTTTCTAAGGTCTATCAATAACACAGCTTAAAAAGGTTTCAAAACAGGTTAATATGATTAATAGTTCAAGATTTTGTTCAACGAATTTCAAATGTGAAAATTTTAAGGCAGCCATTTTGCAAGCTACAGTTGAGGAGTACTTTAAAGTTAGGGATACTATTAAGGCTTCATGCTAAAGACATTGAATGCTTTGTGATCATGGTGGGCTAGGAAAGATAAGCACATTATTTATTACAAAGTAATCAAGCTTCTCTTCATGTATTGTGATTAGTGGGCCTATATATAAAACAATGACTTTTACATTTACAAATGTAAAGCATTCTATGTTTCAAACTTGATCGGTAGAATCGAAGTGCAAGCAGAACTTCTGTAGATTAGAGACTAATGAACTTCCAAATTTCATAGCTATAACATAGATTCTTAATTCAAAGTCCATTGTACAAAGATAACATTCAGATACCACCATTGTATAAAGATATGATTGAGATAGCACAATTGTTATAGTGCATGAATTCAACTAAAGATAAAAGTAGAAATTGAAGCAACATAAAGTAATCTGATCAGTCAACTAATTGGTCATCAATGTATTGCGTGAGTTACACTACAATACTAAACACATAAACTTGTCCAGTATTACATCACACGATTTGCTACATAGCCATAACACTTGGAATTAACTAACTAAGTACTGATATAGCCAACTGCATTGAGCCCTGCAAAAGAAATTCAGTCTTGAACATAATGCACCTTTGCCGGTTCAACCCGCTGAATTTGAACACCTGAAAAAAGAACAGCTCATATTATATATCTTACAATCTTCAAATAAGAATGCGCTAGTAAAATCATTTAACTTGTATCATCATTCTGTAATGGAGTTGAAGCTTTTTGATCTGCCTAAATCAGAAGCAGGAGGAAAAAATAAAAATAAAACATACCGATTAAAACAGATTAAAAATAAAAAGTAAATGGAGGTATGAGCAGATGAAAACAGTTTAAACAATTATCCATAAAAAATCAAAACATGGATATAATTTAATTGTTTGGTATTGGCAGATTGTATGGGAGGTCAACATGTAATATTTTTAAATAAGACATGCCAATCAAACACATATTATTACACAGTTTTAATGTAAAAATGATCATATGAGATTTGCTATGCTAGCAATGTAACCAGTTTCATCACATATACTTTCCATCTACCAATTTGTTTCATAGGTTACTGAACCCTATAAACCATGAAGCAAAAAGGACATCACTGAGAAAAATAATATCTTAAATGAATATGGAAATAAAGTGCATTGAGTATATTTTAAATAATTAGATATAAACCCAGGTGAAGCTCATCGTTCTCCAGCCTTATACATAAGTATAAAGGAAATGCTCATCTGACTTCACTGTTGCATCTCCTTTCAAGTCATATAGTTTAAAACAAACACTAATGACCTTCTAAATATATAGGCATAAGACCACGTCATTGATTACTGTCCATTGAATTTACGTTTGCAAGCTAACAATATATTCATCCTAAAATTGAGGTAAAAACTGTCTACTTTCTAAATATTAATTTTTCCATACAGTTAATTCAACCAAGTTTTATAGCAACAATCATAAAGTTCATAACATGTACATTTATGTATGGATGACCTGAGTCCTCCACTGACTAACTAGAAGCCAAAAACTTGTCCCTACATTCACCGACCAGTTCCTTCAATTCTTTTATATACTGGTTCTGTTCACTCATCAGACAAATTTTGTTGGGACAAATGCCTTTTGATGGCTCCAAGGTTAACATCAGTGCTGAAGAGCCTTTCCATGAGTTGTGTCATACATAGAATGGCCTCTTCTACAACTAAGATCAATTTTGAGGATGTTATTCTAGCCATTTCTTCTACCTCAATAGCCTCTTTATCACCCTTTCCAGCATTTCCTTCATCCTTAATTCTTTCACCTTCAGCGTTTCCAACCGTTGTTTGCTGCTTAGTGGTCGTTGTTTGACCTTTTCCAGTTGTTGTTTGTGGCTCAATGGCCTCTTCTTGACCAAAGCTTACCTTTGATGAAGTTTCTACGACCGTGACATCCTCAGTGCTTGGCAATTCAGCAATTATTTTCTTGGTGTTCCTTGGCCTACCTTTTAGCCATCCTAGTTTTCTTTTTGGCATATGGACTTCTTCAGCATCAGGAATTTTCCTATAAAAGAATATATTACATGTTATTCACAATGAATAACAATTCAAAGGGTTTACAAGAAATCCAGAAACGTTCAGGAGTAAACTCAACTGAAAACACAACATAATTATTCAGAGCGATGCATATATATATCATATACAACTAGTAGGTCGAACAAGGAACCTACAAAAACTGAAGTGTGATCCAAACTCTACGCCTCTACCGTCAACGTGCAACACTGGAACCCAAATTGTAAATTGGGCAAATGAAACTGAAAAGCCCAGGGGAAGACAAATGAAATCTTTAGAGTGAGTGGATGAAAATAATAATACGTCTTCCACCAATATAAACATGAAATCATGATGCGAGTCTAAAATCATCAATCACAGGTAAGGTGGTTGTCATAACCTTCCTGGATACCAGATAAAATGTGGAGGCTGTAACTCGAGTACATTTTTCTCAGAGTTACAATCCTGCTCAACCAAGGTAAGGGATTTATCATAACCTTCCTGGGAGCCATATAATCATGGGTCAGGCGTTTGTCATAACCTTCCCGGAGCATCTTGGGGATCAGTCGAGAAGCCAGTGCATCGATGCATCCATATATCTGTAATCCATGTAATACAAATCATGCATATGCCTCCAAGTAAAATACATAACCATAAATGCATAATCATAATTGCATACTCGTAAAATGCATAACATAAAATGCATAATCAAGATTCGTAAATCGACAGTGAAAATAAAGTATCCACTCACAGTACGAGGCTAACTCTGAGGTCCGGCGGAAGATCCCTCGCCAAACACTCGATCACGATCACATGAATAACAGGGATAATATCAATACATATTGAAACATAACATACATAGCTAATATGTCAAGAACCCCGCGTTCTCGAAAGACGTATCGCTCGAAATATCGACGAGGATAGCAAAATTCCCAAAATACACCCAAACAACCCTCGTCCCAAAATAGAATACTCAAATCAACTCAAAAATCTCACCATTGCGTTCGGCACGCGGAAACAAGCGAAACAACATAAAACTTGCCAAAAATCTACCTCGCCGGAAATCCGCCGCGCACGGTGGCGTGTGAGGCCGCCGCCAGCCGCCGGAATTTCCTCCAACCCAAAAATGTTGACTATTACATCAGTTTGAATATCTCGACATTTCCAACAACTTTGTAGTTCAAAGCCAAGCCCAATTTTAACCGAAAAAGGTTCAAAACTCACCGTGAAGTTTGAAAACGTCGCCAGAATTCAATTTCTCCGATCGGCCACCACCGGGCATGGCAAGGGCTGAAACCACTTGGAATAGACTCACCTCTCCATGGGCTACAAAACCCCTATAACCTCAACCCCCATCGCCTCCGTCCACCGCTGATTACCGCCAGAATTCTCCAAACTTTAACAAGCCATAACTTCTTCATCCGGCAACCAAATTGAGTGATCCACCTATCAAAAGAAAGAGGAGCTCAAGCCCAAAAACTTTCATGAAGGAACCATGGCCAAAATATACCTAAATAAGGCACATCGACGCCAAGAAGCTCGTGGCCCAAAACGGGTCAGTTTTGACCCATGGGTCCACGCGGGTTAACGGGTATTTCCAAAAATAGAAAGTTTTGCAATTTGTTTTGTATTTATATCGTATACATACCATCCCTAAATCAACGGCTATAATTCAATCTGATCCAAATCGGACGGTCACGATTAAATCCACATTCACCAATCGACTTCAAAACTCGATAAAACATTGTTTACTTATTCGAAAAATTCTCCAAAAATTCCCGCGAAGGAACTCAAACCAAATGTTTGCCCGACAATTTAGTCGTTAACAAGCTCACGAGTATGATTAATTCACAATAATCACGGCTCGGACCAATATGTGCACATTCCACGGTTCGGGTCGTTACACCAACCAACTGCTGCATAAGGTAGATTCAAATCCAATTCCATCTTAATTTTTATTTTTTGCTGATTTTAATCAATTCTAATTACATAGTTCTGCCATATTTATAATTTCTCAAAAAGCAAAGACACCATCATCTGTTTCAAACTATCGTTTCTGATTACATAGTTTTCCTATATTACATCCCTGCTTTATCCTTCCTTTGCCACTAGCAGCATTATCCTTGCTTAAGTCCCAAAACTATAATTTTTAAAAAAATGGTTTTTGATATATCATCACACAATTATCAGTTGCATATATGAAGGATTAAATTTCTGACATTACGATGTCTTAATTATTCTACCTCTCTACTCATACCTCACAAAAAACTATATAAACTAAAAAAATCATAAAACCATTACTCAAAAGGCTCTAACCAGGTGCAACTACATGAAATACAATATGGCTCATGATGCTAAAACATGGCCATTCAACTGAGAACTGATGCTAAAATATGGAATACAATTTATGTTGTCTTAGGATTACACAATGTATTACTTTCTTCATAATATATGAAGTATAATCTAATCTGCCAAAAACTGGTATTGATACTGTTTTACTCTATGGTGTTTTGTCGTTGGTGCTGTTTTACTACAACATGCTAAAATATAGTGTTTTACTGTTGAAATCAATATACTAAAATCTAGTGTTTTACTACAACACTCCATCTTTTCTGTTAAAACTATACCTTTTCTTACATAATGCTATTAACATGGATTTATCAAATATCGTTTTCTTTAATATTTTGATAATTTGCACCCTTAAACTTGCAGCTGGATCAGATGTCAAAATGATTGGAAGAAAGCAGACTTGAAATTGCCTTTTGGTGAAGACAGATTGTATTTTGTATGGAAAACTATCACAGTCTTTAAACTTCTTTGCTTGCCTAAGTAACATTCAGTATGCATTTTTTAATGTCTGCTAAATTTCTAATCTATGGTGTATTATGTGATCTATGTAGATATCAAACAATGACATAATACAATTAAAATCTGTACTCTAATGTATTAACTAAACAACTCTAATGAAGTCTCACAACTTCTGCCTATACTATGACTCTTATTATAATTGTTTGCTGCTTTTTAATGTGTAACAAGACAAAGTTTATTTCATATAGAAAATGTCTATTTTGCACATTCACTCATTCAACCAAGGCATTTCATCTAAATAAAGTGCGGATCATATTGATACCATTTGAACTTTTAAATTACAAGATATCAATTCATAACTAAGTGCCTTATAAATTTCTTAATCACTCATTTTTTAATCCCCATCACTACCACCCGTGCCTCGCGCACGAGCCATCAACATGTTAGAGATTCACTCTGGTTAGATTATTGAATTGTTGTCACTTATTACAAGTGGATGAGTGAGCAGCCAACATGAAAATGAGAAGCTATTTTTTGGTGAAGAAGTGTGTGTATGCAACTTTTCATTTGAATTCAGAAGATGTCTTCATGCACCTGTCTTTAGGTTTTTTCTTAAGTTTGTTTAGGACAGTTATTTTGAGAAATATAATAAGCTGTTATGAAAGCAGCTAATGTTGTTATCAAGGGTGATTTATTGATCTGGATGTTAACTGTTGTATCATTTGACTAATGCTGTAATTAGTTATTATGTAACAACGCTATAATGCTGATTTCTACATTAGAACTACCTGCGCGTTGTTCTTATTTACACCTTAACATTTAACCGCGTCAAAGGCGCGGGGTTACACGTAGTCTGTTTTATTTGTTAGCTTGTCACTGTTGCGATTGTTACACGTTTAGAGGGCTACGTGGTTAGCTTGTTTATCATTTTTTGGCACTTAAATACATGTATGCAACCATAGTTCGACATTAATGAATATCAGTTGCCTTTACTTCTCCTTAAGTTACAGTATTTGCTCTCTAGCTAGTTTAGATCTCTGTTTTTAGTTCTATTTTGAATCTAGATCCTAATACT
Organism: Geum urbanum; assembly: GCA_946800695.1. Lineage (NCBI taxonomy): Eukaryota > Viridiplantae > Streptophyta > Magnoliopsida > Rosales > Rosaceae > Geum > Geum urbanum. Next base: position 34,685,251 of record OX327015.1, read on the forward strand.
CCTTCCATTTTGGAATAAGATAGATTAGATTAGCATTGAAATTCTCCATGATGAAACTTGTGAGAGAAAAAACTTTTAACACGAATGACCCAATAACGTGGGGCACTTGACTCATCCAAAGACATTACAACCATAAAACTTGCCAAAAAGTTATAGTTGACCGACATAGAAAACAACTCCAAAACAGACAACACAATTACAAAAGATTCACTATCTCTATCCACATCGTGATGATCCACGTATCCTTCTATCTCATCGATCTCAAGCATCTTTCTGAGTCTTGATTAATGAAACGGTAAAATATAAAAAGGAGGATACAAAATTTATATTCCAAAAAAAGAGAAATACTTGAAATGTTATCATGCGACTCGACTGGTATATTATATCATAAATTGTACAATTTAACAAAAAGTACATAATTGACTACTTCATTTGCTTTACATTTGAGGCGACACAGTAATTAATAAAAACATTACGCGAAAACGACGACACATCAATTCACTATGAGCAAATTATGCTACCGAACAAAATTTCTGTCGGCACTACATCTCATTCTGCCACTAGGAGGGTACGCCCACTCAATGAACCAAAACCTACCTAGGATAGATAAGGCACCAAAGGTGCACAGCTCGTGATAGAGCCCACATATGCCAACCTCACATGGGTATTGGCTAATTTTTGACAAAACAATTAAAAACAAAAAATAAAAATAACTAGACATTAAGTTAAGAGAATAACCATAAACTAGGCCTAGGGATTTTAACCAGACCCAATGTTGAAGTCCAAAATGTTGATTTGGAACAGTCAACCCCACAACTATAGCCAGCCTCCAACTTCCATCCCACATACCACCACCGGCACCTCCCTCCTCCGTTAGCCGCCCACCAACGACCATCTCATAACAAATCCTCAAACGACGACTCACCATCACTCCACCATGGTTATCTTCTCCATGAAAACCAAAGAATACCGACCGCAGAGTTCTGGAAAACGTGGCTCAATGCACTCCAAGCTTAGCCGGCATTCGACTCGCCATCCCTGAAGCTTGACCAAGGTGGAATTGAGACAACCACAACGAATTTCTCTGCTCACCTCGCCACCAACCCTCAGCTGTTCCTCATCACTAACCCCGCTGTAAATTGTAGAGATACGAAACTGCCCTCCACCACATCTTGACCTTCTATCTCCTTCGGCGCCTATCACCAGGCCGAAGACTATTGCTCGTCCGGCTGCACCCCACGACGCGGGCCGACGAGGCTAGAAGCCATCACCGTTTATGATCACAAGCGATTCAATCCGTTTATGATTTGTTACTTCAGTTTTTTAATTTATTAAATACAATTTACTTTTATTTTGTTGGAAATTTTGTTTGTGGATATGACAAGAGAAGAAAAAACGCTTCAAAGAACGTAAGGGTTTACATTTTCCTTTAAACTTTATTTTCTCCACTACTTAGTGTGCATAGGGGAATAATCAAATAAGGATACAGTGAAGCCTAACAATTTGCTAATGTTGATCATCGGTTTTTACTAACGAAGATCAACCCAAAACTCAATCGAAGGTTTTACAAGAGGCTCAAGGATGCTAGAAACTAAATTTGCAGTATATAGTTTCTAGGTTTTCTTTAAAATTAGAGAATGATGGAAAACCTGAGAGATACTAAAATAGAGGAAGAGAAGTGAGTTTTTTTTGTTATGTGAATTTACAGAGAACCACTCCTATTTATAGAAGTGATTATGCCTTTTCACCTTGAAAGATTGCATCTTTCTGGTTATCTTCCAACGGACACGCCTCTTCATTAAGAGTTGCATCTATTTGGTTTATTTCAAATGGACATATATCTTCACTAAGAGTTGTATGTATTTGATTTTCTATTGGACATGTCTGTTGATTTTCAACAGACAAACCTCTTACTCTCTTTATTTTATATTTTTAAAAATTATTCCAACAATCCTCCACCATTTTAAAATATAAAAATACTTGTAAAACAAAATTTATTTTGGAAACATTTTTGAAAAAATCCTTGAGAAAATTCTCAGAAAACATAGCGCATAAACTAAGGTGTCTTGTGGACTTGAACCTTAGCATAGTGAGAACACATCAAAGTTAAATCAAGATGGCTAAGTAGCATAACTTTGAACTTGCAATCTTATTGTGATCTAACCGGACATGTTCCACACACTAGTTTTCTAATTCTTTCGAATGTTCTAAAAGCTGACACGTGGATTGGCCTTGCGTCTGTATCCTTTCATGAGTACTCTAGAGACTAGCCAAAGTCGCATAGAAGGCGGCACCACCTTTTACACTCGTATAGGCTAGTAAGCATTCAGTACCCATGTAACTAAAATACTTTCCGTCATGCTTATTAAGAGTTTTGAAGTATAACTCAACCTCTATCACTCATTACATGTACCCAAGCACTTCAATATTTGGATGGATATGAACATATAATTTATTTAAAGTTATATGTTTGTTAATTTACTCAAGTGCTTGCAATCACTATATATGATGTACTTTGCTCATTGAACTCAGGGACAAGATGTTTCAATAATTGAATTGAGTTTCTATCATTGGTGATTAAAAGTTTGGACTACCTCATCCCATTTGATGTATCACCCATCAAATTCTTGCATATTTTAAATATATTCAACTCTTTTACTAATTATTTATCAAAGTTACTATTCTATAACTTTTGATATTCAACGGTTTGTATCACACTGTCACATTGAAATTGTCTTATATAGCTATATCTCAACCGGTATATCTTTCTTACCAAAACATGTAAAGTAAGAAGCCTTTGATAGTTACAACGACCAAAGAATTATATATAAATCATATCTTTTCGCTTATGATCCATCTTTTTCTATGACACGTGGATTAATTTTTGTTTGACATTAACTAGTATTCCGTCAAACTCATCTCTTCGAGATGATATAAATACTTATTATTTAAGTTGAGTATCATAATCCACAAATTGTAGACATCATCAAACTTGATGCTTATTTATAAATGAATATCATGCAATGAACTCAAGTTCATATAAATTTTTATCAAGCTTACATTTCTCGATATTCATAAAACAACTAGCTAGTTGGAATATTTTAATTAAACTCCAACTTAAATATGCGCATAAACCTCTAATTTGTCACAATGCATAAAGAAAGATTTAATGAAGTGCATATGCATAAAATTATATCACCTATGTATATGCATAAGCCATACATATAAATTTGAACTCGATATGAGCATGCACCAACATAAATTATGATATAAATGTGACGACCCGAAACAGAATCAGCAGTGAAGTCGCATAGTCGCAGAGTTACGACAGTGTTGAAACTGCCAGTTTTCTTAACGACTAAATTATTGGCCGAGAATTGGAGCTGAGTCTCTTCTCGAGAGTCGTTGTACATGTGATTACGAGTTCGTGAGCGGCTTCGGATCGTTATTTGGATGACTGAGGAATTAGTTATGAATATTTGAAGTTTCGACGGAAACGGATTTAAATGGCAGGTTGGTTCGCGACTAAATTACCGGACGAGATTTTGGTTTCGGCTTCTTCACGGAAGTTGTTCAGAATTTAATTTCGAGTTCGTGGGAACTTCGAGAGCATGATTTTGAGTTACGAAGATTTAATTGTGAATATTTCCGATTATTGATTGTTTAGTCGATTTAATGTGTGTTTGGTTGAATGGTTGACTTTTTATCTGATTGGTCGATATGTTTGACTTCGGGTGATTATTGAAGAATATGTCGAGACGAGTTTGTGGCCGCGAGAATTATCGGAATCGAAATTACGACGAGAAAGTTACGGGTGTTCAAAGTTCGACGAAAAGGATAAGCATGAAGTTTCCATTTTGGGAAAGAGTATAAATAGTAACTTACTAAAGGGGGAAAGTCAACCTGGAAATTAGTGGAGCTTTGACCGAGTTAAGCTCGGTGGTTATGGGTGGCGCGACACCATTCGGCCTCGCCGGCGACGTGATTTTTCCGGCCACCCCAGAGGGCGGGGCTAGTCCCGTTCGACTCGTCTCGGTGCCCCCGTCCCCGTGCCGGCCTCCTCTCGTGGTGGAGCTCACGGTGGAGAGAGGAATTTGAAACCAAAGTTTGGGATTTTTGGGGTTAATGGTGACTTTCGTTTCGGGCCGAGTTGAGCTCAAACAAGGACTGGGTTTTGTAGCCCTCATCTCCATGATTCTAACCATATAGGTATGGTGTTCCAATTTGATTTGTGTGTGGAGAATTTTGGGTTTGAAATTTGTGAGACAATTCGGTTTTACATGAAATTGGATGAGTTAGAGTTTGAATTGGACTTTGTTGCAGTTATGAAAGTTGCACAGTGGGTAATTTTGAGTGGAATAAGGGTTGCCCAGCCGTGAAATTCTTCGGTCGGCGGCGGCGGTCAACGGTCAAACTTTGACTTTTTTTTGGACTTTCGACAAGTTGCATGTCATTTGACTCGAAATCGCGCTCCGATCGCAGTGGAGAGGTTCGTTTTTCGAGTTGAGCGTCCGAACGTAAAGGGAGGTATTGAGGTGTTATATACGGATTTTCGACGATTCGTCGACTTTGAATTACGTGTTTCCGAGAACGGCGGTTTCTCGTGATTTATTTTGTTTTGTCGAGATATGACTTTGAATATTGGACATTGTGAATATTTAGGTGTTCGTGATCGTTCGTTTGGCGAGGGACATTCCGCCGGATCACGGGTTAACGCGATACGCGTTACGCCAGACTGTGAGTGGACAAGTTTATGTTTTCACTGTTGATTTGCGAGTTCGTGGATTTCATGATTTTCGTATTTACTTTATACGATATTGTTATATATATGTTGTATTCGGAGGTATTGTTTATATTTATTGGTGATGACATTATTGCATCGATGCTTCGACTACTCGGCTGATCACCGGTAGTCCACCAGAGTTGAGAGGTCCTCAGGGCAGGGTTGAGAGGTCCCCTATATGCCACCAGGGTTGAGTGGTCCCCTGGCCTATCACCGTCAGGTTTGAGCGATTCACCTGACGTCGGGTTTGAGAGGTCGCCCGACAACCTCCATATGTATATGTATTCCGAACTCGCACTGTTTTATATTGATTATGTATATAACTGGTGAAAGGCATATGTTTATTTTCGTCCACTCACTCTAACGTTTTTATTTGCCTTTCCCCTGGACTTTTCGGTTTCCGTGCCCAGTTTGCAGTTCGGACTCTGGTGTCGCACGTCGTGGTCGGAGGCATAGTACTCGAGCTGCCTTGATTCTTTCAGTAGGTTTATTGTTCTACCTACTACAATATACGTATACGATTATGTATTAGAGGTCGTTCTGAGCTTCCTATTGAATATGTTATACGATTTTACTCCGGATTTCGGTAAAGTACTTATATACTTACTACTTTACGTTATTGTTGATATATTGAGAAATCCGGATGGGATTGGTGCCCACGGTTTGCTTTTTGTGGCATAGGATGAAGTGTATTTTCCGCGTGTAGGTAATGGTAATTCCACGCTAGTAACGAAACTCTGCCCAAATTTCGAAATTTTTTTGTTGGTTCGTGTTTTCGAAGGGGTTCGATTCAGGTTTAGGTAACTGAATCGGGGTTGGGTCCTTTCAATAAATGCATTTAAAATCAGCATATTGATTTTGATCAATCATTTAACTAAGAGATAGCATGCCTTCTCTAAATTGAAACAAGAAACACACCAATGATCAAACAAAATAAATGTAGCAAATGAATATGTAAAATATATTAAAATATATGTAGCATTTAGTAAAACATAATACATACCAAGGTATCATTCTTAGACACTGAAACGTTGGTAAAGTTCATGTAGGAACTTTATTGTCTTCTCGAAGTGCATTAATCACTTCAGAGACTATTGCCACTAATTTCTCCTTAGAGTTAAAACCCATTTGATGATTCTTGAGAATATGACAATATCTCATTATCTAACCACGTTTCTTGTAGTCTTGTTTGAAGTTTGACTTGAATGATCCTTATTCCACCGAATCTTTCTTTTTCTATTTCCATGATTATTTTTGAATTGATCAGATCCACCAACAATCAAATTAGTATTAATAGAAAAAGAATAAACGATTTTCTCATAGTCCTCATCCTCATTTCTTATATGAAGAAAATTGTTCAACCTTTTATAGGTAATTCTATATTCAACTTCGGACTGAAGTTGGTGACCCAATTATTATATGGTCAAACCTTCCAACCTATGTATCATATTTATTTTAAAGTCTTTCCATGAAGATGAGTGAATCTATATACATACACTACCAGAAGTACTCACTTAGGCGACGAAACTATATTGTAAAACTTTTGTTGGCTAAGTACAACTTAAGCGACGGAAGTTGATGTTCGTCTTCTAAGGAAACACTTAGGTGACGAACCACAAAAAATCGTCGTCTAAGTGATTTCTTAAACGATGAACAAGTAATTTCGTCGCCTAAGAAGAAACCTAAGACGATGTCATGTTGTGTTTGTCGGCTTAGTGTCACTCACTTAGATGAGGACAGTATGTTCATCACCTAAGTGTAGATGAAGACAATATGTTCGTCGCCTAAGTGATCATTAAGATAATGAATTATGTAAACCGTCGCCTGAGATTCAATACCCTAGATGAAGAAAATTTATTTCGTCACCTAGATACTCACTTAGACGACGACATATGTATTTCGTCGCCTAAGAAAACTTATCAATTATTAGATCAGTTTCTTTTCCTCTCGGGCGATCTTAGCTAGCTTAATTACTAGCTTGTTGTATTGTATTGTTAATCTAATTGTAAGTTAATTGGTTAATTAGTAGTATGTATGTTTAAAATATATATATTATATTAATTAGTTAAAATATGTTGGCTAGATTAAGCTAATTGCATTAGTAAGCTAATGGTTTAATTAAGCTAGGTAGTACGTGAAGCTTAATTAATTACTTGTATGTTTAATATATTGTTAGTTAAGCTAATTGTAAAGTTAATTGTTTAATTAAGGTAATTGAATGTTTCAATTAATTGTTAATTAAGATAGCTAGTACGTTAGTTGTTTAATAATAAGTTGGAATATATATATATAATATTAGCTTATGTTAATTAATTGTACGTACGTAGTATAAGTTAGATTGATTATAGCGTGTATATATATTATATTATATTAATTAATTATTAGTTGAAAAAATATAATTAATATCATAATTATTAACTTATGCATGTAGAAATATGGATAAAAGTTGGATAAGCTCAGGACCAAACTTCAGTTACTACGGTGCCTTATCCAGTGGTAGTGGCGCTCCTTCTTGGAACCCAACTGTGGATTTGGTCCATGATGCATTTTCGAGATTTAGTCATGGTAGACACCAATACCAAGAGGGAAGTTACGATACCACTCATCAGCATGAATTTGGCCACATCGAGCTGGAGGGATTCTGGTCCCCTAGGTTCGCAAGCAGAAGAGGTCTGATAATTAGAATAATGGGCTTGGACCTGTACGATTAGGACTCCAAATATGAATCGATTAATCTAGAGGTTTTTGAAAGTATCTAGAATGATGTAGAAACCTCTAGAATGTTTGTAAGATGGTGTGACAATCCCAAAGTACAATTGGACCTCAAGGGACAGCCCGATCAGACATTGTGGGATTGCATGATTGGACCTCGAGGAATAATACGATCAGACCTCGAGGGATTGATAAGGTCAAATCTCGAGGGATTGGCAGAAATCATAGGGGATAAGAGTAAGATTTGTACGAATCCTAAAGGGATTACACCAAATGGCTTGTAGTGATCTAGAAACATGATTAGCCCTGGATAAGGAGATCTACTCCTTAATGGACTCCTCCTATCCGAAAGTAGGTAGTCTGATTCCTATATGGACTATGCATAGACCTTGAACAATCACTATATATATGATTCCATAACTTGGCAAAGCTAAGATGACATTCAACCATAATACACGCTTATACTTGGTTCTATACTAACTCAAGCATCAGAGGGTCTAAGCACAATACCACACCGTGCTTGGACTTGTTTTGTAGGATTTCATGGAAGAATATTAAGGGGAAGCAGTACGAAGAAGCCTCACATCATCAACAAATCTCAGAAGGAAGGTCTTCACCTTCAACGATCATAGGCAGCCCTTATGATCTGGTGCTTTCATTAACCAAAATGAGCCTAAGCTCGGGGGCGTCACAAATATGTGCTCATAAATTGGTGCTCTTGTTGAGAGAACTCCTGCTGTGATCATTCAATGATAATTCCATAAACAAGCTCTCTAAGAATCCAGATCTATCGGGTTATCACCAAAATACTAAAAAAACATACAATAAAGAACGACGTTTCAGAAACCTAGAAAAATAGAGCATCTATTCGTCAATATTCTGGTAATGTTACAGGAAACATCAGATGATGAATCATACATCGTTGGAAAGCTATAAAAGTCTAGTTTCCAACAAAATCAATTTCATCCCAATCGTAGTTCAGAAAAGAAAGAAATGGACAAAATACCGGTCGGAGGTCGAGTCTGACTAAAACAGCACCGCAACTTCTGGTCTATTTTGTGGGCTACTTTTAAAGAACAATATCCAAGAACAAGGAGGGATGTTAATTACTTATGGTTGGAAAGCCACTGAATTTTACTTTCCAATGCCATATTAATCACATCAATCGGGCGTACATGGAGAAAGATATGGATAAAGTTCCAAGACGTGTCAGAACATGAAAACTGGCCAGAAAACTTTTTTTAAGAGGGATACCACGTACGACAACAACAAGGATGAAGAGGTTACTAGAGAAAGTTAGACGGTTTAGCGGGGGGTTACGACACATATGGATAACCTTGTAACCCCATGGAGTCCAAGAAACCTAAGGAGCCCGAGGGTTTCCAGAAAATCAAGGTCTACAACTAGTTTTTCAATAAAACCAATTAGGAAAGATGTGGTTCTCCACAAAGGGAGCAGCCTTCAACGATGACGAACTACTACCGACGAAACAACTATTATGATAAAAGAAATAGTAGTTTACGCACAGAAGCAACCGTTTCTTACTAGAAGAAGATGTGTCACTCCAAAGCGTACGGTTTTCCAACAAGAACGATGCCTTTTTCCGGAAAAAGCAATCGTTTTCAACAATAACAACCCTCCACAACAATTTATCTTGTCGGAAGGGTAGGATGATGGAAAGTTGGGAGCATGATTGTCCCAGCTCCCCAAGCAGAGAGTCACAGGACAGGGGTCGAGAAGGCACGATCGACGAGGTAGATGATGAGCTTGACCCCCAGGAATTTCCCTTCAGGGAAGTTTGCCTACAAAGATCAATCGACTTCAAAGGAGAACTAGGAACAGTTTAGAATGAGTCAGATTACGATTTTTATATGCCTAAAATGAACTATGTGTCTAGTTTATAGGACACCTTCTGGAATGCGATTATCATGTTCCACGAAGAAGTTTTGACCGATTTAGTACGAATGGGTCAATCTGCCTGAGAAACTGTGTTTTCACCTTTTCTTGAGGAGGAGATTGAGGACGATCTTTGGGGAACAGCGTGACAAGGAGTGGCAACCAAAGTCAGGAGATGAGGATAGAAGATGGAAGGTTGCTCTCTCTAGCAAGATCAAGCAGCTCGAGGAGGCCAACTAACGTCTCTATTTCAACAATACTTCACTATATTAAAGACGAGTCGCACTTGAAGAGATATCTCCACCACACGGATTAGTCCAAGACCCCTTCACCATGAGATGAATGATCAATATACGATAGATTGTGGAGCTCTCAAATAAACACTTAATCAAGCTGGTTGACTAGAGATGTTGTTGGGAGTACTTGACCGATGAATACATACAAAAGCTCGAAGATTTAGTGAGGCCTCAAGGTAATGACAAGTGTCCCAAGAATGATTGGACCTTGCCGCCACCAGCTAAAGGCCAAGAGAAGAAGTACGTAGTGCTAAACTGTATCATCGAAACTCCCAAATACTCTGGAGTAATGATTTTTCGAGCAACATTTATGTACTTACAGAAGTGTTGGAGCTAGAGGTATCCTCTAGCTTAGAATACCTGAGGTACGAATCTGGAAACCTGGGGGCATCTTTAGGCTCATAAAGCTCAAGGGCATGGAAAGAAGGCTCGAGGCATGCCGATGCATGGGGAAAGATGAGCAAAGTTCAATAAAGAAGGCAAGAATCACCGGAAAAGGAGCCCATTCCCCGTCCTCTACCAATGAATGATTATGCCATGTTCTACACCATTCAACTAGTGCCAGAATCCTCAAGGACTGAAAAAGTCTTCTGACCCACAACCAGAGAGCTTGAGGTGTACTGAGGTCAACCAGTAACCTCAAGGGAACAGGTCAGAAGAAGACCTAAGTGGAGGCCTCGGTAGAGATGTCGAGGAACATCAGTTTGGTGTAATAGACAATAAAACAAGGCCAGAAAAAAGGTGTAGAAGGAAATACCCTTGACCGAGAGATGAACCTTTAAGGTTTCTATGAGAAGTAACTTCAGAGCTAGTGGAGAGCTAGAGGAAAATGGCCGAAGACCATGTATGCTCTTATAACTAGTAGAAGAAAAAACATCCTGCTTACCTAGCCTAAATATGATCGTTACCGAGCTTAAGAAAAAAACCACGACCTCAAGCTTTACGCCGAAGCTGGGGGGTAAGTTTTCTGAAGAACCTAGGATCAGACCTGGGGGCATTGTTCTCCTTAGCTCAAAAATTATTGGGTGTAAGGTTACCACAACTATATGCTCAAAGCATTGTGTGGAATTTACCAGGAGGTTGCTAAATTAAGGAGGAGACCATGAGGGTGCACACCCGAAATCCCGAAAGCTTGAGGGATCATGCACACTCAGAATCTAGAGAACGATGGACCGCTTCACTCTTTGAAGCTTGTTGGATGATTATTGGGACAAGGATCGAAAGCACAAGGGGTCGTGCACGAAGAGAATCCAGGCTAAGGGCATTAAGTATTCTCCAAGACTCGAACAGTCTAACAGAATACTGGGGGCAAGGAGTATCCAGCCAAATATCGCTCTCTTCAATGCAAAGTTCAGAGATAATGTACCTCGACAGGAGCTTGCTGCAAAGGAACTTGATTTTTCGATTTGCTTATGCCTGATACGGGAGAGGAGGAAGCAGTGACAGTGATGGACGGACTAATGGATGGAAGAACTGATGGATTACAGTGAGGCAGGAATTCTCCCTGAGGGACGTACAAAGGCCAGAAAGGTTATTCGACAAGCAGCACGATACAACATTAGAGACGGTAAGCTGTACTGACAACCCTTAAAGCGAGTCAGACCTGCTGATGATACATCCCCCTAGCCAGGACGATAAATGAGGAACTTCACTATGGGATATGTGACATGCACATCAGAGTCACAAACCTTCCTGGTGAAAGGGCAGCTGAACTGAGGGTTATTTATTTACTCAGAGATAACCAATGTTCAAAGACCAAGTTAGGGGTTGAGCATCAGCACGTGGGCCAAGCTGGGGGTTGATCATCAACTTGTGAACCGAGCTGAAGGGTAAAACATCAGCCTATGGACCAAAAACCCACAAACATAAATGGACGATCACAGACCTCGAGGCCTAAGAGCTTTCGAATATCCCAAGCTCAGGGGACAATTGCTGACCTGGAGGAGACAATTTCTAACCTGAAGGGGACGATTTCTAACCTAAAGGGTTAGAGGCTTTTGGAGCTTGAGAGGTCAAGCAAGAGGCTTGAGGTCAGACATTGTTGGAGCTTGAGAAGCTAAGCATAAGCATTATGGCTCTCACAGCCCTCTATAATTAACCATGTCTATTGTAGATCATGCCATCAAGCAAGGTCAATGTTAGTATTACCTTTCAAACCTCGATTTGTTATGAGGATTATTCAATTAAACATGAGGATCATATGGAGATTGATGGAGCATGTTTGCTCAGAACTATAGCAAGATCATGGAGTACGATGGTTTGGGTGAAGTATGATGAGGAACGATGATGTGTTCGATATGTTCATGTATATGATTTATATAAAGACCCTATGGTCGATCTTGACTACAAAAAATGGGAAAAACTTCATACTTAGTATCGGTGTGGAAACCTCGAGGTTTCTCACAAACCCTGAGGGTTTTCAAGAAAGTTTGTCAGTCTCCATCGCGAGCTCGAGGAAACCCAAGAAATCGAAGGAAAACTTGAAGGTTCTGTTTTGCAAGCTCTCATGTCACGTGGAAAAGATGATACTAGCTAAGGAGATGCCTTCCCACGGATCTATATAATGTCCTCAAGCATAGAACTTGTTATTGCTGGGGATGACGATGATGAGCTTGGTCAACCTTGAAATCTAGAGTATTCTGAGTGAATCCATTAATGTGAGGATCCTAGAAATGTAATCCCTCAAGGTTTCCTCGATTTCAGAATGTTCTCTCGAGGTCTGCGACATCTGGGCAATCTCTTCAGGTTCATGATAGTACGTCAGAATACCCCATAGGGGAAAGAATCTCTTGGACAAGCTCCATGAAATATCTCAAAATCATGTTCATCCCTCAAAATGATGGTTTTCCATGATTTATTCAATGGATCGATTGTGTACGAGGAAGTATAATTAGCTCGAATGTTTTGCAAGTGTATGATATGTTCGATTTTTTATTTGATTACGAGGAGCTTAAAGCCCAAGAAAGGCAATGAGCATGAGTGGGGCAGATGACGTTGGTTCCTAGGGAAGGATATTCACTCCGCGAGCTAATCAGTCATCCCAAAGGTAAAGCATCCCGATGGGGGAATGATTAAGGCGTTGAGAAGGACGCTCGTGGATAGACAAAATATTCAGAGTAAAACCCTGCGAGAGCTCACATTAATCTTGAGTCAGTAAAGTCCTCGAGGTTAGATTTGATGGAGTCAGATCATACGTGATAAGATTAACAAACACCCCAGTGGTGGCTTGGTCATATTCGGGCAAATTGGGTATTCTAAGTCCAAAGCGTACACACATGACGACGCCCTAAGGATAAGCCAAAGTCGATGAGAAGAGTTTTGGCAGACTCCATTTCGACACTACAGACAAACCCCCTTGGTGAGAACTGAGCTCGAAGGGCAACCTTGATGTGGTCTTTGTGATAGCATTAGATGTTCTTGTAAAGCTAAGATCTCCCAAGACAAAGGGACTTGGTCGTGGGAAGGGTTTGGAGTACGGTGGTTTTTATACAGACTGGGGTAGACATGCATACCCCTCCCCATTAGGGAGGCAGTCTCAAAACAGCGAGCACTTCCCAGGAGAGGTTACCAAGGTAATCTCCTTAAGCCTCTTCCGAGAGAATTTAGTATGAATGGGGGCCCAAGAGTGACACTGAGGCCACAAGTACTCAGAGGCAGATCCTCTAAGCCCCATAAGCAAGATCGATGGGCATGGAATAAAAAGCACGAAACTGAAAGGTACAAAATAGTTGAGTACGATGAACTAAGTATGATATTTACTATTGGTATGAGAGTTTTCTGAGCTAAAGGCCCATGCCAAGATTAGCAAAAATTATGTAAGATAAGAAAGAAAAGAACGATGTGTTAGATGTAAAAGGAACGATTAAGTAGGCGACCCTGGTTATGTCGAAAAAAATTGAACGATTTGTTTGAGAAAGGTTTGTTGATCAATTGAGAAAGATGTGTTTGATGAAAATTTGAACTATACTATTCATTATTAGCTCGGAGCTCGAGGGAGAATGATCTATTGCCCGAAAGCTCGAGAAAAATCGATGGAATGCCTCGTAAGCTAAATACTTTTAGATAAAGAAGTTATTTTCCATAAACGTTACAGTTTTCATAAAGCCTCGAGCTTTCCATGAAAACTGAGGGTGATTGCTCGAAAGCTTGAGGAAAGCTGGAGGAAGGTTCTAGAAAGCTGGAGGAAAATGTCACAGAGCTAAGGCAGATTGCCATCATGCATCGTGAACTATCTATTATGGAATGTGAGGTTGAAAAGTCGAGAAAGAAATAACTATTTTCTCATGCATGTTTGATCGAGCACGAGGAAAGATGTCAACGTCAATTTTCTAGGTAAAAGTATATGCCTAAGATGATCCTACGAACCAAGGTAGAAGATGGTTATGTTCGAAGGAAAGTGTTCATTTTCCCCAAGGTTTCTAAGTAAGCAATCTATAGAAACCAGGGGGATTTCCTGACCTCAAGGGTTGTTCGGACCTCAAGGGTTTTCCTGACCTCGGGGGTATTATCCTAACCTTAAGGGTTTTTCAGAAACCTTGAGAAATCTTCCCGAAATTTCAGCAACGACTTTTTATTGAACATTCTTTATGGAGACCAGGTTATAACGATTTGTTTGGCGTTCCAAGCTGAGGGAAGACTCCAAGGAAATATATGATTGGATTTTCAAGCAATCCTGAGGTCGTCATGGCAGAAAGCTAAAAGATTCGAGTTAAGCAAGTTGCAAAGCTCGTTATTATCTTTATCATTATGAACGATTCGCCTACTGGAATATTAAGGTATATCATGGAAGACTTGTGGAAACAAGAACGCTCATGTGAAGAATGAGAAATCTCTCAATGGAGTTTGCTTCCATGAAACGATTGTGGCTAAGGTATGTGTTTCTCTTCAAGTTTGATTTAATACATTGAATATTATTGCTTTGACACCTTTATTGGCCAAATTAGTTGGAGTGTGAAGCCACACCAATTAACAAGGTCTTCTTAGTATGCCTTAGAGGTATTTGTGGGAGCCGAATTTTGCCACATCGAGCTGGAGGGATTCTGGTCCCCCAGGTTCACAAGCAGAAGAGGTCCAATAATTGAAATAATGGGCTTGGGCCTGTACGATTAGGGATCCAAGTATGAATCGATTAATCTAGAGATTTTTGGAAGCCTCTAGAATGTTTGTAAGATGGTGTAACAATTCCAAAGTACGATTGGACCTCAAAGGACAGCCCGATCGGACCTTGAGGGATTGCATGATCAGAGGAATAGTAGGATCAGACCTCGAGGGATTGAGATAGTTAGACCTCGAGGGATTGGCAGAAATCATAGGGGATAAGAGTAAGATTTGTACGAATCCTAAGGGGATTACACTAAAGGGCTTGTGGTAATCTAGAAACATGATTAGCTCTGGATAAGGAGATCTATTCCTTAATGGACTCCTCCTATCCGAAAGTAAGTAGTCTGATTCCTATATGGACTATGCTTCGACCTTGAACGATCACTATATATATGATGCCATAACTTGGCAAAGCTAAGATGACATTCAATCCTAATACACGCTCATGCTTGATTCTATACTAACTTAAGGATCAGAGAGTCTAAGCACGGTACCACACCGTGCTTGGAC
Organism: Geum urbanum; assembly: GCA_946800695.1. Taxonomy (NCBI): domain Eukaryota; kingdom Viridiplantae; phylum Streptophyta; class Magnoliopsida; order Rosales; family Rosaceae; genus Geum; species Geum urbanum. Next base: position 34,700,548 of record OX327015.1, read on the forward strand.
TTGTTTTGTAGGATTTCATGGAAGAATGTTCAGGGAAAGCAGTACGGCGAAGCCTAACATCATCAACAAATCTCAGAAGGAATGTCTTCACCTTTAACGATCATATGCAACCCATATGATCTGGTGCTTTCATTAACCAAAGTAGCCTAAGCTCGGGGGCGTCACAAAATTTGCGCTCACAACCCCACATGGAGCGAGAATGGTGAAGTAGTAGACTTAAGTTCAGGACCAAACTTTTGTTACCACAGTGCCTGATCCAGCGGTAGTGGTGCCCCTTCTTGGAACCCAACTGTGGATTTGGTCCATGATGCCTCTCCAGGATTTAGTCAGGGTGGACACCAACACCAAGAGGGAAGTTACAATACCACTCATTGGCATGATGACACATTCCTCGCTGTCAGCTTGGCTACTGACACTATTGAGATGGATAAGTACAACAGGATACTACTTGAAACCCAGATTTTGGTGTACCCTAGATGTCGAGAGAATGTGTAGCAATATGTGATGAAGCAAATTAAGATAAAAGTGAAGAACAAAATGTCACATAGTGCTTCTGATGGAATGCATGAGCAAATATGTAAGTTACTTCTTGATCATCATAAACTTCCGAAATTCCATTATAAGGTTAGAAAGATCTTGAGCAGCCTCGGCCTAAAGTACAAGATAATTCATGCCTGCATAAATGATTGTGTGCTGTTTTACAAAGAGTATGCACATTTGAACTATTGTCCCGTATGCAACCAGTGTAGATATGAGAACTGGAATAGGAGGAGTTCGAAGAAGCAATTTCCTGTGAAGGTGCTTCATTATTTTCCTTTAATTTCTAGATTACAGCATCTGTACATGTCTCTATACATAGTAGAGGCGATGAGATGTTACACAGAACAATAAATAGATGATGATATTCTCAGACACGCAGTAGATGGGGAGGCTTTTAAATATTTTGACGGGGAATTTCAAGACTTTGCAGTCGATGTTCAAAATATTAGACTCGGACTTTGAACAGATGGATTCAATCCTTGGGGTAGTAATAACGTTTCCGTCTACACTTGGCCAGCTATTCTCATGTCGTTCAACCTGCCTCCGTGAATGTGCATGAACTAGGAATTTAATTTCCTTACTCTCCTAATTCTAGGTCCTAAATCTCTGAGAAAATGTTTAGATGTGTACCTCTGACCTTTGATCGACGAGCTGAAATTGTTGTGGGAAAATAGAGTCCCAACTTATGACAAGTTCAATGACACGATGTTAACGATCAGAGCAGCCGTAAGACGGACAATCAACGATTTTCCTGCGTATGGAATGTTGACATCTTGCAATATGAAAGGATACAACGGTTGTTCCGTCTATTTGGATAACGTAAATTCTAGTTGGCACGCGGGGAAGGTGTGTTACCTGGGTCACCATAGATGGCTTCCTCACGATCACCTGTGGCGACATGATAAAAATCATTTCGACGGGACAGTAGAGAATAATCCTAAACCCCGATAGTGGTTTGGAGAAGAGATTTTAGAGAGGTTGACCAACTTCTATTTCGGTGTGTTGACCAATGACAAAGATGTGAAGAAACTCAATCCACACTCCCTACACAATCTTAACTATTGGTATCACATGACTATATTCTTTGAACTGCCTTACTGGTCCAAGTTAAGACTCAGGAGCAACTTAGATGTCATGCACAAAGAAAAGAACGTATGTGACAACGTAGTGGGAATAATTCTCGGTATTAAGTTCAAGACTAAAGATAATCTTAAAGCGTGAAAAGATCAAGAATCTATGAATTTACGTCGTCCCTTATGGTTAAGGAGAGATAGAAGAGGAGTGTACAAAAAGATGCTAGATGCACCTTACATGGTGAAACCGACACTGAGGGGTTATGTATTAAACTTGTTTAAGGGTGTTCGTTATTCATCTACATATGTAGCGAATATATGTGGAGCAGTCAACAAGGTGCAACAAAAGTTCATCGGTCTAAAGACTCATGACTATCACGTTATGCTGCAACGTCTGATTCTACTGGTAATTCAGCCATATTTGCCTCGTGACGTCGTCAAACTAATAGTAGCATTATGTAGATGGTGGCAGAGGTTATGCGCTTGAGAGTTGAAGAAGTCAGACGTGGTCGAACTGCAACACGAAATTGTGCGCATCCTTTGCAAACTAGGAGGATTCTTCCTCCCGCTTTCTTTGGCATCATGATTCACCTCATAATCCACCTACCCGAGCAAGTGCTCCTTTCTGGTCTGGTCCACTACACTTGGATGTATCCTCAAGAAAGGTACGTACGTATGTACAATTATTTATAACTATTTTCATCATTCACCTAGCTGTTTTTTATGTGTTTCTATTATTCATCAAATAATTACTATATTGTATGATTTTGCAGACAACTCGGACAATAAAAAGGATTCGTGAAAAATAAATCTGCCCCAGATGACTGCATAACAGAGACATACATAATACATAAGTGTGTTACCTGCTACAACAGGTACTTCAAGGATCCAAACCAGATCACCGCCTCCAATCCAAATGTCCGCATCAATCTTTCAGTCATCATTAATGTCGTACGGCCGTTCAGAGGAGTATTAAAGGAAAGTTTAACTAGAGAAGAACTTATCGAAGCGTATTGGGTAGTGTTGCGAGACTGTGACGAGGTCGACGCTTACATGGAGTTCTATAGGGAGAAAATTGGGGCAACCAAACTGGACAAGAGTCTTGCCTGGGTTGAAAAATTGCTCAAGAAGAAGTTCTCCAATTATTTCTTCTAATGGGTACGTATGTTTAATTAAATTAGTGTTTAATTAATTGCTTATGCGAAGTGTTTTGCCTTAGTTTGTGCATGCATGCAGGTTTTTGAATTGGTTTCCTTTATTTTTAAGGGAAACTATGTCAAATTTTTGGTAGAAATTAAATACACATTCATATATATTCTTCACATTTTTGCAGATGATTGATCTACAAAAATCTGATGACCACAAGGGGTGGTGGTCATGGGAAAAACACTTGTTGTCCTATAGGCCGGTTAAACACTATATTTACCCCGGATGTTTTGTGAATGGTGTAAAGTTTCATTCATTTGTCCGAGATGAAGGAGGAAGAACACAAAATAGTGAGATTGTGGTTAGGGAAAGCGATGTTGTCTATTACTGGGTTCTTAATAATGTCGTTCAACTAATGCACGGGAATGATATCAACGTTTTTATATGCCGCCTGGAGGTCCATTGCAATCCATCGACGATCTCATCGAACTCTGCCATTGCAGCTCAAACTCGTTAATGGCTACTTGGGTAGCTTCAGCAATAAGGCGACTTGACTGACATCATTACAGTCACTACAAGAAAAACGCACTTAGACAATGGAGCGTTTCCGTCGTCTAAGTGCGTTTTTCCGTCGTCTAAGTACTTAGACGACGGAACCTCCGTCGGCCAAGTTCCGTACTCCAAGTGCTGTCGTCCAAGCACTTAGACGACGGAGATTAAGTTCTCCGTCGTCCAAGTGCACTTGGATCACGGACATTCTCCGTGGCCCAGGTAAGCACCTGGACGACGGAGATTAAGTTCTCCGTCGTCCAGGTGCTTATTTAATTATTTTTTAAAAAAATAAATTAAATTTTAATTAATTATTAATAATTTAATTCATTATTAATTGAATTTAAATAATGAAAAATGTTAAAATTAATTAAATAAACTAAATTTGTAATATTACTTAATTAAATATATAATTAAAATTAATTTGTACATACATAATCGAAAAAACCCATAAAAATTAAAATATTGTTCGGAATGCGGAAAGAAACGAGATAATAAACTACTAGCTAGCTAATACACTGGAGGAGCAGATGCGCCGCCGAGTCCTCCGCCTCCAGCCGGGTCGTTGTCGTAGGGGTGTGGGTTTGGAGGAGGTTGACATTCACGTCGATCTTGTTGCATGAGGGCGATGAGTTGGGCTATTTGTGCTTGTTGCTCATCAAGTCTTTGACGCATGGATTCATTCTCCTCTCGTGCCAGTCAAGCCTCTTGAATGGCTGCTTCGACGGCCGCAGCCTGAATACTTCTCCGCCGGCCCGAACCTCCTGTAGATGATGAGTCGGAGGTCGTCGACAAATCTCGAACCACCTTAGGTCCGAAGTGCCTAACCTCCTTGCCAGCTCTACGACCGTAGACCTCATCCGCGATTGCAATTTGGCTCTCCATGGATAGAGGAGGCAGGTTTTCCGGTGGCAACTCTGGGAACGCAAGCTGAGTGTTAGCCAATTCTTCCTGCGCACGCTCTATCACCCTTGCCTACAAAAGAATAATTAAAAAATTATAATGAAATAATATTTAAATAATAATTACTACAATTAAAAGCACATATATATATCACTTACGCCGCATTGACTCACTTCATTATCGAGCCCAGGCGTCACGTACGCGCTTATTCTTGCATCGAGATAAGGGTGTTTGGAGCCCTTATCCCTGTGCTCCTTGGCTATTTGAATGAGTTGCTTGGCGCCGAAAGTATGGTGTTTGTCCTTCTTCCCCCAATTGGCTTTGTTGACTCCAGAGAATTTCTGTTAGACAACATAATTAAATCATTAAAAAATTAATAAGTAACTAAAATTTAAATAATTCAATTATCTTAATTGAAATAAAAAAAGTAAACACCTTAAATCGCTCATCCTGAAAGTGGTTACACAACCACTGCCACTCATCTTCTCTATCCCCACGCAGCTCTACGGGGGCAGGCACGGACCGATATCTTCGAAGTACTGATGTAGCCTGTACTTCCAATCTTTGTAGATGGAGTTGGCGGTTTGGTTGATATGCCTCAACATCGCCTGTGTCGGATCCACCGCAAATTGTTCCTATCAGAAATAAATAGAAAATTAGAATCGTATATATTATGAAATTATAACTAATATTAACAATATTATATAATAACTAAAATTGTACGTATTACGTACCGAAAGTTCTTTAAAGACTTTCGCCTTCTCATCATCCGGCACCTCCCTCCAAGTAGGGGCAGTGAGACGAACCCGGCTACGAACGATTGACCCTATGCTATGCGCCGAGAGACTTGCTAGCTGAGTTGTGGGAGGGCCACCGGTGAATTCGTCGTAGGGCAAGTCGATCGTTTTCCCGGTCGCCTTGCAAATTTTCTCCACTTTGCCCCCTTTAACGAGACCGCGAGTCCTTTTCGGTTCCGGGTCAGTGGGGGCCCTCCTTTGCTTACGCCGGGCACTGAACATGATAGATTCAGCGGTCGAGGACACCTGAGTACTTGCCGTTGAACCGGTACCGGGCGTCGGAGATGAAAAGGGGTCGACGTTATCACCGCTCGAGATGAATGCGGGAGCGGGAATTTCCCCAGAGGGCACTACCGACGGACCAGATGAAGGGTCCGAATTGAGGGTGTCGTTGCCCTCCGGTAATTCCCAACCGACTTGGTCTTCCAAGCGGCGGAACATGGCATCTTCTGCCTCCTGTTGGGCTTTTTTCTTGCCGGATGGAGCCTTTTAAACCTAGGAGTACGTTGTTAAAATACATACTTACCATAATAATTACAAGTGCAAAATTTACGCTAATTAAGTACGGTTAAGATTTAAATAGAGTACACTAGCTTGGCTTTTTCGGTCGTTCAATGGACGTGCGACCCGCGCGATAAGTGTAAATTTTCAATTAATCAGCCTTGGTTCAATCAAAAAACACCTTAAATGGCATCGATAATCTCATCTTCAGTTAGATCTGTACAACCATCAGGCATGGGTAATCGTTCACCATCTTGAACCAGGTCCATTATATCGGAGCGGATGACAAAAATATTAGGCTCTTGATAGGCAGGAATGTCTCTTTCTGGTTCAGCAACATCTTCAGTCGTCGCCGGTGTCCCTTCAATTGTCTATGTACTCCATATTCCTCGATGAGAGATATGGTTCACTATTTTCCACCCTTCACCAGCTTTCGGATCGTCGAGATAGAACACCTGCCGAACTAAGGTGGCGAGAGCGAAAGGCTCATCCTCATACCAGCTTGAGTTTATATCGACTGATAATAGTCCCAGGTCTTCCTTTGTACGCTTGAACCATCTGCACTTGAATAGGAAAACGTTGACATCATTCCCGTAACATAGCTGAACCACATATACAATAGCCCCGCAATATAGATCATTGTCTTTCCCAACCGATACCCCACTGTTTTGTGTTCTTCTTCCTTCATCTCGGGCCAATGAATGGAACTTTACACCGTTCACAAAACATCAGGGATAAATATAGTGTTTAATCGGCTTCCCTGCTAGCAAGTGCTTTGGCCATGACCACCACCCCCCATGGTTTTCAGATTTTTGCAGATCAATCATCTGCGAAAAGGGGCAAATTAATATAAGGGTTTACTTTCTACAAACATGATCTATATGTATATAAATTACTAATTAAATACCGAGACGTACGTACGTACCCATTGGAAGAAATAATCGGGAAACTTTTTCTTAACCATTTTCTCAATCCACGCCGAACTCTTGTTTTGATTTAACGCCTGAAGCCTCTCCCTGTATAACATCATGTACGGCTCAACTTCGTCACAGTCTCGCAACACTACCCAATGTACCTCAATAAGTTCTTCCCGTGTTAACGATTCCTTTAATACTCCTCTAAACGGTCGGACGACATTGGTGATAACAGAAAGATTGATGCGGGCACTAGGATCGGAGGTAATGAGAGGTGGTGGATCTTTGAGGTACCTGTTGCAGTAAGTAACACACTCATGCATTAGGTATGTCTCTGCTATGGAGCCATCTGGGGCCGACCTATTTTTGACGAATGACTTATATTGTCCAAGCTGTCTACAAAATCAAACGTACAATAAGAATAAGTACATATAGCTACCTAGTGTTGTCCAGTGGAACAAATTATGAATCGAAAAACCTATATAATTAATTAGTTGTACGTACCTTTCTTGAGGATACATCTAAGTGTACTGGACCGGACCAGAAATGAGCACCTGCTCGGGCAGGTGGATCATTAGGTGAATCATGATGTCAAAGAAAGCAAGGGGAAAATCCTCTCTAGTTTGTAAATGATGTGCACAATTTGTTGTTGCAATTCCACCACATCTGACTTCTTTAATTCTCTGGCGCATAACCTCTGCCACCATCTGCACAATGCCACTATTGGTTCTACGACGTCACGAGGCAAGTATGGTCGAATTACCACTGGAATCAAACGTTGCAGCATAACGTGATAGTCATGTGTCTTTAGACCAACAAACTTGTGTTGCACCTCGTCCACTGCTCCAGTTATAGTAGCTGCATACGTAGCCGGATAACGAACGCCCTTAAACCAGTGAAATACAGAACGTCTAAGTGTCGGCTTCACTGTGTAAAGTGCAGCTGGCATCTTGTTGTACACTCATTTCCTATCCCTCCTCAACCACAAGGGACGACGTAGATTCATTGATTCAAAATCTTTGCGCACTTTGGGAGTATCTTTAGTCTTGAACTTAATACCGAGAATTGTTCCCACCACGCTGTCGCACACATTCTTTTCTATGTGCATCGCGTCCAAGTTGTTCCTCAGCTTCAACTTCGACCAGTAAGGGAGTTCAAAGAATATACTCTTGTGATCTCAATAGCTCAGATCAAGTGGAGGAATTGGATTGCATTTCTTTACATCCGCGTCATTGGTCAACACACCAAAGTCGAAATAGCTCAACCTCTCTAAAATCTCTTCGCCCGACCAACTACGGGGTTTAGGATTTTTCTCTACCGTCCCGTCGAAATGAGCTTCATCTTGTCGCCATGAGTGGTCGTGAGGATGCCATCTACGGTGACCCAAGTAACACACCTTCCTCGCGTGCCAACTAGAGTTCACGTCGTCCAAACATATAGGACATCCATTATATCCTTTTGTCCTGTAGGCTGCCAACATCCCATACGCTGGAAAATCGCTGATCGTCCACATTACGGCAGCCCTCATCGTGAACATCGTGTCAGTGAATTTGTCATAAGTTGGGACTCCATTTTCCCACAACAGTTTCAGCTCGTCGATCAAAGGTCTGAGGTAGACATCTAAGCACTTCCCTGGAGATTTAGGACCTGGAATTAGTACAGTAAGGAAATTAAATTCCTTGTTCATGCACATCCACGGAGGCAAGTTGTACGGCATCAGAATAACTGGCCAAGTGCTGACGACGGAGCTATTACTTCCCCAAGGATTGAATTCGTCTGTAGATAGGCCGAGTCTAACATTTCTAACCGCTGCAGCAAAGTCTCCAAATTCTCTGTCGAAATGTTTGAAATCCTCCCCATCCGCGGCGTGTCGCAGGACATCGTCATCTATTCGCTTTTCTGCATACCATCGCATCGCCTCTGCTGTGTGTAGAGACATGTACAGGCGCTGCAATCTGGGAATCAAGGGAAAATATCGAACAACTTTCACAGGAATTCTCTTTTTCGAACTCTTCCTATTCACCTGGAATCTGCACTAGCCACATACGGGACAATAGTCCAAATCTTTATACTCTTTGTAAAATAGCACACAATCATTCGGACATGCGTCAATTATCCTGTACTTTAGGCCGAGGCTGCTCAAGATATTTCTAACCTTATAATGAGATTTAGGAAGATTGTGATCATCAGGAAGCAACTTACATATTTGCTCATGAATTTCGTCAAAAGCACTCACTGACATTTTGTGCTTCACTTTTATCTTCATTTGCTCCATCACATATTGCAACACATTCTCTCGACATCCAGGGAACACCGGGGTCTGCGCTTCAAGTAGCATCCGGTTGTACTTATCCATCTCACTGGTGTCAGTGGCCAAGCTAGCAGCGGGGAATGTGTCATCATGCTCATTAGTGGTACTGTAACCTCTATCTTGGTGTTGGTGTACACCATGACTACATCCCGGAAACGCATCATGGACCAAATCTGCAGTTGGGTTGCAAGCTGGGGGTCCGGCACCACTACCGCTGGATGAGGCACCATTGTAACTGTATCCTGAGCTGAAGTCTGCTGCGCTGAACTCTACTGCTTCACCATGCTCGCTCCATGTAGTGTAACTCCACATCATACTATTTTCGTACAGGTGTTGCACCATAACATTAACCTCCACATACTGACAATTAAGACATTTCTGGCACAGACACCTGAAACGCTTCTTTCCCTGACCATGTTCTATCGCAAAATTCACAAATTCGCTAATTTCATCGATATACCGGACATCACATCTATTCTTCAACTTCATCCAACTCTTGTCCATACTGCTACAAAATATTATAATTAATTAATTATTACATATATATTAGTCCATTAATTTACGCTTAATTATACGTACTCGATCTACATCGATCCATCAATTACGTACGTAATTTAATCTGTATATATAGCTAACATCCATGCATGTATGTACGTTTTCACTAAATATATATTAAGCAAATTTTAACTGCGTATGTACCTGCTGGCCTTCTCGATATCAGTTAATTAAGCTAGCTAGCTAGTACGTCAGCGGAGATCCTGATCCTGGCCTGATCCTTCTCCCTTCTCCTTTTTCTTCGATCTTTAAAACTTCCCGCAGGACAGAGGATGGAATGAAGCTAAGAGAGTTTGGCAACGGGCTTATATAATGCTTCACTTAGACGACGGAGGTGTCGGTACGTCGTCTAAGTGGAAGTTACTCGGACCACGGCGTGTCGGTCCGTTCAGAGTCTTCTCCGTCGTCCAGGTGGTACTTGGACGATGGAGAAGACTCCGTCGTCCAAGTGTCACTTGGACCACGAAAAAATTACGTTTCTGTGGTCTAAGTACTGTTTTCTTGTAGTGAGTATATGTGGATGCAATAGATGGGGTCATAGATCTATAATCAAGACAGTTTCGGCTAGAGGGAGGCCTATTACGACAGAACCCCGTGGTTGCGACGGTTTGAGTGTGAGCTTGTCCAATTCGGCTTCTTTAGGTCATCGACGTATGGCTAAGGAGGTGTAAGCAACTTTTCCATGCCGAAGGACAACGATGTTTCGGTTCGGAGGGGGAATTGGAGAGAGAGAGAGAGAGAGAGAGAGAGAGAGAGAGAGAGAGAGAGAGAGAGAGAGAGAGAGAGAGAGAATTTTTTGGGCTGAGTTTATCCTAAGCTCAGTCAACTTTGAAAAAAGTTGACAGAACAACAAACAATATTACAACCTATGTAATCTTTGAGAATTAGACGTAGGGTGTTTACTGTTGGGGTACATTCCAGAATCAACCTTATAATATAGGAAAACTTGGTTGGCAAGATTTGGCAACAACTTAGAACATCTTGCTGACTAGTTAACTAAATATACTATCATATATATGTTTGCCTCTTTCCAGTTTACTTTGGAGTGGGTTTGGTATATGCCATATACCCAAAGTATCAATTCTCCCTCGCTAGCATAACACATAAAATCTTATTTCTAACAACAGATGGTGTAACACTTTGAAATCTTATTGCTAACAATTATTTACTTTAATATATAAAATTCAAGTCTTCACATCAACGACGTCGATGTCTTTGAGATTGTAGTCCAAACCCACTGCGGCCATAGGATCAGCCATGTCATTTGTGTCATGCGCCATTAAGGAAGAGAGGACACCAGGTGAAGAAGGAGAAATGAGACCCAAGCAAAGCCAGAGGCGGCGTAGCTAGGTTTTTGAAAAGAAGGCGAAAGGGGAGGGAGACTACGAGACTCTCAACTCTTCTAAATTTTAACTGTATCAGTTAAAATTTAAGTACCACTACCAGAATATAACCCATTGCCCACGAAATGATGAAAAAAAAGGCCGAAGAAATCCTATATCGTCGGCTATATAACCAGTATCACCTACAAAAAAACTCACTCGTCAGGCATTTTTTCCCTCGTTGCCGGCTATAATATTATAGCCGACGACTCGTTGGCATTTACCTTCTCGTCGCCGGCTATAATGTCAAGTATGGCCGACTATGATTCGGCCAAAATTTCGACGAGATATTTTGTCCATAGCCGACGAGTTATTGAATCGTCGGCTATAACTCTTATATCAGATCTACTCTGCAGCAGCTCATTTATTTTACAAAAATCCGGTGAGAAAGAAGGAAAATGCTCTGAAATCGTTGGGTATTGTCAAAAGCCGTCCAAAACCCATTCGTGAAGCTATATAGGTACATATATATATATATATATATATGCATGTGTGTGTTGATTTAGATATATGTGTGTTTATTTAGAGTTGAGATTAATGGTTTGATATGTAGATAGAGTTGATATATTGTTGATTTTGAGTTGATTTGAGATGAATTCGATGAAAATATGCATGTGTATATATATATGTATATAAATTTATTTTGTGATTAATTGTTAATATGTATATATATACATGTAAATTTGTAATTGGGAATTGTTGGTATATATATATATATATTTATATGGGTCAACTTTTGTTTAGGGAGATAGACGAAGAATTAAATTAGTGTAGCTAGTTTGATGATCTATATATATATATTTACATAGATATAATGATGAATTTTTAATTAATTAATAGTGAATATATATACATAAATATATATATATATATTGTTAGAATTTTCAGGATGGATCGGACAAGAGTTGGATGAGCCTTGAAAGATGGGATGTGAGATATCACCATGGAATTAGGAGTTTTGTGGATTTTGTGAAGACTAATTGTGGAGACACTACACTTCATTATTGCCCGTGTAAAGAATTTAAGTGTCGCAGCAATCGATTTCGTTTTCCCATTGATAAAGTCTAGAAGCACCTGAGTAAATATACAGGTTTTGGGATAAGTACACTTGTTGGATTTATCACGGTGAAACATCGTTAGCGGGTCCACATGATCATGGACAATTTGCTGAGAAGGCCAGTCCATCCTATGATCTAACAACGATGTTGATCAATGATATGTTTCCTCATGAGAGCGGTGTATTTGCTGATCAAGCACCAAATGTCTCTCCCATCGTTGAGAGTTTCCCTCATATTGAGCCAATCCAGCCATTACTTGGAGCTCATGTCAACACAAGCGGTATAAACAAGTACAACAACATGATTGCATTGCAACAGACTCTGTTGTACAACGGTTGTAGTAAGACTGTTCTTGGAAGTGTCACGGGAGTGATGCAACTCAAAATGGAGAACAAAATGACTGTCAAAGCTGTTGATTCTTGGCTGAAGTGGACTGCTTCGCTACTGTCACCCGGTCATTGCCTTCCTACCACTCATCATAAAGTGCGACATATCCTGAAAGATCTTGGGATTTCCTACATCAAAATCCATGCATACAGATATGATTGCATTATCTTCTGGGGAAAAGATCTTGAAGACCTTGAAGCCTGCCCGGCATGTTTTACGGAAAGGTATAAGTTGACTCCTGCGGGCAACAAGAAAGCTGTGAAGATACTTCGATATTTCCCGCTGATGATAGGCTGGAGTGGTTGTTCATGTGTGCTTTCACAGCCGAAGCTATGAGACGGTGGGCTGAGAGGAATTTGCCTGATGATGACACCCTTATACACCCTACCGACGGAGAGGCTTGGAAGCACATAGTCAGGGAGTTTGATCATTTTGCAGCAGAGGTCCGAAATGTTTGGCTAGGGCTCTCATCTTACGGATTCAACCCTTTTGGCAACATGAGTCTTCAATACAGTATATGGCCAGTTATTTTGGTACCGTACAACCTTCCACCATGGATGTGCATGAAGAAGGAATACAATATGCTCACTCTGTTAATTCCATGCCCGGGTTATCCAAGAAAGTGTCTCGATGTGTATTTGAGACCCTTGATTGAGGAGCTTAAGTACCTAAGTGAGCGTGGCCACCCCACTTACGATAGGTTCAAAAATGAGATGTTTAAGATGTATGCCATGCTTGTTGGCACCATCAATAATTTTTCTGCCCACGGTATGTTGTCGGGCAATGTTACCAAGGGTTACAGGGATTGTTCAGAGTGCATGACTGTTGATTGTTGCAGTCCTCATTGTAGGAAAATAATTCAGATGCATCACCGTTGTTGGCTTCCAGATGATCACCTATTTAGGCAGGATCAAGACGCTTTTGAAGGGACTATGGAAATGGGTGTGCCACCCAAGTGATGGACAGGGGATGAAATTTTGGAAGTGCTGAATGAATATGATTTTGGCCAGCTGAGCAATCATCCTGAGATAGTGTCGTCAATTCCAGACAATCCCGAAATGTATAAGTTTTGGACACACAAGAGCATATTCTGGGAACTTTTGTACTGGCCCAGGTTGTCTATCAGACACCAGCTAGATGTCATGCACATAGAGAAGAATGTGTGCGAAAGTGTGGTGGGCACAGTTCTGAATTGGGAGGGGAAAAAAAAGGCATTCCTAAGGCACGCATTGATCTGAAAGCTATGAGACTGCGGAAACATTTGCGGTTGAGAGATGGTAAGAAAGAAATGCCCCAAGCTCCTTACACCGTCAAACCAAACCAGAAGCATGAAATTTTTGGGGGGATGAGTAATGTCAGGTATCCGGCCTTATGGTTATGCAGGAAATTAATATAATTATTGCTTATGGCTATGCAGGAAATATAATTGTTGCTTATGGCTATGCAGGTATCCTTATGGCTATGCAGGAAATATAAGCAAGTGTGTTAACTTTCGGCACAATAAGATGTACGGATTAAAGAGTCATGACTTCCATGTACTGCTTCAACGCATTTTCCCTATTTTTATTCGAGGGTACCTGTCCAAAGAGGTGATGGAGCCGTTGGTGGCGTTGCCAAGATTCTTTCAGAAGTTATGCACCAGAGAAGTTAAAAAATCAGACATCAGGGAGATGCAAGATGACATCATTTTTATCATGTGCAAGCTTGAGAGGATATTTCCCCCAAATTTCTTCGACATCATGCCTTACCTGATGATCCATCTTCCCGAACAATTGTTGCTTACCGGTCCAGTACACTACACTTGGATGTATCCCATGGAAAGATACAAAGGATTCATACATTTGTGTTTACCTCTGTTTTTATAACATGTACTTGTTAACTTGTAGACAATTGCGGAACTACAAGAACTATGTGAAGAATAAATCTGCACCTGAAGGGTGTATCGCTGAAGCATATATTGCGCACGAATGTGTAACATACACCAAGTTGTATTTGGGAGCGCTGGAGGACCTCCAACAACATATGCCGATAGATGAACCCGAGTTCAAACTTTCTATCATCTCCAATGATGTGGTAGTACAGGGAAGCTTGCCAAAGTCATACAAGTTGGATGGAAATGAGGTAGCCATTACCCATTGGTCGGTACTGATTAACTGTCCAAAAGTTCAATATTGGAAAAACTATCATCTTTACTGCCCTGCTATTACCGGTAATCTTGAGTACCACACAACAGGACGTTTGCAAACTACTTTATTCAATGACTAAGGGTATATGTGTGTGTGTGTATATATATATATATATATATATATTTATATCCTTATATAGCATGTGTGTGGTTTTCTTTTTCTATGTTCATAATTTCTTGTATGATTTTCTTATCTTTTTTAGATGAACCATGTAGCAAATGATGGTTATCTAGAGTGGTTAAACGAATTGAGGCTCTTGGCGATGAAACCGATAGCTTCAAAAGTTTACTCGATGTGTCAGGTCAATGACATGAAATTTATATGTGAAAATAGAGATGACCGACTGAAAACACAGAATTGTGGGGTGATGGTCCATAGTGGGTAGGATGGCGTTGACTATTACGGTGTCCTTCATTCAGTTGTTGAACTAATTTATGGGAACCGCATGAAAGTGCACTTGTTCAAGTGTAGATGGTTTGGTACTAGCCCAGAGAACACAAGGACTGATTAGTACGAAATATTTTCTGTGAATACTGCTACAAGCTGGTATAAAGAAGACCATTTCGATCTTGCCAGATCAGTTAAACAAGTGTTTTACCTTGACGATCTTATGAACAAAGTCTCGTGGAAGGTGGTTAACCATGTTGCTCATAGAAATATATACAGTGCTGCCACACTGTTTTGTGTTCTTCTTCCTTCATCTCGAGCCAATGAATGAAACTTTACATCGTTCAAAAAACATCCGGCCTAAATATAGTGTTTAATCGACTTCCCTGCTAGCAAGTGTTTTGGCAAGGACCACCACCCTCCGTGGTTTTCGGATTTTTGTAGATCAATCATCTGGAAAAATGGGAAATATATATATAATTAAAGGGTTTACTTTCTACAAACATGTATATAAACTAAATAATTAAACATACGTACCCATTGGAAGAAATAATCGGGGAACTTCTTCTTAACCATTTTCTCAAACCACGCCGAACTCTTGTCTGGATTTAATGTCTGAAGCCTCTCCCTGTACCCAATCATGTATGGCTCAAATTCATCACACTCTCGCAACACTACCCAGTGTGCCTCAATAAGTTCTTCTCGTGTTAACGATTCCCTTAATACTCTTCTACATGGTCGTACGACATTTGTGACTACAAAAAGATTGATGCGGGCAATGGGATCAAAGGCGATGAGAGGTGGTGGATCTTTGAGGTACATGTTGCCAAAAGTAACACACTCATGCATTAGGTATATCTCTACTATGGAGCCATCCAGAGCTGACCTATTTTTGACGAATCCTTTATACTGTCCAAGCTGTCTACAAAATCAAACGTTCAACTAATTCATTGTAGAATAAGTATATGTAGCTAGTAATCTCCAGTGGAACAAATAATAAAATTTCCAAAACCTATATAATTAATTAGTTTTATGTACCTTTCTTGAGGATACATCCAAGTGTACTGGACCAGACTAGAAATGAGCACCTGCTCGGGCAAGTGGTTCATTAGGTGAATCATGATGTCCAAGAAAGCAGGGGAAAAAATCCTCTCTAGTTTGCACATGATGTGCATAATTTGTTGTTGTAGTTCCACCACATCTGATTTCTTTAATTCTCTGGCGCATAAACTCTGCCACCATGTGCACAATGCTGTTATTGGTTCTATGACGTCACGAGGCAAATATGGTCGAATTACCACTGGAATCAAACGTTGCAGCATAACGTGATAGTCATGTGTCTTTAGACAAACAAACTTGTGTTGCACCTCGTCCACTGCTCCAATTATAGTAGCTGCATACATAGCCGGATAACGAATGCTCTTAAACCAGTGAAACATAGAACCTCTAAGTGTCGGCTTCACTGTGTATGGTGCAGCTGACATCTTGTTGTACACTCCTCTCATATCCCTCCTTAACCACAAGGGACGACGTAGATTCATAGATTCCAGATCTTTGCGCGATTTGGGAGTATCTTTAGTCTTGAACTTAATACCGAGAATTGTTCCTACCACGTTGTCGCACACATTCTTTTCTATGTGCATCGCGTCCAAGTTGTTCCTAAGCTTCAACTTTGACCAGTAATGGATTTTAAAGAATATACTCTTGTGATGCCAATAGCTGAGATCATGTGGAGGTATTGGATTACACTTATGTACATCCTTGTCATTGGTCAACACACCAAAGTCGAAATAGCTCAACCTCTCTAAAATCTCTTCGCCCGACCTACTACGAGGTTTATGATTATTCTCAACCGTCCTGTCGAAATGAGCTTCATCCTGTCGCCACAGGTGGTCGTGAGGAAGCAATCTCCGGTGACCCAAGTAACACACCTTCCTCGCGTGCCAACTAGAGTTCACGTCATCCAAACATATAGGACATCCATTGTATCCTTTCGTCTTGCAGGCTGCCAACATCTCATACATTGAAAAATCGTTGATCGTCCACATTACGGAAGTCCTCATCATGAACATCGTGTCAATGAATTTGTCATAAGTTGGGACTCCATTTTTCCACAACAGTTTCAGCTCATCGATCAAAGGTCTAAGGTAGACATCTAAGCACTTCCCCGAAGATCTGGAATTAACAGAGTAAGAAAATTAAATTCCTTGTTCATGCACATCCACGGAGGCAGGTTGGATGACATCAGAATAACTGGCCAAGTGCTTACGGCAAAAATATTACTACCCCAAGGATTGAATCTGTCTGTAGATAGTCCGAGTCTAACATTTCTAACCTCTGTGGCAAAGTCTCTAAATTCGATGTCGAAATGTTTAAAAAGCCTCCCCATCTGCTGCGTGTCTCAGCACATCGTCATGTATTCATTTTTCTGCATACCATCGCATCGCCTCTGCTTACTTTAACGTTTTAGGTACAAAATAAAGAGGAATCAATAAAGGAGGCAGAATTGAGCTTAAAATGCACTAAGCGGAGATTTTCCCAATTTGGTTAGGAAAATGATCTTTCCCTACCCGAATTAGGAATGAATGTCAGCCATGAAATTAACGTCTACATCATGAAAGGAATCATTGAAGCTAAAACGAAGAAGAAACGAAGTTTCCTAATCTCACTAGGAATTTCCGGAAGAGCAGAAAAATGATGACGGGATCATGTGCGAAAGTTACTAATTTTGGGTTCCAAATGGTTTCTAAAAAGTGTGACCACATGGTTTCCAGAATTAGTAACCCAAATGAAATGAAAAATGGTGTCATTTGTCCCGGTCAAACCAGGAAAAGAAGATGGTGCGCATGGAGTATATTCTGGCCGAATATTGCATATCTTGCTTGCCTAATTCATTGCCGAATCATGTGTATCTTCACTACCATATTTGAGACCGAAATATCCAAGATATTATGCCCAAATTCGGACTAGATATTCCTTGGGAATCAAGAAGAACAAAATCTGGCAAGATATCTCAAATCAGAAATCAGGAAAATAATCCGTCAATTTCTTCAGACGATTTCGAACAGCCCAGACCTCTGATTAATGCATATGATACCTCGTTGGAAAGATCTTTGAATTATCTTTCCAACGACACCAAGATTGCAATTTTTGGAGATCTACAGCTCCCGGAATGTCCGTTTTACCAAAAAGGGTCAGATCTGTCCGGAAAGAGAAAGAAGAGATTTTCCTTGTGCACCAAGCTCATCCTTGTGCCTATAAATTGAAGACTTCGGCTCATTCATCATCATCTCTCATTCTAGTACTCAAAGCTCTGCCGAAAACACTACCTCTCCTCCCTTGCACCAAATCTGAAGAAGCCATCCCTCCAACGCCATAAACACCATCCTCCACCGAAATATTAGGGGAGTCCCGAAGTATTTCGCCATCTCCATTGAAGAGCAGCTTACACCAAGTAGTCTAGGGGAGTCCCGACAACAAAAAGTGTAACCATAACTCTTCTCTTATTTCTTTGTATTTTTGGCATTCTTTGGAGTGAAGTTGTAAAGGATTTTGGTTATATAATTCTAGTTAATTTTCTGTTATCTTCTAGTTCTTACGTTTTTGCTATACATGTTTATTCTATGCTTAATACTTAATCTGAATGCAGGGGAGTCCCGGTTTAGATTATTGATGTGTTAGGGGAGTCCCGAAGCACTTAATCACGAAATTAACATGAGTTATATAGTTGAGGACATAGGCACTTTTAGGTTGCATGAAATTGGTTAGGTTATAAAGAGTTAGAGAAAACGATGAGATGATCACATGTATATATTAGATAGGTTTTATTTTCGGTTTAGTAAACATGTTTAGGTTCTTTGATTCTTGTTTGTTTTGCTTGTCTATGAGTATAAAGCATGATAGAGTCCTAGGATTTCTAAGTGTGTTTTACTTGCCATTTTTTTTGTCTTTAATTTCGTAGGTCATTAGAACACCAATTCAAACTCCCCCCATACTTTCTAACGTTTTCATGCAGGTGAACACCCTACAATCCCCGGTTAAGAACGATACCCTATTTACCAATGCTACATCTACACAAAAAGGTTTTAAATTGCATTTCGTCTAGATTGATTATTGAGTGTTAATTTAGTAGTAACTTTAGGCGTTATCACTCGCTTCACGTAGTGTAACTATACATCATACGTACTATTTTCGTACAGGTGTTGCACCATAACATTAACCTCCACATACCTACAGTTAAGACATTTTTTTGCACGGACACCTGAAACGCTTATTAATTTCCCTGACCATGTTCTATCACAAAATTCACAAATTCTCTAATTCCATCTATATACCGGACATCACTTCTATTCCGCAACTTCATCCAACTCTTGTCCATACTTCTACGAAATTTAATAATTAATTATCATATTAGTAAACTATTATATATATATATACAGATTTTCAAGTAATTATTAAACTATTATATATACACAAATTTTCAACTACCTTAATTATTAACGTATAATTAATTAAAATATTTATTAATTACCTTTATTAATTATTGGTGAATATACTATATATATATCAATTACTTTAATTTGTCTAACATGCATGTACGTTTTAACTAAATATTAACCAAATTTTTAAACATCCATGCATATATACGTACTACTGGTCTATATTAATTAACTAATCTATATATATCATGAATTACCTAACTTAATTATAAATATTATACATACTAACATTTAATGCAATCAATCAATCAAACGTACGTACAATTAATTATATATATAAACGTTAAGATTGTCTGAAATTAATTACGTACGTACGTACCTAGCCTTCTCCGATATATGGTGAATCGATGATCGGAGCCGGAGACACACACACACACACACACACACACACACACACACACACACACACACACACACACACACACACACACACACACACACACACACACACACACACACACACACACACACACACACACACACACACACACACACACATAGTGCTAGCTAGCTAGTCGCATGTACGTGTGAGAAGAGCCTGATCAAGAGAGAGAATGATCGATATGAATGATCGATATGAGGATGAAGTTGAGACGAGCGCGCATAGAGGAAGAGAGTTCGGCATGGACATTATATAATGCTTCACTTAGACGACGGAGCGTCGGTCCGCAGTCTAAGTGACCACTTAGACAACAGACTTAGCTAGTTTCCGTTGTCCAAGTGGACACATAGACGACGGACCTAGATGTCGTCATCCAAGTTTCCACACAGACCACGGCGTGTCGGTCCATCGTCTGTATGGCCGCTTGGATGACAGAGAAAGTATTTTCGTCGTCCAAGTGTGTCTTGGACGATGAAAATTATTTTCGTCGTCTAACTTACACCAAGACGACGGAACCTTAAAGGTTCCGTGGTCTAGGTGCATTTTCTTGTAGTGGACGTAGCTACACACAGGTTACGGTGGGCTATAGCCCTCCCTAAATTTTGAAAAATCATTATTTGAAGTTTAATTTTTAGTATAAAATTTCAAATTTGAAACTCAGCCTCCCAAATTTGTATACGTAACTCCCAAATCATTAGTAAACTTATTTGAAAATTAATTTAATGTCCCTCATTTCAAAATCATAACTTCACCCTTACTCATGCAAGAATTGCCGTGATCGTTATACTAATAATAAGACTTGTGGCCACTTTCAAGGATCGAAGCACTTTTCAGAGAGCAATAGATCGAGGCTTGGTTCTTTAAAGACACCACAATTGTAGTCGAGGAATTCAACGGATTTGTACCAGTTGAGTCGGTTCTAGCAGCCAAAGCTAGTGTTTGGGGGAAGCTTGAGATCATCGGTATTGATCTGCATGAAGAGCAACCGACAACAGGTTGGTGGGAAAACTTAAGTAATCACCTAGGTAAATATGTTGATTATGACAGGTTACGCTTAGAGGGGAGATGAAGTTATGCTCTTTGTGGAGGTGGATCTGAGGAACCCTCTAATTACTTAAACTTGGCTGGAATGCAAAGTTGAGTACTATGATTTAAACTACGAATAAGTTCAACCCTAATTAATGTTCGGGATGTTTATTCTTCTCTTAGATATGTCTCGGTGATTACTACGACTTTATGTGTTTTCTAAAAATAGATCACTTAGAATTTTAGGATTACTCTTGCATTCATGTAGTCTAATTGACTATATAAATTTTCGGTACACGTACTGCTACAAAAGACACTAATTACATACAAAAATTCTCATACACAATGACGTAGCTACACACGGACTACGGTGGGTTATAGCCCTCCCTAAATTGTATACCTAACTCTGAAATCATTAATAAACTTATTTGAAATTAATTTAACGTCCCTCATTTCAAAATCCTAACTTCACCCTTACTCATGCAAGAATTTCCGTGATCGTTATACTAATAATACTATTGCTGGTCGACTCAGAGAGTACGTTACATGCATGATGTCATGGCATGAGTTTGGCCATGGATAGTGTTTCTACCGAATTACGCGCGGGAGCGTAATGGGGCAGAAGCAACACGAATATACTTCCTTCTCCTCTTGACGGAGTGGGACCTGGGCGTCCGAGCGTGTACCTGTTCGTGCAATCGTGTATCTGTACATGTTTCCTGGGCCCGGCGTCCAAACGGATGTTGATAGTTTGGAGCCGCGCGCCCAGATGGGGTCGGTCTTGTAAACAGACATAAGTGCAACAGAGATACAGACATATAGGTATATAGGTATATAAGTATATAGGTATATAGGTATATAGGTATATAGGTATGCAAGTATGAATGTATGGTATGAGGTGCGAGTGTATGCAAATGATGTTCGTACGCCAGCGATGGGGTATACTGCGCACGTCGCACGTCAACGGGGATGCCGTCGCATACGCTGTAGCGTCAACGGTGCGATCAGGACCGCGACCTACATGTGTTGCAGCGCCCACGATCACGTACTCGTGCCGCCCTTCAGCCTTAGCGCGCCCAGAGGCCTCTGCCGCCTAACCCGGAAAGATTTCGCGCCCGGAGAGGACGGACCCCACACCCGGCTACGCTCATCGGCCTCGGACCATTGAAGGAGAGGACGTACCCCACACCCCTGCCGGAATCCGAGTTGGCGAATCGATCGTTAACGTTACGTACACGGAGGGGAAGAACCCCACGCCCGTGTCGCCCATCGAGCTTAGCCCTGCTAATTCGGCTTGTACTTTCGCGGAACGTCGAGGAGGAGCGCACCCCCCCTCCCCGCGTCGCTTATCAGTCCCGTTGCCTATAGGGGGGACGGACCTCACATCCCTACTAGGACTTAGTTGGCGTACGGAGGGGAAGAACCCTACGCCCGTGGTCGCCTATCCAGCTTAGCGCGCGCAAAGAGGGGACGGACCCTATGCCTGTTGCGGGCTACCGATTTTCGTCAGGAGAGGGGACGTATCCCATGCCTCTGCTAGGAATGAGCTGGCGCACGGAGGGGAAGAACCCCATGCCCGTGGCACCCTTAGCGCGCACAAGAGAGGGGACGGACCCCATGCCTGTTGCCGCCTAACGATTTTTGGGACGCCCAGAGAGGGGACGGGCCCCATGCCTCTGGTTTTGGAATGAGTCGGCGTACGGAGGGGAAGAACCCCACGCCCGTGCCACCCTTAGAGCGTGCAAGAGAGGGGACGAACCCCATGCCTGTTGCCGCCTGACGGTTTTGGGATACTTAGAGAGGGGAGGGGCCCCATGCCTCTGGCACTTAATCCGGTCTACACTTGTGCAAACGGAGAGGACGTACCCCACACCCGTCGCTTGTTGGTTTCAGGGTCTGCAAGGGGAGGACGGGCCCCCTGCCTTTTCGTAATAAGCAACCTGTATTCTTGCGTACGAGGAGGGCGTACCCTACACCCGTCGCTTTCAGCGCCTGCATCCTGCCAGGACCGAATTGGTGCGTCGGTCGTTATCGCTGCGCACACGGAGGGGGAGAACCCTACGTTCGTGTCGCCCATCGAGTTTAGTGCGCCATGCCTGTTGCCGCCTAAACCGTGTTGCGAGTTCTTACCAGTGCGCGCACGTTGGGAGGTGCCCTTCGCCCGCGGTGGTGTTTACCTTGTTCGGACGTGCGTGGGTGATCTGTGTTCACTGGTCGTGCGGGTGGTGTGCCTTGCCTTGGGTTTGGTGGTGCGCCGATGAGACGTTTGAGGTGACATTCCTCTTGGCTTCTCTACGGGGACCGGCGCGGAATTGATGCTAGCCATCGTATTTAATGCTGGCATGGCGGGGGCATTAAATGCTGATGCTGTCATGATTGTTTGAAGGGCAGACGTTACGCGCGTGGGCGCGTGGGAGCCGTGCATGGGTGCCACGCGTCAAGCTGTTGGAGACCGTGCTAGGGTTTGAATTAAAGGCGGGAAGATGATGGGTTGGCACGGTTACTGAGGAGGGCAAGTGAACCGGTCTGGGCCACGCGTCACGATCCGACGATGGACACGCGAGAATGGACGGCTTTCGTTCGCTGGCTGATGTCGTGAGAGCAGTATAAATAGGGGTGTGGTCTTCGTCTTCTTCATCACTTTCATAACTTACCAAAATTCTGCCGGGATCATTCTGCGATCTACCTTCTTGAGTTGTTCTGTGTTCGTGTCCTTCGTTTGCCGGAATACGTGTTCGACGTGCAAATTCAGCCCCACAA
Organism: Geum urbanum; assembly: GCA_946800695.1. Taxonomy (NCBI): domain Eukaryota; kingdom Viridiplantae; phylum Streptophyta; class Magnoliopsida; order Rosales; family Rosaceae; genus Geum; species Geum urbanum. The sequence continues at coordinate 34,723,904 of OX327015.1, forward strand.
ACCAAATCTGGTGAGGCTCTCGTCCCGTTATTTGTTTGTTTCTCGTTTTTGGTTCGTGTTTCTGGGTTTTGGGCTTTTTCTGGGTTTTTGCTTCTCAAGAACAGGGCGTTTTCTTGAGGTGGGTGGGGTTTGATATGTTTTTGGGTGTTTTTTGTGGGTTTTGGTGTTTCTGGTGGTTTGCCTTCTTTGCGTTCTTTTGCTAAGTGTTGCCCCTGCGCCCGTTCGCCCAATGTACCCTGGCGTATTTCTAAGTCTGTCTCCGTTCGAACGGGCTGGGCCACCCCACACGGGCAGAAGTCCCCCAGTACGCTTGGTGCGAGCGAGTGCCCGATGGGCGCAGGCGTGTCACCGGGCGCTCGGGCTGTGTTGTAGTTGGCTGCCAAAAAATAGGAATAGGGTAATTTGTACGAAGTGTTGTATCTGTTTGCTAACCTTTCATGCGTGCGCTTGCATTGAAGAATATCGAAGTCCACGACCACCGATATGGATGAAGCAGTCAAGCGTCGTCTGCTCAGAATGCGGAATGTTGCCGCGAAGGTCCACAAGGTGGCGGATGACGGTGGTGGCCCATTCGTCCCGGTGGATAGTACCCCACCCAAGACCCCTGTTGCCAATGTGGCTGCTCCTGCCCCGCTCGTCCAAGAGACACAAGCGGATGCTCCACGCCCGCCACCAGGTGATGTGGCTGGATCCAAGGTCCAGGCCCGGGCGGAGCGCGAACAGCAACAGGTGGGGTGCGAACGTCGTCAGTCCGAGCGAGATGATGTCGGGGGCAGGCGGGAGGTTGTTCTTAGGCTTTCGTCCTCAAGTCGTGCGCCCGTCGCGCTTCCGTCTTTAAGTCGACCTTCAGGTCCTCCACGATACTCCTGGAGTGGATACTCTTGCTCTCCAGATCCCTCGCTCTTGTCTTTGGGTCCGCCAAAGTCTCCCGAACAAGGGGAAGGCGAGGAGCGGGCGCAGAAGCGTCCCCGAACTGAAGAATCCTCTCCCGGCCCCGCTCCTGGGTCGAGTGGTGATATTGTGGATGGGCTGCGCCGTATGCTGGCGGATGGTGCTGCCTCTCTTGGGTCCCCGCTGCAGTCGCTGGAGGATGCCGCTCCTGATGGGCTGGATGCGGTCTTCATGGCGTGCACCCGCCTGATGCAGCAGGTCTTCCACGTCCGCTCGCGGGAGATTTCGGAACTTGCACGCCTCAGGGCCGACGCGCTGGAGCATCGGAAGGTGGTGGAGCGGTTGGTGGCTAGTCAGGACAAGGCTAAGGATCTGGCACGTCGGTACATCGCTCGTGCGGAGGAGGCAGCTGTTCGGGCGGATGAAGTTGCTGCCTGTGAAGCTCTGGCGAGGATTGATCGGGATAGGGCCTTGGCCGAGGTGGAGCGGTTACGTGCCGAGCTGAAGCGCGTTCGTGCTGAAGCAGCCGCCCGGGAGGCGTTGGCGGCGTCTGAAGTTGAGGGGTGGTCGGGCGCTCAGGTTCCTACGTATGAGAGAGTGGTGGGGCCTCCTGGTGAATCTGCTGAGGCGGAGCTGGAGCCGGTGATCAGGCGGATGGATCCGGGCGAGCTGGCGGAAGCTGCTGGGGTGGAGTCGGAGGAGGAGGGTGAAGAGCTGGATGTTGATACGGGGGCGGAGTAGAGTAGCCTTTCTTTTTTTTTTTCTCTTTGTGATAGAGTAGGTTTTGTAATCGGGCGAATGAATGAAGTTTTCTTTTCTTTCCGTTTGTGTGCCTTGTCTGAATTTTTTTTTTTTTGACATCTTTTGAATAACTCACGCAAACGCGCGCCTACTCCCTTGCTTTGGATGGCTATGGGTTTTAACCAAGTGTTATATTTACACGAGCAGCCTATCCCCAGTCCCCCGAGTGGGTGGGAGGGGTAAGGACGAACGGGCGCGCAAATATAAACTAACGGAAAGAGTACAACAAAAGTACAATTTAATAAGATTCTGATGGAAATATTTCCCCAAAATGCTGGACGTTCCATAGGTGTCGTAGTTGTCGACCCTGCGTGCTTCGAAACTTTGCGAAGCGCTGGCGCCTCCCTCCATGGACGGGGTGTCCCTCTTTCGCCGGATTGCCTCCCAGTCCCCCAGTTGGATTTGGGTGAGCCTGAATGCGCTGGTCTAAACGATCGGGCGGTCCGTCTCCTCATCCTTCCAGTAGTTTATTGCTAAGACGTGGCCCCTCGTTGTTCGTGCGTGGATCGTGCCCTTCGATCCGTGGGCTCCAAGGCGAGAACCTCCTGCCTTCCCTGAGGCTCTGTGGTTTCCTCGTGGTTGTATCCCCGAACGTGCCCGATCCCACGCTCGGTTGGGAATCTTCCCAAGAGCAGATGCCCTGCGACGATCAATTTTAGCTTGCAGATCCCTGGCCTCCCGAGTATGGCGTTGTAGGGGGAGGGGGTGTCCATGATGATGAAGTCTGTTCGGATCTCGCCGTGTGGAGAGTCGGGCGCGCCAATTTCGACCCGCAGACTGTCACTCCCGATTGGATACGATGTTTCGCCCGTGAAGCTGGCGATGCACTCGTGGTCCTGCGTCATCTTGCTGGCGGGCCGTCTGAGCGCCGTGTACGCGTCGAAATAGATTACGTTCACGGACGCCCCACTGTCTACTAGCACCCTCTTCACAAGGAATCGGTCGATGATCGCGTCGATCACGAATGGCAGGGTGCTATCTTTCGGGTTTTCCTCCTCGCCCTTCGCTATGAAGCTGATTGTGGGTGTCCCCTTCCTTCCTGCCTTGGGCGCTCTCCTTGCCCCGATCGTCAGCACTTCCCTGCTCGAGCGATCGGGCGATGATGTTCTCTCCTTGCGCTTGCCTTCGGATATCGTACTGATAGTCCCACGGGTCCTGGCGCCCGTCTGGCGCTGTTGTCCTTCCGCCCTGGGAGGGGTTGTCCGCTCGTCCTTCAAGTCTTCGAGGGCCTTCTTCAACATGATGCAGCTGTTGGTATGGTGGGTGGCGGCATTGTGGAATTCGCACCATACGTCCGGGAGTTGGCCGGTCAGAGCCCCTGCCTTCGTCATGTTGTTTGGTGGCGGTATTCGGTGTCCATGCAGGCGGAGTAGGTGCTCGAGTGGTTGCCGATCGACCGTAAAGACCTCTTGTCCCGCCGGTTGATGGCGCAGCGCTGGTGGTATGCGGGCGTTCTGCTGCGTCGGTCCCCTCGCCCGGTTGTAGTGGTTGTTCTGGTGGCTGCGGAAGAAAGGTCTCTGGTAATTATGTCTGTGCGTGTCCCGGTTCCTCTTAAATCCCCCAGTTGGCCTTTCGTCATCCACCAGCTGTTGTGGTTGGGCGCTTGTTGCTTCTGGTCTGCTGGAACTGGGTTCGGAGGCGGACCCGTACACTCGCGTCTCTACTAACGCCTTCTGTACGACCAGGTCCATGATCTCGTCGTAGTCGAGATGCTCCTTCCTCACTAGCTTCTCTACGAATGGAGTGGCGAGTAAGTTGTCCATCAGGGCTACTTTGGCCACTCGCTTATCAAGGTCCCTACACGTGCTTGCGAGCGTCCTCCATCGGTTGATGTAGCTTGATAGGCTCTCGTCCGTCCCCTGGCGGACCTTGAGGAGGATGCCCGTGGTGTTGTACTTCCCCTGGAGCCGATAACGCTTCTGAAAGCTCTCCGCCAGCTCGAGGAATGAATGGATGGACCCTGGCGGGATCTCGTAAAACCAGCTCCGTGCCTCCTCCGCCAGCGTTTCCTGGAACAGGAAACACAAGGTTGGGTCCGAATACCGGGTTCCGTCCGTGGTGGATGGAAACTCATCCACGTGCGCGCGTGGATCTCTGCTCCTGTCGAACCGAGTGATCTTCGTTTTCTTTGCGTGGGGGTCCCTCCCTCTCTCCAGTATGTGCGCCGAGAACGGACTAACCCGGGGGGCGAACGTCCCACCCTGACCGGCCAGCTTGTCCTTGCGCAGGCGCGAGACTTCCTCCGCCAGCTCTTCCATCCTCTGAAGGATCAGGGCGTTGTTCGTCGGGGGTGCCGATTCCTCCACGGGTGAGGGCGCTCGGGCCGTCCGGGCGTTGGTCCTGCCGAACGGGTGTTGCTCCTCGCTGGTGGTCTCCTGGGTCTCCTCGTGCTGTTCCATCTGCTGGCTGATGAGTGCGTCCAGTCGATCCTCCAACCTCTGACGGATTTGGCGCTCATCTGCTCTCTCGAACGCCGCCTCCCGTAATTCCTGGACCAGGCTGCTGATGCGTCCCTCGCCATCGTCCCTGTCGGTCGCTAGTAAGTTCTGCCCCTGGGAGTCTGGCGGCGTCTCCCCATCGGGCGCGTTGCTGTCGTTAGTCACCGGGTTGAGCATGTGGACCTTTGATTTTTGTGGTGTTTATACGAGGTTTGCAATTTGTAAGCTTCCCACAGACAGCGCCAGATGTTTCTACCGAATTACGCGCGGGGGCGTAATGGGGCAGAAGCAACACAAATATACTTCCTTCTCCTCCTGGTGCGTCTGAACGGTGGGGCTGTTCGGATGGATGGGCGCTTCCTCTTCCTTCGTGCGTGCGGGCTCGCTCTTCCGTCGGTTGGTTCTCCTTTCGGGCGCTTCCTCTTCCTTCGGGTGATCGGGTGGGCGTGTTCGCGTGCGGCTGTTAGAGGAATACAACAATGAACAGGCGGTCAGGGGTCAAGACGGGGTGGCCCGTCTTCAATGCTCCGATGCCTAAGTCAGATGATGTATTGGATATAACAGTCAAGCGAACGTGCGAATTGGTTGGATTCGTTAAGATGGAACGAATGGGATGATCTTACCTGTAATAAATACCTGATTTATATAGGTGGTTGAGTTTGGAGTTGGATGATGTTCTTCGATGTGGGACTGGTGTGGTTCTGCTGGTGTGTGATTCGTGCGTTCGGGCGTGTGCCTGGCGGGCGCGTGTGCGCTCGGATGGGGTCGGTCTGGTGAGTGAAGTTGGAGCCTCCTTTGTGGTCTTGTGGGTGATCCAATAGGTGTTGTTAATCTGCTTAAGTGGATAAGTATGTTAATCGTACAACTAATGATGCAATACTAACATATAGTAAATGAGCTTCTTAGCTATTAGTAAAGTAAATGAGCTTCTGAACCACAGGAAAACTGGAAATAGGCTCCACATCGAGGCTGTGCATAGTTCATTGTTATTGTTTGTTTCCGCGTGGCTCCTCCTGACACCTTGGCATGGGTACGTAGTAAATGAGCTTCTGAGCTTGTAGGTAATGAGCTGACTGACGCCTGATACGCGTGCCCTGCTACATCTACCATTATAGAGCATCCATGCCTTCGCTTCATTTCACTCCATTATAGCGCATTCTCGATCTGCTTAACAGCCCAGCTCTCTCAGTAGTCTTACCGGTTCATTTCGCCTCCCGCATCTCCCTTCTCTTCTCAGTCTTCTTAATTACCAGCTCATTTCGCCTCCCAAATTTGATCAATCATGTTTTCTGCAAATTTCGCATATGCAAATGAGAAGGTAATTTTCGTTGAAGTTGATTCCAAGTTCATAGACACTATATTAGGTTTTCTAGGTTATCCAATTCGGTGTTTGGGGGAATTTGAGGCTGGTGCTATGCCTGCAATGTGTCGAAGCTTAGCGAACTTGGGTCATGAATTTCTTCAACCAGGTTTTGATTCTCAAAAAATTTTCAAAGTGCAGCCTGAATTTTTTGGGCCACATAATGATTTGATTTCTGGTGAAAATGGAGGGTCTGCCTCTAACTTTAGGGACCTCACTTATTTTGGTTGTGAAAATTGCACCATCAAATTAGATTATTTTCCCTCTTATATGACACTTGATCCCACAACTTTGTGTGGAACTTGTGGAAAAGAAATGAATAAAGAGCTGGTCTATGCCGAGAATGGTGTTTAATTACGACCATCACAACTGGTTTGTAAATCCAGGCAACAAATATGCCATCTTAGATGACATGAGCTTCTGTGACTCTGGTGCTTGTGAGATACTTGATCTGATAATGAAAACAGAAAATCCGAAATGGGTGGAATTGACCGTCACCAATGAAATGGTAAGAATCTTGATCAAGAAAATTTTGTGGTTTCTTTTGTATTTCTAAAACTACATTAACATTTGTTTTTTTCTGTATTTTTCAAAATTAGATGAAAACACTTGTTGGCGGCTGTGTTGAGCACAAAACCAATGTTCTCACCAATATTTTTGGAGCTGTAATGAAGGGAGAGGATTTCTAAGGTAAAGCTGAATTAATGTATCGATTTTATTGTAGATTTGCAGATATAGAAAAGTTGGCCAATAAATATGCTAATTAGTCTTATTAATAGATATGAATCAGTTGGAGTCTTGGAGATGGAAGTGCACTGCATGGATTAGTGAATGGGCGGGCAGTAGAAGACAGTAGAATTTCCATTTGTAATAAATTTGATTTGAATTTACTTATTATGGATTGTAACCTATCTGATGAACATTTTTCAATTATTGTATGACTGAGAATGCTTGTTCTGCCGAGTGCTATGCACAAGCATAATAATAATAATAATTATTATGCAATCCATCTTCTTTAAGACAACGGACAGGCACATTTTTCAATTATTGTATGACTGAGAATGCTTGTTCTGCCGAGTGCTATGCACAAGTATAATAATTATTATTATTATGCAATCCATCTTCAATTTTATTTGTTATGAATTTTTTTTTTCTTCAAATAAATTGATAGAGTTTACTTTATTTTAATGAAATATCTGATCTAAAGAGTTAGAGACATGGAGAAAAATAGTAAAGACTAGAGAGCGAGTTCCAATATAAACAGAGATGCATGAGAAGATCTACGGAGGTCAGCAAGAAATAGACTGCCGAACTGTGCCCTCCCTTAGCTTGGTACCTCATAACGGAGACATGCATGTCTTTCGGTTTCAGTTTCAAACTTTTCTTTTCTTCCATTTTCCCGGCCTGTACGAAATCTCAAAATTCAAATTGAAAAGTTCAAAGTTTTGTTGACGAGTAATATGATTTCGGAGGATGGCGTTGCTTTCACGCCAAAATTTCTAAGCACGAGTAAGTGTTTGTATAGCATTAGTTGTCCGATTAAATATACTTATCCACTTAAGCAGGTAATCAACACCTACCCGACCGTCCGAAAGACCACCAGGAAGGCTTCAAATTCACTCACAAAACCAGCATCGTCCGAGCGCGCACGCGCCCGTGGGGCGCATACCCGAATGTACGGATCACACACCAGCAAGTACACCAGTCCCACATCGAAGAACACCATCGAGCAACAAATCTCAACCACCTATATATACAAGATATTTATTACAAGTAAGAGGATCGAAGTTTAAGCATTAAACACCACTTACACGCATGCTCGCTTGACTGTTATATCCAATACATCATCTGACTTAGGCATCAGAGCGTTAAAGGCGGGCCACCCCCGTCTCGACCCCTGACCGCCCGTTTGTTGTTGTATTCTTCTAACAGCCATACCCGAACACGCGCGTACCCGAACACCCGAAGAGAGAAGAAGCGCCCGACCATCTGAACAGCCCGTTCGTTCGGACGAACAACAAGGAGAAGGAGTATTCGTACTTGCTTCTGCCAGATTACGTCCCGTGCGTAATTCGGTAGAAACAGTAAGCTTATTGTAGGTGGATTTGAACCGAGTGGTTTGGACTGGACTTTGGAATGGAACGCAGCAGTAGAGATCGAGCAATTGTGCTAGTGTCATCAGACATTTGCCATATATATCAAGACGTCTGCTATACATGATGAATTATGCAAACCAACCAAAGGTGCCAACCATCCATCCATTTTACTTTATAAAACAAACAAAAAACAGAAAAAAAAAGAAGAAGTCCATCTATATTAGTGCCATGTGACCCTCTCAGTTTACATTCAAATTGTATTAAAAAAACGTTTACATTCGAATTAAGATAATAATCACTAATAGTGTTTTAATTTTTACAAAGTCTTCAATGTGATATCCATACTTTGAAATTATCAACGTAATGCAAATTAGAGCAAATATATTGTTGTTACTGAGTAAAGGACCACCGTCGTTGGCATGCATGTCGAGGTATGGATGAGAAGAGGATTTTAAGCAGCGGAGTTAGATGTCGACGGATTTGTTTAAGCAATCCGGTTAATGAGCGGGCAGTAGAAGACAATAGAATTTCCATTTGTAATAAATTTGATTCGAATTTACTTATTATGGATTGTAACCTATCTGATGAACATTTTTCAATTATTGTGTGACTGAGAATGCTTGTTCTGCTGAGTGCTATGCATGCACAAGTATTATAATAATAATTATTATTATGTTATCCATCGTCTTTAAGACAACGGACAAGCACAGAGTCAGGAATTAAATCTTGGGTGTGCTAAATTTTATTTGTTAGGAAGAACATGTAATTGTACAAATTCTGTTGGCATGCATGTCGAGGTATGGATGAGAAGAGGATTTTAAGCAGCGCAGTTAGATGTCGACGGATTTGCTTAAGCAATCCGGTTAATTAGTTTCCTTGATAAGTATCTGGTTGACGGTGTAATCCTCGTTGTTACCGAGGTGGAAATTGATGACGCCAAGGTGGAGGTTGAACGAGAATGATGTAGATCGGTGCTGTAACAGTAGGCTCGGCCTCGATGGAGACGAGTCACGATCTCTCGTTGAATCAAGGTGATAAATAAAATTTTCCACGTCATCAACATAAACGAAGTCATGGCGGAAAATAAATCTAGGCACTACGAAAATAATGTTTTAGAATTTTGGGTATCACTTTGATAGTTTTCAAAGTGTAGACATCACATTGACGACTTTATAAAAAGTTAGACCTTCATGAGGAAAGTTATTCTTCAAATTAAATTATATGTGTTTCTACCAAACTCCGTAGGAATTCCAGTAGAAGTGCGGATAGGGTCAATTCGGATAATCTGAGCTATTGCTCGTATGTCGTCATTTACCTGCTGTTAAGAATAATACACCAAACGGTCGTTAGGAGCCTTGACGGGTTGTTCCCGCCTTCGACTCTCCGACGCTCAAGTTAGTGTATGAAGCGTAACAATAGTATTGGTAGAGTAACGGGCATACCATGTATCTGTCATAAATGTATTGCTTATATTCTCGGTTGAGTGTGTGGTCTTTTGTTGCTCTTCGATATGGGATCTTGCTTGTTTGTTCATGACCTGTCCTGGTGCCTTCCGTTTGTTGTTCCGAGTGCGTGGGCTTTCGAATGGTGTTGCTTCCTTGTTTAAGTTTGGAGCCTGTGTTGCTGTCTTGCATTTGGTCTGAGCTATGTTGACCCGTTTTTTGTGACTAAGTGTGTGACAATTGTGTGTTTACAGGATCACGTACTAATAAGTCCCCTAAGTCCCCAAGTCAAGGGAATCAGCTCTTGATTGGGGAGTTGTAAGGCTTTGTCCAGATTTGCACACGTGGTCACTCGAGGGGGGGGGGGGGACACACCTTGATAACCCCGAGTCCCCCAACTCTCCGATGAAGAGCTGATATTGAGGTCAAATGTCGAAGTGTCGTGTTGTGGGGCCTCGACCCACGATAGTGAGGACGTTTGTTGCTGTTCCGCTATCGAGGCGGATTCTAAAATTTGATGTTGCTGTTTGGACCCGTTTATGTGGCGATAACTAATGTTGCTACTCGTCTCACGATAGTGTGAACGTTGTTGCTATTCGGCTATTGGGTTGGACTCTGAAACCTGATGTCGCTGTTTGGAGCCGCTTACGTGGCGACAAGTGATGTTGCTACTCGTCCCACGATAGCGCGAACGTTTTTGCTGTTCGGCTATCGGGTTGGACTCTGAAACTTGATGTTGCTATTTGGAGCCGTTTACGTGGCGACAAGTGATGTTCCTACTCGTCCCACGATAGCGCGAACGTTGTTGCTGTTCGGCTATCGAGTTAGACTCTGAAACCTGATGTTGCTGTTTGGAGCCGCTTACGTGGCGACAAGTGATGTTGCTACTCGTCTCACGTAGCGCGGACGTTATTGCCGTTTGGCTATCGGGTTGGACTCCGAAACCTGATGTTGCTGTTTGGAGCCGCTTACGTGGCGACAAGTGATGTTGCTACTCGTCCCACGATAGCACGAACGTTGTTGTTGTTCGACTATCGGGTTGAACTCTGAAACCTGATGTTTCTATTTGGAACCGCTTACGTGGCGACAAGTGATGTTGCTTCTCGTCCCACGATAGCGCGAACGTTGTTGCTGTTCAGCTATCTGGTTGGACTCCGAAACCTGATGTTGCTGTTTGGAGCCGCTTACGTATCGGGTATAGCTCTATCGGGTGGATGCGTAACGGGAGGACCCAGACCTCAGTCTGTTAGCCCCGATCAATGGCGCAGGTCATGATAGTATCAACTGTGCCCATGATAGCACAAGCATAACTGCCACTTGCCTATCGGGTGGATTCCGAAACGATGTTGCTGTTTCCAAAGTGGGCCCCTCTTGTCTTTTCGCATTCCGACCTTTTCGTCTTTATAACGGTTATCTGTCGCTTGAGGTGATCGTGTGTCAGACGGGTTTATTTCAGTTGTTTGCAGCATGCGTGACGCGTGGCGCGCTGAATTCGAAGCGGTAGGGTAATTAATTTTGGCGGGAGCGCATGAGACGCGTGGGACACGTGTCGTGATCCTGCGGTTGGAAGCGCTGAAAATAAACGGTAGGCGTTTGCCTAGGGTTAGTTTCGCTGCCTATAAATAGTATGGTATTTTCACTTTCATCTTTTACACTTTTGCTGTTCAAACTAAAACTCTACGTAAATGTGCTCTCGAATCTGCTTGCAATCAACTTGGAATGTTTCTTGCTTGCTATCTCGTGAATCTTCCTCTTATCTCTTTAAAGGTACGTAGTTTCTTTGTTCTTGTTGCTTTTTGAAAATAGTTTGTGGATTGTGTTGCTTTTGTACTCGTTTTGGTTACTGTTTGGGGTAAATTTCTGGGTTTTGTGGTTTCCCTTTGTGTTAGTGCTTAAAAGAATTTCTGGGCTTTTCTGGGTGCGTGGCAAAGAACAGCTTCGAGTTCTTGAGGTTTTTGATGTTTTTTGGGTTTTGCGAAAAGTGGGTAATTGATTTTGCTGGGGGATTGGGGTTGCGGCAGTCTACGCGTTCGCCGTTTGGCTTATGCCCCGTTTGCTTTTCTCTTAGGACCATGGAATTGGTAGCTGTATCTAGTGACAAGTCTCTTCCGCCAACCCCTAGGTTCCGTATAGGGTCCCGTGGTTCATCGTATAGTGTTTCGGACTCCTCGTCTGATAGCGTACTGAGCGTCTCCCCACTATCCGTTAACGCCAGTAGTGCTTTGCGTAGGTCGTCATTGCTGAATATGAAGGCTTACTTATGTTGGCTATTCCTTGAACTGAACAAAACACAATAGATTGAAGGAACATCAATGAAGAGATTGAAGATGCTGGCATTACCTATCTATCTCAATGGACAAACAGGTTGATCATTCATATGCATAACATGTTTTTTCATTTAAGATAGCACCTGATACATGCATCCCTGGTATTCTATTGTTATTCTGGAACGTGTTCATACATGACATTCTGCAGCTTATGTTATCTTTGATTCAGAATACATATTACTTTCTGCAGCTTAGGATATCCTTGATTCAGAATACATGTGCTTTGTTGTACGGTAGTTGACCTTGCAAAAGATGTGTTTGAATTATGGTGTTTTTAGGTTCACATGTGATTCTTTGGTTTATGTGTGCTGATTATATGAGTGCTTTACAGCCTGGACAATCTTCTTTGCCTTCCTCATTTGTCTGTCTGTGTAAGCATAACGTGCTTCTCTTGCTGAAACTAGTTTAGCCATTTCTGGTATAAAGTTGGAAAAGCTTTTTCCTCCTAAACACTCTTTGCCTGAAATGGAAACTCTAGATTTGACCTTACATGTTGTCTCTTAAGCATGCCTTTATCTTGTAAACTGTGATCAAGTTGATTTGTCAAATCGGTGACAGTTTTAGGACTGCTATAGGGTAGCTTTTGAGTTGTTTAACACGTGCTTCCTTGCTGTCATATGCTACTGATTTATCTTGTCTATATAAGGGAGTCTAAAGCAGTTTTGACTCCTTGGTTGAGTGGAAAACTATTTGGTGAGAGATATTCTTTTCGGTTTATTCTTTTAGAGCACATAAACTGTGTTGTTTTCTCTCTTCTCTTCTCTTCTCTTCCCTTTCTGTGTCTTTTGTTGCTCTTTGCTGTGCATAAAATCCATGGATTCATAATCATAAAAACTGTTTTTCAAAACTCATATGCATCATTGCATAGTGCATTCCATTGAGATAGGTATGGAGATGCTCAACCCGAAGAAGTAGATCAAGAAGATTTAACTTGAAAGTAGTTAAGATCTGAGTTGATGCTTCTAGATATTTTCTAAGGTGTAAACACATAAGTCAAGTAGTGTAGCTCTGTCTAGAACTGGTAGTCAGACTAGTTAGGATAGCATACGGGCTATGTATCCCCAGAGTACGAGAAACTTGTAATTGTGTGTGTTACTTGATAGTGGAAAGTTTTGTCCCTCAAGAGTTAGGGACACGCAGTTTTAATCCTGGTTGTAGGATTTATGCGTTAACAAAAATATCTTTGTGTCATTCTTTACTTTCTGTCTTTACTATTCAAACACTCGTATCTTGTATTTCGGGATATGTTACAATTATGCTATCCTCGAGAATAGATTAAGCGAAAAAGTGGTAAAATGCATATTCACCCCCCCCCCCTCTAGGACCTTCAAGTGGTATCAGAGCGGCCACTAGCCTTTGCTAGTGAGATCCTCTGAGGGGCCAGAAATGGAATGTGAAAAAGGTTTATCCATAAATGTTCCTCCCTTTTTCGATGGACATGATTTTTCACAATGGAAAATCATGATGAGTGCCTTCCTCTCCTACCAAGATGATGGTATGTTGTGACAAGTTGTGGAGGAAGGCTGGACACATCCCACAAAACCAAATGGCGATGGATCAAATCAGAAAATTTCAAAGCCAAGGTTCGAATGGGAAAAAGCCGACAAGGACTTAGCTAGAGCAAACATCAAAGCTCTAAGTTGTCTCTTCAATGCCGTATCCGAAGCAGAACGTCAAAGGATTATTCATTGCTCTACTGCTAAGGAGGCATGGGATGTGCTCATCAATACTCATGAAGGTAACTCTCGCGTTAAGCAACAAAAACTTCAACGTCTTATTTATGAGTTTGAATGTTTAATCATGAGTGAAAAAGAGTCTATTGATGATTTCTATGGTCGTGTACTTAATATAACAAATCAATGTCGTAGTTTAGGTGAGGCCATAGAATCAAAGAAAATTGTTAGGAAATTCTTGAATGCTTTACATCCTTTCTTTGACTCAAAAATGAATGCTATTGACGAGGCTCATGATCTAGACACTTATCCTCTAGAAGAACTTGTTGGTAATTTGAAAACTTATGAGACACTCAAGAAAAAGCCTATAAATGAGAAATCTATTGCTCTAAGTTCGGTTAAAATTGAGGATAAGAAGGTGCTTGAAAATGAAGATGATAGAGATGATGAGTTTGCCTTCTTAACCAAACAATTTGAAAAATTCCTAAGGAACTCAAAAAGGAAACCTTTCAATTCTAACCGGAACTTCTCTAAAGGATCTAGCTCTAAGTTTTTTAGAAACAAGGATTCACGTAGAGATCGGGATACAAGGCCCTCTTCTATCCCAAGAATGGACAATAAATGTTTTGAGTGTAATGGAGTGGGACACAAGGCTGTTGACTGTGCTAATAGGAAAAATAAATCTCACAAAAGTACTAAAAGTAACTTGGAGTGATAGTGATTCCAATCAAAATTCTGAATCCGAATTAGAAGAAGATGAAAAAGTTGCTTTTGTCACCCAAGTCACATTAGATGAGTCTCTTGAAGACAAGGATTCTGATGACGAAGGTCATGATATGTATGTACGTTTGTGTAAAGCCTCTAAGTCTATGCTTGCTAAAAATGAAGTTCTAACTAATGAACTATCATTGAGTAAGGAGACACATTCTAGGTTACAAGAGAAGTACATATCCCAGAAAGCTGAATGGAGTTCTACCAAAACTCAACTAGAAGAACAAGTAAATTTCCTCAAATGAGAACTGGACCGTCAATCTTCCTCGATAATTGTGCTTACTGCTGAGAAGTTGAAGCTTGAAGAATCTTTGCTGGACGCCAAGAACCAGTTTGCAAAATTCTCCATCGGCTCGGAGAAGCTATCCCAAATCTGTGGGATGGGAAGACTGGATGGCAGTAGGAAGGGTTTGGGGTTTGAGGATGATGGTAAACCCAAAGGCTCGGGGAAGACTACATTTGTAAAAAGCACCAGTTCGGTGTTGGGAAAGCCTCCACCTCAACCAGAGATCAATGCTCTTGAAACTTCCAAGGTTTCCAAGCTCAAGAAAGCCCACAAATCAGATGCTTTCACTGTGGGAACAGTGTACACATTCAACGGTACTGTTACAAGCTAAGAAGGAACCCTGTACCGGCAAAGATTTCACAGAAAAATGATCTGCTCATCCATTTTCAGAAATCACTCGACGAACTAACCAGGATTGCACAGTCCCTTGCCATCCCAAAGCAGAAGAACAAGCCAGTCACCTCAAACTGGGTCAGGAAATCTATTCAAGAAACTAGGGATACCAGAAGCGTCATCTCTCCCAAGGGAATCTGGTGTCAAGAAGAAACAAGAAGATGTCATTTGTTTCCTCTCAAGAGTAAAAACCTCGCCCACTGTTGCAAGGAAGGTCATAGCTGTGTGTAATGTCGCCTTAACCGCCCTTTTCTACCAGAAAGTCTGACTCTTGGTACATGGACAGTGGCTGCTCGAAGCACATGACTAGTGACTGGAAATGGCTCACCTCCATGGATGATATTCACCCAGTTGGTGATGTCATGTTCGGTGATGGAGCCAAAGCTGAGATTATTGGAAGTGGGACGGTTGACACTCCTGGTCTCCCGGGCTTGAAGAATGTTCTGCTGGTGGCAAGTTTAGAAGTTTGCTTGCTGAGTGTGTGTCAGATTGTCGATGAGTATGAGACGGTAACATTTAACACGTCTCAATGCATTGTCCTTGATGGGAAAGGAAGATGCGTGATGAAAGGCGAAAGATCTATGGATAATTGCTATTGTGTTCGTGCCAACAAGAGGTTGGAACCTGAAATCAGCTTTCGGTTATTGTCACAAGAAAGCTTGCTTGATCTATGGCATATGAGGATGTGCCATCTCAATCATCAAGATGTGGTGAAGCTGTCTTCAAAGGATGGAGCTCGAGGATTGCCCAAACTGACTGGGAGGGCAGCACGTATGTGTGGAGACTGCAAGATAGGTAAGCTATCCTGAACATCTCATCCTGTTTTAAATGCTAAGCCAACTTCTAATGCTCTTGAATTGCTTCATCTAGATCTAGTAGGCCTTGTTGAAACTGAAAGTATTGCTAAGAAGAAATATGTGCCTGTTGTGGTTGATGATTTCGCTAGATTCACATGGGTTATGTTCTTAAGTGATAAAACTCAAGGTCAAACTTTTGGGAAGTTTTTAGAATAAAAGGTTTCTGAAAACAAACGCATAATAAGAATTAGGTCGGAACATGGAACCGAATTTGAGAATTCTTTATTTGCTGAGTATTGTGAAGAGAATAGTGTGCACCATGAGTTTTCTGCCCCCATCACACCACAATAAAATGGGATATTAGAAAGAAAGAATAGAGTCTTGGTTGAGATGAGGAGGGTAATGCTTAGTTCAGCTGACTTACCTCACATGTTTTGGGCCGAAGTAATTTTCAATGCTTGTTATACACTTAACTGTGTGATCTTTAGGCCAGGTACTAGTAAAATACCGTACGAACTCTGGAAGGGTAAGAAGCCGAATATCTTACATTTAAAAGCATTCGGTAGCCCCTGCTTCATCTATAGAAATCGTGAGTATTTGACAAAGTTTGATGCTAAATGTGATTGAGGTGTTTTTCTAGGCTATGCGTTGAATAGTCATGCTTACCGTGTCTATAATATATGAACTTGCAAAGTTATAGAAACGGTAAATGTGGCTATCAATAACTCTCTTGTGTCCTCTCACAACCATTCTTCATGAAATGTGCATGATGAGGATATGAGTACTGAGACGTCTCCCACATCTGCTAAGACTCCTATTGATGAACAGAACCCCATACCTGATGAAGTATCCTCGGATACAGAATCTCACACTGAAGGTGCCGGGATAGATCAGACTCTGGCTATCAAGAAGTCACATCGCATTGGGAAACGTCAAGTTCAAAAGGATCACTCTCCCTCGGATGTGATAGGCACGGTTGATGAACCAAGGAAGACCCGGAGTAAGTCAAACATGCTTGTGAGTAATCTTGTTACTTTCAAAAGTTTTCTTACAATGCATAGGCTAGCTATCAATCGAATTGCATGCTATGGTTTTGTTTCAAATGTTGAACCTAAGAGCATTAAATATGCATTGAAAGACTCGGATTGGATTGTAGCTATGCAAGATGAACTTAATCAATTTGAGAAAAGCAAAGTTTGGCATTTGGTTTGTAGACCTAAGGATAAGAAAGTAATAGGAACAAGATGGGTTTTCAAAAACAAGACGGATGAAAAGGGAGTTATTACTAGAAACAAGGCTAGATTGGTTGTGAAAGGTTATTCCGAAATAGAAGGCCTAGATTTTGATGAAACATTTGCTCCCGTAGCTAGACTTGAATCCGTTAGACTTCTCTTGGCTATTGCTTGCTTTCTAAAATTTGATCTCTTTCAAATGGATGTTAAAAGTGCTTTCTTAAATGGAATTTTGAAAGAAGAAGTTTATGTGGAACAACCTCCAGAATTCCAGAGCTCTAGCTATCCCGATCATGTTTACAGATTAGACAAAGCTCTATATGGTTTAAAGCAAGCTCTTAGAGCTTGGTATGAAAAATTGTCTACACATTTGATTGACCATGGGTATGTGCGAGGTTCTATTGACAAGACCATGTTTGTTAAGAGGGTTTCCCAATATATGTAGATGATGTGGTGTTTGGTTCCACCTCTCAAAAACTTGTTGAGGAGTTTGTCACTCTAATGAAGCAAGAATTTGAAATGAGTCTTTGTGGTAAGCTAAGCTTCTTCCTTGGACTACAATTTCAGCAAAGGAAAGATGGTTTGTTCATTTCACAGGAAAAGTATGCAAAGGACTTAGTGAAGAAGTTTGGGATGGAAGGTGCCTCTCCCATATGAAATCTCATGGGAACCTCATGCAGAATCAGTGCTGATTTGGAAGGCATCAATGCTGATCAAACCCTCTATAGAAGCATGATTGGGAGCCTACTCTACCTCACAGCCAGCAGACCTGATATCTCCTTTAGTGTGGGTGTTTGTGTTCGGTATCAAGCCAACCCCAAGGAATCCCATGTGAAGGCTGTCAAACGTATCATTCGATACATCTCAGGAACGTGTGCCTTTGGAATTCTGTATACAATGGATACTAACACTGAGATTGCAAGGTACTCGGACTCGGATTAGGCTATGGATGCCACGGATAGGAAGAGCACCTCGGGAGGTTGCTTCTTTGTTGGAAACAATTTGGTGTCGTGGCATAGCAAGAAGCAGAATTTCGTATCCTTGTCCACTGCCCAAGCAGAGTACATTGCTGTAGGGAGCTGTTGTACACAACTTCTTTGGATGAAGCATATGCTAAGCGACTACGGATTTGAGCAAGGTATTCTATCCCTGTTTTGTGATAACACCTCTGCAATCAATATTTCAAAGAATCATGTGTTGCATTCTAGGACCAAGCATATAGAGATTAGATATCACTTCATTCGAAACTTGGTCAAAGATAATCAGCTTGAAATGACATTTATTCCAACTGAATAACAATTGGCTGATTTGTTCACTAAGCCTTTGGACAATCTGAGGTTTGAAAGTCTTAAGAAGGCTATTGGTGTATGCACCATCACTTGAAATATCTCATTCACTGGTCTAAATTTATTTTTCAGCACTTTCCTTTATGAAATAATTTTCCGAAAATAATTGTTGGCTCACGCTGGGATACGAGTATATGGATGCATCCCTGGAAATATTTCTGAACTTGATCTAAAGTGTTGTGTTCTTATTTCATATTTCTTGATAAACACTTGCTGCATCTTTCACTTGTGTATATGCATCTATGCCCTTAAGAATGTTAGTGCTTGTGGTCTAAATCATTCTTGGAATTAGAAAGAATCTTTGCGCACAAAGGTTACTCTTGTGGGGTGTACACAGTTTGAGCTAAAAAACTGAGATGAGTTGAACTGGTTACTGAAGAACTAAAATGTGAAAATCTGGTGATTATTGATGAATGAACAAAGTAAATGAATGGGCTAGTCTTTTGCTGGGTGCACCTTAATCAGAACCAGTAGGGATCCCTGAGATGTTATCTATCCTTCGATGGGTTCGGACTAGTTATCCACTGAGTGTCCTTGAAACACACATTATTCTTTCGAGCATTCCGCTCAGGACATAACGATAACTACTCTGCTACATGGATCTATGAGGACGTATTTCTCAGATGAGTTCTTGGCCAAATTTAAAAATGATGGCAAAAATGCCTTGAATTTAAGTGACAACGGCCAAAGGCCAAGTTGGGACAAAGTCCTTGATATGCTGAAATTCCAGAACTTTCAAAAGGTTGTGACAAAGTCACATGGTTACTCTTAATGACCTCATTTCATTTGATGCTCCAAACTTGTACTCCCTTAGATTGAACTTTCCACACACACACTCTTATGGTTCCAAGGATTGATTTTACATAACATAGCATTGATGTTACTTTATAGTCATATATTCATGTGAAAAATTTGAGCCATCAAGACATATGAAAATTAGTTGTCACATTTTTGTGAGTCATGCTTAAATTTTTCTGATGTCTGAGATTTTACTGACTGTTTCCATCCCAGGGTTCATGCTGACAGGCTGTACAAATTTCCTGAAATCAATTTTTTGTGTGTTTTCTTTATGCACCACGTGAGGGGGAGTTGTCAATGTGCTAGTGGGTACATCGGTACCTTCTATTATTCAGGGTATCCCAAATATCCCAATGGATATTAGAGGTATACGTGCATGGTAGTCTTTTATATGCTTTTGATGAGTCTTTCTAGGTTGCATGTGTGCTTTTCCTAGGGATAGGACACTGTTACTCTTTATTGCTGACTTGACTACACAGGAATTTAAAAGTGGAGATTATGTGTTTAAGAAGAGAAAATTCTTGGTTCAAGGACTCTCGAGTAGAGTTGGTCTCGATTCCGCTGCCCTTTTCTCTCTCTTTGGTTTGTTTCACTTCCGTTTCTCTCCTCTTTATCTTCACTAAATGGTCCGGATCAGAAACGGCAAGAAGAATAACTCCTCATCTCAAACCGCCAAGTTATCAAACTCTCCCATGGCCAATATTGATCCGTTCATCCCTGAAGAAGTGATTCTTCTTCCTCCTCCTCCTACTCGGAAAACTCCACCAAGCCCAGCCACTGGAAGTAAACGGCCCCCTTTGGTACTACCAACAGTCACTACCACCTACCAGCGCCACCGGCGAACTCCTAAAGGCTCCGTCAAGCAAGCAAAGGAGCCTAAGTCTGTGCCATCCGCCTCTATGGTCTCATATCCACCACCATCTCAGCCTCAGGTCACTGTGGAACCAGATCTACCTCCTCCTCCATCGGCATTCCCCGTTGTTGCACCTCCTTCACCAGCATCCCCCGTTGCTGCTTCTCCACCATCAACATCCCCTGTTGTTGTACCTCGTTCATCGGCGTCCCCAGCTGCTACTGCTTCTCACAGTCTCTCCTCGGATGCTCCTCTAGGGAAACATAAGCATTCGGCCATGACCACCATTTACTCGTCTGGATCTTCTCCGGCTTCTTCTTCTTCTGAACCCAAGGGTAGATGGATTACCCGTTCCAAAGCTAGGGCACCGGCTGCATCTACTCCTCTCACTTCAAAGGGCAAGTCTGTGGCAACAAAGTCAAAATCCAAATCTCCTCTGAAGCCTCGTCTGGGTGACTCTCCTTCACTCCCTCCAATGTCTCATTTTATCTCCACTAATGCTTATAGTTTGTTTGGGTACATCACTGTGAATCGCCCCATAGTTGCGGAACGACCTATCGATTTCTCCTCCATGCACCTTACTTTTCTCTCTCTTGTCTCCCGTCTGGGATGGGTAACGGCGTTGAGCTGCCTGGCCTAAGTACAATCGTACCTTAGTGCAAGAGTTTTATGCCAACTTCCCTGAGACAGTCTCTGCTGAAGTTCGTCTCCGGTCCAAGCAACAAGTATGTGTTAATGTTCGTGGTATTGAAGTCAACTATTCTCCTTCCGGGATACGTCGTGCCTTGTCTCTCCCACTCACAGCTGATGGCGTTCTGCAAAGCTATACTGCGTACTCAACCTCTCTCACGATTCAAGACTTAGCTCCTCGCTTATACTCCTCTCCTCCTCTGGAACCAGTCCTTGGCACATTCCTCTCAAGCCGGTTTATGACTGAGTGGTTCAAAGCCTTGAGTTTCTTAGTTCGCACTCTGTTCCACCCAGCCTCATAGACAAGCAAGATTCCCCACAAGCAAGCTGTACTAATGGCGTATCTGAGTCACGACCCTCTTCGCCCAGTCATCCCTGCGGAGCATTTCATGTTCCAAGTTATCAGGACCGCTGGTGTAAGCCACCGCAACTCACTTGGCAAGGCATTAGTGTTTCCTTGCCTCATCACCAAGCTTTGCGGTGATGCCGGGGTTCCTCTTTGGGAAGGCGACGTCCTTGGTCCAGAACTCTGTTTGGTGGATGCTCTTACCATCAATAAATCTGCACATCAATCGAATGAGTATGTAGAGCCAATGGACCAGCAGTTCTGAAAGGACCCAACCCCGATTTAGTTTCCTAATCCGGAATCAAACCCCTCCTGAAAACGTGAACCAACAAAAACCATCAAAATTTCGGCAGAGTAACGCTACTAACGCGGAATTGCCATTACCTGCACCCGGAAAATACACTTCATCCTATGCCACAAAAATCAAACCGTGGGCACCAATCCCATCCGGATTTCTCAATATATCAACAATAATGTAAAGTAATAAATATAACTATACTTAACAGAAATCCGGGGAAAATCGTATGAAAATATACATCAGAATACTCAGAGCGACTTCTAATATAGATATACAAATAGTAGGCCAAACTAAGAACCTACCATAAAAGAAACATCGCTCGAATACTATGCCTCCGACCATGACGTGCGACACCAGAGTCCGAACTGCAAACTGGGCACGGAAACTGAAAAGCCCAGGGGAAAGGCAAATAAAAACGTTAGAGTGAGTGGACGAAAATAAACATATGCCTTTCACCAGTTTATATACATACTCAATGTAAAATAATGCGAGTTCAGAAAGTATATATGGAGGTTGCCAAGCGAATCTCTCAAGCCCGACGGTCAGGTGAATCGCTCAAACCCGACGGTGATAAGCCACGGGAATCTCTCAACCCCGGCGGCATACAGGGGAATCTCTCAACCCTGTCCAGAGGAATCTCTCAACTCTGGTCCAGAGGAATCTCTCAACTCTGGCGGACTACCGGTGATTAGCCGAGTAGCCGAAACATCGATACAGTAATGCCATCACCAATAAATATAAAATAATACCTCCGAAAATAACATATATCTCAACGTCGTATAAAGTAAATACGGAAATTCATGAAAAATCACGAACTCGCAAACAACTGTGAAAATATAAAAATGTCCGCTCACAGGTGAGCGTAACGCAGTTCACGTTAATCCCGTGATCCGGCGGAAAATCCCTCGCCAAACGAACGATCACGAACCCCTGAATAATCATAAAATCCATTTCTCAAAATCATAACTCAGTACTTCGAATCATATCACGAGAAACAACCATTCTCAGAAACACATAATTCAATAACGACAACTTGTCGAAAATCCGATAATCACACCTCAAAACCTCACTATAATTTTCGATGCTCAAATCGAAAAACAAACCTCACCACTGCGATCGGGGCGCGATTCCGAGTGAAATAACATATAACTCGTCGAAAACCCCGAAAAGTTAACCTTGACCGTCGTTGACCACCGCCAGCAGCGGCGGCGCCACCCAAACTGAAAAATTCTCCGGCGAACCAAGTCCTATTCCACTCAAAATCATCCAACAAACAACTTTCATAACTACACCAAAGATCAATTCAAACTCTAACTAGCTCAATTTCAAGCAAAACCGAAATCCTACACAAATTTCAATCCATGAATTCTCCATGCACAAGAAGAATTGAAGCACCATACCTATATGGTTAGATTCATGGTGATGAGAGCTTCAAAACCCAGTACTTCTTGTAGCTCAAATCGGCCGGAATAGGAACCACCCTAAAACCCCAAATTTTACAAACTTTGGCCGGAAATTTCTCTCTCCACCGTCAACCTCGCCGTGAACGGTGGCCGGCAACACCACGGGGAGGCCAGGCCAAGTCGAAAGGGACCAACCCCGTGCCTTGGGGTGGCCGGACGGCAGCTCGCCGCCGGCGAGCCGTGGTGCACCATCGTGCTCCTTCTCCTCCACCGAGTTGACTCGGTCAACCATTCAATGCAAACTTTGACTTTCCTGAAATAGAAGCCCATTTAAATACTTTCTTAAAATGGAAACTCCCAAACACACTTTTCGATAAACTTCGAATACCCGTAACTTTCGTATCGTAATTCCGATTTCAACAATTCTCGCGTCAACAAACTCATCTCGACATGTTCTTCAATTTCCACCCGAAGTCAAACACTTCGACAAATCCGATAAAAATTCAACGGTTCAATCCATCACAAGCTTATCTGATTAAATAATCAACGGTCGAAAATATTCGTAACTTAATCCTCGTAACTCAGAAAAATCCTCCGGAAGTTCCCACAAGCTCGAAATTAAATTCTCTACAACTTTCACGAAGGATCCGAAATCAGATTCTCGCCCGGTAATTTAGTCGCTAAGGAAGCCGCCATATTAGCAGATTATGTCGAAATCACGACAATTTGCGAAACTCGCAAATCAAGTCGATAACCATACCAATTTCAATTCGGGTCGATCACGGTCCAAAATGGATCACAATCACAATTCGGATGGACTCGAACACAAACGGATAAAGTCGACAATATACCAAAATTTCAAATATTCATATTATATTCCTCGGTCGTCCAAATAATGATCCGGAACCGCCCACGAACTTGAAATCACATGTACAACAACTCTCGAGAAGAGACTCAACTCAAATTCTTGGCCAATAATTTAGTCGTGATCAAAACTGGCGATTCAATCATCTATCGAAAATCTGCGATTACGCATAACCTCATGAATTAAGCTGATTCCACTGCTGATTCTGTTCCGAGTCGTCACAAGTTCTTGAAGGCAGCAGTACAATCAATGCTCACCTTTGCAATACAGAACCTCAAGGAGCACCTAGTGAAGCAGTTTGAGAAGTTTAAATCCGAAATCTCCGTTCTTGTCTCAAGTCCAGCTGGCTCAGTTCCTGCTCTAGAGCCCACCGTCTCCTCCCCTCCTGAGGACAGCACTGCGGGTTTGTCTCCTTCAGACTCCAGTGCAACCATCCACCTGGGGGAGATTGGTGCTGAGGATGATGAAGCTCTGGGTGATGCCGTTTAAGCAGCTGCTCTCTCTCTCTCTACCTTTGACGATCTTTTGTTTCTGGTTTCTTTGGAAATCTTGGTTTTGGTTTTGTGATCTGTCCTTGAACAATGTTAACTTTAACTGTGGTTTTTCTTATGTAAACTGTGGCTTGCCCTTTGTCTTTCCTAGACAAAAAGGGGGAGAACTAACTAACTGGACAGGTACTTATGGGGAGAACTAACTGTCTGGGATAGGTACATGTGTTCCTATCATGGTAAACCAGTCAGGGGGAGTACTGAACTAATTAGTTCAAGTGCTATGGATACTTTGTGCTGCATATGTGGTTTTTTTTTGTTAAGTCTTTTTGATGCAGGCACTCTTTGAAGATTGTGTTTTGTCAAGGAATGCCAAAGGGGGAGATTGAAGACATACTTATGTTGGTTATTCCTTGAACTGGACAAAACACAATAGATTGAAGATGTTGGTATTGTGTTGCTTTTGTACTCGTTTTGGTTACTGTTTGGGGTAAATTTCTGGGTTTTATGGTTTCCCTTTGTGTTGGTGCTTAAAAGAATTTCTGGGCTTTTCTGGGTGCGTGGCGAAGAACAACTTCGAGTTCTTGAGGTTTTTGATGTTTTTTGGGTTTTGCAAAAAGTGGGTAATTGATTTTGCTGGAGGATTGGGGTTGCGGCAGTCTACGCGTTCGCCATTTGGCTTATGCCCCGTTTGCTTTTCTCTTAGGACCCTGGAATTGGTAGCTGTATCCAATGACGAGTCTCTTTCGCCAACCCCTAAGTTTCGTATAGGGTCCCGTGGTTCATCGTATAGTGTTTCGGACTCCTCGTCCGATAGCATACTGAGCGTCTCCCCACTATCCGTTAACGCCAGTAGTGCTTTGCATAGGTCGTCAGTGCCAAATATGAAGGCATACTTATGTTGGCTATTCCTTGAACTGGACAAAACACAATAGCTTGAAGGAACATCAATGAAGAGATTGAAGATGTTGGCATTACCTATCTATCTCAATGGACAAACAGATTGATCATTCATATGCATAACATGTTTTTTCATTTAGGATAGCACCTGATACATGCATCCCTGATATTCTGCTGTTATTCTAGAACGTGTTCATATATGACATTCTGCAGCTTAGGTTATCTTTGATTTAGAATACATGTGACTTTCTGCAGCTTAGATTATCCTTGATTCAGAATACATGTACTTTGTTGTACGGTAGTTGACCTTGCAAAAGATGTGTTTGAATTATGGTGCTTTTAGGTTTACATGTGATTCTTTGGTTTGTGTGTGCTGATTATATGAGTGCTTTACAGCCTGGACAGTCTTCTTTGCCTTCCTCATTTGTCTGTCTATGTAAGCATAACGTGCTCCTCTTACTGAAACTAGTTTAGCCATTTTTGGTATAAAGTTGGAAAAACTTTTCCCTCCTAAACACTTTTTGCCTGAAACTCTAGATTTGACCTTACATGTTGTCTCTTAAGCATGCATTTATCTTGTAAACTGTGATCAAGTTGATTTGTCAAATCGGTGACAGTTTTAGGACTGCTATAGGGTAGCTTTTGAGTTGTTTAGCACGTGCTTCCTTGCTGTCATATGCTACTGATTTATCTTGCCTATATAAGGGAGTCTAAAGCAGTTTTGACTCCTTGGTTGAGTGGAAAACTATTAGGTGAGAGATATTTTTTTCGGGTTATTCTTTGAGAGCACATAAACTGTGTTGTTTTCTCTCTTCTCTTCTCTTCCTTTTCTGTGTCTTTTGTTGCTCTTTGCTGTGCATAAAAGCCATGGATTCACAATCATAAAAACTATTTTTTAAAACCCATATGCATCATTTCATAGTGCATTCCATTGAGATAGGTATGGAGATGCTCAACCCGAAGAAGTAGATCAAGAAGATTTAACTTGAAAGTAGTTAAGATCTGAGTTGATGCATCTAGATATTTTCTAAGGTGTAAACACATAAGTCAAGTAGTGTAGCTCTGTTTAGAACTGGTAGTCAGACTAGTTAGGATAGCATACGGGTTATGTATCCCCAGAGTACGAAAAGCTTGTAATTGTGTGTGTTACTTGATAGTGGAAAGTTTTGTCCCTCAAGAGTTAGGGGCATGCAGTTTTAATCCTGGTTGTAAGATTTCTGTGTTAACAAAAACATTTTTGTGTCATTCTTTACTTTCTGTCTTTACTGTTCAAACACTCGTATCTTTTATTTCGGGATAGGTTGCAATTATGTTATCCTCAAGAATAGATTAAGCGAAAAAGTGGTAAAAGGCCTATTCAGCCCCCCCCCCCCCTCTAGGAGCTTCAGAATATGAAGCTGAGTGGATTGATGGTTGGGTGGTCCGAGCAGTTAGGTGCTTCCATAGTGCCGAGCGGTGAGGCGTTTTCTTCTTCCGGGGGTTCAGATGGATATGCTGTTCTCCCATGCGGTGAACGGGCGTCTGGGGCTGCCCTTCCCGTGCTTCCTCAGGGCGGGTCCGTGTTATGGCGACTAGCGGACGACTAAGTTATGCAGGAGCCAGAGGGGTCCCCATCGGTGTGCGAGATCGAGCGGTGATACCAGGACTACCATATCCCTCGTACGGTGAAGCTAAGGGCCCTCCGTCAGGGCGAGTCGTTCACACGCCCCCCGCACGGCTATGTGTGCGTGAGCGAGTTTCAGCTGAAGGCAGGGCTGAAGCTTCCCCTCCATCAATTCTTCTAGTATGCGCTCGCCCTGTTCAATATCACCTTAGGCCAATGCGGGCCGACGTTGACGCGTGTGCTGATTGCCTTCCACAACATCTAGAACCTGAGTGGGCTACAATTCCCCCCACGGGCGGAGATCGAGCATTTCTTCCGTTTAAAGTATTCTCCTCGTATGAAGGATAAGGGTACGATGACAGTCGAGCCCCAAACGAAGTGATGGTTAACGGAGCCCCCTTCCTCTTCCACAGCCTGGCGTAGGTATCATTCCCTTGTTGGAGGCGAGTGGGAGTTCGACAAACCGGATGGTGCTCTATCGCGCTAGCGTAATCAAATTCACAGTGTCCCCGAGTCTTTTCAACCGCTAGGTGTGGTGTTGGAGTTTCGACTAACTGTGTTTGCTGTGTTTGAAGTTTGTATTCGTGCTTGCTAATACGTTTGTGCTTTTGTAGACCAAAGTTTGTATCCTCTCACCCGTTTGGAGGAAAAGCGGTTGACGCGTATTAAGTTTGCCTTCGACCCCCACCCGGACGCGCGAAACTTCTGGGCAGCCAATCACTGGGAACTCGCCGAGTGTTGTGGTCTTTTGCGCCCCCCTGGTATGTGTCTTTCCTGTTCAATGCGTTTGTTTATGTCGTTTGTGTGGGTTGTCGGGCTAAACCTTGTGTATATTTTTGTTGCAACTAAGATGAAGAAGTCCAGATCCTCCACCAAGCAGGACGTTGCCCACCAACGCATGTTGGTGCTCATGGAGAGGGCCCGACATGCCCGTATGGTCGTCGAGGATGCAAGCGGTCAACTGGTGCAGGGTGACACTCCTCAGGGCGTGCTGCACCCTCCTAACTGCAATGAGTATCTTGACCCGGTACCGGAGGGGGATGAGGAGGTCCAAGCCGTGGGCACGGCTATTAGAGTCTCGGCCGTTATCCCTGAGGGGCGGGCTGAAGAAGTTGCCCCTGATACACAAAAGGGAGAAGGCGAGCAGGCCCGAAGGGAGCGCCTCCGACAGGAGAAGGAGACGCGCTGTAAGGAGCACAACGAGCATCCTGTCGAGCGCGTGGACAGGCGTGCGAGCCAGGGCAAGTCCCCCTCCACCCATACGGGCTCCTCCAAGAGTTCGTTCGAGATCTCCCCCATCCGTCAGCCTGGACAAGCGGATGCGCGTCGGTCTCAGGCCTCGGTGAGGATACTGGATAGCCAAGGCACTTCTAGCCGTCCGTTGAAGTGCTCCCGAGGTCCGTCCGCCGAGGCCTCCCCTGCCGTTACTGTTGCGATAGCGGGCGAGACGGTGCTTTCCTCGGAGTTCATTGCCGATATCCAGAGCTCCATGGGTGCGGGTATTGAGTCCCTTCAAAAGTGGCGTCAGCTGGGCGCCGATCCGAGCGAATCCCTTAGTGCGGCGTTTGATACCTGCACGCAGCTCCAGCATCAACTCTTCCTCATCAAAGGGCTTGAAGGATCGATGCTACAGACCATCATGCTCTCAAAGGCGAAGGCCAAGAACCGGCGTCTGCAGACCGATGTGGGCAAGCTGCAGCAGGCTCTGACCAAGCCCACCGACATAGCCAATCGAAAGATCGCCCGAGTAAACGAGCTTGTGTGTGAGGCCGATGAGCTAAGAAAGGACCTGGGGGAAGTGCAATCTGGGGTTGCCATCCTGGAGACCAACCTTGCCACCCTCCGGTCGTCTAGTGGTGCGCGCATAGCGGAGCTGGAGCGCGTGGTTCCGGAGGCCCGAGCCCATGCGGTGATGGAGGAAGTCCATCAGAGAATTACGAAAGAAGCGGTGGCCGAGTATAAGGCATCTTCCGAGTTCGAAAAGGTCAGGGCTGACGCGGTCCAGGCTTTCAAGGATTCGGAAGAGTTTGAGGACTTGGTTGCTGCTAAGGCTAACGTCCAATGTGAGGACTTCTCTTCGCTCGTGCTTCCGTTTGTAAAGGTGGACGAGTTCGAGGCATGACAAGCCGATGAGGCTGAGAAGCTGAAGTGCTCACTTGAAGAGCCGGAAGTCGGGGCTCAAGCCGAGGGTGAGGTGCCGGTGCTGGAGAAGGGTGGGGTTGATGATGCTGCTAGCGCTAGCTAGTTATCTTGTATTTTCACTCTCTTTTGTTTTTGCTTCTCTTGCGCCTGCGTGCGTTTAGTGAATCAACTGTGTACAACTATTTTTGGGAAATATATCTAAGTACCTTTTGTTTCGTTTACATTGCTTGTCTGAATGCGTTTGATGTATACCTATATCGATACTGGCACAAAACAAAACATGTGATCGTACATATGCAAAAGATTACAAAACGTATCATTAGATGTAGGCGCGTTAGATTACAAAACGTGTGATCATGCTCAAACGCAGGTAGATAAACACTTAGTGGAAATATTTCCTTAGGTGTTGTGTGTTCCAGGGATTGCCTATCCTTCTTCCGAGCATTTCCTTGATGTAAAACGTACCCGGACTTACGACTGCGTCGATGACGTACGAACCATCCCATGACGGGCGTAATCCCTTGGGCTTCGTTTGAATTGCTTTCATGACCCAGTCCCCTAGTTGAAGCAGGCGCTCCTTCACACGCTGGTTGAATAGTCGAGCGACTCACTGCTTGTTTACGGTGTTGTGAAGATGTGTCGTGTCTCGTCTTTCTTCTAGGAGATCATTGTCGAGTCTAAGTCCTTCGCCATTGGTGTTGGGGTCGTAGTTTTCGATTCTTGGGCTCCTATATGTGAGCTCGAGTGGTAGTACGGCCCCCCTTTCGAATGTGAGGTTGAACGGGGTTTCTCATGTTGCTGCTATAGCTGTCGTTCAGATTGACCATAGTATTTCGGGGAGTAATTGATCTACGCATTTTATGCTTGATTATTAATGTCTTTCTCTCTGCATTTTGCTTTGTTATGAGTTTAGTAAATATGTTTCTAACTTATTTTATGTTTTTAGGTAGAAAATAAAGGTGGAACAATAAATGAGGCGTTTTGGAGCTAAAAGCGTGCTAAGGAGGAGGTTCCTAATTCCGGAAAAGAAATGATGAAGACATTTCTCCTGCGCGGTCTAGGAAAGCATGTTCTTGCTGAATTCATGGAGAATACTTGGGCCAAAATTGTGGAGACCATTCCAAGATGATATGGATATGATTTAAAGCCCAAAATGCGTGCAATTATATGGTATTTTCGGCTAAGGAAGAATTGGAGAGAAAGAAGCCCAAAAGAAGAAGATGGACCGAAAGTTAGAAATCCGGAAATCTGTCGATGCATATCAGCCCAATTCAACATGCCACCAAAATCAATTGAAAACGAATTTGGACACATGTGAGGCATGCTTAGAAATATATGGAAGTCTAGTTTCCAACCCCACTGGAATCATGCCATTACAATGTGTAGATATTCAGAAATCCCGGATTTAGTGGGTACAGGTCATTCTACCTAACAACCAACTTAAAATGGGCACTGAAAAGGAGGACTTTTGGCACAAATGATGCATAGCTGGAAAGCCCTGAAAGTCTATTTTCTAGTGCCGAAAGAATCACGCCATTTGAAATTGTGTAACGTCCGAAAAGTAGTTTTTAATACAGAAGGGTCAGATTTGACAGATTTCACAAGGTGGGAAGTTTCCTAATCTTCTTCTATATAAAGGGGAGCTCGACTTTTTCATGGAGGATCTCTGAATTTACTAGCAAAAGCTCTGCCAAAACACTTTCCCTCTCCTCCCAAAGCCAAAGGTCTACAAGGATCCACCTCCTCCATCATCACAAATCGTCTCCATCACCGACGCAACTCGAAGGCAAATACCTTGAGGGCTCTGTGCATCCATCTCCATTGAAGGGTCGTCGCATAACTTTTGTAGAGGGCAAATTCCCTTACAAAAAGTGTAACATGATTCCTTCTACTATTTCCTTGTATTTATCTTCGGTTTTTGATGGATTGGATGATTGTATTTTGGTTAAACACTCTTCGAATATGTTGTGTAATCTAACCTTGTGTTTATTTCTTTTAGCAAATCATGTGTGCTTATTGTATCAACTAAGTCGAAGGCAAATTCCTTGTCAAGTTGATAGATATGTCATAGGGCAAATTCCCGAAGCATGAAAACGAATCACATGTGAGCTAAAGACTTAGATACTTTTAGGTTGCATATAATATGACTTAGTGTAAAGAGTTGAGTGAAAAATTGAGATGATCACATGTAAATAGTAGATGTAGGTTTTATCTTGTAGGAAAATTAGTAAAAACAAATCTTGCACCCCCATAAACCAAACCTAGCATAGTTATGCATGCACCCTCAATCCCCGGTTAAGAACGATCCCTACTTATCAATGCTACATCAACAAAGAAGAGTTTTAATTGTATTCGTGTTTGATTAAGTGTTTAATTAAATGCTTGAAAAGATGAGTGCATGAGCTTGGTTGATTAAGTCGCACTCATTGTTGAATAGATGGTGCCTCTTTTCCAAGTTTATCTCCTTAACCCCTCGTGATGTATGGATTTCACCACCATACACCATAACCTAAGTGAAGTTATGGACATGAGGTTGAGGGCGGAGTCTACATTGGACTTGAGGGAGTTGTACATTTTCGAAAGTTTGGTTGAATGTCGGACATGGTGTCTAGAAACGGGTTATGACTGGTGACAGGATTTGGATCTAAGAAAGACTTGCAACATTGGAGTATATACCAAAGACTCGGTTGGTGGATGAATACTTATCTTTAAGTAAGAAATTCTCAACGCAATGGTGTCTAGAAGGTGACGGTTTCTATGACAGGTTTTGGATCCGAGATATCAAATCGGTCCTACCTCTCGTGGTCTCTCTCGCTAACTGGCCATTTCGTTGAGTTTGCCCAAAGAAGATAAGGACTAAGTCTACTTGCCATAGTTGGTTAGCCTCGGGTTGCTTTGTCGAAATTAGTCCTGCCTCTCGCGTTATCTCTATCCCTAACTGGCCATGTTTATCGATTGAACCAAGACCATTCGATTGAAAGTGTACACTTTATCGCGCGGGTCGCACGACCTTTGAACGACCTAAAGATCAAACGAATGTACTCTCTTCAAATCTAAAGCGCAACTCAATGAACCATACATGTACATAACCAACGAAATACTTGTACATTGCCAACGAAATTGTAAAGGCTTAACCACCCTGCATTTGTAGTTTGCATAACCCTCTGGCGGCTTTGTGATGTGTGGATTTCATCACCACACACCCTAACCTAAGTGAAGTTAGGGGCATGAGGCCAAGACAGTGGTCACGTTTGCATCATGAAATTAGCACGTAACTCTTGTGTTTTCTGCAGGTTCTAACGTTTTCTCTTATGCATTCACTCCATCTTTCACTTAGGACTTTTGCTTGATGCACTTTGAATGAAAGTTTGAATGAATTCTTGCATAAATTTCGTGGATTATGGTGTGCTTGCATCTTTTGAGTGCCAAATATGTATATGACATTTTTGACTTAGTAAATTATACAACTAACCCCTACAGGATACATGTACAAATGTACATAACTTGTTCTTAGTGACTTGCATTCATTTTAGGATGACCTAGAGCCTTTGCATTTCATCTAGTGTACAAAACCGTGGCAAGTGTATATAAACCAATAATCAAAATGTCATTTGTGAATATGTATGTAAATATGGTGTGTTTTGAATTCGTGTGACTTGTTTTTGTGTTTTGAGAAGCCCTTTTTGTGACTTCCAACGTTTTGATCAAGTATCTTGCATTCCTTGTGTATTATTTTGATACTAACACTTGATCCTGGTTGAATTTTAGACTTGTGAATGACCAAACCTTCTCCACGTGAAGTACAACTTCGTAACCGCACAGTGATCATTTCTACCAACGCAGTGGAAGACATTGACCGACCTATTGTTGAGGACGAAGTTGACTCACCGAGATCCCATCACTCAGAGCACGGTTTTGAGCAAGATCAAGAAGAGGAATTGAGGATGTTGGGACTTAATGGAAACAACAACAACAACAACAACAACAACAACAACAACAACAACGTTCCCAACAACAATGTGCTTCCCAACAATGGTGGAGGCAACAACATTGCAAGGTGAACTCTTCGCCAACAAACCTGCTCAACGGATTGGAGTGCTGGCCCCTCATGTATTCGATTTCCTGAACCTCAAGATGACAAGAAAGACATTGAGCTCAAGAGTGGATTTCTCCATCGCCTTCCAATCTTTCAAGGGATGGCGCATGAAGATCCTAACATGCATTTGAGGCAATTTCAGTTTGTCTGCTCGAGTATGAAGCCCACTGATGTAGATGATGAGCTTTTGAAGTTGAAGGCGTTTCCATTTACTCTGAAGGAGAGAGCTCAGACTTGGCTCATGGAACTTTCACCAAATCACATCAATACATGGAAGCAACTTGCAGATGCTTTCTTGAGCAAGTACTTTCCGGCCTCAAAGATCACTGTTCTGAGGAAGAAAATCACTGGAATCGCACAAGCTTCAGATGAGTCATTTGGGCAATACTATGATCACTTCAAAGTTATCTGCGCCACATGCCCTTCCCATGGTTTCTCTGAGACGAATTTGATGAACTATTTCTATGATGGACTAAAACCGATTGATCGAGAGCTTCTTGATGCTGCTGCAAATGGAGCCTTCATGGATTTAGATGAAGTACGTGCCCATGCACTCTTGGAGAACCGAGCTAACAATGATGCTCAATATGGGATGGCTCCAAGGAAGACTGTTGCAGAAGTGAGCTCAGCAAAGGTTGCTGCGGATGACAAGTATGACAAGCTTACTGATTTGATGGAGCAGATGATGGAACTTGAAGTGAAACGCCAAAAAGTGTCCCTTGGCCAATTATGTGGCGTTTGCCATTCTCAAGGACACTTAGGTGATCAATGTCTACCTTGGCCGAGCAACCACATGAAGAACAAGTCAATGCCATAGGTGGATATCAAAGAGGCCAACGTTACAACAATTACAACAATTTTGGCAATCGTGATCACCCTGGTTTCAAGTGGAGCAGTAATGAGGGATGTTTGAACCCTCCAGCACCTCAACAACAACAATACCAACGTCCCCAACAACATTACAATGCAAGGCCTCCAATGGCCCCAACGCCACAAGTACCTTTGCCTCCTCCGGTTCAGATTTTCACAAATCCGGATTATGATAAGATGATTGCTCAACTGTCTGCCTCCACTCAAGTACTTTTGGATGGACAAAAAGAAACAAAGGCAACGTTGAATGCACATGGTCAAGATATCAACGAGATAAAGAAGCAAATGGGCCAACTTGTGGACTTTATGGGACATATCAGAACCACTGGACAGCTTCCCTCTCAACCAACGCCACCTACTAGGAATGTGAGTGCGGTTACTACAAGGAGTGGGAAGGCTAGGTTTTGGAGATACCAAAGAAGGAAATGTCATCACCAGAACTTGATGTCGTTGTGGAGGAAATTTTTGAAGAAGATCCAGCTGCTGAAGAGCTAGAAAGAAAGAAGAAAGTGGCGCCACTTTTGCCACAACCATCACCATCACACTCGTCCCCAATCAAAGGTATTGACTCTACCCCTTCAAGTTTAGTTAATACTAATGCTTCATTTTCTCGTGCATCATTCCTACACAGGTTATCTAATCAAAGAAAGATGATCAATACGAGGAAATTCTGGACATCTTTCGGAAGGTGCAAGTGAATCTGCCCTTGATCGAGTGCATTAAGCAAGTTCCTATCTACGCCAAGTTCTTGAAAGAGCTATGCACCCAAAGGAGGCAAACGAGAGCGAAGGAGGTTGTGAAGGTGAATGCAACCGTTTCAGCGGTATTGCAACGTCGGCTACCCCCCAAATTGAAGGACCCTGGGAGCTTTAGTGTTCCTTGCGTGATTGGTGACACTAGATTCGAAGATGTCATGCTTGACTTGGGTGCATCCATCAACGTTATGCCCTACTATCTATATGCATCCATGGAGCTTGGTGAGCTTAAGCACGACAATGTCATCATTCAACTAGCCGACCGTTCTCACAAGTATCCAAGGGGATACGTTGAAGATGTTCTTGTGCAAGTCAACAACTTGATATTCCCTGCAGACTTTTACATTGTTGACATGGAGGAAAGTTCATTGAATACCACGCCACTTTTGCTTGGACGACCCTTCATGAGAACCGCAAGAACGAAGATAGATGTGTTTGAAGGTACATTCTCCATAGAAATTGATGGGGAGAGGATCGAGTTCAACATCCTTGACGCTATGAAGGTTCCTACTGCCACTGTCAACTTATGCATTTCGTTTGATTTAGTGGAAGATATGGCACAGCAGCACCTGGATACTATTAGAGAGGATGAGCTTGATATTGTACTTCAAGATGGAATTGGACTGACCTACACTAGGGATGAAGCCCTAGTTGACGTTTTGATTGAAGTTCTGGAGCCCAGAATTAGAGAAATGGCGTTGGCACTGAATGAAGCTGCCTTTGTGACGTCAAGACCTCCACCTATTCCATTGGTCTATGGCGAAAACAAGCTTGTTCCTTCCATCATTCAAGCACCAGAATTGGAACTCAAGGTGTTACTGGATCATTTGAAGTATGCTTACTTGGGTGACAACGAGACTTCACCGGTTATCATCTCTTCAACGTTGGAAGAGGAGCAAGAGGATAAGCTTGTTCGAATGCTTCAATAGTACAAGCCTGCCATTGGTTGGACCCTTGCGGACATCAAAGGTATCAACCCTGCAACTTGTGTTCATCGTATTTTACTTGAGGATGGCGCCAAGCCATCTCGTGAGGCTCAAAGAAGACTTCATCCACCAGTGATGGATGTTGTGAAGAAGGAAGTAGAAAACGTGGTAGCTGATCACCTCTCTAGGTTGATTGTTGAGAAGTCCAACGTTGAAATTGAAGAGACTTTTCCAGATGAGCAACTCTTCGGACTTCAGGTAAGTGTCTCTGAAACTCCATGGTATGCGGATATTGTTAACTACTTAGTTACCGGTGAGTTTCCATCATCTATGCATAAGGCTCAACGTGATAAGCTCAAGAGTAATGCTAAGTCTTTTATTTGGGATGAACCTTACTTGTGGAAACAATGTGCAGACTTAGTAATAAGGAGGTGTGTTCCAGATAGTGAGTTTGCATCTATTCTTGAGTTCTGTCATAATGGTGCATGTGGAGGACACTTTGGTTCACGAAAAACAGCCCTAAAGGTTTTGGATTGTGGTTTCTTTTGGCCTAACCTATTTCATGATTTTAATGACTTTTGTGCTAAGTGTGATAGGTGCCAACGATCTGAAAACCTTGGACCTCGAGATCAAATGCCACAACATTATGTCATTAATGTCGAAATTTTTGATGTCTGGGGCATTGATTTTATGGGACCTTTCCCTTCCTCTAATGGTTACATGTACATTTTACTCGTTGTTGATTATGTGTCGAAATGGGTGGAAGCAAAAGCCACCCGTACTAATGATTCGCGAGTTGTTGCAGATTTCCTCAAAACCAACATTTTCTCAAGATTTGGAATGCCGCGCGTTCTAATCAGCGATGGAGGGAGTCATTTTTGCAACAAGATAGTTGAGGCGTTGATGAAGAAGTATGGTGTCAATCACAGAATTTCTACCCCCTATCATCCACAAACAAATGGCATGGCGGAGGTATCAAATAGAGAAATCAAGAAGATCTTGGAGTGTACTATCAAGCCAAACCGCAAGGACTGGAGCCAGTGTTTGGATGATGCTTTGTGGGCGTATAGAACAGCATACAAGACTCCTATAGGAATGTCACCCTATCGACTTGTTTATGGGAAGTCTTGTCATCTTCCAGTGGAGTTAGAGCACAAAGCTTGGTGGGCGGTGAAGAAATTCAACATGGACAAGGACGAAGCTGGATTACATCGAAAATTGCAGCTATGTGAGTTAGAAGAAATCCGGAATGATGCGTTTGACAATGCTTGGATCTACAAGGAGAAAACAAAGATGTTTCATGACAAGGTGATCCGAAGGAAGGAGTTCGAGATTGGTCAACAAGTTCTCTTATTCAACTCTCGTCTCAAGCTTTTTCCGGGAAAGTTACGCTCAAGATGGATTGGCCCTTTCATTGTTATTGAAGTTTTCCCACATGGAGCTGTTTTAATCAAAATTCCTATATCCGGCAATGAGTTCAAAGTAAATGGTCATCGTTTGAAGCCGTACTATGCACATTTCAAAGAAGAAGTCATTGACGAAACAAGGCTCAACGATCCACCTACTACCACCACATGAAGAATACATCATGTCTAGGCTGAAAGACGTTAAAAAACAAGCGCTTGTTGAGAGGCAACCCAATGGAGGAGTCTTTAACAGATTTGCATTCTCTTCCCTTATCTCTTTTAATTTTCGTTACTTTTACATTTTTAGATAGATTTTCGTAAGTCCTAGCTTCCATGCTTGAATTCTATGACTTTACTTTGGTACATTGAGGACAATGTAGAGTTTAAATGTGGGAGAAGGGGTTTACAACTTTATTGAGTCATAAAATTGAAAATCGGGCGGACAATGGAACTTTCAGGCGGATGATGCCCTAAAAAAAACTTTTGAGTCATACTTAGTGTATTTTTGAGTCTTTTTGTTTAACTTAGTGTTTTAAAGAGTCTTAGGATGCCCTTAGTTAGTCAATGATGAAAATGAACAAAGAAAAGAACACATATGGCATTGGAAATCATTGAGAATGAATTCATGTGCTAATTGAGACATCTTTGAGTGTTATGACATGTAGTAGTTATGGTTTGCAAAACTTGGTACAGAAATTCGCATGTTAGAATAAAGTTTTGAATCATATGAGCCTTAAAGTGAGATTTTGAGCCTAAACACTAATGCTTTGAGAGTGAATTCGTGCATTACATATGATAGGTCTCAAAATCATTCATACACTCACTTGCCATAGATCTTAATGAACTAGAGAATGCTAGAACTTACTCATGTCGACTTGCAAAGCTTATAGTTGATACATACTCTGATTTTGGATGTGATTAAAGGCACTTAGGTATTCCACCACTTTGCCAAATTGCCATGTGTCCCATTTTGTGCGCACGAGTTGCGACACCCCTAGATGAACCCATTTGATAGCCTACATTAAGCCTTTCTTTCATTGCCATATGAATCTAAACACTTAAACTTAGTGTAGATTATCCATACAGCTTGTTCAAACACTTAAACACTTAAACACTTAGACTTGTTCAAACAGCTTGTTAAAGTAGAAATTGCCGAAAATAAATAAAAGAAAACAAAGATCAAAAGCTCTCCGGCAATAAGTTTTAAATGTACATTGTTTGAATTAATGTCTCCCATATTTGTGAGTTTGGAGTTTGTTTCGAAATGAAGGCCCAACAATGTAAAATTTGGCCTTTGTCCTGTTCACAAAGCTCAAGGGAAAATTTAGAATGAAGATAGGGCCCAACACGATGAAATCCGGCCCTTGTACTTCAAAGTTATGCATGGTGACGTTTTTTTTTTTGGTAAAGATGGAAGCTTAAAATTTATCAAGTTCTGGTGCTTTGGCTAAGTCTTTAGAATGTTCTTAATCACCACATATCTAAATTTCGAATGCCTTAACCTCAGCCCCATTACAACCCTTAAAAGTCCTTTTTGATCCTTAAGATGAGTAGCTTTCAATCTGTGGAGTAAGTTGCATGAGTAAGCATATGGTTTCGGTTCATTTGAGCAAGTAATTCATTCCATTCATTGATTTAAACACTTTGAGTGAAACCTTTGCATGAGTGGAAATATGATGAGAGCATCCATGTGAGTTGATTTGAACTTCATTCGAAGCATGCACAGACTTAAACTCACCATTGTTTTCTCTATGTCTTACTTATTCATAACATGATCATGTCTCTATTATCCATTGAATTCAAAGATCATTCATGCTTGACACATTGTGATTCCATCGCCATATACTTGAAAACAAAAAAACAAAACTTCTGAGACAATTTCGACTAAGGGCTTAGTTTTGTGTACTTAGTGTTTTCTTGCGTTTTCAAACATGAATACATGAGAATTTGCGGCTTTGAAACGAAGAAACATCTAAGTGTCTTGTAAAAATGTGTGTCACGTTTTTCCTTTAATTATTTTTCTTTTAACGAATCCATTGCTTTGATTTGTATTTGCTAGGGACTAGCAAAGTCTAAGTGTGGGGGAATTTGATCTATGCATTTTATGCTTGATTATTAATGTCACTACAACATTTCTTCCCATTGCCGGCGACTTTTATGTCGCCGGCAATGTTTTTGGACATTACCGGCGATTTTTGCCGGAAAAATCGCCGGTAATGTCTTTGTTTTTTTTTTTTAACATTACCGGCGACATAAATGTAAGTCGCCGGTAATGTCTTGCCGGAAAAGACATTGCCGGCGACATACATTTTTGTCGCCGGTAATGTAAAAAAAAAAAAAAAAAGACATTACCGGCGACATAAATTAAGTCGCCGTCAATGTCATTACCATCGAGACATTGCCGGCGACATACATTTATGTCGCCGGCAATGTCTAAAAAAAAAAAAAAGACATTACCGGCGACTTAAGTCGCCGGCAATGTTAAAAAATCGTTGGTAATGTTAAAAAACATTGCCGGCGACTTAAAAGTCGCCGGCAATGAGTCATTATGTGGTAGTGTGTCTTTCTCTCTGCATTTTGCTTTGTTATGAGCTTAGTAAATATGTTTCTAACTTATTTTATGTTTTTAGGTAGAAAATAAAGGTGGAACAATAAATGAGGCATTTTGGAGCTAAAAGCGTGCTAAGGAGAAGGTTCCTAATTCTGGAAAAGAAATGATGAAGACATTTCTCCTGCGCGGCCTAGGAAAGCATGTTCTTGCCGAATTCATGGAGGATACTTGGGCCAAAATTGTGGAGACCATTCCAAGATGATACGGATATGATTTAAAGCCCAAAATGCGTGCAATTATATGGTATTTTCGGCTAAGGAAGATTTGGAGAGAAAGAAGCCCAAAAGAAGAAGATGGACCGAAAGTTAGAAATCCGGAAATCTGTCGATGCATATCAGCCCAATTCAACATGCCACCAAAATCAATTGAAAACGAATTTGGACACATGTGAGGCATGCTTAGAAAGATATGGAAGTCTAGTTTCCAACCCCACTGGAATCATGCCATTACAATGTGTAGATATTCAGAAATCCTGGATTTAGTGGGTACATGTCATTCTGCCTAACAACCAACTTTAAATGGGCACTGAAAAGGAGGAATTTTGTCACAAATGATGCATAGCTGGAAAGCCCTGAAAGTCTATTTTCTAGTGCTGAAAGAATCACGCCATTTGAAATTGTGTAACGTCCGAAAAGTAGTTTTTAATACAGAAGGGTCAGATTTCACAGATTTCACAAGGTGGGAAGTTTCCTAATCTTCTTCTATATAAAGGGGAGCTCGACTCTTTCATGGAGGATCTCTGAATTTACTAGCAAAAGCTCTGCCAAAACGCTTTCCCTCTCCTACCAAAGCCAAAGGTCTACAAGGATCCGTTTCCTCCATCGTCACAAATCGTCTCCATCACCGACGCAACTCGAAGGCAAATTCCTTGAGGTCTCTGTGCATCCATCTCCATTGAAGGGTCGTCGCATAACTCTTGTAGAGGGCAAATTCCCTTACAAAAAGTGTAACATGATTCCTTCTACTATTTCCTTGTATTTATCTTCGGTTTTTGATGGAATGGATGATTGTATTTTGGTTAAACATTCTTCGAATATGTTGTGTAATCTAACCTTTTGTTTATTTCTTTTAGCAAAGCATGTGTGCTTATTGGATCAACTAAGTCAAAGGCAAATTCCTTGTCAAGTTGATAGATATGTCATAGGGCAAATTCCCGAAGCATGAAAACGAATCACATGTGAGCTAAAGACTTAGATACTTTTAGGTTGCATATAATATGACTTAGTGTAAAGAGTTGAGTGAAAAATTGAGATGATCACATGTAAATAGTAGATTTAGGTTTTATCTTGTAGGAAAATTAGTAAAAACAAACCTTGCACCCCCATAAACCAAACCTAGCATAGTTATGCATGCACCCTCAATCCCCGGTTAAGAACGATCCCTACTTATCAATGCTACATCAACAAATAAGGGTTTTAATTGTATTCGTGTTTGATTAAGTGTTTAATTAAATGCTTGAAAATATGAGAATCAGTAATGTGGGCCAACGTCCGTACCAAACGTCTCATTTTTCGATGAGTTCGATCTTCTTCTTGATTCCTTCCTTGATGATTTTGTTTGTTGCTTCTACATGTCCGTTTGTTTGTGGGTGTACTGGCGACGCAAATTTCATATTGGTACGTTGCCTTTTGCAGAATGCTTTGAGCTCGTCGTTGTGGAATTGCGGCTCGTTATCAGTGATGATGTTGAGCGGGGTGCCATAGCGACAGTAGAGAAAATGCCATAAGAATCTCTTCACCTTTTCGGTCGTGATTTTGACCATCGGTTCCGCCTCGATAAACTTGGTGTGGTAGTAAATTATTACTATGATGTATCGATATTGGCCCTTAGATTTCGGAAGTTCTCTGGTGAGATCAAGTCCCCATTGTGCAAACGGAACAGGAGAAGTGAGGATCGATAGGGGAACCGCGAGCGTGTGATTTTTGTGTGCGTAGAGTTGGCACTGATGGCATGTCGTAGTGATCACGGTTGCATCCGCCTGGATGGAGGGCCACCAGAATCCACAACGGAGTGCCTTCTGTGAGACGGATTGTGCTCCCGCGTGGTGGCCACATATGCCCGAATGGATTTCCCTGAGTATCTTGTTGCCTTACTCCGGTATGACGCATTTGTGGTTGGCCCACGTCTTTCCTTGTCTGTGCAGGCTGTCGTATTGGATGCTGAAGTTGACTACCCTAGCTATGATGTTTCACGCTTGGGCCCGGTCTGCTGGTAGTTCACCCCGTGTTTTGTATTTGATGTTGGGGTCTATCCAGCTGGCAACGTGTGGCTCGATCGTAAAGATTTCTTCTGGAATTTCGTGATGCTTGGTCTCTTTAGGACTTCCTCGTTGCTCTAGCTCCGTATGTACGGGCAATGTTGCTAAACGGGCGAGTGCATCTTCCTTAGTGTTTCTTCCCCTTGGGATGTGGTTGATGTTGAAGAACTTGAGCTTGCTTAACATTGTGCATACGTGGTCATGGTATGCCGTCATCGTATCGCCATTCGTCTTGAAGTCGCCCCGGATTTGGTTGACGACTAGTTGTAAATCACTGAAGATGTTGATGCTCGGGGCTTCTGAGTTTTGGGTCAGTTGTAGACCAGCGATAAGAGCTTCATATTCGGCCTCGTTGTTTGTTGCTTTGAATTCGAATCTTAACGCGTATTTAGCTCGTACGCCCCCGGGCCCGGTGAGGATGATCCCAGTCCCACTGGTGTTCTTAGTGTGTGACCCATCCACGTAATGGTTCCATGGAGATTCGGGTTTTAGGGGTTCTTCCTTGGGAGGCTCCGTGCTAACGGGTGGCGTGTCGATGGCGGTCTATGTCTCCCCTTTAGACTCCGTGTATTCGGCTATAAAGTCTGCGATAGCCTGGCCCTTTATTGCTGTTCGGGGCACGTAATGGATGTCGTATTCACTTAGCTCGACGGCCCATTTCGCCATACGACCATTGTGGTCGGGCGGTTTCAATACCTGTCGCAATGGGACATTGGTGAGAACGTGGATGCTATGGGCCTGAAAGTATGGCCTAAGTCACCTTGCTGCTGAGACGAGTGCAAGTGTCACCTTCTCGATCGTAGGGTAACGGATCTCGGGAGGTGTCATGCCCTTTCCGGTAAAGAAAATTGGCAATTCGGAATTTGTTTCTCTTTGGACCAGGGCCGAACTGACGACCGTTAGGGAAGCGGATAGGTACAGATATAAGGTTTCTCCCTTTACGGGTCTGGAAAAGAGAGGGATTGAGGCGAGGCACTGCTTGATTGATGCAAATGCGGCTTCACAGCCGGTTGTTCAAACGACGCTTCGCTTGTTTATCGTTCGGAGGGCTTTGAAGAACGGTGCACATTTGTCGGAGTAGCGAGAGATGAAGCGATTAAGGGATGCCAGTTTTCCCGTTAGGCTTTGGAGTTCGGCTTTAGTCGTGGGGGGTTGCATGTGTAGTATTTTCTTGACCTTTGTTGCTGAGGCCTCGATGCCCCCCTTGCTGATAATGTATCCAAGAAACTTGCTTGTTGTTACGCCGAACGTGCATTTGGCCGGGTTCAATCGCATGTCATTTTTGATCAGGAGTTCGAGTACTGTCTGTAGGTGTTCGAGGTGATCCGCTGCGTTGGTGCTCTTGGCCAGTATGTCATCGATGTAGACTTCTACGATTTCGCCCGTCAGCCTGTCAAATATGATGTTCATTAATCTTTGGTATGTGGAGCCTGCATTCTTTAGGTCAAACGACATGACTACGTAACAGTAGAGCCCTTTGTCCGTTGTGAAGAACGTGGCCTCCTGGTCTTTGGGGTTCATGAGGATCTGGTTGTACCCCGAGTATGCGTCCATCATTGACAGTAGTTCGTGCCCAGCAGTGGCGTCTACAAGCTGATCAATCCGGGGTAACGGGAAACTATCTTTCGGATAGGCCTTGTTCACATTACTATAATCTATGCACATACGCCAAGATCCATTTTGCTTCTTGACTATGACGGCGTTGGAGATCCATTTTGGGTAGTCCACTTTTCGGATGAAGTCAATTTTCTGTAGTCTATCCACCTCCGCGTGCATAGTCGCATATCGTTCGTGGACGTACACCCGCTGTTTCTGCTTTATCGGCTTTGCAAGTGAGCTGATGCTGAGTTTGTGGGAGATGATGCTTGGGGCGATTCCAGGCATGTCCGTGTAAGACCATGCAAATACCTGTTGGCAGTCCGTTAGAACCTGGGTTAGCCGAGCCACCATGTTGGGCTCTAACTGTGCGCTACGGGTGTTCACGGGATAGTTGTATCGTACATTGCCCCTCCCGTTCTTCGGCGGGCTGAATAGTGTTCAGTTCATCACGCGGGTCATCAGGTTGTTGCTCTTCAGGGGAGCACTCTGCCATTGCGAGTACTTCCAATCGTGTGTTGTCTCTGTCTGGTCGAACAGTTTTTTCCACGAAATCGTACCTTCTGACCGTGCCGATTCCATAGTCTGTCGGGAACTGTGCCATGAGCATATGGCCTGCAATGATCAACCTCAGCCTTGAGATACCCGGTCGTCCGAGGATCATGTTGTAGAACGTGTAGAGGTCTATGATAACGAAGTTTGTTCTGATCTCGCTCTAGGGGGTCCATAGTGCACTGAAGCCGAATCGGATGTAATAGCTACCGAGGGGTAAGTGGTCTAACCTGAGAAGCTGGCGATGCTCTCTTAGTCCTGCGTCATCTTGCATTTCGGGCGCTTGAGGCCTTTGTACACCTCCCGAAACATGATGTTGACGGAAGCTCTGTTAGCAATGAGGATGCGCTTGACTAAGTATCAGTCCAGCATTTCGTCAATGACGAACGAAAGCGTGCTATTCTGGTTGCATTTTTCCTCGTAGGTGAAGGTGATTGGAGGCCAATCCTTCTTGACACTCTTCGGTGGATTTCTGGGATGTACCGCAAATACGACCCTAGGTCGAGGTTCTTCCCGTCTCTGTGGGCATTCGGACTTCCGCTTCCCACCCGTGATGTTGTTGATGGTGCCCCTCGTTCGTATATCCGTAGCCGGGCGTTCCAAGTTTGTTGCTCAAAAGATCAGTGTTCCCTCCGTATGCAGTCGTTCGATTTCCTTGGCCAGGATTTCGCTATCATTGGTGTTGTGGGTATTCGAATCATGATACATGTACCACGTTCCCCTGTTGTTCTGCATATGGGCGATGTCGGGCGCCCTAGGCATGGGCGAGTGGATTTGTCGTTTATTATGTTTGAGCTCTTCCTCGTATGTTCCCTGGGTAATGGAGAAGACTGTGCGTCGCTGGTGGGGATCTCTGGGTGCGTACGTGGTGCGTTTTGCTGTGGTGAACGCTCGCGATGCGTTCGTTGATACTGTTTGTTGTTCTTGTATTCGCGATAGTGGTCTTCGCGCTTGCGGGATGTGGTGGGCTATGCTTTTGGTGGCGGATTTTTAGCTGCATGGGGGGATGGCGGGCGGTCTTGTGTGTAGCCATGTGTCTTCGAGGTCGGTGTCGTGCTTAGGCCTTGCGCTCCGTACACATGGGTTTCCACTAGTGCCTTTTGGACGATTAGGTCGATGATCTCGTCATACCCGAGGTGGTCCTTTCTGACCATCTTCTCCACGAACGGGGTTTCCGTCAGGTTTTCCAGTACCGCCGTTTTTGCTACGTT
The DNA here is from genome assembly GCA_946800695.1 of Geum urbanum. Taxonomy (NCBI): domain Eukaryota; kingdom Viridiplantae; phylum Streptophyta; class Magnoliopsida; order Rosales; family Rosaceae; genus Geum; species Geum urbanum. The sequence continues at coordinate 34,768,423 of OX327015.1, forward strand.
CTTGTCGAGGTTCCTGCACGTGTTCGCAAGGGCCCTCCACCGATTGATGAAGCTGGATAGGTTTTCATATTCCCCCTGACGGATCTTTAGGAGCGTGCTGGCAGTATTGTACTTGCCCTGTAGCCGGTATCACTTGAGGAAACACTCCGTAAGCTCATCGAACGAGTGAATGGATCCTGTGGGCACCTCGTAGAACCAGTTTCGTGCTTCTTCCGCCAGTGTCTCCTAGAACAGGAAATAGAGGGTTGCATCCGAGTACTGGGTAACTGCGGTGGTGGATTGATACTCGTCAATGTGAGTTCGCGGGTCTCCCTTCCCGTTCAACCTGCTGATCTTAACGGTTTTAGAATACGGATCCCTGGCCTGTGCCAGGATATCATCCGATAAGGGGCTCACATGGGGAATGTACATTCCTTTTGGCCCGGTGTGCGTGCTTTTCTTGAGTGACATGATTTCGGCCTCCATCTCTGCCATTCGTCGGAGTATGGTGTTCCCAACTGTAGTGGTAGATTCCTCGTCATCGTACTCCCGTATTATTTCGGGCGGTGGTGGAGGCCTTGGGAGTCAGTTGTTTCGCAGTCCCCATGGTGGGTCGATCTTGACGGCTTGCCTGCTCGTTCCTGGCTCCTCCGTTGGTCCTGATTCCTCTCGTTGGGTCTCCTAGCTCCGGATGAACGCGTCAGGCCGATCCTCTAAGCGCTGTCAGACTCGGCGTTCCTGGTCTCTTTCGGTTCGGGCCGTTTGGAGTTCCTTCACGAGGTGGGCTGCTGCTTCGTCCTCTGTTAGGTCGTTGATGCTGCTAATTGCGTCGACGGGCACATCTCTCGTCTTTCAGCTTTCGGGTGTAATGTGGTATGTTGTCATCTTTGCTGCTATGGTTTCGGGTGGTTTACGATTGCTCGCTTCCCACAGACGGCGTCAATTGTTTCTACCAAACTCCGTAGGAATTCTAGTAGAAGTGCGAATTGGGTCAATTCGGATGATATGAGCTATTGCGCGTATGTCGTACATTACATGCTGTTAAGAGTAATACACCAAACGGTCGTTAAGAGCCTTGACGGGTTGTTCCCGCCTTCGACTCAATGACGCTCAAATTAGTGTATGAAGCGTAACAAGAGTAATGGTAGAGTAACGGGCATACCTTGTATCTGTAATAATATGTTGCTTATATTTTCGGTTGAGTGTGTGGTCTTTTGTTGCTCTTCGATGTGGGATCCTGCTTGTTTGTTCATGACCTATCATGGTGCATTCCGTTTGTTGTTCCGAGTGCATGGGCTTTCAGATGGTGTTGCTTCCTTGTTTAAGTTTGGAGCATGTATTGCTGTCTTGCGTTTGGTCTGAGTTGTGTTGACCCGTTTGGAGTGACTAAATGTGCGACAATTATGTATTTACAGGATCACGTACTAACAATATGGTTGGCCGCGGTGGAAGGCTTGCTAGGAGAACCCAATGTGTCCTGTATGAGTTGTATCTGTACAAGATATGCCATGTATTTGGTGGCACAGAGCCACAAAGTTATTGATGGGTATATGGCCTACAGATTGCATGAGGGTGATGGTTGGCTGAATTGTAATAGCTCCTTAGACCATGCCAACTAGTTGAGATCCGATTATTGAGGTATGGGAACTCCAACGAGGAGTTGAGATCCCAAGTACTGCTCCAAACGAGGAGAAAACGAGAGAGGAATCTATAAAGTTCATGAATCTAAACCATGCAGGAAAATTTGAAGTTCCCAAAGATAAAGCATCATCCCGATTTTTTTATCAAAAGAAGCTTCATCTCTAGCACAAGGGGATGTTTCCAGATTTTTTCAGTAATCACCCAATTAACTACTCTGGAAGCTTTCATTCACCCATTCTTATTATTTTTAAAACAAGTTCATTACCAAGATCTAAATTTTTGTAAAATTGTCAATGTGACGCCTACAATTTAAAAATTATCAGTGGTGCCCAAATTTTCAAAATCCTATCAACGTGATGCACCGAACCATTTTTCGTCACATAGACATGTATATCGCGGATGTGGCAATTATTTTTTTCAAAAACATATGCAAAAAGACAGTAATTATTTTCCGGCACATATTCACAAGTGTTGAAAATTCTAAGTAATATTAACAAGTATAAGCAACAAAATTGGCAAGAAAATTTCGTGCAAAAATTGTTAATAATAATAATTGCAAGTATAAGGTAAAATATAAACAAATAATTCACATATACACAAACAAAAATCACAAACAATTCTCAATCCCTGGAAACAGCGCCAAAAATTGATATCGCTAAACAAAGCACTAAATTAACAACTTAATACATGATCTAACGCATTCAATTTAAAACCCTATAGTAGAAAGTAGGGATCTTTCTAAACCGGGGATTGAAGGGTGCATGTAATAATTGTGTAAATAAAAAGGGGGTATACAAGTTGATTTTAATTTTCTAATTTACTACCGAACATCGATTTGACCTCGAGTCACGTAACGTTTGAGGAATGTGTTGCGATTTGAAAAAAGATTAAAGATTTAAAAATTTGAAATTAGATTAAAGCTCGTCATTAATTCGGAAACTACGATATTTGAGAATGCATTGTTCTTTATGGTTATGCTCGTTGGTAAACAAGCTTAGCTATTCGATATGATTTTTTACGATTAGTTATTAAATAATAATCGTTGTTTCAGGACAACGTGTTAACAACTAGTGACAGACGAATAGAAATGAAGACATACATGATTTGGCTTGATAGAAATCACGGCACGAAACTGTGAGTGGACATTTTATTGTCACTATTGTTTAGCAAGTTGTTTTGATTATTTTATTTAGTTTTCAGATTTTAGATTTCTTTGGACGCCATGCATACAATAGTCAGTTTTATCAGAATGTGCATTCTTTATAAGCAGAAATTGGTGTTTATCAACTAGAATACACCAACAGTGTTGGAGGATCCACAACATGGGTGGTGCATATAGATGATTCGGGGGCTCCATTAGCTATGAGAATTAGACCTAGGGTATTTACTCTTGGGGTACATTCCAGAATCAAGCTTATAATATAGGCAAACTTGGTTGGCAAGATTTGGCAACAACTTAGAACATCTTCACTACAAGAAAACTGCACTTAGACCACGGAACCTTTAAGGTTCCGCAGTCTAAGTGGCACTTGGACGACGGAGAAGTTTGTTTATGTCGTCCAAGTGTACACTTGGACCGCGGAGAAAGTCTCCGTTGTCCAAGTTCCACTTGGACGACGGGAATAAATTTCTTCGTCGTCCAAGTGACCACTTGGACCGCGGACCGACACGTCGTGGTCCGAGTGGCCACTTGGACCGCGGAGAAGTTCCCCGTTGTCCTTCTAATCACTTGGACTACAGAGAAGTGCCCAATCCGTCCTCTAAGTGGTCACTTAGACGATGGACCGACACTCCGTCATCTAAGTGAAGTATTATATAAGGTCCATGCCGAACTCTCTTCCTCTCCCCTCGCTCGTCTTAACTCTCTTCTTGTCTTGATCAGACTCTCCTCACGCGTACATGCATGCAATTCAAACTAGCTAACACTATATATATCTTCGACTCCGACCATCGATTCGCCATATATCGGAGAAGGCTAGGTACGTACGTAGTTAATTTTTCAACACTATTAACGTACGTTTATATATATAATTAATTATACGTTTGATTGATTGCATTGTTAATTAATTAGTATGTCGAATTTATATTTATAATTAAGTTAGGAAATTGATGATATATATATATTAGTTAATTAATATAAACCAGTAGTACGTATAGATGTTTAAAAATTTGGTTAATATTTAGTTAAAACGTACGTACATACATGTTAGACATATTAAAGTAATTGATGTAGAGTACATACGTATATTCACCAATAATTATTGAAGGTAATTAATTAATAATTTCATTTAATTAAGGTAGTTGAAAATTTGTGTATATATATAATAGTTTAATAATTACTTAAAAATTTGTATAAATATATATATAGAATTAATAGTTAATTGACTAATATGATAATTAATTATTAAATTTCGTAGAAGTATGGACAAGAGTTGGATGAAGTTGCGGAAGAGAAGTGATGTCCGGTATATGGATGAAATTAGCGAATTTGTGAATTTTGCTGTAGAACATGGTCAGGGAAAGAAGCGTTTCAGGTGTCCGTGCCAAAAATGTCTTAATTGTCAGTATGTGGAGGTTAATGTTAGGGTGCAACACCTGTACGAAAATGGTATGATGTGGAGTTACACTACATGGAGCGAGCATGGTGAAGCAGTAGACTTTAGCTGGGCAGACTTCCACTCAGGGTACAATTACCATGGTGCCTCATCCAGCAGCAGTGTTGTCGGCCCCCTGCTTGGAACCCAACTGCAGATTTGATTCCTGATGCGTTTCCAGAATTTAGTCACGGTGGACACCAACACCAAGAGGGAGGTTACAATACCACTCATGAGCATGATGACACATTCTAGCGAGATGGATAAGTACAACCGGATGCTACTTGAAGCGCAGATCCCGGTGTACCCTGGATGTCGAGAGAATGTGTTGCAATATGTGATGGAGCAAATAAAGATAAAAGTGAAGAACAAAATGTCAGTCAGTGCTTTTGATGAAATTCAGGAGCAAATATGTAAGTTGCTTCCTGATGATCACAATCCTCCTAAATCTCATTATAAGGTTAGAAATATTTTGAGCAACCTCTGCGTAAAGTACAGGATAATTGACGCATGTTCGAACGATTGTGTGCTGTTTTACAAAGAGTATAAAGATTTGGACTATTGTCTCATATGTGGCCAGTGCAGATATAAGCTGAATAGGAAGAGTTCGAAAAGGAGAATTCATTGAAAGTTCTTCGATATTTTCCCTTGATTCCCAGATTGCAGCGCCTGTACATGTCTCTATACATAGCAGAGGCGATGCGATGGCACGCAGAAAAGTGAATAGATGACAATGTCCTGAGACACACCGCGGATGGGGAGGGTTTCAAACATTTCGATAGAGAATTTGGAGACTTTGTTGCAGAGGTTACAAATGTTAGACTCGGACTATCTATAGACGGATTCAATCCTTGGGGTAGTAATAGCTCCACCGTCAGCACTTGGCCAGTTATTGTGATACCGTACAACTTGCCTCCGTGGGTGTGCATGAACAAGGAATTTAATTTCCTTACTCTACTAATTCCAGGTCCTAAATCTCCGGGGAAGTGCTTAGATGTCTACCTCAGACCTTTGATCTACTAGCTGAAACTGTTGTGGAAAAATGAAGTCCCAACTTATGAAAAATTCACTGACACGATGTTCACGATGAGGGTTGCCGTAATGTGGACGATCATCGATTTTTCAGCATATGGGATGTTGGCAGCCTGCAGGACGAAAGGATATAATGAATGTCCTATATATTTGGATGACATGAACTCTAGTTGACACGCGGGGAATGTGTGTTACTTAGGTCACCGTAGATGGCTTCCTCACGACTACCCGTGGCGACATGATGAAGCTCATTTCGACAGGACGGTAGAGAACAATCCTAAACCCCGTAGTTGATCGGGCGAAGAGATTTTAGAAAGGTTGAGCTATTTCGACTTTAATGTGTTGAACAATTACGCGGATGTAAAGAAATGCAAACCAATACCTCCACATGATCTCAGCTATTGGCATCACAAGAGTATATTCTTTGAACTCCCTTACTGGTCGAAGTTGAAGCTGAGGAAGAACTTGGACGTGATGCACATAGAAAAAAATGTGTGCAACAACGTGGTGGGAACAATTCTCGGTATTAAGTTCAAGACTAAAGATACTCCCAAAGTGCGCAAAGATTTGGAATCAATGAATCTACGTCGTCCCTTGTGGTTGAGGAGGGATAGGAGATGAGTGTACAACAAAATACCAGCTGCACCTTACACAGTGAAGCTGACACTTAGACGTTCTATATTTCACTGGTTTAAGAGCGTTCGTTATCCGGCTACGTATGCAGCTACTATAATTGGAGCAGTGGACGAGGTGCAACACAAGTTTGTTGGTCTAAAGACACATGACTATCACGTTATGTTGCAACGTCTAATTCCAGTGGTAACTCGACCATATTTGTCTCGTGACGTCGTAGAACCAATAGTGGCATTGTGCAGATGGTGGCAGAGGTTATTCGCCAGGGAATTAAAGAAGTCAGATGTAATGGAACTGCAACAACAAATTGTGGACATCATTTGAAAACTAGAGAGGATTTTCCCCCTGCTTTCTTTGACATCATGATTCACCTAATGATCAACCTGCCCGAACAGGTACTCATTTCTGGTCCGGTCCAGTACACTTGGATGTATCCTCAAGAAAGGTATGTACATCTAATAAATTATACAGGTTTTTCGATCCATTATTTTTTCCACTGGAGATTACTAGCTAGCTATATGTACTTATTCTACAATGTATTAATTAAACGTTTGATTTTGTATACAGCTTAGACAGTATAAAAGATTCGTCAAAAATAGGTTGACCCTGGATGGCTCCATAGCTAAGACATACCTAATACATGAGTGTGTTACTTACTGCACCATGTACCTCAAAGATCCACCACCTTCCACCGCCTCTGATCCCAGTGTCCGCATCAATCTTTCTGTCATCACAAATGTCGTACGACCGTTTAGAGGAATATTAAAGAAATCGTTAACACGAAAAGAATTTATTGAGGCACATTAGGTAGTGTTGCGAGACTGCGTCGAAGTTGAGCCGTATATGATGTCATACAAGGAGAGGCTTCAGGCATTAAATCCGGACAAGAGTTCGGCGTGGTTTGAGAAGATGGTTAAGAAGAAGTTCCCTGATTATTTCTTCCAATGGGTATGTATGTACGTATGTCTCGGTATTTAGTTTATATACATATTGATCATGTTTGTAGAAAGTAAACCCTTAAATTTTTCCATTTTCACAAATGATTGATCTACAAAAATCTGAAAATCACGGGGGGTGATGGTCCTGGCCAAAGCGCTTGCTAGCAGGGAAGTCAATTAAACACTCTATTTATCCCGGATGTTTTATAAATGGTGTAAAGTTCCATTCATTGGCCCGAGATGAAGGAAGAAGAACACAAAACAGTGGAGTAGCGGTTGGGAAAGACAATGATCTATATTACGGGGCTATTGTATATGTCGTTCAGCTATGTTACGGGAATGATGTCAACGTTTTCCTATTCAAGTGCAAATGGTTCAAGCGTACAAAGGAAGACCTGGGACTTTTATCAGTCGATACAAACTCAAGCTGGTATGAGGATGAGCCTTTTGCTTTCGCCACCTTAGTTAGGCAGGTGTTCTATTTCGATGATCCGAAAGCTGGTGAAGGGTGGAAAATAGTGAACCATATCTCTCATCGAGGAATATGGAATACTACGACAATTGAAGGGACACCGGCGACTGAAGATGCTGCTGAACCGGAAAGAGATATTCCTGCCTATCAAGAGCCTAATATTTCTGTCATCTGCTCCGACATAATGGACCTGGTTCAAGATTGTGAACGTTTACCCATGCATGATGGTTGTACAGATCTAACTGAAGATGAGATTATTAATGCAATTTATGAGGTAGATGAAGAAGACGTGTAGGATGAGGACGAGGACGATGACTCAGGCTATTCGTCGGACGATGTTGAGTATGATGAGGAGGAGGAGCAATCGGATAACGAGGATGAGGATGATGACAATTATGACGAAGAGTACAATATAACGATGAGGAATATTAATAGGTAATTAATTAATTATTGTAATTATTGTAATATATGATGCATCATCAATCAATTAATTAATATATATATATATTATGAGGAGGAGTACATGCATATGTACAACTATTAATTTTGTACTTAATTAAGTACATAGCGTGGTCGGTTCGACTGACGTAAATTAAAATTAATTAATTAATCCATCCGGATCGGAGGCTCGGATCGATCGATAATTTGATCGATCAAATCACATTAATTAATTTTTACGACTATTAAAACGGGGACGAAAAAATGACTTTTCGTAGTCCATACTAAGGTAATTAAACACAATACTAAACCCTAAATTATACCTATATATATTTATAAAATCCTAAATCCTAAAAATAGTACTTAGACAACGCAAACACATGTTTCTGTCGTCTAAGTACACCCAACCCTAAACCCTAAACCCTAAGGCCCCAACCCCTGAATTAAGGGATTTTTCACTTGGACGACACAAACACACGTTTGCGTCGTCCAAGTGAAGATTTTGTAATTTTATCGAAGATAACGACCATCTAGATCATGTCCTAATGCACATTCTTCTCGTCAAGACCATACACTAAAAAATTCTTGGAGTGTGAACTTTGACGGTTCCAAAATAGGAGTTACGAATTTTCGTGTATCCACGTTTTCGGTTTGTCAAAATTTTGGTTTTGCGGTTGACTGTGCCGATGAAACCCTTCACAAACTTACTATTTTATAAAAATTATTCTAATTATATATTGTGTTACGGCGAATGTATTCAACGATTGTTTTGTCCAAATTCAATTTCGTTAATATCAATATGCAATGAGCCTATACTTAATAACACTTCAGTTATAAAGATTAGTATATACTTAACAAATTTAAAGACGTAAGATTATTCGTTGGCTTAAATTCAATTGTTTTTATATATGATGCATTAATCAATATTTTACGACTATTTCTTTCGAATGACAAATCGTCAACTTCCTAGCGAATTATTTTTAAAAATTAATTTAACGTAAATTTCACTTGGACCATGGAGATTACCTATCTCCGTCGTCCAGGTGGCCACCTGGAAGCTAGACTGAAAAAGGCCATCTCCGTTGTCTAGGTTGAAGAACCATGGCGGTCCAATACCACCGCCTTATTTTTGGGAAACCGTTTCATCCTTTCTCGTTCTATTGGAGATTCCTTCACACTCTTTCCCTTTCTTTCTCTTTTACTCGCTGTTAAATACACATCTTTTCGTCCGTCTACTTCTTTTCTTTTCTTTTTGCTATCTGAGTTTGGGTTTATTGCAACATGGTACCAATTCCTAAACACTTTCCTCGGTTGGCTTTCGATCTCTCATTGGGAGAGGAATAAGAGGCCAACAAGTGGGGTTTTGCAATGATAAGGGTTTTGTCTCTAACTTCTTTATCGGATGAGGAGGCAAAATTCCTCAAGTTTTGGATGCTTCGGCTGTGGAGTAGCTTTAAAGGTATGAGTGCGATTACTATCCAGCAAGAGACTTAAGACAGACTTGTGGCCACTTTCAAGGATCGAAGCACTTTTCAGAGAGCAATAGATCGAAGACCTTGGTTCTTTAAAGATACCACAATTGTAATCGAGGAATTCGACGGATTTGTACCAGTTGAGTCGGTTCTAGCAGCCAAAGCTAGTGTTTGGGGGAAGCTTGAGATCATCGGTGCTGATCTGCATGATGAGCAACCGACAACAGGTTGGTGGGAAAACTTAAGTAATCACCTAGGTAAATATGTTGATTATGACAGGTTACGCTTAGAGGGGAGATGAAGTTAAGCTCTTTGTGGAGGTGGATCTGAGGAACCCTCTAATTACTTAAACTTGGCTGGAATGCAAAGTTGAGTACTATGATTTAAACTACGAATAAGTTCAACCCTAATGTTCGGGATGTTTATTCTTCTCTTAGATATGTCTCGGTGATTACTACGACTATGTGTTTTCTAAAAATAGATCACTTAGAATTTTAGGATTACTCTTGCATTCATGTAGTCTAATTGACTATATAAATGTTCGGTACACGTACTACTACAAAAGACACTAATTACATACAAAAATTCTCATACACAATGACGTAGCTACACACGGACTACGGTGGGTTATAGCCCTCCCTAAATTGTATACCTAACTCCGAAATCATTAATAAACTTATTTGAAATTAATTTAACGTCCCTCATTTCAAAATCCTAACTTCACCCTTACTCATGCAAGAATTTCCGTGATCGTTATACTAATAATACTATTGCTGGTCGACTCAGAGAGTACGTTACATGCATGATGTCATGGCATGGGTTTGGCCATGGATAGTAAATGAGCTTCTGAGCTATTAGTAAAGTAAATGAGCTTCTGAACTACAGGAAAACTGGAAATAGGCTCCACATCGAGGCTGTGCATAGTTCATTGTTATTGTTTGTTTCCGCGTGGCTCCTCCTGACACCTTGGCATGGGTACGTAGTAAATGAGCTTCTGAGCTTGCAGGTAATTGAGCTGACTGACGCCTGATACGCGTGCCCTGCTACATCTACCATTATAGAGCATCCATGCCTTCGCTTCATTTCACTCCATTATAGCGCATTCTCGATCTGCTTAACAGCCCAGCTCTCTCAGTAGTCTTACCGGTTCATTTCGCCTCCCGCATCTCCCTTCTCTTCTCAGTCTTCTTAATTACCAGCTCATTTCGCCTCCCAAATTTGATCAATCATGTTTTCTGCAAATTTCGCATATGCAAATGAGAAGGTAATTTTCGTTGAAGTTGATTCCAAGTTCATAGAAACTATATTAGGTTTTCTAGGTTATCCAATTCGGTGTTTGGGGGAATTTGAGGTTGGTGCTATGCCTGCAATGTGTCGAAGCTTAGCGAACTTGGGTCATGAATTTCTTCAACCAGGTTTTGATTCTCAAAAATTATTCAAAGTGCAGCCTGAATTTTTTGGGCCACATAATGATTTGATTTCTGGTGAAAATGGAGGGTCTGCCTCTAACTTTAGGGACCTCACTTATTTTGGTTGTGAAAATTGCACCATCAAATTAGATTATTTTCCCTCTTATATGACACTTGATCCCACAACTTTGTGTGGAACTTGTGGAAAAGAAATGAATAAAGAGCTGGTCTATGCCGAGAATGGTGTTTAATTACGACCATCACTACTGGTTTGTAAATCCAGGCAACAAATATGCCATCTTAGATGACATGAGCTTCTGTGACTCTGGTGCTTGTGAGATACTTGATCTGATAATGAAAACAGAAAATCTGAAATGGGTGGAATTGACCGTCACCAATGAAATGGTAAGAATCTTGATCAAGAAAATTTTGTGGTTTCTTTTGTATTTCTAAAACTACATTAACATTTGTTTTTTTCTGTATTTTTCAAAATTAGATGAAAACACTTGTTGGCGGCTGTGTTGAGCACAAAACCAATGTTCTCACCAATATTTTTGGAGCTGTACTAAAGAAAATGAAGGGAGAGGATTTCTAAGGTAAAGCTGAATTAATGTATCGATTTTATTGTAGATTTGCAGATATAGAAAAGTTGGCCAATAAATATATATGCTAATTAGTCTTATTAATGGATATGAATCAGTTGGAGTCTTGGAGATGGAAGTGCACTGCATGGATTAGTGAATGGGCGGGCAGTAGAAGACAGTAGAATTTCCATTTGTAATAAATTTGATTTGAATTTACTTATTATGGATTGTAACCTATCTGATGAACATTTTTCAATTATTGTATGACTGAGAATGTTTGTTCTGCCGAGTGCTATGCACAAGTATAATAATAATTATTATTATTATGTAATCCATCCTCTTTAAGACAACGGACATGCACGGAGTGAAGAAATTAAATTTTGGGTGTGTTAAATTTTCTTTGTTACGAATTTTTTTTTTCTTCAAATAAATTGATAGAGTTTACTTTATTTTAATGAACCTGTTTGGGCCTAAAATAAAGTATTTCATTTTGGGCTTGAATGGCCGAGGGCTTCGCGAGCGGCCCACTATGTTATGAACGCTTGGCGAAGGGTCAAGTAAGAACAACGCCTGGCGAGCGCTCGCCAGGAGCAGGCTTTGAGTTTTGTTAAAGAACACTATGTCTTATTAATTAGCCGGTTCCACGCGGCTTGGATTCTATTATAGCTTGTTCTATTTTAGATAGACTTCTTAGAGGAGTTATGGTAGAATTAGAAGATCTACGAGGATTACAACACGTATGCTGGTGTTAGATTCAGGCTGTGATTACGAGAGCAGAAGGAATTTGAAATAGAGTGAATGACTGTTGTTTAAGCGAGTATATAAGAAGAGTAAGAGCTTTGTGGAATGGGTCCCCGATCAAATACATAAATTTGCTATACGCAAGTACCTAGACATCTCGTCTTCGAGATTCTATTCTTTGCAACCAGAAGGTCAAGTGCTTCTCACAGAAGGGTGAAAGTATTGCGACTCAAAGGGAGCAAGAACCTTTCGACGACTAGGCGATTGAAGAGCTTGTCACATAAGGGTGAAAGTTTGGATATCCGAAGGAAGTTAGGCAACCGGACGGTCGAAGAGCTTGTCCCATAAGGGTGAGAGTTCGGGCACACGAAGGAAGCTATGTTCTCAACACTCCGTCAGCGGCATTGCTCTGCTCTGCACTGAAAAGGAGTGTGGAGTATCGATTTCAAAGACTAAGCTAGAGATTCACATATCAAGTCCTAGATCACTAGGCAGCAAGGACCTATTCGAGTGGGGTTGGTGCTCTCCCCATTCTAATCGCTTTATATAGATGTCAGGCAGCTTATACAGTCCATATTCCGTTGAAAGACGGTGGCACGCCAGCATACGAAGCACAAGCAGGATAAACCGGCTCATGCGGTTAAAACATCCGGAATCATAAAAGAGACTGCTTCGCGAGAAGGACCTTTCCGCGAGAGATATTTTTGCATCGAACATTTTGGCACGCCCAATGGGATCATATCTCTTAGCATCTCTAAGCAACAATTGGAGATCCTTATCGAAGGGTTTACCCTCAGTGTCGCAAACATCCACAACCGGCTTACCGTGAACGTACATCTAGTCAGTGTCGTTCATTAAGTAATAAAGCGGTTGAAGTTATTTTCGCTAGTAATTTCGACACCATGACGTTCAAATCTTTGAATGCAGCGGAAATAGCCGAACTTACGTTCGAACAATACTTGGCCTACGCGGCCAGGCGTGATAGCCACCAGGCTAATTACCATTCGGCCCTCGAAGAGAGGATCGAGGAACAGGCAGCTCTTCTCACCACCCAAGGCAATTTAATAGATGCAGCGGCTGTTTCTACCGAATTACGCGCGGGGGCGTAACGGGGCAGAAGCAACAAGAATGAGCTTCCTCTTCCTTCCTCGGTCATGCGGTGGACCCCCTCTCCTTGGTGCGTCCGAACGGTGGGACTGTTCGGATGGGCGGGCTCTCCTCCTCTCCCTTCTCTTCGTGCGGGTGGACTCTTCTTGCGGGTGATGGGTCTCCTGTTGGGCGCTTCCCCTTCTCTCGGGTGTTCGGGTGCAGCTGTTAGAAGAATACAACAATGAAGCAGGCGGTCAGGGGTCAAGACGGGGTGGCCCGCCTTCAACGCTCTGATGCCTAAGTCAGAAGATGTATTGGATATAACAGTCAAGCGAACGTGCGAGCGAGTATGGGTTGGGGTGTTGAGGGATCGAATGGAATTAGATACCGTTCGATGGAGTGTGAATGAGTGATCTTACCTGTAATAAATACCTGATATATATAGGTGGTTGAGTTTGGAACCTGGTGGTGTTCTTCGATGTGGGACTGATGGTTCCTGCTGGTGTGTGATCCGCATGTTCGGGCGCGCCCCCCACGGGCGCGTGCGCGCCCGGAGGGGGTGGGTCTGGTGAGTGAAGTTGGAGCCTCCAAGGTGGTCTTGCATGTGGTCGAGTAGGTGTTGCTAATCTGCTTAGATGGATAAGTATGTTAATTGTACCACTAATGATGCAATACTAACAAGTCCCCCAATTCCCCAAGTCAAAGAGAACTTTCTTGACTGGGGAGTTGAAAAAGGGTGTGTGATTAACAAGGATACTCATCTATCTGAGCAGCGGTCATGATCCTGTGACCCCCAAGTCCCCCAACTCTCCGGTCAAGAAAGGGCTCGCATGACGGAGCGGGACCTGGGTGTCCAAGCGTGTAGCTGTTCGTTCGGTGGTGTACCTGTGCATGTTCGTTCGGTGTGTTCGTGCGTTTGGACTGGCGAACATACAATCATAATAGATGCAGATATACAAGTATGTAGGATATGATGTATGAATGTATGGTATGATGCATGAATGTATGGTATGATGTGTGTGCATGCTAAATGTTTTTCGTGACACCGGCATTGGGGTGGCACGGTGCACCGCGTACATCAACGGGGATGCCGTTCTGTACGGTATAGCGTCAACGGAGGGATCAAGACCGCGACCTATAAGTAACGCGCTACGGAGGGGACGGACCGCATGCCCGTGCCGTTCTTCGACTTAGCACCCCCAGAGAGAGGGTCGAACCCCATGCCTCCGTTATGACAGTCGGCTTGCTTTCGCGACGGAGGGACGTACCACATGTCCGCGCTCATCAATCCCAGAACGCGCAAGGAGGGGTCGGACCGCACGCCCTTAGCGCTCTGAGTCGGGGTCGAATGTTAACGTTGCGCTCACACGGAGGGGAAACACCCCACGCCCGTGCCGCCCATCGACTTAGCACGCCCAGAGAGGAGTTGGCCCCATGCCTCTGTCATGACAGCCGGCTTGCTCTTCGATCATGTAACGGTGCGCCCACGGAGGGGGCGAACCCCATGCCCGTGCCGCCCATCGGTCTCAGCGCGCGCTCAGAGAGGGGGCGTGCCCCATGCCTCTGCCGCCTGATCCGGCTTGCTAATGCGTGCGCGTACGTAGAGGAAGAACCCCATCCCGTATGGCGCAGCTCTTCACTCGGGACACGGCCAAAAGGGAATTCAGGCGTTTAGCCCTCTTTCGGGGCGCCCGAGCGGTGTTTGTACTAACCTGATGGTGGTGTGCGAGCGCTTGGTCGTGCGGGTGATGCGTGCGCTCGTGGGGATGCGTGGTGTCGTGTCGTGTTGTCCTTGCCTTGGGGTTGGTGGTGTTCTGATGAGACGTTTGGAGGTGACATTCCTTTTGATTGCTCTTGGGGAACTGGTGTAATAAATGCTAGCCGTCGCATTGAATGCTAGCGTGCCCTTGCATTTAATGCTGATGTTGTGATGATTACTCGGAGGCAGACGTCACGCGCGTTGGAGCGTGGAAGTGGGGCGTGGGCGCCACGTGGCGGTCCGTGGGAGACCGTGCTAGGGTTTGAAATCGAGGCGGGAAGCTGAGGAGTTGGCGCGGTTACTTAGGAGGGCAAGTAAACCGCCCTGGCCACGTGTCACGATCCGAGGGCGGACACGCGAAAAACGAACGACTGGCGTTCATTCGCGTATCCCGTCCGAGTGGTATAAATAGGGTGCTCTTGCCATTGTTTTCTTCATCACTCTCATAACTTACCGAAGCTCTGCCGGAATCTTTCTGCAATCTGCACTTTGTCTGAGCCTTCTCCGTGTTGGTGTTCCCTTGTGGCCGGAATCCCTGCTTTGACGTGAAAGTTTCAGCCCGCAACCCATAATCTGGTGAGGCTCTCATCCTTGGATTTTGTTGATTTTGTATCTGTGTTGTGTTTGCGATTTTCTGGGTTTTTGAACTCGGTGGTAGGGCATGTTCTTGGGTGGGGGGGATGTTTTGATCTGTTGGTGAGTGGTTCTTTGTGGGTTTTGGTGTTTCTGTGTGGGGAGGGATTTTTGTCGTGTTGGTCGTGCGTTTGTTTATAGGATGGAGCCGATTGAGATACCGAGCGATCAGTCACGCGAGCGGATCTATATTCGGGGCTTAGGGTGGATTAGTTGTGGGTCGGGCGGGTCGAGTACGTCGAGTACGTCCAGTATGTCTTCGGATGAGTCTGTTTTGAGTGTCCCGCCACTGCAATGCATTTTGCCTGACACCTCTCCTGTGCAGCAAATGGAAGCTAGGCGAGTGTTGGAGACTGTGGGGCTGGGGAGCTCGTCTGGGTCGTCGGGCGGGCAGTCGAGCGAACAGTCGGGCGCGTCGACCCACTGGGGTGAAGAGAGGTCGGGAGGGGGAGATTCACTTCCTCAACCTACGGCGGGTGGACCTGTCCACTGGGCGTTCCCTGATGGCACGCCCGTCCAGGAGCCCGAGCGTGCGCCAACCGCCTCGGAGTTGGATAGGTGGGCGAGAGATTACCATATCCCTGGCTCTGTGAAGTTGCGGGCACCTGGCAGAGGCCAGACGTTCACTCGCCCGCCGTCCGGTTATGTGTGTCTGAGCGAGTATCACCTGAAGGCAGGGATTAAGTTGTCGCTGCATCCGTTTTCTAGTATATGCTGGCGCTGTTGAATGTCACGCTGGGTCAGTGCGGGCCCACTCTCACCCACACGCTCGTGGCTATGTTTAATGTATTTCGGAAGAGCGGACTGGACCATCCCACGCGGGCGGAGTTCCTTCATTTCTTTGGTCTGCGTTACTCGACGCGCAAGAGGGACTGGGGGACCGTTACCGTGGAGCCGCGCGTGACGTGGTGGCTGTCGGATCCGCCTAGTTCTGCGACCAACTGGCGCACGATCAGTTGCCTGGTGGGCGGTGACTGGGAGTTGGGCTCCTTCTCGGATGTGTACGTAGCGAACGCCCACCTGATTGATCGAGTCCCCCAAGCCTTCCAGCCCCTTGACATGAGTGAGTACCCGATGACGTCCGCCGAAGAGGCTCGGGTCAACCGTCTGAAGTTTGTCTTTGACCCAGCGCCCGAGGCGAGATCATTCTACGCCGCCTGTCATTGGGATATTATCGAGGAGACGCGCCTCGCCAGGCGGCCACGTACGTGTGCCTGTAGTTCGTTTGTCTGGGAGTAGAGTAGATTTTGACCAACTGTTATTGCTGTTGCTAACCTGTTGTTTGTTGTTTGCTGTAGTTAAGAAGATGACTGGTAAGAACGCTTCTGTTAGTGACGTGGCCAAGCGCCGCATGGCCGACCTTCGAGGTACTGGGGCGAAAGTCCGACTGGTGGTGGATGATGGGCAAGGTGGTCTGGCGCTGGGGGACATTGAGCAGCCCAAGCTCCCCCCTCCTACTGTGAGTGATTATGCCCCTGCTATCCCGGCGGGTGCTCGCCGCCCACCGTCAGGCTAAGCTGGCGGATCAAAGGCGCAGGAAAAGGCCGATCGTGCCGAGGGGCAAAGGGAGAAGCGCCAGAACAACCGCGACATGCGCCAGCAGGATCGAGACGACACGCGGGATGCAGCTCGCGCGTCCAAGGTAGGCGGACAGTCTTCTTCGTCGCCCCAACCGTCCGAGCGTCTCGCCACCAGGTCCCGAGCGGCCGATCGTTCGCCCAGCCCACCCAGTGGGCTCCCCGAGAAGCGCCCGCGCATAGAGAACCCGCCCGTCAAAGCGTCTGCTGCTCGGCCTGATGACCCGTTCACCTGCTATACTTCGTTGGCAAAGTCCCTTGAGGTGGCCATGAAGGCGGTGGATGTGATGGCGCCAGAGGTGGCCGCGGGTAACAAGGATGACATGGATACGGCCTATAACCTCTGTATGGCGCTGCAGCGCAAGATGTATTTGGCACGCGAGCGCTTCGCCAACAGGCGCTGTGCGGAGATAGCCCAGGCGGAGATACTCAGGCTCACCAATGTTTGTAAGAAGGCTGAGCAGCTGGCGAGTGAGCGGGGGGCGCAGGCGGAGATACTCAAGGCCGAACGTGACTCAGCTCTTGCCGCCCTCGAAGAGGAGAAAGCTGTGGCGGGTAATAGGGTGGCGGAGGTGGAGTCCCGCCTGATGGCCGAAGCGCAAGCCCAAGTCCGGCAGGCGCGGGAAGAGGCGCGGACGGAGGCGGTTGCTGAGTTCAAGAATTCTGCGGAGTTCAAGGAGTTGGTGGACGCCGAGGCCGAGGCTCAGGTTGTTCAATTTCAAGATATGGCGCGGCCTTTCCTGAAGATGAAAGAGCTGAATGCTTGGTTGGTGGAGCAGGGGGTGCTGCCGAGTGGAGGTGATGGTGCGGGCGCAAGCGGTGCGAAGTAGAGCAGCTGTTTCTTTTTCTTTGCTTTGTAATGGAGTAGATCTTTTGCTTTTCTTTCTTTTGTGATCGGGCCTTTGTGCTCTGGATTGTACGGCAGCTGTTTTTTTTTTGGTTCTTGCGAGATGAATGAACTTTTTTTTTTTTCGCTTGTGTGCCTTGTGCTTTGTGCTGTTTTGGATTTTGTGTGGCCATCCTTCGAGTAACTTGTATGGGCGCGCTTCCTCACTGTGCGTGGGTAGCCGATACCCAGTCCCCCGAGCACGTAGGCGGGTGGGGTAAGGACAAACGCAACAGTGCCTATACTTTGGATGAAAATACATGGTAATACTTAGTGAAGGTATTTCCTCAAGTGTTGGATGTTCCATGGATGACGTAGTCGTTGACCCTGCATGTCCCTAAGGTAGAAAGTGATGTCGCTTATTACCTTGTCAACGACGTACGGGCCTTCCCACAATGGGCGAAGCGCCTTCACCTTCTGTTGGATCGCCTTCATCACCCAGTCCCCCAGTTGGATTGGGCGAGCCCGTACGCGCTGGTTGTATAACCGGGCGATCCTCTGCTTATTGGCGGCGTTGTGTAGGTGCGCCATATCTCTGCGCTCCTCTAGCAGGTCGTTGTTGAGTCTTAGCCCCTCGTCGTTCGTGCGCGGGTCGTACCCCTCAATCCGCGGGCTCTGGTGGGTGATTTCTAGGGGTAGCACGGCCTCCGTTCCGAACGTTAGGCTGAATGGGGTCTCGCCTGTAGCTGCGTTGGCTGTCGTTCGGATGGACCACAGAATTTCTGGGATGATCTCGGGCCAGCGTCTGTAACCTGCATCCCCAGGTTCGATGTCTTCTATCTTCCTCTTGATGCCAGACTTGATGATTTTGTTTGCTGCCTCCACCTGTCCGTTCGTCTGGGGGTGCGCGGGTGATGCGAAGATGAGGTTCGTCCCCTGGCGTTCGCAGAAGTCTATCAGCCTGGGGTTGTTGAATTGTGGTCCGTTATCCGTGATGATGCTGATTGGCGTCCCATAGCGACAGAAGAGGAAGCGCCAGAGGAAACGTTCCACCTTCTCCGTGGTGATCTTTGCCATGGGCTGGGCTTCGATGAACTTCGTGTGGTAGTCGATGATGACGATCAGGTACCTATATTGCCCTTTCGACTTTGGGAGCTCTCCGATCAGGTCCAGTCCCCACTGTGCGAATGGAACGGGCGACAGGAGGATGGATAAGGGGACGGCAGGCGCATGGTGGTGATGTGCGTGGAATTGGCACTGGTGACACTTGCTCATCAGTGCTGTGGCGTCTGCGTGGATGGTGGGCCACCAGAATCCGTGCCGAAGGGCCTTGTGTGCGATCGACCTGGCGCCCGCGTGATGGCCGCATGTGCCCGAGTGGATCTCTTTCAGGATTGAGCTGCCCTTCGTCGGGGTGATGCACTTGAGGCTGGCCCATGTCTTGCCCCGTCGATAGAGTGTTCCCTCCCGCATGCTGAAGTTTGCCGCCCTTGCGACGATGGTCCTGGCCACTTTCCTGTCCTCCGGTAGTTCTCCCTTGGTTTTATAGGCGATGAGCTCGTCCATGTAACTGCGCTCGTGCGGCTTGATTGCCAGGACCTGCTCTGTCCCTGAGATGCTTGGTCGTCGTAGCACCTTGACGATACGCTGCCACGGCCCTGTGTGTACGGGCGCCGTGGCCAACCGGGCCAATTTGTCTGCCTTTGCGTTGAATCCCCGGCGTATGTGGTTGATGTTGACGTACTTGAATCCTTTGATTAGCGTTTGGACGTGCTTCAGGTAGGCGATCATGGATTCCTCCTTCGCCTGGAATTCCCCTCCGACCTGGCTCACTACCAACTGTGAGTCACTGAAGATGTTGAGGTCGGGCGCCTCCGAATTTTTGGCCAGTTGCAGACCTGCAATGAGCGCTTCGTACTCGGCCTCGTTGTTCGTTGCCTTGAACTCGAACTTGAGGGCGTACTCTGCGTTCACCCCTCCTGGCTCGGTTAGGATTATGCCGGCGCCGCTTACCTTCTTCGTGCAGGATCCGTCGACGTAGAGGTTCCACTTCGAAAGTGGTCGCTTCATGACCTCTGGCCTGTCGGACGACTCCGCTGTCGGATCGTTGGGCGCTTGGGCGGGCGCCTCCTCTGCTTCTGTATACTCGGCGATGAAGTCTGCCACGGCCTGCCCCTTGATTTCCGTGCGAGGTTTGTACTCGAGGTCGAATTCGCTAAGCTCGACGGCCCATTTTGCCAGGCGACCGCTGTGGTCGGGCGATTGGAGTATCTGACGCAAGGGTGTGTTGGTGAGGATGTGGATGCTATGCGCCTGGAAGTATGGCCTCAACCGTCGGGCAGCGGTCACGAGTGCGAGCGCCATCTTCTCGATCATCGGGTATCGCGTCTCAGCGCCCGTCATACCTTTTCCTGAGAAGAAAACAGGTAACTCCGTGTGGTCCTCCCTGCGGATGAGGGCAGAACTGACGGCGGTGAGGGAAGCGGCCAAGTAGAGGTACAGAACCTCCCCTCGGACGGGTCTAGAGAGGAGCGGAATGGACGCCAGGTATTCCTTGATCTGAAGGAAAGATTTCTCACACTCGAGCGTCCATACAACCTCGCGCTTGTTCGTGGTTCTCAAGGCCTTGAAGAACGGGGTGCACCTGTCTGAGTAGCGCGAGATGAAACGGTTTAGGGACGCGAGCTTCCCTGCGAGGCTCTGTAGGTCCACTCTCTTGACGGGCGGCTTCATGTCGATGATCGCTTTGACTTTGGCTGGCGCGGCTTCGATTCCTCGTTGGCTGACAATGAACCCCAGAAACTTGCTATTGGTGACTCCAAAGGTGCACTTGGCGGGGTTCAGCCTCATGCCATTCTTGATGAGGACGTCGAGCACAGTCCCCAAGTTCTGGACATGGTCGGCCGCCTGGACGCTTTTCACCAATATGTCGTCTACGTACACGTCCATGATGTTGCCGATGAGGCCATGGAACATCGTGTTCATGAGCCTCTGGTATGTGGAGCCGGTGTTCTTCAGCCCGAAGGGCATGACAACGTAGCAATAAAGGCCTTTGTCTGTGACGAACGTCGTCGCTTCCTGGTCTGCGGGGTCCATGAAGATCTGGTTATAGCCCGAGTAAGCGTCCATCATTGATAGGAGCTCGTGCCCTGCCGTTGCGTCCACCAGTTGATCGATCCTTGGCAGTGGGAAGCTGTCTTTCGGGCATGCCTTGTTAAGATTACTGTAGTCGATGCACATCCTCCATTTCTTGTTGCTCTTATGCACCATTACCGCGTTGGAAATCCACTTGGGATAATCCACCTTCCGGATGAACCCGATGCCCAGCAGTCGGTCTACCTCCTCGTGCATGGCCGCGTAGTGCTCCGCTTTATACGCCCGCCGCTTCTGCTTCACTACTCGGGCGCTAGCGCTGACGCTCAGTCGATGGGATATGATATCCGTGCTGATCCCGGGTATGTCTTTGTACGACCAAGCGAACACTTCCTGCTTCTCCTTCAACAGTGCGACCAATCGTTCGGCTATCGCGGGGGTCAATGATGCCCCGATCTGGACCGTCCTTTCCGGGCGTTCGGAGGATAGCTGGATCGTCTTCAGCTCTTCGCGTTCGGGGACGGGTGATATGGCCATCAGCCCGTCACAGGGATCGTCGGGTACCTCTGATCCTGGCGCGGGTTCCAGGGCGAGGACCTCATGCTCGTCTCGAGGTTTTGCTGCCTCCCCGTTGCCGTATCCTCGGACATATCCGACTCCGTGCTCGGTTGGGAATCGTCCCAAGAGCATGTATGTTGCGATGATCATTCTCAGTCTGCAGATCCCCGGCCTCCCGAGTATGGCGTTGTAGGGGGAGGGGGTGTCCATGATGATGAAGTTCGTCCGGATTTCGCTGTGTGGGGAATCGGGCGCGCCAACCTCGACCAGCAGGTTGTCGCTCCCGATAGGATACGAGGTCTCGCCCGTGAAGCTGGCGATGCATTCATGATCCCGCGTCATCTTCCATGCGGGCCTTCCGAGCGCCTTGTATGCGTCCAAGTAGATTATGTTGACAGACGCTCCGTTGTCAACTAGCACCCTCTTTACAAGAAACTGGTCAATGATTGCGTCGATCACGAACGGTAGGGTGCTGTCCCTCGGGTTCTCCTCCTCGTCCTTTGTTGTGAAGCTGATGGTGGGCGCCTCCGTCCTTCCTTCCTTGGGTGCTCTTCCCGTCCCGACCGTCCATAATTCTCTGCCCGTGCGGTCGGGCGATGGCGCCCTCTCCTTGCGCTTGCCCCCAGATATCGTGTTGATAGTCCCACGGGTCCCGGCGCCGGCCCGGCGCTGGCGTCCACCCGTCCTGGGGTGACCGTTCTTCTTCATACCCTCGAGGGCCCTTCTAAGCAGTGGGCAGTTGTTCGTGTGATGGGTGGCGGCGTTGTGGTACTCGCACCAAATGCTCGGGATTCGGCCGACCGGAGCCATCGCCGCCGTCACGCCGCTCGGTTGTGGGAGCTGGTGCCAATGTAGGTGGAGGAGCTTCTCGGGTGACTGCTCATCGATTGTAAGGACCTTCCGTTCTGTCGGTTGGCGGGCGCCTTGCTGCGCCGATCCCTCCGCCCGGTGGCTGCGAAAGGGAGACCTTCGACTGCTCTGTCCTGGCGTGTCCTGGTACCTCTTGTATCCTCTGGCTGGAGTCCCTCTGCTGTTCGAGGGCCGTTGGGGCTGAGCGTTCTCCTCTGGCCTGTTCGTGCTAGACTCGGAGGCGGGCCCGTACACTCGCGTCTCCACCAGCGCCTTCTGCACAACCAGGTCCATGATCTCGTCGTAGTCGAGATGCTCCTTCCTTACGAGTTTCTCTACGAATGGGGTGGCGAGCAGGTTGTCCATCAGGGCGACCTTGGCCACTCGCTTGTCAAGGTCCCTGCATGTGCTTGCGAGCGTCCTCCATCGGTTGATGTAGCTCGACAAGCTCTCGTCCGTCCCTTGGCGGACCTTGAGGAGGATGCCCGTGGTGTTATACTTCCCCTGGAGCCGATAGCGCTTCTGGAAACTTTCCGCCAGCTCGAGGAACGAGTGGATGGACCCCGGCGAGATCTCGTAGAACCAGCCCCGTGCCTCCTCCGCCAGCGTTTCCTGAAACAGAAAACACAAGGTTGGGTCTGAATATCGGGTCCCGTCCGTGGTGGACCGAAACTCGTCCACGTGCGCTCGTGGATCCCCGCTCCCGTCAAACCGGGCAATCTTCGTTATCTTGGCGTGGGGATCCCTTCCTCTTTCCAGTATGTGCGCCGAGAACGGGCTGACCCGGGGGGCGAACGTCCCGCCCTGACCGGCCAGCTTGTCCTTGCGCAAGCGTGAGACTTCTTCTGCCAGCTCCTCCATCCTCTGTAGGATCAGATTGTTGTTCGTCGGGGGTGTCGACTCCTCCACAGGCGAGGACGCTCGGGCGTTAGTCCTGGCAAACAGATGGCGCTCCTCGCTGGCGGTCTCCTGTGTTTCTTCGTGCTGCTCCATCCGCTGGCTAATGAGCTCCTCCAGTCGTTCCTCCATCCTTCGGCGGATTTGGCGCTCCTCTGCTCTCTCGAGCGCTGCCTCCCGCAACTCCCGGGTCATGCCGTTGATGCGCCCGTCCTCGTTGTTCCTGTCGACCGCCTGCGCGTTCCGCTCCCGTGAGCCTGGCGGAGTCCCTCCCTCGGGTGTGTTGCTGCCGTTAGTCGCCGGGTTGAGCATGTGGACCTTTGGTTTCGGTGGTGTTTATACGAGGTTTGCAATTTGTAAGTTTCCCACAGACGGCGCCAGATGTTTCTACCGAATTACGCGCGGGGGCGTAACGGTGCAGAAGCAACAAGAATGAGCTTCCTCTTCCTTCCTCGGTCGTGCGGTGGACCCCCTCTCCTTGGTGCGTCCGAACGGTGGGACTGTTCGGATGGGCGGGCTCTCCTCCTCTCCCTTCTCTTCGTGCGGGTGGACTCTTCTTGCGGGTGGTGGGTCTCCTGTCGGGCGCTTCCCCTTCTCTCGAGTGTTCGGGTGCAGCTGTTAGAAGAATACAACAATGAAGCAGGCGGTCATGGGTCAAGACGGGGTGGCCCGCCTTCAACGCTCTGATGCCTAAGTCAGAAGATGTATTGGATATAACAGTCAAGCGAACGTGCGAGCGAGTATGGGTTGGGGTGTTGAGGGATCGAATGGAATTAGATATCGTTCGATGGAGTGTGAATGAGTGATCTTACCTGTAATAAATACCTGATATATATAGGTGGTTGAGTTTGGAACCTGGTGGTGTTCTTCGATGTGGGACTGATGGTTCCTACTGGTGTGTGATCCGCATGTTCGGGCGCGCCCCCCACGGGCGCGTGCGCGCCCGGAGGGTGTGGGTCTGGTGAGTGAAGTTGGAGCCTCCAAGGTGGTCTTGCATGTGGTCGAGTAGGTGTTGCTAATCTGCTTAGATGGATAAGTATGTTAATCGTACAACTAATGATGCAATACTAACAGCGGCAGCTGGAATCCAAGCGATGCGGGTGGACTTAAATCAAGATCGAGAAGAAAGAGAGGCCATGAGTGCCCAGGTAGTTAGCTTGGTGGAAGGTCAAGATAGGCTACGGATAGATATCCTTCACCAAATGGAAAAAGGTTTGGAGGAATACCGCCGGTATGCGGCTACTCTATCGCAAATGGTAGACATAGACATAGCGTCTCTAACCAAATCCGTATCGGACTTGGCCAGGAAAACTAGACAATAAGAGTCTTTTCCCCTTGCTTGGGAGCAACGGTTAAATAAGTTCCTAGATGATTGCAATATACAATTATCTAAGATGCATGAAACCTACGAGACACAGTTTCCTCCAATGAAAGATGATCCTAATGCGTGGCACTGGCCAAAATTTTACAAACACCAGACCTTCCAAACTTTCTCTGGTGACGACGATGCAAACACAGCAACACACTTGGCCTATTTTACTCTACAATTAGAGCAATTTGCTGAAGATGAGGGGCTCAAGCTAAGAGTTTTCGGATCATCGTTGTCAGGATCAGCCCTTGTTTGGTACACAGGAATAGAGAAGGGCTCGGTCAATGAATGGAAGGACATGGAGGCCTTATTCATAGATCACTTCAGAACAGCAAGACCAGAAACCAGCGTAGGAAAGCTGGCTTCCTTGAGCCAATCAGCGACAGAAAGCCCAGTTACCTTCCTGCACCGTTTCCGGTCAGAATATAATTTATGCAAGACCCCTCTGAGTAAGGAGGAGATGGTCGAGATGGCTAAGAATGGTTTGGAGGACACGTTCCACCAGCTATTCTTAAACACTAAGTATTTCTCCTTGAATGAGTTCATCACGGATGTTACTAAGGCTCATAGTAACATGCATGAAAGAGACAACAGAAGGAATGCATCCAAGGGGACATACAATAACAGAATCTATGATAGGTTGAAGCCAAAGACAGTGGCTTATATTGAAGGTGTAGAAGATCAAGAGTCGGACTCTGATTGCGAGCAAGTGGGTGCCGTTGATTTGTCAACAAACAAAGTTCTAAAACCCCGCAAGCTGCAAAAGAGTAGGGGCTCAATCAAGCTCTCAACAGTGGCTTTTACTAAGCCAGAGTTTGAGACATACACCTATGATGCCAATATGGCTCATGAAATTCTGTACGAGCTGTATAGTCTGCGTGTCGTCAAAGCAGACTTTGGACCTCTTCCTACAGCTGAGCAGTTAAAGGGTAAAAAATACTGCAAGTTCCATGGAGCATGGAACCATACCACGAAGGACTGCATTAAGCTTAAAGACCAAATCCAGATATGGATTAACGAAGGAAGATTGGAGCTGGAAGGAACGTCCAAAACAGCTGCATTAGTGGATTTCGAGCCTTTCCCTGCCGCACAGGTCAATATGGTTGAGGTGGAGTGGATATCACCTAATAGACATCTCGAAGGTGCGGAGGCATGGAATCAACCACCCTTTTTAGCCTATTCATTCAGAGTCGATATGATAGAAGAATTCTTCGACAGGCTAAGGGGCATGGGGCTGATCTTCTTTGACCCAGTTAATGAACTTAGACAATTACAGTATAAAGAACCAGCCCAACACTTCTGCAGATTCCATAATCACTTTGGTCATCGGACAGCAATGTGTTCAACCTTGCGAGATAAAATCCAAGGGTTGATCAATTGGGAAGTGATTGAAATCAACGACCGGTGCGAGGTGGATTTCCATCCAAAGTATCATCACAGAGCATCACCTCCTCCAGCCGCGACTTCTCCTACCATCAGCACTTCTTCAGGGCATACTCAAACTAAGCCAACATACTCGAGGAAGATGCCCAGACGGAGGCCTAGGCGAAATATAGCATTTGTTCGACCTAAGCGGACTCCAATCACATATGATGCGTCTAGGCGAGAGGAGATATTTAATGAGCTACTTCAGGTTGGAATAGCTGTGGTTCCTGACAATTGGGGAACACCGGACTCACATCCTGAGGATGTCAGGGGTTTGCCTTATTGTCGGTACCATCATAAATGGGGATGCCACTCCACAAGCGCTTATCAAGATTTAATGTTCAAGATACAGCAGTGGATTAACAAGGGGGAAATAATGATAGAACAAAAACCCTCGCAGTGCCTGGCGACCTCCATACCAATGATGGTTGGAATGTGGGAGCTAACGCGTGACAAGTCAAACAAAAGAAAACAGTCCAACGATCATCCAACTACTGGCGAAAGTCCATCATACGTACCAAGAACTAAAGGAAAAGAAAAGGTGGACCCCAAGGCGGAATCGCCAGTAGCCCTTTGTGCACATTGTAAACTAAGAAGCGGGCTGAAGATCTCTTATGAGGAACTGGCTGAAGCAGCCAAGTGTTTCCCAGGGTTATTTACGAATGCAGATCACCAGCCCAGCAAACAAAACAAAGGGATACTCCAATTCCCAAGCGCTCGCGAGCAACAGACAAAGCCGGTTCAGCTAAAACAACTGAGTCTAAGGTTGCGAGCACGCTCGCGAGACCATATATACCTCCATCTTCAAGAAATATCACAAATGAGGATGTCTGGTATGTCAGGGAAAAAGTAAAAACCATTGAGGTAACTCCAAGCAGGAGAAGAAATCTCCAACGACGCTTTGGAAGAGCCAAGAGAGCATTAGAGGCCTATGAAGCAGGCCTGATCAAAGAGGAAGAGCTGGAATGTTCTCCAGAAACGTTGCAAAGGCGAATGAACGCCCTTGCAGCGAACCCACTGGTGGTTTTTGGGAAAAAGTCTCGGGAGCCCAAAGTGAGAACCCAACGACTAGGAGTCTTTGACCGAAACCCTGAGTTAGGACTTAAAGGCAAAGAGCCTGACTCTACTCCTGAGATTCATCGTGAACCTACGCAGCGAAAGCTAGTGAGGAGACGCCTCACTTTTGAAGAAGATACAATGAAGTCAGTAGGGCTACAGACGTCCCCTAAGGGAAAGAAGGAAATTCAGAAACAGAACGTTCCAAGTAAGCCCCCAGTCTTGCGATGGAAACCTAGGCCTTTGATTGTGGAAGAACAACAGAAGGCCCGACAACTGTTTCCCGATCCCAAGGGGCAAAATCCACCACTACTACTGCCATTATCCATTGCTCATATTCCTGAGGATCAATCACAGTAGGTAGCTCATCTTGAGGTTACTACAACTTCGAACGAAGGTGAACATCAAGCTGAAGCTGATGACTACAAAGAAGATGAGCAGTTGGTGGATTACGGTGAGGACGAAGATGAAGAAGCGCAAGATTACATTGAAGGGGACGTTCCCGCCATTAACATGGTGTATGTCTTATCCTCCAAATACGCGTTATCTCCGTCAGCCTCGACAGTTGAATCCATTACAAGCAAAAGCGTCAACAATTTGGTATTGCCAGAAGAAGAACCGGATCTAACAAGTGGTCCGACATCAATCGAAATACCAGAGCTGGATTCAACACACACGAAAGGACAGATGATGTTCTCCAAACCCACTTTAGATATGGCCATGTACATGCGGCCATTGTACGTCACAGGGAAAGTCCAAGGGATTCAGTTAAACAAACTCCTAGTGGACTCTGGGGCAGCGGTGAACATTATCACGGTCAAAGCAATGGCCTTATTAGGCATTCCCAAGTCTGCTATCCAAGAAACCTCATTGAGCGTTATAAATTTTCAGGGTAGCATCACCAAGACTTTAGGCATTGTTTTCTTACAGGTATACATCGGTCTAGCCTCAGGCACTTACACATTCTTTGTAGCAGAATGTACATCTCCATACAGTGCAATTCTGGGACGTGATTCGATTCATCGGAGCTATTGTGTACCTTCTTCCCTCTATCAGCAGATGTTACTCTGGAATATGGAGTCAGGTGAAGCAGAACTTATCAATGCTGATCCTCGACCATATTCCGTTTCTGCCAACGCATTAGAAGCCAGGTATTATCACAGTGACCTTAGGCCATTGGAGGTATGTGGCGTCGATAATAAAGGCCGCCCAGTTGGTGTTACGGCCTCTGAACTAGCTCAGTGGGGTATAATTCAAGCAAATCAAGACAGCAAAAGACCCTACACCATTGATCTACCATCCAAAAGTTCTCAATGATTGGGTCTCTATCAGGTATAGAGGCCGAGGCTTGTCACTCTCTACACGAACGCTTTCATAATTTCCTGCTAGAGAGCCAAGCCTTTGAGAAAGTTCCAATGGTTGCAGCCTTGGAATACGTGGATGAAGATGTTTTGCAAGACTTCGAGGAGGAGGACGAGATTAAATTAGCTCCAGCAGCTTTAGATGATTTACCTCCTAAAGTCAAGGATCCCATTGAATACATCAATCTTGGGACAGATAAAGAGCCAATCTCTGTGGCCATTAGTACATTCCTGGAGCCTGTAGAGAGACTCAAGCTTATTGAATTGCTACAAGAATATGTAGATTGTTTTGCAGAAAAATATGACGACATGCCCGGCCTGTCACCAGATTTGGTTTGTCACAACTTGCCCATCATAGAAGGGAAGAAGACTGTGAAACAAGAGATGCGTCGCATGAATACAGAAACGGCAATTCTGGTTAAGGAAGAGGTCGAGAATATGCTCAAGTCAGGGATCATACGTGTAGCCAAATATAATGAGTGGCTTTCTAATGTAGTCCCAGTCAAGAAAAAGAATGGAAAGATGCGAGTGTGCGTTGATTACAGAGACTTGAACAACGCAACCCCAAAGGATGCATACCCCATGCCAGTAGCCGATTTGTTGTTAGACTCAATTGCCCGTCATGAAATGTTGACGTTTATGGATGGCACTGCTGGCTACCATCAAATTCCAGTGGCTGAAGCAGATCGACATAAAACAGCGTTTCGGTGCCCAGGATTTGCAGGCGTTTTTGAGTACGTGGATATGCCATTTGGACTTAAGAATGCATGGGCAACTTACCAACGAGCAATGAATCCGATCTTCCATGATCTTATTGGTAAAATCATGGAAGTATATATTGATGATGTGGTAGTCAAAACGAAGCGTAGAAGTGACCATGTTGAGGACTTACGGCAGGTGTTTCTCAGAATGAAGCAACATCAATTAAAGATGAATCCAGCCAAGTGTGTGTTTGGCGTCCAGGCAGGGGATTTCCTGGGTTTTTTTGTTCATCAACGTGGGATTGAGATACCGAACGACAAAAAACAAGCGGTTCTCAGTGCTGTCCCGCCAAAGAGTAAGAAAGAACTGGAGCGTTTATTAGGAAAGATCAATTTTTACGCAGGTTTATTGCCAATGCTGCTGGGAAGACACAATCGTTCTCAACTCTGCTCAGGCTTTAGAATCAAAGGGACTTTGTATGGGAGCCTGTACATCAAGAGGCTTTTGATACTATTAAAGCCTACTTAACGAACCCACCCGTCTTGGTACCCCCAAGACCTAGGGTTCCACTCAAGCTGTATATATCAGCTACTGAACTCTCCATTGGAAGTCTACTAGCTCAGGACGACACATCAGGAGTTGAACGTGCTATTTTCTATCTAAGTCGTACCTTGAACGATTGTGAAACAAGATACTCTCCAATGGAAAGACTATGTCTAGCCTTATACTTTTCAGGGTGTAAATTGAGGTACTATATGCTTTCCTTCACTACGTGTGTCATTGCATAAACAGATTTAGTGAAGTACATGCTATCCAGACCGATTCTCCGGGGACGCATTGGGAAGTGGATTCTGGCTTTGTCAGAATTTTCTTTGCAATATGTTCCCCAGAAGGCGGTAAAAGGCCAAGCAGTGGCTGATTTTTTGGCTCATCATCCAATGGAAGAGGTTGTTGAAGGGCTAGAACTGGACCTTGCTCGTATTGATTTGGCCCATTGGTGTTTGTACTTTGATGGGTCCAGTACGAGTACTATGGCCGGGGCGGGAGTAGCTTTAATTTCTCCACGCGGCCAAACTTTTTCTTATTCTTTCAGGTTGGACTTCAGATGCACAAATAATCAAGCAGAATATGAGGCTTTAATCATTGGATTAGAACTTTTGTTGGATATGGAGATCACCGATGTGCATATTTATGGAGATTCCCAACTAGTGATCAAGCAACTTGAGACAAAGTATAGAGCAGGCCCAGTATTAGAGCCTTATGCTAAAATAGCGTGTGAGCTGCTTAGGTTGTTTACAGAAGTGGAGTTGAATCATGTTCCTCGCGAAAAGAACTATGCGGCCAATGAGCTGGCTCAACTAGCAATAGGTGTAAGTTTGCAAGATGGAGTACGCGAACGAATATTGAAGGTTGAAAGAAGAACCCTTCCATCTTTCTTTGCACGCCAAGAAGATAAAAACGAATGGTATGTTGCTATACTTGATCACATTGATGTGGATTGGAGACAAGGAATCTTCTCTTATCTCCAGAATCCAAATAATCCGGTAGACAAGCGGATTCGATTTTTAGCTCCTAATTATGTGCTCAAGGATGTTGAGTTATATAGAAGGGGATAAGAAAATATACTATTAAGGTGTGCCTTTAGACGTGAAGCTAAGCGATTAATGAGAGAGGTCCACCTTGGGGCAGCAGGGGCACATCAGGCTGGTCCCAAAATGAGGTGGTTAATAAGAAGACATGGCTTTTATTGGCCAGGAATGCTCAAAGATTGTATCACGTTCGTAAGAGGTTGTGAAGAATGCCAGAAACATGGTCCGGTCAACCATATGCCCAGAATACCATTACAGCCAATAATCAAGCCTTGGCCAGCTCGAGGATGGGCTTTGGACTTAATCGGAATGATTCATCCTCATTCATCTGAAGGGCACAAGTTTATCATAGTGGCTACTGATTTCTTCACAAAATGGGTTGAAGCTCGACCTCTCAAGGTATCTTCAGCAAAGGCCATCCGCCAGTTCTTGTTTGAAGATATTATTTGTCGGTTTGGCATTCCTGAGAGTTTTGTTTCAGACCGAGGGGCAGCATTTATGTCTGGAGAAGTGGACACACTTATGCAGGATCTTAGGATTCACTTTCTTCATTCTTCTCCATATTGTGCCCAATCCAATGGTCAAGCTGAAGCAAGCAATAAAATCATCATTCACATTCGTAAACGGATGCTTGCGAGCAATGCCAGACTCTGGCATGAAGAACTAACTATTCAACACCTTGTGGGCATATAGGACTAGTAAAAGGACACCCATAGGTACGACTCCTTATGCACTAATGTTTGGGCACGATGCGGTTTTGCCTTTAGAAATCAATGTTCAGTCTTTACGAGTAATGGAGTAACATAACTTGATTGGTGAAGACTATGTACAAGCAATGTGGCAGGAACATGAAGACTTAGATGAGAAATATATACAAGCTTATGATAGTCTACGTGCTGAGAAACAGAAGGTGGCTCGTGCCTATGACCAATGTACCAGGGGCATGAGTTTTGCAGAAGGAGAACTTGTCTGGCAAGTCATTTTGCCTGTTGGCGAGAAGACTGAAGGACGAGCAAAATGGTCAGAGAAATGGGAAGGACCATACATTATCGATCGATTGTTGGGTAAAGGAGCTGTTCGTTTGCGAGATCGAGATGGTTCCATACACGCTAATCCAATAAATGGTCGTTTCCTCAAGAAATTTATTCAACCTGTTTGGGAGTATGAGGATCCTCCTACTATGGCTTAATCTAGTTTATTCATGCTCTCGCATAAGTAAACTACAGGGGCAACACATATCGAGGATCATCTACGTCATAATAGCCTATACATGGGGGTAAATACCTAGGGACTGTACCCGAGGCCAAATTTTTTAAACATTTTGTATTTCTTCTAGTCAAAAAGTTCATGTTAGCCAGTTACTATGGCCTGAGTCTTGATCAAACTATATCTGAGTTTATCAATATAAGGAAATTTTGTTGCTTCAAATAAAATATTACATTCAACGGATGAGAAGAATACAAAGGCTTTGCGGCCTCAAGCTCTGATACCATACCATGGGGAAAGGAAAAAGAAAAAGAAACTATGAATCAGCAACAGAAAAGAAAGATAATTAGTTTGTTTCTCACAAATCCTCTTAGTTGATAGCCATCCTCCGGGGTCGATGTATCAAATATGTACACATGGAGATCGACATCGGTGAGTGAGGATTTGAAGCGCCAAGGAAGCTAGTTCATCTGATCAGAAGATTCATCATACTAGACTTGGCGTTTGTTGCCCTTTTTTCCCGGGATGAGGCCCCCATCTTTCCTCTTTGACAAGCCATTTTCAAGAGGATTACCACCTCCAATGCATATCGACACCGAGCGGGTGCACTGGAAGGAGACGAGGGCATTCTTACCTCAGGATTGTGGCTTCTCCCTTCTTCCACTGTTTGAAGTTGGGATAGCCAAGGCAACGCCTGGACATAGATATTTCTATCTAGTCCAGGTTTGGACATGGATATTGCTATCTAAGGAACACGACATGGAAGGATTTATCTGGAGGTTTCTTTAGGTAGGAAG
Organism: Geum urbanum; assembly: GCA_946800695.1. NCBI lineage: Eukaryota > Viridiplantae > Streptophyta > Magnoliopsida > Rosales > Rosaceae > Geum > Geum urbanum. Next base: position 34,801,142 of record OX327015.1, read on the forward strand.
ACCAGAGCAAAGAGATAGAAGGGTAATTCATTCTTGCGAAAGAGTTGGTTCATTGCACAAGGGAAGGGAAACCTTTTATAGCCAGGAGTCACAACGGTATGGCTTCGCAAGAGTAATTACACCCAAGAATAGAGTACACATGTCCAAATGGAAGTGGACCACGAAGACGATTTATCTACCCGAAAGAAATGCATGATAAATAAGGAGATTTCTGGGGCAGGTAAAGCGTACTTCAAAAGATTTTGATTTGTTTAACGAGATACGGATTCCAATTTTGGAATTTAAATTCCATTTATTGTTGAACAGTCAGAGTGGTCAAAACAGTTACAGCCTAAATATGAGGTTGGACCAAAGGTAAAAGGGGCTTATTATAGAGGCCCAATATGGTTTTTGGACCTAATACACGTTTTGTCGAAATCAATTTGAATATATGAATAGTTGAATGGGTTTCGGACAAATAAATTGGACCTACATCTGAGGCCCAAAAGATTTACAAAAGGAGGAAAAAGTTCTTTACTGAAATTTTAGCAATCTCTGAGGCCACCCAGGCTTGTTGAGCTGCTTGGCGAGCGTTGCTGGCTTCTTCGCATGCCTCATGCAGGAGTTGAGCTTGGCTTTCACCCTCTATCATAATTTGGTGCATTTTGTCTCGACGCTTTGGGGTGTTAGCCTCTAGTACCTTTACTTCAGCTTTAAGGGAGGCAAGTGCAGCTTCCATTGCAGTTATTTTGGCTCGCTTGGCTGCTAAAGTTTCTAGCTGAGTAGATTCATCCTTCAATATTTTCTGAATTTTCTCCTTCTCTCTTCGAGTTTGTCGTTCTAGAGTCTCTGCTGCTACGTTCTTACATTCTACCTCGAGCTTTATACGGTGGTAGGCTTCATTCTGACTCAGGAATATAGAGAGATTCTCATCAAGTTCATCCAGGCGAGGGATGAAAATTGCTGGGGCAGTGACCTTTATGACTTGCACTTGCTCATAGATAGCTCGAATGTCTGGTGGAGAATCCAGGGGCCCATAAAGAATTTCTCGAAGCATTACTTCAGTGTCAGAAGGAGTGCTCGGTGTACCCAGTTTGCCTGCAAGCTCTTGTAGCCTTGTGGTGGTTTCTTCCACGCTGAGTAACTGGGGTTCGCCTTCTTGTGATGAAGTTGATATAAGGTTTTCCTTAATTTGAGGAACAGGACCTTCATCGTTGACACTTGAAGGATTACTAGGCTAATCCTCAGCGGCCACTATAGGAGATTGGTCTGATAAGCTTATCTGATTCTTGGGACTGTTGGAGGTTACTTCGCGAGTAGCCGGGTCCTCAGGAATTTGTTTGGACTACAGTATGAATAACAGAGTGTCAGGACCAATTAAGAAATCATTAATCCAGAAGTGAGTATAGAAAGTTCTTACTTGTTGGGGAGACAGTGATTGTGTTCCTTCAGTTGGTTGAACTTGGGGCTCTAGCGAGGAAGGACTCGGTTCCTCGCGTTCTGGATTATTCTCAGCCAAGACTGGTGGTTGTGCAACTAAGTGCTCTGGCGAGGAGAGGATTTGACGCTCAGGCTCTGAGATGACTTGTTCACTGTGAGTGCTGGTGCCCTCGCTGGAGGAGGAAGAGATGAAGCAAGATTGGACTTCAATTTGCAGGCGTCGAAACAAGATGGCAGCATCTACAGGCTTTGTTTTCTCTACTTCCTCGAGTTCTCTTCGATGGATTCCAGCCAGAAATTGGGCTATGAAATTCTTACAGCATTCTTTGGCATTGTTGATAATTTTGGGACTGTATCACGGTCCTCATTGTCAAGAATGATGCTGGAATCATCGAACTTCAAAATGAAGGCTTTGCAACATCCTTTAGAAAGCCTTTCTCCCAGTGAGCCTATTATATAATAAGCTCCGTCTTCAGCTTTGAGGACGAAGAAGTGGTCGTTCCAACTCACTATGAACACCTGAGGCTTGTGGCCATTCCGGATTTGCTCCCATAAAGTATCAAAAGAGGGAAGACCATTCAGAGCTGTGAACTTTTCTGGGTCAAAATACCCAATGGAGGAGTCATCAGAGCAGAACTTCAGCGGTCTGATGTTGGCTTTCAAGATTACGTACAGATCAAAGTGTTGGTCTGGGTAATTGCTTGTGAGGGTCGCATCCTTGCAGAGCTCTTGCCACTCCTTTGAACCTTGAATTAGGAGGTCGTCAAATTGGGGGAGCGTTGGCATGCTGTTTGGATTTGCACATAACCAGTGTGTAATGGTGACGGCCACGGCTGAGCAAGCACTGGCCCCTGAGGCTTTATCACTCCTTTGATCAAATGAGGCAAGGAAGACTCGAGCTTGGAGCTTTGCTTACTTATCCCTGCTGATGACTTTTGTATCCAGCCAAGTTCCACTTTGAGGCCCTTTGGTTTTCAAAATAATCTTTCTGCGTTTTGGAGACTGTCAAAGGATTGAAGTTAGTTGCTAGGTCAGTGGCGAAAATCATATTGTTCTGGTAAAAGAAAGTTTAAATACTTACAGAGGACCCAGAGGGGTTTGATCTTTTCTTCTTGAAAGATTGAATGACTACAGTCACGTCTGGTTCAGGGGTGTGCTGTGCAATAAAGGTTGAAGAAAAGGATGGTTAGTAGTGATGCGAGGAATTGCTAGTTCATGTGGCAATTTTTAGAATGAAGGGACATACCTGTGGCCATGGAGAGGACTTTGTATTCTTGTAGGATCCACCTATTGCAGCCAGGTCTTCTTCATTTGAGAATCTTTGGCCGAAGTCATAGAAGATGGCGGCAAAACATGAGAACGGTCCCTGGTGTTGTTTTTCTTCCCAGAGCTGGGAGCACCATGCGAGGTACGACTGGGTGACCGATTGAGAGATCACTAGTGGCTTTGTTATGGTTGGAAGCATGATTGCTGGAAAGCCAAAGTGTTCATCTCGCACTTCTGCTGTGAGAGGATGTCCATTTCCTCGCCAAAGAGTGTACTTGTTAGCAGAACAAGCGAGGGGCATGAGGGCATCCTGGCTGAGCCCAAACTGTCTGCAGAAGTGGTTTGGAGCATACAGCTCATACCCGGAGCTGGCTGAATTTGGAACCGGCAGGTCCTAGCAAGTGTTGAAATGAATGAAAAGGTTCCTCGCAAGAGCGTTTTGCTCTGGCGAAGGCATAAATCTGCTCGCAAGGAGGCCAGGGTGGCGACAATTCAGAATCTTCTCAACTGCTGTAGTTGGAAACTCCTTATGCAAACAAAGGTGTTTGAAGCAGTGGAGGTAGGACCATTGTCTGATCCTAGGCGGTGTAGAAACCAATGTCTGGCCCAATAGCTTGTGTTCTTCATGAACAGGGGATGCTGAGGGACAGAAGAAAGGAAAATAGATCCTCAACAAGAGTTCTACCATCCATAGTGGTCCTGGTTTATTCAGGTCAAGCTTTGACAGTGTGACTCACCTTAAGCCATAGTAGATGTAGGCGAGGACGGATTCAACCAATCTTAGTTGTTCACCATTGAAGAGGCGTTCAGCGAGGTTGGTCCAGCATTTGGTGACCTTGGCGGAGGTGGAGCAGAAGAGGTACTTTGCTAGCCAGTACTCCCACTACAAGAAAATAGCACTTAGACCACGGAGAGTTTTCGTCGTCTAAGTGCGTTTTTCCGTCGTCTAAGTACTTAGACGACGGAACCTCCGTCGTCCAGGTGGTTACCTGGGCCACGGAGAATTTGACAAACTCCGTGGCCCAGGTAAGAACCTGGACGATGGAGAACTTAATCTCTGTCGTCCAGGTGCTTACATGGGCCACGGAGTTTGTCAAATTCTCCGTGGCCCAGGTAAGAACCTGGACGACGGAGAACTTAATCTCCGTCGTCCAGGTGGTTACCTGGGCCACGGAGTTTGTCAAATTCTCCGTGGCCCAGATAACCACCTGGACGATGGAGAACTTAATCTCCGTCGTCCACGTGCTTTTTTAATTTTTTTTAAAAAATTAAATTAAATTGTAATTAATTATTAATAATTTAATTCATTATTAATTGAATTTAAATAATGAAAAATGTTAAAATTAATTAAATAAACTAAATTTGTAATATTACTTAATTAAATATATAATTAAAATTAATTTGTACATACATAATCGAAAAAATCCATAAAAATTAAAATATTGTTCGGAATGCGGAAAGAAACGAGATAATAAACTACTAGCTAGCTAATACACTAGAGGAGCAGATGCGCCGCCGAGTCCTCCGCCTCCAGCCGGGTCGTTGTCGTCGGGGTGTGGGTTCGGAGGAGGTTGACATTCACGTCAATCTTGTTGCATGAGGGCGATGAGTTGGGCTATTTGTGCTTGTTGCTCATCAAGTCTTTGACGCATGGATTGATTCTCCTCTCGTGCCAGTCGAGCCTCTAGAATGGCTGATTGATTCTCCTCTCGTGCCAGTCAAGCTTCTTGAATGGCTGCTTCGACGGCCGCAGCCTGAGTACTTCTCCGCCGACCCGAACCTCCCGTAGATGATGAGTCGGAGGTTGTCGACAAATCTCGAACCACCTTAGGTCCGAAGTGCCTAACCTTCTTGCCAGCTCTACGACCGTAGACCTCATCCGCGATTGCAATTTGGCTCTCCATGGATAGAGGAGGCAGGTCTTCCGGTGGCGACTCTGGGAACGCAAGCTGAGTGTTAGCCAATTCTTCATGCGCACGCTCTATCACCCTTGCCTACAAAAGAATAATTAAAAAATTATAATGACATAATATTTAAATAATAATTACTACAATTAAAAGCACATATATATATATATATCACTTACGCCGCATTGACTCGCTTCATTATCGAGCCCAGGCGTCACGTATGCGCTTATGCTTGCATCGAGATAAGGGTTTTTGGAGCCCTTATCCCTGTGCTCCTTAGCTATTTGAATGAGTTGCTTGGCGCCGGAAGTATGGTGTTTTTCCTTCTTCCCCCGATTGGCTTTGTTGACTCCAGAGAATTTCTGTTAGACAACATAATTAAATCATTAAAAAATTAATAAGTAACTAAAATTTAAATAATTCAATTATCTTAATTGAAAAAAAAAAAGTAAACACCTTAAATCGCTCATCCTGAAAGTGGTTACACAACCACTGCCACTCATCTTCTCTATCCCCACGCAGCTCTACGGGGGCAGGCACTAGACCGATATCTTCGAAGTACTGATGAAGCCTGTACTTCCAATCTTTGTAGATGGAGTTGGCGGTTTGGTTGATATGCCTCAACATTGCCGGTGTCGGATCCACCGCAAATTGTTCCTATCAGAAATAAATAGAAAATTATAATCGTATATATTATGAAATTATAACTAATATTAACAATATTATATAATAACTAAAATTGTACGTATTACGTACCGAAAGTTCTTTAAAGACTTTCGTCTTCTCATCATCCGGCACCTCCCTCCAAGTAGGGGCAGTGAGACGAACCCGGCTACGAACGATTGACCATATGCTATGCGCCGAGAGACTTGCTAGCTGAGCTGTGGGAGGGCCACCGGTGAATTCGTCGTAGGGCAAGTCGATCTTTTTCCCGGTCGCCTTGCAAATTTTCTCCGCTTTGCCCCCTTTAACGAGACCGCGAGTCCTTTTCGGTTCCGGGTCAGTGGGGGCCCTCATTTGCTTACGCCGGGCGCTAAACATGATAGATTCAGCGGTCGAGGACGCCTGAGTACTTGTTGTTGAACCGGTACCTGGCGTCAGATATGAAAAGGGGTCGACGTCATCACCGCTCGAGATGAATGAGGGAGCGGGAATTTCCCCAGAGGGCGCTCCCGACGGACCAGATGAAGGGTCCGAATTGAGGGCGTCGTTGCCCTCCGGTAATTCCCAACCGACTTGGTCCGCCAAGCGGCGGAGCATGACATCTTCTGCCTCCTGTTGGGCTTTTTTCTTGCCGGATGGAGCCATTTAAACCTACGAGTACGTTGTTAAAATACCTACTTACCATAATAATTACAAGTGCAAAATTTACGCTAATTAAGTACGGTTAAGATTTAAATATAGTACACTAGCTTGGCTTTTTGGGTCGTTCAATAGACGTGCGACCCGCGCGATAAAGTGTAAATTTTCAATTAATCAGCCTTGGTTCAATCGAAAAACATGGCCAGTTAGGGATAGAGATAACGCGAGAGGCTGGACTAATTTCGACAAAACACCCCGAGGCTAACCAAATAAATGGTATATACTCTATTGGTGTCGTCTTTCTTAGATCCAAAACCTGTCACCAGTCATAACCCGTTTCTAGACACCATGTCCGACATTCGGCCAATTTTTCGAAAATTTACACTCCCTCAAGTCCTTTGCAAACTCCACCCTCAACCTCGTGTTCATAACTTCACTTAGGTTATGGTGTGCGGTGATGAAATCCACACATCACGAGGGGTTAAGGAGATAAACTAGGAAAAGATGCGCCATCTATTCCAAAGAGTGCGACTTAATAAACCAAGCCTATGTACTAAATTTAAATCAAAGACGTACTACCATTTAATTTACTAGAAAAAACACATAAATATTAATTAATAATTTTTAATTACATGCAATAATAATCACAAATTATACTATTAATTAAAACAATAAATAATGGCAATAATGAATTATTATTTATCATGCATTTAATAATAATTATTCATTTATGAATATAATTAATTATTATTAACAATTAATAATTCAAAATTACTAATAATAATTATTATTATTAGTGTTTATTTAAAACTATTATAATTACTACTTATTATAATTACAACTATTATTTATTATTTACTTATTAATAATAAAATCTAAATAATTATTATATATAATTACTAATTAATTATTAATAATTAGAACTAAATAATTATTATAATTAGAATTATTAATTATTTAAAAATAATTATTTAAAACTATTTAGAAATTAAATAATTACTTAAATAAAAATAATGTTAAAAAAGTAAAAAATAGAATTATTACCTCGCCGGAATGTCGCCGGAATATCGGGAGAGTAGAGTCGTCGGAGAGGGGGAACCACGCCGGAATTTCAGTCGCCGGAGCGTCGCCGAAGAAGGAAGGCCGGAGGAGAGGAGAGGAGAGGAGAAGAGATGGAATGAGAAAAGGAGGGGGGGACTGTTCTATTTATAGGCTTTCACTTAGACGACAGAGCCCTAGTTTCCGTCGTCTAACCTAGTTTCCGTCGTCTAAGTGCACTTGGACGACGGAAACGGGCTTTTCCATCGTCTAAGTGAAGCGTTAAATTTTTTCGAAGCGGCGCGTAATTAATGGGCAGGACGTTTCACCCGCCACGATTTTGGACTTAGACGACGGAGAATTGATTCTCCGTCGTCTAAGTGAAAATTCAAGCAGTGCCGAAAATTGAGGAGGCACACTGAACCGCCATAATTTTCAACTTGGACGACATAGAATGACCATCTCCGTCGTCCAAGTGAAATTTTCATTGAAAAAAAAAATAAAAAATAAATTGAACCGCCATGGTAATTTGAACCTGGACGACGGAGAATGACCATCTCCGTCGTCCAGGTTCAAATTACGTAAAAAAAATTTTAAAAATTAATTCGCTAGGAATTTAGCGATCTGTCATTCGAGTGAAATAGTCGTACAATATCGATGAACGCATCGTATATATGAACAGTTAAATTTGAACTGACGAATAATTTTACGTCTGGAAAGTTGTTAAGTATCGACTAATCTTTACGACTTAAGCGTTCATTAGTATAGGCTCATTTGCAGCAGAGTATTAACGAAATTGAATTTGGACAAAACAATCGTTAGATATGTTCGTCGTAACATACTATATAATTACAATAAAGGACCAGAAAATAATAAGTTCGGGAAGGGTTTCATCGGCACAGTCAACCGCAAAACCGAGAATTTCACAAACTGGAAACGTGGATACAAGACATTTCGCAACTCCGATTTTCGAACCGTCGAAGCTCACACACCAAGAATTGTTTACTCTAAAGTCTTGACGAAAAGAATATGCATTGGAAGAAGGTCTAGATGGTCGTTGTCTTAGAAAAAATTACGAAATTTGCACCTGGACGACGGAGAAGCTCATTCCCGTCGTCCAGGTTCAGAGACCCTGAATTCAGGGGTTAGGGCCTTACTGTTTAGGGTTTAGGGTCTCTTCACCTGGACGACGGAGAAGCTCATTTCCGTCGTCCAGGTGCAGAGACCCTAAATTCAGGGGTTAGGGGGCCTTAGGGTTTAGGGTTTTAAACTTGGACGACGCAAATTCCCTTCTCCGTCGTCCTAGTGAGTACCTGGACGACGGAGAATGACCATCTTCGTCGTCCAAGTGTACAAACCCTGAATTCAGGGGTTAGGGCCTTAGGGTTTAGGGTTTAGGACGTCCCCGGTCATTTGTGTGTCCGTTCAATTATTCTGATTCAAGAATATAATTAAAAAAATGATCGATCGATCTGATTTGCTAGATTTAGGGTCGAGGATTTAGGGAGATAGCCCAAAATACCCAAAAGGCGATAGCTAGTCTGCAATTAATTTCTCCGTTGTCCAGGATATATAATTCGGATTAATTAATTAATTTAATTTAGTTTACGTACGTCGGTCGATCCGATCTGATCGAGCATGGACTCATGTAATTAATTATTTAAGTACAAAAAGTCGATCGAAGATAAACGTACATATATACATTTTCCTCCTTATAATATTTATATTAATTATTGATGGATGATGCATCGATCATATATTACAATAATTAGTTTTATGAATTACCAATTAATTTTTCTCGTCTTAGTTAAGTAGTCATCATCATAATCGTCATCATCCTCGTCCCCGGTATCCGATTGCTCATCCTCCTCATCATACTCAACATCGTCCGACGAATAACCTTAGTCCTCGTCCGCGTCCACATCCTACTCTTCTTCTTCATCTTCTTCATTAATGGCATCGATAATCTCATCTTCAGTTAGATCTGTACAACCATCAGGCATGGGTAACCGTTCACCATCTTGAACCAGGTCCATTATATCAGAGCGGATGACAGAAATATTAGGCTCTTGATAGGCAGGAATGTCTCTTTCTGGTTCAACAGCATCTTCAGTCGTCGCCGGTGTCCCTTCAATTGTCTCTGTACTCCATATTCCTCGATGATAGATATGGTTCACTATTTTCCACCCTTCACCGGCTTTCGGATCGTCAAGATAGAACACCTGCCGAACTAAGGTGGCGAGAGCGAAAGGCTCATCCTCATACCAGCTTGAGTTTGTATCGACTGATAATAGTCCCAGGTCTTCCTTTGTATGCTTGAACCATCTGCACTTGAATAGGAAAACGTTGACATCATTCCCGTAACATAGCTGAACCACATTTACAATAGCCCCGTAATATAGATCATTGTCTTTCCCAACTGCTACCCCACTGTTTTGTGTTCTTCTTCCTTCATCTCGGGCCAATGAATGGAACTTTACACCATTCACAAAACATCCAGGATAAATATAGTGTTTAATCGGCATCCCTGCTAGCAAGTGCCTTGGCCATGACCACCACCCCCCGTGGTTTTCAAATTTTTGCAGATCAATCATCTGCGAAAAAGGGCAAATTAATATAAGGGTTTACTTTCTACAAACATGATCGATATGTATATAAATTACTAATTAAATACCGAGACGTACGTACGTACCCATTGGAAGAAATAATCGGGAAACTTTTTCTTAACCATTTTTTCAATCCACGCCGAACTCTTGTTTTGATTTAACGCCTGAAGCCTCTCCCTGTATGACATCATGTACGGCTCAACTTCGTCACAGTCTCGCAACACTACCCAATGTGCCTCAATAAGTTCTTCCCGTGTTAACGATTCCTTTAATACTCCTCTAAACGGTCGGACGACATTGGTGACGACAGAAAGATTGATGCGGGCACTGCGATCGGAGGCAGTGGGAGGTGGTGGATCTTTGAGGTACCTGTTGCAGTAAGTAACACACTCATGCATTAGGTATGTCTCTGCTATGGAGCCATCCGGGGCCGACCTGTTTTTGACGAATGACTTATACTGTCCAAGCTGTCTACAAAATCAAACGTACAATAAGAATAAGTACATATAGCTACCTAGTGTTGTCCAGTGGAACAAATTATGAATCAAAAACCCTGTATAATTAATTAGTTGTACGTACCTTTCTTGAGGATACATCCAAGTGTACTGGACTGGACCAGAAATGAGCACCTGCTCGGGCAGGTGGATCATTAGGTGAATCATGATGTCAAAGAAAGCAGGGGAAAAAATCCTCTCTAGTTTGCAAATGATGTGCACAATTTGTTGTTGCAATTCCACCACATCTGACTTCTTTAATTCTCTGGCGCATAACCTCTGCCACCATCTGCACAATGCCACTAATGGTTCTACGACGTCACGAGGCAAGTATGGTCGAATTACCACTAGAATCAGACGTTGCAGCATAACGTGATAGTCATGTGTCTTTAGACCAACAAACTTGTGTTGCACCTCGTCCACTGCTCCAGTTATAGTAGCTGCATACGTAGCCGGATAACGAACGCCCTTAAACCAGTGAAATACAAGACGTCTAAGTGTCGGTTTCACTGTGTAAGGTGCAGCTGGCATCTTGTTGTACACTCTTTTCCTATCCCTCCTCAACCACAAGGGACGACGTAGATTCATTGATTCCAGATCTTTGCGCGCTTTGGGAGTATCTTTAGTCTTGAACTTAATACCGAGAATTGTTCCCACCACGCTGTCGCACACATTCTTTTCTATGTGCATCGCGTCCAAGTTGTTCCTCAGCTTCAACTTCGGCCAGTAAGGGAGTTCAAATAATATACTCTTGTGATCCCAATAGCTCAGATCATGTGGAGGAATTGGATTACATTTCTTTACATCCGCCTCATTGGTCAACACACCAAAGTTGAAATAGATCAACCTCTCTAAAATATCTTCGCCCGACCAACAACGGGGTTTAGGATTGTTCTCTACCGTCCCGTCGAAATGAGCTTCATCCTGTCGCCATGGGTGGTCGTGAGGAAGCCATCTACGGTGACCCAAGTAGCACACCTTCCCCGCGTGCCAACTAGAGTTCACGTCGTCCAAACATATAGGACATCCATTATATCCTTTTGTCCTGCAGGCTGCCAACATCTCATACGCTGGAAAATCGCTGATCGTCCACATTACGGCTGCCCTCATCTTGAACATCGTGTCAGTGAATTTGTCATAAGTTAGGACTCCATTTTCCCACAACAGTTTCAGCTCGTCGATCAAAGGTTTGAGGTAGACATCTAAGCACTTCCCTGGAGATTTAGGACCTGGAATTAGTACAGTAAGGAAATTAAATTCCTTGTCCATGCACGTCCACGGAGGCAAGTTGTACGGCATCAGAATAACTGGCCAAGTGCTTACGGCGGAGCTATTACTTCCCCAAGGATTGAATCCGTCTGTAGATAGGCCGAGTCTAACATTTCTAACCTCTGCAGCAAAGTCTCCAAATTCTCTGTCGAAATGTTTGAAACCCTCCCCATCCGCGGTGTGTCGCAGGACATCGTCATCTATTCGCTTTTCTGCGTACCATCGCATCGCCTCTGCTGTGTGTAGAGACATGTACAGGCGCTGCAATATGGGAATCAAGGGAAAATATCGAACAACTTTCACAAGAATTCTCTTTTTCGAACTCTTCATATTCACCTGGAATCTGCACTGGCCACATACGGGACAATAGTCCAAATCTTTATACTCTTTGTAAAATAGCACACAATCATTCGGACATGCGTCAATTATCCTGTACTTTAGGCCGAGGCTGCTCAAGATATTTCTAACCTTATAATGAGATTTAGGAAGATTGTGATCATCAGGAAGCAACTTACATATTTGCTCCTGAATTTACTCACTGACATTTTGTGCTTCACTTTTATCTTCATTTGCTCCATCACATATTGCAACACATTCTCTCGACATCCAGGGAACACCGGGGTCTGCCCTTCAAGTAGCATCCAGTTGTACTTATCCATCTCACTGGTGTCAATGGCCAAGCTAGCAGCGGGGAATGTGTCATCATGCTCATTAGTGGTACTGTAACCTCCGTCTTGGTGTTCGTGTCCACAATGACTACATCCCGGAAACGCATCATGGACCATATCTGCAGTTAGGTTGCAAGCTGGGGGTCCGGCACCACTGCCGCTGGATGAGGCACCATGGTAACTGTACCCTGAGCTGAAGTCTGCTGCGCTGAACTCTACTGATTCACCATGCTCGCTCCATGTAGTGTAACTCCACATCATACCATTTTCGTACAGGTGTTGCACCATAACATTAACCTCCACATACTGACAATTAAGACATTTTTGGCACGGACACCTGAAACGCTTCTTTCCCTGACCATGTTCTATCGCAAAATTCACAAATTCGCTAATTCCATCCATATACCGGACATCACATCAATTCTTCAACTTCATCCAACTCTTGTCCATACTGCTACAAAATATTATAATTAATTAATTATTACATATATATATATTAGTCCATTAATTTACGCTTAATTATACGTACTCGATCTACATCGATCCATCAATTACCACTACCAGCATTTTCACTATAGCCGACGAAAAAAAAATAAAAAATCGACGAGATTTTTTGTCGTCAGCTATAGTGGACAATTTCCACTATAGCCGACGACAAATCAACAAAAAATCGTCGGCTATAGTATAGCCGACGAAAAATGGGCAAAAACATCGTTGGCTATAGTATAGCCGACGCACTATAGCCGACGAGACTATAGCCGACGATTTTTAAGGATCTTCGGCTAAAGTCGCTGGCTAAAATCTGTCGGTAATAGTATAGCCGACGAGATTTTTACCCATTATCGTCGGCTATAGTACTATAGCCGACGAGTTTTTTAAAAAAAAAATTAAAAATAAAAAAAAAATTAAAACTATAGCCGACGAGATTTTTTATCTCGTCGGCTATAGTTTTAAAAAAAAATTTAAAAAAAATCATTTTTTCAACTATAGCCGACGAGATTTTTATCTCGTCAGCTATAGTGTTTCCAGCGGTAGTGTACGTACGTAATTTAATCTGTATATATAGCTAACATCCATGCATGTTCACTAATTAAATATATATTAAGCAAATTTTAACTGCGTACGTACCTGCTGGTCTTCTCGATATCAGTTAATTAAGTTAGCTAGCTAGTACGTCAGCGGAGATCCTTTTCCTGGCCTGATCCTTCTCCTTCTCCTTCTCCTTCTCCTTCTCCTTCTCCTTCTTCTTCGATCTTTAAAATTTCCCGCGGGACAGATGATGGAATGAAGCTAAGAGAGTTTAGCAACGGGCTTATATAATGCTTCACTTAGACGACGGAGGTGTCGGTACGTCGTCTAAGTGGAAGTTACTCGGACCACGGCGTGTCGGTCCGTTGTCCTGGTGATCGCCTGGACGACGGAGAATACCATCTCCGTCGTCCAGGTCACCACCTGGACCTCGGAGTCTTCTCCGCCGTCCAGGTGATCACTTGGACGACGGAGATGGTATTCTCCGTCGTCCAGGTCGTACTTGGACCATGGAGAAGACTCCGTCGTCCAAGTGTCACTTGGACCACGAAACAATTACGTTTCCGTGGTCTAAGTGTTGTTTTCTTGTAGTGTCCAGAAAGGCTATTCCTCCTTGGGGTGTGTCTTTTTCCTCGCGAGCAAAATGTTTCACCCAGGAGGAGTAGGAAGCAGGGCGCTCAGAGGAGGCTTGAATTGTTGTTTTGTGGTGTTGTTGGCTGGACCAATCGTCTTCAAAAGCAGGAACTCCAAATATGGTATACAGGTCGAGCATTGTGATGCTCACATCACCACAAGGAAGACGGAAGCAATTGGCAGAACAGTCCCAAAAGCACATGGTTGTAGCGAAGGGGGCTCTGTTGCCACCGGCTGGGAGAGAAAAGCATAAATCGATGAGTTGGGCTTTCCGGCTGTCTCCCACCGATCGATATCTTGCCCACGGCAGTGCTGGTACCAGGCGAGATCTTCTGCACCTGAGTGTGGCAACTTTCCGATAAGACAGAGAGTGTCTTTGTGGGTCCATTCTTTTGGGTCTACCCTGGGGTCTGCTTGGACTATGAGAGATGAGATACATATGGGTTGACGGAGGACATTGAAGAGTTCTGGATCGAGTGGGGTTTCTAGAAAAGGACCAAGAAGGCCTGTATTTTCAACAAGGGCTATTGAAAGGGTACAGATGGCTTCTGGGTTGTGTCGTTTGGCGACGGCTTTAAGTTGTTTGGAAAACTTCTTAGTGTCATGGGATTCATAAAGGTTGGGAATGTCCTTGCGAGGAGGCATTTTTCCTGGAGTGTAAGGATTGACGGTGGTGAGAAGGAAATGTTTGAACTTTTTGACTGAGAGGGTTAGAAAGTGTAGGATCAGAGCAGGTGAAAGGGTTTCGTTGAAAGATGAGATTTGTGGATATGGACTGGTGCTTTTATATTGTGTCAGTCGAGTGTCACGTCTTTTTTGAAAGGTTGGGTGACGTGGCGTTTGAGTGATGGGATACCGTTTTAAAAAGTCATAGCGCATCAGTCGAGTTATATTCAAGTCTTTTCGCTTGTTCAGAAAGTTTCAAGTTCAAGACCTGAGGGGCAATGTCTGGGCCTAAAATAAAGTATTTCATTTTGGGCTTGAATGGCCGAGGGCTTCGCGAGCAGCCCACTATGTTATGAACGCTTGGCGAAGGGTCAAGTAAGAACAACGCCTGGCGAGCGTTCGCCAGGAGCAGGCTTTGAGTTCTGTTAAAGAACTATGTCTTATTAATTAGCCGGTTCCACGCGGCTTGGATTCTATTATAGCTTGTTCTATTTTAGATAGACTTCTTAGAGGAGTTATGGTAGAATTAGAAGATCTACGAGGATTACAACACGTATGCTGGTGTTAGATTTAGGCTGTGATTACGAGAGTAGAAGGAATTTGAAACAGAGTGAATGACTGTTGTTTAAGCGAGTATATAAGGAGAGTAAGAGCTTTGTGGAATGGGTCCCCGATCAAATACATAAATTTGCTATACGCAAGTACCTAGACATCTCATCTTCGAGATTCTATTCTTTGCAACCAGAAGGTCAAGTGCTTCTCACAGAAGGGTGAAAGTATTGCGACTCAAAGGGAGCAAGAACCTTTCGACGACTGGGCGATTGAAGAGTTTGTCACATAAGGGTGAAAGTTTGGATATCCGAAGGAAGTTAGGCAACCGGAAGGTCGAAGAGCTTGTCACATAAGGGTGAGAGTTCGGGCACACGAAGGAAGCTGTGTTCTCAACACTCCGTCAGCGGGATTGCTCTGCTCTGCACTGAAAAGGAGTGTGGAGTATCGATTTCAAAGACTAATCTAGAGATTCACATATCAAGTCCTAGGTCACTAGGCAGCAAGGACCTATTCGAGTGGGGTTGGTGCTCTCCCCATTCTAATCGCTTTATATAGAAGTCAGGCGGCTTATACAGTCCATATTCCGTTGAAAGACGGTGGCACGCCAGCATACGAAGCACAAGCAGGATAAACCGGCTCACACGGTTAAAACATCCGGAATCATAAAAGAGACTGCTTCGCGAGAATGACCTCTCCGCGAGAGATATTTTTGCATCGAACAGAACCATCTGATCTAAAAATTTAGAGACATGGAGACAAATAGTAAAGACTAGAGAGCGAGTTCTAATACAAGCAGAGATGCACGAGAAGAACTATAGAGGTCCGCAAGGAATAAACTGCCGAACTGAGCCCTCCCTTAGCTCGATGTCTCATAACGGAGACATGCATGTCTTTCGGTTTCAGTTTCAAACTTTTCTTTTCTTCCATTTTCTCGGCCTGTACGAAACCTCAAAATTCAAATTGAAAAGTTCAAAGTTTTGTTGACGAGTAATTTGATTTCGTAGGATGGCGTTGCTTTCACGCCAAAATTTCTAAGCACGAGTACGTAAGCTTATTGTAGGTGGATTTGAACCGAGTGGTTTGGACTGGACTTTGGAATGGAACGCAGCAGTAGAGATCGAGCAATTGTGCTAGTGTCATCAGACATTTGCCATATATATCATGACGTCTGCTATACATGATGAATTATGCAAACCAACCAAAGGTGCCAACCATCCATCCATTTTACTTTTATAAAACAAAAAAAAAACAGAAAAAAAGAAGAAGTCCATCTATATATATTAGTGCCATGTGACCCTCTCAATTTACATTCAAATTGTATCAAAAAAACGTTTACATTCGAATTAGGATAATAATCACTAATAGTGTTTTAATTTTTACAAAATCGTCAATGCGATATACTCATATTTTGAAATTATCAACGTGATACAAATTAGAGCAAATATATTGTTGTTACTAAGTAAAGGACTACCGTCGTTGGCATGCATGTCGATGTATGGATGAGAAGAGGATTTTAAGGTAAAATAATTACAAATATAAGGTAAAATATAAACAAATAATTCACATATATACACACAAAAATCACAAACAATTCTTAATCCCCGGAAATAGCGTCAAAAATTGATATCGCTAAACTAAGCACTAAATTAACAACTTAATACATAATCTAACACATTGAATTTAAAACCCCATAGTAGCAATTAGGGATCTTTCTAAACCGGGGATTGACGAGTGCATGTAATAATTGTGTAAATAAAAAGGGGGTACATAAGTTAATTTTAATTTCCTAATTTACTACCGAAAAATGTCACAATATAACAAATAATTCGAGGACCCTAACATGCATCGACTCAGGGACAAGCAAACACACAAAAGACCCCTAAGACTCTAAATCATGTTATGACAAAAATAAACCTAATTAATTATATACAAGTGATCGTCTTATCCTACACATACAACTCGCAATTACACATATAATTACATTCAATTACCTACGAAATATACAAGTTTTAATTCCGGATAATTACATGCCATGACTTTGAATTAAAGTAGAACTAAGCGTCTAAATACCATATTCTCGACTTCATTGATTTAAGGTAAAAAGCGATTGACTAAGTATTTTATCTTAATACATAAACAAAAGCATGCATTAAGTACGACACACAACATGCAATCATGACACGAAACTCATAAACACATGCATGGAAGATATTTTGAACTCAAAAATAGCATAAAAAAAATAAACACGTATTCTTCACAAACAAAGAAAAATACATACCTAACCCCCTAAATTTTAAAAAATCATTATTTGAAACTTAATTTTTAGTGTAAAATTTCAAATTTTAAAACTTAACCCCCCAAATTTGTATACCTAACTCCAAAATTATTAATAAACTTATTTGAAAAATAATTTAGCGTCCCTCGTTTCAAAATCCTAACTTCACCCTTACTCATGCAAGAATTGCCGTGATCGTTATACTAATAATACTATTGCTGGTCGACTCAGAGAGTACGTTACATGCATGATGTCATGGCGCATGGGTTTGGCCATTGATAGTAAATGAGCTTCTGAGCTAGTAGTAAAGTAAATGAGCTTCTGAACTACTGGAAAACTGGAAATAGGCTCCACATCGAGGCTGTGCATAGTTCATTGTTATTGTTTGTTTCCGCGTGGCTCCTCCTGACACCTTGGCATGGGTACGTAGTAAATGAGCTTCTGAGCTTGTAGGTAATTGAGCTGACTGACGCCTGATACGCGTGCCCTGCTACATCTACCATTATAGAGCATCCATGCCTTCGCTTCATTTCACTCCATTATAGCGCATTCTCGATCTGCTTAACGGCCCAGCTCTCTCAGTAGTCTTACCAGTTCATTTCGCCTCCCGCATCTCTCTTCTCTTCTCAGTCTTCTTAATTACCAGCTCATTTTGAAGGGTTTGTTTGGTTTGTACGTAAAGTCGATCTGCATGAGTCTGAGTGTGTCTGCATGGGAGCTCGACTGGATCTGTTTTACGTGCATGGACGTGGTCATCGTCAAGTTGAAGTGGTTCTCAACCTGATGAACGTGTTTAACGTATTGTTTTCAAGCTTAGTTAGTTGTTGGAATAATTCCTAGATGATAGGAATGGTTGTTTTCATTTCATGTAGTTGTTTCACGTCGTTTGGATGTAATCGTGGTTTTGACATGTTCAAATCACGTAGTATTAGAATTCCTGTTTTTTTTCATTCTTGTTAGTTGTAAAACTCTATTTAATAGGGTATGTTGGTTATCAATAAACTGATCAATTAAGTATTTGTTTGGTGTTTATATAACTCTGAAACTCTACACATTTCACCTCCCAAATTTGATCAATCATGTTTTCTGCAAATTTCGCATATGCAAATGAGAAGGTAATTTTCGTTGAAGTTGATTCCAAGTTCATAGACACTATATTAGGTTTTCTAGGTTATCCAATTCGGTGTTTGGGGGAATTTGAGGTTGGTGCTATGCCTGCAATGTGTCGAAGCTTAGCGAACTTGGGTAATGAATTTCTTCAACCAGGTTTTGACTCTCAAAAAACTTTCAAAGTGCAGCCTGAATTTTTTGGGCCACATAATGATTTGATTTCTGGTGAAAATGGAGGGTCTGTCTCTAACTTTAGGGACCTCACTTATTTTGTTTGTGAAAATTGCACCATCAAATTAGACTATTTTCCCTCTCATATGACACTTGATCCCACAACTTTGTGTGGAACTTTCAAAAAGAAATGAATAAAGAGCTGGTCTATGCCGAGAATGGTGTTTACGACCATCACAACTGGTTTGTAAATCCAGGCAACAAATATGTCATCTTAGATGACATGAGCTTCTGTGAGTCTAGTGCTTGTGAGATACATGATCTGATAATGAAAACAGAAAATCTGAAATGGGTGGAATTGACCGTCACCAATGAAATGGTAAGAATCTTGATCAAGAAAATTTTGTGGTTTCTTTTGTATTTCTAAAACTACATTAACATTTGTTTTTTTCTGTATTTTTCAAAATTAGATGAAAACACTTGTTAGCGGCTGTGTTGAGCTCAAAACCAATGTTCTCACCAATATTTTTGGAGCTGTACTGAAGAAAATGAAGGGAGAGGATTTCTAAGGTAAAGTTGAATTAATGTATCGATTTTATTGTAGATTTGCAGATATAGAAAAGTTGGCCAATAAATATGCTAATTAGTCTTATTAATGTATATGAATCAGTTGGAGTCTTGGAGATGGAAGCGCACTGCATGGATTAGTGAATGGGCGGGCAGTAGAAGACAGTAGAATTTCCATTTGTAATAAGTTTGATTCGAATTTACTTATTATGGATTGTAACCTATCTGATGAACATTTTTCAATTATTATATGACTGAGAATGTTAGTTCTGCTGAGTGATATGCACAAGTATAATAATAATTATTATTATTATTATTATGTAATTCTTCTTCTTTAAGACAACGGACAGGTATGAAGTTAAGGAATTAAATTTTGGGTGTTAATTTTCTTTGTTAGGAATAAATTTTTTTCTTCAAATAAATTGATAGAGTTTACTTTATTTTAATGAAACATCTGACCTAAAGAGTTTGAGACATGGAGAAAAATAATGAAGACTAGAGAGCGAGTTCCAAACAGAGATGCACGAGAAGAACTACAGAGGTCGGGAAAGAATAAATTGCCGAACCGAGACGAAAGCGAATAAGAAAGATTGAAATTGTTGTGTTGGGTGTATGTATATATATATATTAAGTATATATGTATTAAGTTTTTTTTGATAAAAAAAACTTGAGAGGGCTCCAGCATACCTTAGCCATCCCTTAGCTCTGTGCCTCATAACGGAGACATGCATGTCTTTCGGTTTCAGTTTCAAACTTTTCTTTTCTTCCATTTTCCCGGCCTGTACGAAACCTCAAAATTCAAATTGAAAAGTTCAAAGTTTGTTGACGAGTAATTTGATTTCGGAGGATGGCGTTGCTTTCACGCCAAAATTTCTAAGCACGAGTAAGCTTATTGTGGGTGGATTTGAACCGAGTGGTTTGGACTGGACTTTGGAATGGAACGCAGCAGTAGAGATCGAGCAATTGTGCTAGTGTCATCAGACATTTGCCATATATATCAAGACGTCTGCTATACATGATGAATTATGCAAACCAACCAAAGGTGCCAACCATCCATCCATTTTACTTTATAAAACAAACAAAAAACAGAAAAAAAGAAGAAGTCCATCTATATTAGTGCCATGTGACCCTCTCAGTTTACATTCAAATTGTATTAAAAAAACGTTTACATTCGAATTAAGATAATAATCACTAATAGTGTTTTAATTTTTACAAAGTCTTCAATGTGATATCCATACTTTGAAATTATCAACGTAATGCAAATTAGAGCAAATATATTGTTGTTACTGAGTAAAGGACCACCGTCGTTGGCATGCATGTCGATGTATGGATGAGAAGAGGATTTTAAGCAGCGGAGTTAGATGTCGGCAGATTTGTTTAAGCAATCCAGTTAATTAGTTTCCTTGATAAGTATCTGGTTGACAGTGCCGGCCTCGTTGTTACCGAGGTGGAAATTGATGACGCCAAAGTGGAGGTTGAACGAGGATGATATAGATCGGTGCTATAACAGTAGGCTCGGACTCGATGGAAGCGAGTCACGATCTCTCTCGTTGAATCGAGGTGATAATTGAAATTTGTCACGTCATCAACATAAACGGAGTCATGGCGGAAAATAAATCTAGGCACAACGAAAATGATGTTTTAGAATTCTGGGCATCACTTTGATAATTTTCAAAGTGTGGACATCATATTGACGACTTTATAAAAAGTCAAACATTCATGATGATAGCTATCCTTCAAATTAAATTATATGGTTGGCTGTGGTGGAAGGCTTGCTAGGAGAACCCAATGTGTTCTGTATGCGTTGTATCTGTACAAGATCTGCCATGCATTTGGTGGCACAGAGCCACAAAATTATTGATGGGTATATGGTCTACAGCTAGCGTGAGGGTGATGGTTGGCTGAATTGTAGTAGCTTCTTAGAGCATCCGCAGCGGGTCAAGGAATTCAGGGGAATTCCTCGATTTCTTGGTGGGCCCCATGCCGGGAGAGGAATTCTGGGAGGAAGAGAGTGTGCAGCGGGGGAGAGGAGGGAGGAAGACCGGACGGCGACCAAGAGGAATTCCTCTCGGAATTCCGATTTGAGGAACCGGGAGAGGATTTCCTGTTTGACGTCACCACTCACGTGGCTGACGTCAGGCGGGAAATCTTTTTTTCAAATCCGGCGCGTGTAACACACGCGCCCGGTAAAAAAAATTTTAAAAAAATGACTGAATTACTCAACCAATGACAGCCCGCCACGTGGCAGGCTGTCGGCTGGCTTAATCCATCAACGGTAGGCTTGATCTGGACGGCCCAAATTCAAACAAAAGTTGATCGGACGGCTCAAATTCGTAGGCAACGGCTATTGATTTTTCTGAAAATTTCAGAACGGATACTTCCCAAAATACATTGAAAAAAATCCTAAAAAATCCTAAAAATTCCCAAAAAATTTCTTAAAACCCCCTACTATTTTTCTATAAATATTACCTATTTTTTCATAACACTTCACACTAATTTGTGCACAACAAATTATCCTCCTCCTCCCTCTCTTCCCTCCCTCTCTCTCTCACAATATCTTTGATTTTTTGCAAAAAGATGTCCACAAATTGGCTCATTTCCGAAGATGTACAATTGTGCATATCATATTGTCACTATAGTGTGTGCCCTATCTCCGGCAACAAGCAAAAAATCGACAAATTGTGGGAAAAAATCTATGCCGATTACCAACAAAATTGGGTGATGGGTCAAGGTGAAGTGAGGGCGGAACCGAGGACCCAAAAGGCACTTACCTCTCGTTTTGCTAAGTTGAAGCCAAACTTGTCACAATGGAAAGCGGCGCTTGCATACGCAAGAAGGAATCCGGAATCCGGCGGAAATTTGCATGATGAGGTAAGGATTTATTTATGTTGCTCCTCTTAATTTGAATTAATTTAGTGAAATAAAAAATGTGACCTATATTTTCGTAGTGAAATAAAAAATGTGACCTGTATTAATTTTTATTTTTGTAGTTAAGGAAATCTCAAACGTGGTATGTGGGAAAACAAAAAAAAAGAGTTTACGCACTTTGCGTGTTGGGAAATGGTGAAGGATCATCCTACTTTTAGAGTCGTTGAAACTAGCACTCCACCTTCTTACAATTCCTATGTCGAAGTTACGCCTACCTCAAATGTAGTGTCTCCTATGGTCAACTTGGATGAAGATGAAGTGATTCTAAGATCACAAAGCAACGTTGGAGGTACCTCGAGTCCGCCTAGACCTCAAGGAGTGAAGGCGGCGAAGGAGGCAAAAAGAAAGGGAAAGAAGGCCATGACACCTACGAATGAGCTTCGAGATGAGACTTTGAAGAACATCGCGGCTAATCAAAAGATGTTCGCCGAATGGCAAAAGGCAACCGAAGAATCTCAGAGAATGCTTGATGAGAAAAACTACAAATTGAGGGAACGAGAAGAAGAAACAAGGATCATGACAATGAATTTCGAGGCTATGACCCCAAATTCAAAGAAGTACTTCATGAAGCGGAAATCAGAGATCCTTCAGCAAGTAGATGACGATGAAGGAGAAGTCGGCGATGCTAGCTTTACCGGTTGTTATCGTCCCCGCAACCTTGATTTTAGTGATTAGTTTAGTAATTTCAATTCATGTAATTTCAATTCATGTAATTTCAATTTCAAGAAATAAAAACACACTTTATTTATTTAGATCGAGCTTCAAATTTAAATTCATTGATTATTAAGGGAAACACACATACAAAAGGGTAACACACAAATTGCTAACACACATATCTCGCGCACATTATTTAGAGATGTTCACCGGTTTCAAGAAACCAGTTGTGCTTCACTAAGTCCTTTTGAAGTTCATCATGGAGATAAACTGATTGTAAATCGATGAGCCAGTCGCTAAACCGTTGATGATGCTGATCTCTTCCCACTGGCTCAAATGGAATTCGGTGACCATTTTCATCCACCGGCCCATCATATAGTGTGGAAGCAGTCACTGGGTTTTGTAAATCTTCTTCCTCATTCTCCTCAAAATCGTCTTCCACAAATTCTTCCTCGACAATCATGTTATGCATTATGATGCAAGCCAACATGATCATTTTTAATGTCGATTTGTGATGACACATGGCTGAGTGACGAATGATAGCCCAACGAGATTGTCAGATGCCAAAGCACCTCTCCACATCTTTACGATATGCCTCTTGTTTCCTTGCGAACAACTTCTATGGTTGATCTTGCGAATTGGATATTGTCTTGACGAACGAGGAATACCTGGGATATATTCCATCAGCTAGATAATAAGTATGGTGGTAAGTCATACCATGGACTTTATACGTCGATTGCGGGCTTCTTCCGGCAAGGAGTTCATCGAAGACATCAGAGGAGTTGAGCACATTAATATCATTTTGTGCTCTAGGCGTCCCAAAGAAGCTATGCCATATCCACGTGTCATATGAGGCCACCGCCTCTAAGATTATTGTCGGACGAGCCTTCCGCCCCGAGTATGAACCTTGCCAAGCTGTTGGGCAATTCTTCCATTCCCAGTGCATGCAGTCGATACTTCCGATCATACTAGGAAATCCCCGTTACCTCGCCCTTTTTAGAAGTCGAGTTATGTCAGCCGCATTCGGAGCGCGGAGGTAATGGTCTTGGTAAAGCAAGACCACCTATGTGCACAACTTCTTCATGCATTCGAGTGTTGTTGACTCCCTCATCCTTGTGTATTCAGTACACTGATCTGCGGCTCCGCCATACGCCAACATTCGTAGAGCACCTGTCATCTTTTGGTCGGGGAGGAGTCCTTGCAATCCAATGGCATCTTCTCTTTGATGCCAAAACGGGTCGTGGTTACAGAGATCTGTCTTGAGCCGGTTGAACAAGTGCGTGCTCATTCGAAACCTCCGACGAAAATCTTGCTCGTGGAAAACAGGGCGTTCCACGAAGTAATCTTCCAGCAGATTCTGACCCCTTGGTTCCCTTTGCCTTTGTACGTTTGGACGGCGGCGGCGAGGTGGCTCATCATCAAACGAGGCAACTACCATGGCGGCATCAACGACGAAGGAATTCATCATTACGGTAGCTTGCCAACGTTGTTGACGCCTCCTCCTCCTTGACTCATCGTAATCGTTAGGATCCATCTTCTGTATGAGAGAAAGTGAAGAAGTGTGTTTACGGGTGTTGTGAGGTTTCAAGGCAAGGAGGCATGGTTACAGATTTTATAGCAAAATTGGATAATCTGATGTTGAAAGATGGGTACACGTGTCACATCCTCAGTGGTCACAAATCTTATCAGAAATCTTCAATTGATAACTTAGCCGATAACGACACGTGGACGTGACACGTGGCGCATTATCACCGGTTTGAAATCTTATCGGAAATCTGCTTCAATAATTGAACCGACAATGACACATGGACGTGACACGTGTCACATTATGAGTCGTCAAAAATCTTATCGAAAATTTGGTTCGATAATGTACACAATAATGACACGTATCGGGTAGTCATTTGATAAACATATTGCTAATAATGAAATAAAGTCAATTTTTATATTTTATGAATAGTAATAGGAATTCCTATTTGTTGCACTGCTGCGCAAAAAAGCTGAATAGGAAATCCTATTTGCTGAATAGTAACAGGAATTCCTGAAATAGGAATTTCTCACCCTGAAATAGGAATTTATGGGTGCGGATGCTCTTAGACCATGCCAACTAGTTGAGATCCGATTTTGAGGTATGGGAACTCCAACGAGAAGTTGAGATCCCAAGTACCACTACTACATTTTTAACCATTGCCAGCGATTTTAAATCATTGCCGGCGATTTTTTCCCCAAAAATCGCCGGCAATGTCTTCTTCTTTTTTTAATCATTGCCGGCGATTTTTCCGGCAAATCGCCGGCAATGGTCCGCCGGTAATTTAAAAAAAAAAAAAGACATTGCCGGCGACTTAAATGTAAGTCACCGGCAATGTCTTTTTATTTATTTTTTTAATCATTGTCGGCGACTTACATTTAAGTCGCCGGCAATGTCTCATTTTTTTTAAATTACCGGCGGACCATTGCCGGATCATTTGCCGGAAAAATCGCCGGCAATGATTAAAAAAAGAAAGACATTGCCGGCGATTTTTGGGGGAAAAATCGCTGGCAATAATTTTTAATCATTAAATCGCCGACAATGATTAAAAATGTAGTAGTGTACTGCTCCAAACGAGAGAGGAATCTATAAAGTTCATGAATCTAAACCATACAGAAAAATTTAAGTTCCCACAGATAAAGCAACATCCCTATTTTTTTTTTATCAAAAGAAGCTTCATCTCTAGCACAAGGGGTTGTTTCCAGATTTTTTCAGTAATCACCCAATTAACTGCTTTGGAAGCTTGCATTCACCCTTTATTATTATTTTTAAAACAAGTTCATTACCAAGATTTGAATTTTTGTAAATTTGTCAATATGACGCCTATAATTTAAAAACTATCACTGGCGTCCAAACTTTCAAAATCGTATCAACATAATGCCTCGAACCATTTTCCGTCACAGAGACATATATATCGCGGATGTGGCAATTATTTTTTCAAAAACATATGCAAAAACACTGTAATTATTTTCCGGCACATATTCACAAGTATTGAAAATTCTAAGTAATATTAACATGTATAAGCAACGAAATTGGCAAGTAAATTTCGTGCAAAAATTGTTAATAATAATAATTACAAGTATAAGGTAAAATATAAACAAATAATTCACATATATACACACAAAAATCACAAACAATTCTCGATCCCCGGAAACAGCGCCAAAAATTGATATCATTAAACTAAACACGAAATTAACAACTTAATACATAATCTAACACATTGAATTTAAAACCCTATAGTAGCAAGTGGGGATCTTTCTAAACCGGGGATTGAAGGGTGCATGTAATAATTTTGTAAATAAAAAGGGGGTACACAAGTTAATTTTAATTTCCTAATTTACTACCGAAAAATGTCACAATATAACAAATAATTCGAGGACCCTAACATGCATCGACTCATGGACAAGCAAACACAAAAAAGACCCCTAAGACTCTAAATCATGTTATGACAAAAATAAACCTAATTAATTATATACAAGTGATCGACTTATCCTACATAACTCACAATTACACATATAATTACATTCAATTACCTACGAAATCTACAAGTTTTAATTCCGGATTACATGCCATGACTTTGAATTAAAGTAGAACTAAGCGTCTAAATACCATATTCTCGACTTCATTGATTTAAGGTAAAAAGCGATTGACTAAGTATTTTATCTTAAGACATAAACAAAAGCATTAAGTACGACACACAACATGCAATCATGACACGAAACTCATAAACACATGGAAGATATTTTGAACTCAAAAATAGCATAAAACAAAAATAGACACGTATTCTTCACAAACAAAGAAAAACACATACTAGGAGAGTTACGGAGTAAAAGTTTCATGTTTATACTTTTTGATTCCTCGTTAAGCCCTACAAAATCTCGAGTGGATGGAGCCTTAGGTGGAAGCTACACAGCTTCTAAAGGGACTAAGCGTATTTAGAAAAAATTTCCCTGGACTTGGACTCAATCTTGGGCTTCTAAAATAATCTTCTAATTAATTTGGCCCATCTTACTTTATTTTTCCTCTGAGGTTCTTCCGGAAGCTTCATTTTCCTAGTAAACATAAGAAATATTTTCCTAATCAACCTAGGACTTCTTTTTCTTCTCATGTTCTTCACATTTCCTTCACGAAATCTTGGACGAATTCTTCTCCATCTTCTTTTCCTCCTAAGCTTGTGGGTTCGTTTACTCCGTCTCTTTTGGTAAAAACCTAGAAATAACAAAATAAGTCAAAACTAATAATACTAAGTAATTAACATTGTCAAAATGTAAAGAATAATACATTAATTAATACGCCTAAAATGCATAGATCAAATTTCTCCGCACTTAGACTTTGCTAGTCTCTTAGCAAACACTAAACTAAGAAATAAAAATTTAAAAGAAAAATTGCTCCAACATTTTCACAATGTGTCCTCAACGTTGGAAACTCAATAACACAGTAAAATAACTACTAAATCCTTAATCGATAAGTCTAAGAAAATATTCAAACATTATGGCAATCACAACGGTTAAGCACAAGAAATTCAAGATTTAATAAAAACATTCTCACGTATGAACAAGTAAGACATATATGAAAATAATGGTGATTTAAAAACTATGCATGTATTAGAAAAGTTCAAAATCACCTTTCATGAATGCACTCATCATCTTTTCACTCATGAAAAAGGGTTTTCATTCAAAATGTGTATATAAGAATCAATAAACCTTATAAATGGAACTAATTTCTTGTACAAATAAACCCAAACTATATGCTTACTCATGTGACTTACTCAACCAATCGAGGACTACTCATTTTACAAATTTCTTTACCTCGTATTTAACTTATCACGCACCGTACCATAATTACCGCTCTTTTTCTTAATTTTCTAGGCAAGACTTTACCGTCATTAATATTGTTCACGCTTAACAATTAATAACAAAGTAAATCTAAAATTTTAAGTGACCTATTTGTTTGAAACCACATAAAATCGTAGTAATATCACAGAGACATATCTAAGAGAAGAACACACATCTCGAACATTAGGGTTGAACTTATTTGTAGTTTAAATCATAGTACTCATTTTTTTCGTACTTAAATTTTAATTGATATAGTTGAGAGTCTCGTAAACTCCCTCCCCTATTGCCTTCTTTTCAAAACCTTAGCTACGCCGCCTCCAGGTTTGCTTGGGGTCTCATTTTTCCTTCCTCACCCGGTGTCCTCTCTTCCTCAATGGCGCATGGCACAGATGACATGGCCAATCCTATGGCTGCAGTGGGTTTGGACTACAGTCTCAACGACATTGACGTCGTTGATGTGAAGACTTGAATTTTATAGATTAAAGTAAATAATTGTTAGCAATAAGATTTTAAAAGTTCTCTATATTACTAACTTACAACAAAGCCAACATACCCATTATTTAATTGAATATACAAAGCATACACACTAGGTTCTCTCGATGGAATCCTTCCTCTCTGAAAATCTATCAATCTTAAAACTTAAAATAGACCATCGATCTCTTTTTCTTGTTGTTGGAGTGTACTACGTGAGAATTGATATTAGCATTCTTTGAGATTGAAACCGATGCAAATTAATGAAATATGATTTGGTTTTGTATTGGGTAATCTTGATGGAAATGATGGCTTATTTTTCCCGGTAATCTTGTATGCTTTGTCTATTCAATTGGATAATGGATATTTTGACTTTGTTGTAAGTAATATAGAGAACTAGAAGATGAGATGAGTAGAAGTGAGATGAAGAACGAAGAGCACCGGATTTCCAAACCCATTAAACTTGCTCGTCGGTTGGTTGCTACTTGGTTTTATTTCGTTTTTGTTGCTTCTAATTCATATAAGTGTTGTTAGATCCCAATTTTCTTTTTGAACTCTTTTCTTGATCTGATCATGTATTTTTTACTCGGGGGTCTTATGTTATGCAGTAATCTTATCTGAGAACAAAAGATGAGTGTCGAGATAGGAAGACAAGGAAGAAGGAGAAACAATGATAAACAAATAAATGACATATTGGTTTTGATATGATAAACTAGGCATATGATGTGCTATCCACGTGGAATTGGCGAATCCGCAAGAGAGAGCAAAATATAAAAATTTTGCTGTCAAAAGTTATTGTTTATTGCCAAGTAGACTTTTGGTCATTCCGTTAGACTTGGCCTAATAGCACCTGCAGCGCAGCGAGCTCAGCTCCCGAGCTCGTCAACGAGCGGTCGCCGACGACAGCAGCTACCGCTACACGGAGCTGCTCGTGCTGCTCGCCGGTCGGGCCCACCTCCCCCCTCTCACCCACTCCGTGGCCCCACCCGTGCTCGTGCTCTCGCTCGAGCAATTGTTGCTCGAGTAGCTGCTCGTGCCGTGCCGGTCGCCGACGACTTTGGCGGCCCCCACGCTTGCTCGTGCTGAAAAGCAGCACCGGTGCAGGTGCTCTAAGGCGTGGTTATCGAAGTAAAGATTTTCTTTCTCTGCTAGCCGCTGTCTCACCCTAGTTGCTTAGTTTTTTCAGATCAAATTTCATCCTTTCTTGTTCTATTGGAGATTCCTTCACACTCTTTCCCTTTCTTTCTCTTTTACTCGCTATTAAATACACATCTTTTCGTCCGTCTACTTCTTTTCTTTTCTTTTTGCTATCTGAGTTTGGGTTTATTGCAACATGGTACCAATTCTTAAACACTTTCCTCGGTTGGCTTTCGATCTCTCATTGGGAGAGGAATAAGAGGCCAACAAGTGGGGTTTTGCAATGATAAAGGTTTTGTCTCTAACTTCTTTATCAAATGAGGAGGCAAAATTCCTCAAATTTTGGATGATGCGGCTGTGGAGTAGCTTCAAATGTATGAGTGCGATTACTATCCAGCAAGAGACTCAAGACAGACTTGTGGCCACCTTCAAGGATCGAAGCACTTTTCAGAGAGCAATAGATCGAGGACCTTGGTTCTTTAAAGATACCACAATTGTAGTCGAGGAATTCAACAGATTTGTACCAGTTGAGTCGGTTCTAGCAGCCAAAGCTAGTGTTTAATTGGGGGAAGCTTAAGATCATCGGTGCTGATTTGCATGATGAGCAACCGACAACAGGTTGGTGGGAAAACTTAAGTAATCACCTAGGTAAATATGTTGATTATGACAGGTTACGCTTGGAGGGGAGATGAAGTTAAGCTCTTTGTGGAGGTGGATCTGAGGAACCCTCTAATTACTTAAACTTAGATGGAATGCAAAGTTGAGTACTATGATTTAAACTACGAATAAGTTCAACCCTAATGTTCGGGATGTTTATTCTTCTCTTAGATATGTCTCGGTGATTACTACGACTTTATGTGTTTTCTAAAAATAGATCACTTAGAATTTTAGGATTACTCTTGCATTCATGTAATCTAATTGACTATATAAATGTTCGGTACACGTACTGCTACAAAAGACACTAATTACATACAAAAATTCTCATACACAATGACGTAGCTACACACGGACTACGGTGGGTTATAGCCCTCCCTAAATTGTATACCTAACTCCGAAATCATTAATAAACTTATTTAAAATTAATTTAACGTCCCTCATTTCAAAATCCTAACTTCACCCTTACTCATGCAAGAATTTCCGTGATCATTATACTAATAATACTATTGCTGGTCGACTCAGAGAGTACGTTACATGCATGATGTCATGGCATGGGTTTGGCCATGGATAGTAAATGAGCTTCTGAGCTATTAGTAAAGTAAATGAGCTTCTGAACTACAGGAAAACTGGAAATAGGCTCCACATCGAGGCTGTGCATAGTTCATTGTTATTGTTTGTTTCCGCGTGGCTCCTCCTGACACCTTGGCATGGGTACGTAGTAAATGAGCTTCTGAGCTTGCAGGTAATTGAGCTGACTGACGCCTGATACGCGTGCCCTGCTACATCTACCATTATAGAGCATCCATGCCTTCGCTTCATTTCACTCCATTATAGCGCATTCTCGATCTGCTTAACAGCCCAGCTCTCTCAGTAGTCTTACCGGTTCATTTCGCCTCCCGCATCTCCCTTCTCTTCTCAGTCTTCTTAATTACCAGCTCATTTCGCCTCCCAAATTTGATCAATCATGTTTTCTGCAAATTTCGCATATGCAAATGAGAAGGTAATTTTCGTTGAAGTTGATTCCAAGTTCATAGACACTATATTAGGTTTTCTAGGTTATCCAATTCGGTGTTTGGGAGAATTTGAGGTTGGTGCTATGCCTGCAATGTGTCGAAGCTTAGCGAACTTGGGTCATGAATTTCTTCAACCAGGTTTTGATTCTCAAAAATTATTCAAAGTGCAGCCTGAATTTTTTGGGCCACATAATGATTTGATTTCTGGTGAAAATGGAGGGTCTGCCTCTAACTTTAGGGACCTCACTTATTTTGGTTGTGAAAATTGCACCATCAAATTAGATTATTTTCCCTCTTATATGACACTTGATCCCACAACTTTGTGTGGAACTTGTGGAAAAGAAATGAATAAAGAGCTGGTCTATGCCGAGAATGGTGTTTAATTACGACCATCACTACTGGTTTGTAAATCCAGGCAACAAATATGCCATCTTAGATGACATGAGCTTCTGTGACTCTGGTGCTTGTGAGATACTTGATCTGATAATGAAAACAGAAAATCTGAAATGGGTGGAATTGACCGTCACCAATGAAATGGTAAGAATCTTGATCAAGAAAATTTTGTGGTTTCTTTTGTATTTCTAAAACTACATTAACATTTGTTTTTTTCTGTATTTTTCAAAATTAGATGAAAACACTTGTTGGCGGCTGTGTTGAGCACAAAACCAATGTTCTCACCAATATTTTTGGAGCTGTACTAAAGAAAATGAAGGGAGAGGATTTCTAAGGTAAAGCTGAATTAATGTATCGATTTTATTGTAGATTTGCAGATATAGAAAAGTTGGCCAATAAATATATATGCTAATTAGTCTTATTAATGGATATGAATCAGTTGGAGTCTTGGAGATGGAAGTGCACTGCATGGATTAGTGAATGGGCGGGCAGTAGAAGACAGTAGAATTTCCATTTGTAATAAATTTGATTTGAATTTACTTATTATGGATTGTAACCTATCTGATGAACATTTTTCAATTATTGTATGACTGAGAATGTTTGTTCTGCCGAGTGCTATATATGCACAAGTATAATAATAATTATTATTATTATGTAATCCGACAACGGACATGCACGGAGTCAAGGAATTAAATCTTGGGTATGTTAAATTTTCTTTGTTACGAAATTTTATTTTCTTCAAATAAATTGATAGAGTTTACTTTATTTTAATGAACCATCTGATCTAAAGAGTTAGAGACATGGAGAAAAATAGTAAAGACTAGAGAGCGAGTTCCAATACAAGCAGAGATGCACGAGAAGAACTACGGAGGTCGGCAAGGAATAGGCTGCCGAACTGAGCCCTCCCTTTGCTCGGTGCCTCATAATGGAGACATGCATGTCTTTCGGTTTCAGTTTCAAGCTTTTCTTTTCTTCCATTTTCCCGGCCGGTACGAAACCTCAAAATTCAAATTGAAAAGTTCAAAGTTTTGTATTGGAGATTCCTTCACACTCTTTCCCTTTCGTTCTCTTTTACTCGCTGTTAAATACACATGTTTTCTTCCGTCTACTTCTTTTCTTTTCTTTTTGCTATCTGGGTTCAGGTTTATTGCAACATGGTACCAATTCCTAAACACTTTCCTTTGTTGGCTTTCGATCTCTCATTGGGAAAGGAATAAGAGGCCAACAAGTGGGGTTTTGCAATGATAAAGGTTTTGTCTCTAACTTCTTTATCGGATGAGGAGGCAAAATTCCTCAAGTTTTAGATGCTTCGGCTGTGGAGTAGCTTCAAAGGTATGAGTGCGATTACTATCTAGCAAGAGACTCAAGACAGACTTGTGGCCACTTTCAAGGATCGAAGCGCTTTTTAGAGAGCAATAGATCGAGGACCTTGGTTCCACTACCGGCAGAATAGGTATATCCGACGAGGTCTTCAAAGAACGACCGACGAGAAGGGATCTCGTCGGTTATAGTAAACTATAACCGACGACAGGATAATCTCGTCGGTTATAGTTTTTTGACCGTCGATATTTTCTTGTCGTCGGTTATAATCGCCGGAAACTCGTCGGTCATAGTTTTCGACTATGTCCGACGATTTTTTTTTACTATTACCAACAATTTTTTCATATCGTTGGTTATAGTTTCTTATTTCAAATCTGGGCAGCAGCTCGATCTGTCATTCAAAAAACTTTCCATTTTTTCTGAAAATGCTCTGAAATCGATCTTTGGGTGATGTCGAGAATGAGTTCGTGATGATTCATGCGCATTATATATATATAGGTACGTCGTGCTTAATTAATATATATATGTGTTGTGCATGCATGTATTAATGCTTAATTTGTTGAATATATAGATCGATCGATATTAATTGATTTTGAATATATATATATATATTGATCGATCGATCGAGTTAATTAATTGATTCTTGAGTTTGAGTAATTGATCGATGGTTGATTTTGAGTACGTACGCGTGATTGATCGTAAATATATATTAATTGTTGTTAATTTTAATTTGATTATTGTGAATATATATATATATAGCAATAACTAGCTAGCTAGCTAGGGTGATTAATTTATTTAATTAATATATTGTATTATATATATTGTGATTAATATATATATATAGGATTAAATGTACACTAGCTAGCTAGCTAGTACGTGTACGTACGTGCATGGTTAACGTTATATATATATATATATTTAGATTTTTGTGATCGATTATATATATATATATAGTTAGGGTGTACGTGTGTATATATATATATATATTAAAATTATGGGAATTAAAATAATAAATATTTATATCTAGCTATGAAATTTGAATTAATAAGATCATGGGTATATATACATGCAGTTATAATTTTCAGGATGGACAAGAGTTGGATATGTCTTCCAAGATGGGATGTAAGATATCACTGTGGAATTAGAAGTTTTGTAGAATATGTGAAGGTTAATTGTGGAGGGATGACAATTCATTATTGTCCGTGTACGAAATGTCAGTGTCGCAGCGAGCGATATCGTTTTCACATCGATAAAGTATTGGAGCACTTGAAGAAAAACGGGTTTTGGGATAAGTACACATGTTGGATTTATCACGGTGAGAGCTCAACAGTTAGTCAACATGATCACGGACAATTTTTTGAGAGTGGCAGTACATCCAATGATCCAACAACAAGGTTGATCAACGATATGTTTCCTCCTGAGAGCGGTATATTTGCTCAAGCACCGGATATCGATATCCCTCCCGCCGTTGGAGACTTCCCTCATATTGAGCAAGTCCAGCAATTACCTACAGCTGTCAACACTGCTGGTATAGACAAGTACAACAACATCATTGCCTTCCAACAGACCCCGTTGTACAACGGGTGTAATAAGACTGTTCTCGAAAGTGTTATGGGAGTAATGAAGCTCAAAGTGGAGAACAAAATGAGTGTGAAGGCTGTTGATGATTGGCTGAAGTGGTCTGGTTCGTTGTTGCCCCCCGGTCATCGTCTTCCTACCACTCATCGTAAGGTGCGACAGATCCTTAAACATCTTGGCCTTTCCTACATCAAAATCCATGCTTGTAGATATGATTGTGTTCTCTTCTGGGGTGAAGATGCTTATGGGAATGATCTTGAATCCCTTGATGAATGCCCGGTATGTGGTACAGATAGGTATAAGTTGACTCCTGCCGGAAACAAGAAAGCTGTGAAGATACTTCGGTATTTTCCCCTGATAGATAGGCTAGAACGGTTGTTCATGTCTGCACACACGGCTGAAGCTATGAGATGGTGGGCCGAGAGGAATTTGCCCGACGGTGATACGCTTATACACCCTACTGACGGAGAGGCTTGGAAGCACATGGTGAAGGAGTTTTCTTATTTTGCATCAGAGGTTCGAAATGTTTGGCTGGGGCTTTCATCTGACGGATTCAACCCTTTTGGCAACATGAGTCTTCAATACAGTATATGGCCAGTTATTTTGGTACCGTACAACCTTCCTCCATGGATGTGCATGAAGAAAGAATACAATATGCTCACTATGATCATTCCAGGGCCGGGTTATCCAGGAAAGTGTCTCGATGTGTATCTGAGACCCTTGATTAAGGAGCTTAAGTACTTGAGTGAGCATGGTCATCCCACTTATGACAAGTTCAAAAATGAGATGTTCCAGATGCATGCCATGCTTGTTGGCACCATTAGCGATTTTCCTGCATGCGGGATGTTGTCGGGCAACGTTACCAGGGGATACAGGGCTTGTCCAGAGTGCATGACGGTTGAGTGTTGCAGACCTCATTGCAGGAAGATTGTACAGATGCGACATCGTTGTTGGCTTCCACATGATCACCCATTTCGGGATGATATGGAAGCATTTGATGGGACTGTGGAAACAGGTGAGCAGCCGAGGAGATGGACGGGGGATGAAATCTTAGAAGTGCTAAATGAATACGATTTTGGGCAGCTAAGCAATCATCCTGAGATAGTGGCGTCAATACCTAACAAACCCGACAGGTATAAATTCTGGACACACAAAAGTATTTTTTGGGAACTTCCTTATTGGTCCAAGTTGCTGATCAGATACTACTTAGATGTCATGCACATAGAGAAAAATGTGTGCGAGAGTGTGGTCGGCACAGTGTTGAATTAGGAGGGAAAAACTAAAGACGGCCCGAAGGCACGCATTGATCTTAAAAGGATGGGACTGCGAAAACATTTGTGGTTGAGAGATGGGAAGAAAAAAATGCCACAAGCTCTTTATACCGTGAAGCCTGCCCAGAAGAGTGAAATTTTTGGCTGGATGGGTAATGTCAGGTATCCTTCAGGCTATGCCGGAAATATAAGTCGATGTGTTAACTTCAAAGACAACAAGATGTACGGACTAAAGAGTCATGACTGTCATATACTGCTCCAACGCCTCTTCCCTGTTTTCATTCGAGGGTACCTGCCCAAAGAGGTGGTGGAGCCGTTAGTGGCTTTGTCAAGATTTTTTCAGAAGTTATGCACGAGAGAAGTGAAGAAATCGGACTTGTTGGAAATGCAACAGGACATCATTTTTATCATGTGCAAATTCGAAAGGATATTTCCTCCAAACTTTTTCGACATCATGCCTCACCTGATGCTCCATCTTCCGGAACAATTGTTGCTTACTGGTCCAGTACACTACACATGGATGTATCCTATGGAAAGGTACGTAATGCATCTCTGAATCTGGCTATATATATGTCGATCTTTAATATTATTTATTCACTTATATATTGTTGCAATAAGCATAACATGCTCGATCTGTAATTACCAATTTACAGACAATTAGGGGACTACAAAGACTATGTGATGAACAAATCTGCACCCGAAGGGTGTATCGCTGAAGCATATATTGCGCATGAGTGCGTAACGTACACCAAGTTGTATTTGAGAGCGTTGGAGGACCCTCCACAACATATGCCAGTAGATGGAGGGCAGTTCAACCTTTCGATCATCTCCGATGATGTTGAAGTTTCTGGAAAGTTGCCTAACTCGTACAAGTTGGAACCTTATGAGCTAGTCATTGCCCATTGGTCGGTATTGATTAACTGTCCAGAAGTTCAATATTGGAAAAATTTGCACCTTTACTGCCCTGCTATTTCCGGTGATGTTAAGTACCACAACAAGACGTTCGCAAACTATTTTGGCAACTGGGTAAGTTGATACTTAAATTGACCTGTATATGATCGATGTTAAGTGCATGTCTCGCATCCTATTTATAATTAAGTTAATAAATGATTATTTTTAGATGAATCATGTACAAGATGATGGTATCCCTCAGTAGTCACACGAATTGAGGCTCTTGGCGCAGAAACCGGTAACTTCCAGAGTTTATCCTATTTGTAAGGTAAATGGCGTGCTATTTATTTGTGAACATAGAGATGTCAGACGAAAAACACAGAATTCTGGGGTAATGGTGCATGGTGGGCAGAATGGAGTTGACTATTACGGTGTTCTCCATTCAGTTGTCGAATTAATATATGGGGAAGGCATGACCGTGCACTTGTTTAAGTGTAGATGGTTTGATACCGGTAACTTCCAGAGTTTGTAAGGTAAATGGCGTGCTATTTATTTGTGAACATAGAGATGTCAGACGAAAAACACAGAATTCTGGGGTAATGGTGCATGGTGGGCAGAATGGAGTTGACTATTACGGTGTTCTCCATTCAGTTGTCGAATTAATATATGGGGAAGGCATGACCGTGCACTTGTTTAAGTGTAGATGGTTTGATACCGACCCTCAGAACACAAGGACCGATCAATACGGGATTTTTTCGGTGAATACTGCCACAAGCTGGTATGAAGATGATCCGTTTGTGTTGGCCACGGCGGTGAAACAATTGTTCTATCTTGATGATCTTGTGCATAAAGGCGCGTGGAAAGTGGTTAACCATGTTCTTCCACGAAACATATACAATGCCTCAACCCTTGGTGTGACCTCGGATAATGAAGAAGTCAGTGCATACCAAGAGCCGAACGCAACTGGTATTCCTGAAACCTCAACAATTCGCCTTAATAATGTGAGACAGGGCAGTGTGGTACGAATTCCTCAACCGAATCTTCTTGATGTTAATCAAAATGAAGACAATGAAGACTCAAGTGACAAGGACATACACATCTTACCTGAAATTAACTCGGAAACAGAGTCAGACTCAAGCGATGATTCTGATTATGCTCCTTAATTAGTGTATATATATGTATGTTATTTTGACTTAGAACGTGCAATGTAAAATGAATTTTATTCAGTTTATCGACTGCCCATTGTGTCGATCGATGAAATTGCTATATCCGGCCCCATCATAAATGAGAGAGCTCGAGAGATCGATCGAAAAAAAAATACACAACCGATCGATTAATAATTATATCGTATTATTAAATAATAATTTAATAATTTGGTATTAACTATTAATAATTTCGTATTACCTATTAATATATATATATATTAATACACTACATATTTAATTAGTTTACCGGCATAAATGAAAAATAAATAGAAGAACTATATCCGACGACATGCATATGAAATCTCGTCGGATATAGTTTCGGTTCAACTATATCCGACGATATTACTTATCTCGTCGGATATAGTTTCGGTTTATATCCGGATCTGGGAAGTGTTTTGGGCAGAAACGAAACTGCCTCAAACCTTTACAGTCGCCTCCGATCGATTTTCTCCGCATCCTTCGTGTTGGAAGCAAGCAATCGAAGGTCAAGTGCTATTCCATCGATCCTGAAGCCAAATCCCTCGTCAATTTGTTAAAAATCAGGTTTGAAATCCCTAAATTCAAATTTTCGAATTTTTTTAATTTAGGTTAGATTTGACGTTGTGGAATGTGTTGATCGATAATGTGGATGCATGTATTGATATAGTTGTGGAATTTGTTAATTTTATGCATTTATTGATATATATTAGAATAATTTTGAATTTTAGGTTAAATTTAGGTTAAATTTCGGTTAAATGTATGTTATTTTAGGTTAAATTTAGGTTGAATTCCAATAAATAATATGTATGTTATTTTAGGTTAAATTTTGATTTTTTGGAATTTTATGCATGTATTGATATATATTGGAATATATTGGAATTTTAGGTTAAATTTGGATTTGGCGTCGGATTATTTATATATATATATATTGGAATTTGGATTTGGATTTGGAATTTTAGGTTAAATTTGATTAAGTTTTTTGTTAATTGGATTTGGAATTATTGTTGAATTTGGATTATTGGAATTATTGATATATATATAGTTAAATTATTGGATTATATATGTATTGGATTTTATGGAATTATTGTTGATTTTTGTGGAATATTTATATATTGGAATATATATTGGATTATTGATATATATTGGAATATGCATGTGCTCGATTTTTTGGATGAATTAGGAATTATTTTTAATTTTAATAATTTTATAGCAACGATGAATTGGTTTAATTGCGGACCTTCCCGAGGGGCCGGGTCGAGTACTTTGAGGGGGAGGTCCAGAGGGAGAGGGAGATCGGGACGTGGGGATGAGGGCTCGGGAGCTGGGGATCCTGATGGCACCGGAAGTCGGTCCGCATCAGGATCCACCAGCATCCCCAACACTTACAGTCTTCCGCAGACCTCTCGACACCGTCGGCTGATGGGCGAGGGACAACCTCAGCAGCAGCAGCTCGAGCCGGCTCGATCCTCAGGCGCGAGGAGGGTTCATCAGGTCAGTCGCACGCCGGAAACAGATAGTGCGACTCAATCCTCGGTCCGAATGCCGGACATTCATCGCGAGGACCCTTCCCCCGCCATCCACCAGACAGCTCCTCATTCTTCCGAGGAGGCTGGTGGATCCACTCAGTCCTCGCCGTCTACATTATTCTTACCGTTGGAAATCCCGACGATACCTCACGTCGATTCCGACAGGATGCCTCTTCCGGGACAGCTAGGGTTCATTACCCCGGAGCAGGCATATGCGTATGTATCATTCCCGGCACCTCTCTGGAGTATGCGGATTCCGAGACAACGCACCGACGAATCAAGTAAATATTAATTAGTGATATCTTTTTACTCCCTAATATTTAAATTCAATTAGGTGTTGATGTTTAAAAAATCGTCTACATATATATGTGATAGGCGAGATCGTGTCCGGTGCCAAACAGAAGAGAACCAGAGGCCCCGTCGTCGGCAAGTTACTGGACGACGCCATTCAGGCTAGCGGTGGTAGCCAGGTTATGATTCCGACCGGGGATAGAGGGAAGGTGATCGAGGGAAAGGTCACTTGAAAGTACGCGGGGATGGCGGGCAGCCTCATACGGGATAGAGTCCCAATGTTGTGGGAAAATTGGAATTCAATGCCGCAAGCCGTCAAATATCAGCTGCATAATGCGTTGTCGGTGAGTTGAATTGTATATTCATTATGAAAATTTTCAATAATAAATTTTTAATATTATTGATATATATATAAATATATGCATTGCAGAGGTGGTTCCACGTGGAAGAAGACATTAGACCCACGTGGGTGGATGAAGTGCATGGGAGCAGGTTTGCAGACGGGCATTTGTTTCAATTTTTTCGTTTCTTTTGATTATGTTCATACAATGTTGTTAGTTACCCATGCTTGATTTTATGGGTATATATAGGTATAAGGAGTGGAAGGCCGAGCTGAAGAAGCATTGGAAAAAGTACGGGGACGATCGTGAGGGTACCCCTAGCGAGTTTCGTTATAGGGAGTACGAGTGGCGATGGCTTGTGGTTCACTTCAACAACCCGAAATTGAAGGTACGCAACCTTCAATCGATTTAATTTTTGTTTTATCGTACTTCCTTTAAATTATTTGGCTAATGAGTGTTTTTTTTATGTTGAATTAATCGCGCAGGCTCTTTCTGAAGTCAACACAAGGAACCGGGCCAAAAACACCAAAAATCATCATGCCGGTACCAGATCATACTCGGGTTGGATCGAGGAGGCGGCCAACCACCCAGAAGAGGATCCCCTTGTCTATACGATGCAGCACGTGTATCCGCAGTCCCCCGAATATGCTGTAAATGTCCTTATAACAAAATAAACTTATTTCTTATTTATTTAGATTGTTTTTTTTAATTAATATTTTATTGTTCTTTGTCAATTAGGCGAGAATTCAGGAGGCGATTCCGGAGGTGTTGACTCAAGTGGCGAGAGAGCTCTATCCCAACACCCCCGATGCAGAACTCCCGATTGATCAGATTGATCGATCTGATCCGATTGTCAGGGCCAGGATTATGTCAAATGCGATCCCTCCAGGGAAGAACACATTCTACTGCAGGGGTTCCGGAAAATGGGGTCAAGGGCTGCTGAAGCAGACCCCTGAATTCTCTCGCGGATCGGGATCATCATCATCTTCGAGGACTAATGAGCTACACGACCAGCTTCATAGGCAATCAATTGAGATGGAAGCTCAACGGCGTCGGATGGAGGAGATGGAGCAAGCGCAAGCTGCAGAGCAGAATCGGTTGGCCGAACAGCAGCAGCAAATGGGGACATGGATGCAGCATTGTTATGCACAGTTGCAAGCATCTGGAATCCAGATAGCTCCCCCGCCCATTTTCGGTGCGCCACAGCCACAGCCACAGCCTCAGCCTCAGCCTCAGCCGCAGCCTCAGCCTCAGCCAGACCAGGACCAACCAACTTTCTCCAATCCGTTTGACCACATAGACGTTGGACCAAGACCCCCCTACATTTGAACAATTGTCGGTTTAATTTTTATTTTCATTATTTACTACGCATATGTATACAGATTTGAACGATTTCGATTTTTATTAATTTATTTATTTACTACGTACTATAGTTTCAATGGTTGTTGATTTTCAATTTGAACAATATATAGATAGCGTGATTTTTTGTGAATGCAGGTTTTGGGATAAAACCCAAAACCTAAAAAAAAAAATTAAATATTTTTAACTATAACCGACGATATGTGTCAACATCGTCGGTTATAGTTTTCTCCACAGTCAATCATTTTGACCATGGAGAAAACTATATCCGACGATGACATCGTCGGTTATAGTTTAAACTATGACCGACGATAAACCATCGTTGGATTTAGTGTCTCTATTTTCCAACTATAACCCTAAATCATCGTTGGATATAGTATTACCGACGATGTATTACCGACGATACTATATCCGACGATGTGTCGTCGGATATAGGCTATGACCGACGATGAACGGAAACAGACCGACGACACCAAGTCGTCGGTCATAGTAATTCTTCCGGTAGTGCTTTAAAGATACCACAATTGTAGTCGAGGAATTCGATGGATTTGTACCAGTTGAGTCGGTCCTAGTAGCCAAAGCTAGTGTTTAGGGGAAGCTTGAGATCATCGGTGCTGATCTGCATGATGACACTACCGACTTAGTGTCAGATCTAAGGGTACTCTCACCTTAGAGGTTTTAGAAATTCGATAAAAAAATTGCCCGGCGAAGACAATGTATAAAAACGAGGTTTAGAGAAATATTAACGGAGTGGGGCAAATGGTCCAGTGGATACTCAAGTTCAAGTCAGGTACTCCCTGGTCTTGGGTTCGAGGCCACGAGTTGGAATCGTGAAACATTCCATTTTATAGGTTAGTAAAAATAATAAAAATATTTTTACTCCAGTTAGAAACGGTAAGAAATTCTAATTCCAACTAGCCGATTTTTTGGAAATAGAATTTTAGCAAAACGACCAAATTTTCCTTGTTCGAATCTCTTCTCCGAATCGAACTTTGTATTTTAAGATTGCAATTCATACTTTTAGAGGTCATGCTCATATATCAATTTGGTGCTAATTATTATTGGTTGATATATATATATATATATATAAATATTACACTACATTACACTTTATTAGTAAAACCATACATTTTCACACATCACATTACATATTGCATTCACATGCATACATAATCACATTTCAATCAGATTTCCAACTACATTACTATTGTTTTTACAAGTGCATTTTAACCCTAGAATTAGTAGCCCAACTATTCCATTGCCAACTTGTCTACAAAAGTCTACAAAAATAGTTATGAATTTATTTCCCATGTCTCCTCCCATGTCTATATAAATCACCCTTGAGTTCAATCTGATTTTTGCACCACTTCAATCTTCCCCTTACGTACTGATTTGAAGTCCTCCCAAAAGTTGCAATGCAACTCCCCTAAAATCCCACATCAAACTACATTTCTTCCAAGTACTTTAGTAGTTAATTCATTTGCTTCAAGAGAGTCACTTGAGTTAATCAAATACCTCCATCACCTACTGAAATTCTTGAGTAAGTACATGAGTACATTCTTATACTTCTTTATCTTTAAGATTACATCAAAGTGCATGGCTAAGAATAAAAGAGAAATAATGAGCCTTAGTGTAAATTTAATATTTTCGTTTATGTTAAAGTTTTAATTAGTCAAATATTTTTATTTATTCAGATTCTACACAAAAAGTTATTCAACTTTGGCTTTTGAATCACTTAAAAAGGTTAAGTAATGAGAAAGTTATGGCTAAAACAAGTTTTGCTAATATTTTCCTTAATCATGTTAGAAAACTCTTAATGTGCTCTTAACTTGAAATATTCATATCTCACTCATTTCTTAACCAAATTTAGTGTTCTTTATATCAAAACGAAGCTTAGGAGTTCAAATATCAACCTGAAAAGTTTGAAAGGCATTGATTAATACTTACTAACTAATTAATTCATGAAAATGAGCTTAATAGTGAGCGTAACCATTTCTGAACAGTTGCTAAACATTTTTGTTTCTAGACTTGAGAACTCCCTGCCGGACTTTGTGATTATTACCATTGGATTCCTCTCAAAAAACACTTCGAGATGGTATACTCACTTCTTTGTTTTGGACATAATATGGATTAATTATAAAACAGATCAAATGGAGGATTTTGGACGGACTACCGCCGAATGATACTTTTGGTCCAAGGATTAATAATTTTATTTTCTGCATTTGTACTTTATTTTTATTTACTTATTCGCATTATTTACTTCTTAAGTTTGATTTCGGACGAACTACCGCCGAATGAAACTTTTGAACCAATGATAACTAATTTTTATTTCAAGTTTATCTACTTAATCGCTCGATCTATTTACTCTCAAATATAATTTGGAACAAATGGAGGATTTCAAGCGGACTACAGCCAAATGAAACGTTTGGACCAAAATTGTTAATTAATGAAATACGTTTAAGTTTGATCTTTCTTCCTTTACAAATTCTATTTATATATTCATTACAAAATTATGATGTAAATATATACTTTATGATCTATATACATAGTCATAATTAAAGACTTGTTGTGATCGTTATAGTTGGAGTGTGAAGTCGGGTGTATAGTACGAATTAACTCGTGCTTAAGTGAATTGCTGGTAAATTATTTTGTTATTGTGGGAGTTAGCCAAGGACCCTAGTCCCTTACAAATAGTGCACTATTATACTCTAAGGAATGAATTGTGTCAAACCGGGAGTATACATGCTTGGGCAGGTGGCCTTAGAATGTTGTGGCTTTATATGTACGTGTGCTAGTATTGTGAGACTAAGCACATGATTTTTTTTTGAGTAATTACCAGTTAATCTAAAAGAATTCACTTCGGAAGTATTGGTGTGTTTGTGTGTAGATGTGAAGTTTTGCAAGTATATATATTATGTACCTAATTGTATATATTACAAAGACGCAAGTATAAGTATGGAAGAATAACTGGTTTCAATATTTCACCTTTTTGAATTGGTTGTTCAGTTTGATGTTTCTTAGAGATAATTTAATATATGCTTGTAAACTGTACTTACTGGGTCAGTGTGACTCATGGTACTACATTTTTCTCCTTTTCAGGTGATGAGTAGAATGCTTGGGAAAAATAGGATATGTCGCCTACTAAATAAACGAATTATTTTCTACTTGTATTTTGAATTGAATAAATGTAATGACTATTATTTTCAAAAACTTCGGTATTGTAATATTAATACTTTCTCTTTTCAATAAATGTACTATTCAGACACCTTGATTTTTGAAATTATTTGGGTTTCTTATTCACATCACAAATCCTTACACCATATTTCAGTATAATACTGGCTCCGAATTTGGGAGTGTGACAGGGATATATAAGAGAGAAAAGAGAAAGTCGACAAAGTCTTTGCCGGCTTCGGCGAATAAAACTTGTTGGTTTCTTTTGTCTACGAGAAGCTTTAGACTAATGGCTGTTTTGGAGTTT
The DNA here is from genome assembly GCA_946800695.1 of Geum urbanum. Taxonomy (NCBI): domain Eukaryota; kingdom Viridiplantae; phylum Streptophyta; class Magnoliopsida; order Rosales; family Rosaceae; genus Geum; species Geum urbanum. Next base: position 34,845,466 of record OX327015.1, read on the forward strand.
TTGGTTGCCATGTAGAGATGCAAACCCTAATTTCCCATTTATAGTCTCCCAATATGTATTAGGCCTTACTAATCCATTTTTATAGAGCTTAATGGGAAGAAATCCTTCGTGATTGTGTCAAAATCTACTGCGGCACTTTAACATTAACAAAAACATCTAAAAGGCCGGAGAGTTAATTCTTCATTCATATTAGCTTGGCTGAGCATAAAAGGCTCTATGACAAGGACCCAACACACCTCTTCAACGTCCCTTACTTTTCTCCTTGCAAACAAGTTAGTTTCCTTATTTTTCTCATTATGGTTTATGGATTCATTTATGATACAATATCGTTTAAACTATTCATTTATGATATAATATTGTTAACCACTGCAAGTGGTTCTTTCTTAGTTGAGTGTACTCCCCAACCTAACTTCAAATCACGAAGCCGTCAAAGTTGTCAAACACTGCACTGCAATGCACAGTTGGACTATTTCACATGGGCCGGAAGATCTGTTCTAGGCCTAAGAAGCCTTTGAACTACTCTTACAAAGTAAAAAAAAATGTCGTTTTTATATGTTCACTTATTCCTTTCAAAATATATGTTATTCACTTAAAAATACGTCTATCCATATCTTTTAAATTAATATTTACACCTCCCTACTATTTCAAAACTTTTAAAATCCTGAAAAAAGAAAGAAGGAAAGAAAGAGAACATCATGTCCACACTCCACACCCAAACAACGAGAACTTCACAATCAATGATCTACCATGCATGAGGCATTGATCATTGATTGATATTTAAATCAATCCATTGGCATCCGTGACATTAACATTTGTCCATCACTCATAAGAAACAAGATCTCCACATTGTTCATGTTTTTTACTTTAACCAAATTGCAGCACATAGCTGATTTAGAGACTGAAGAGAACATCCCCAGATCTTAAGTTTTATGGAGAGAAAGAAATGAAAGTTGAAGAAGACAGAACATGGATTTTGTGTTTGAGGCACCTACAGATTGAATTTAATTTTGAATATAGAAATGGACAAAAAAAGAAAAGAGATCCAGAAAGTGATAGAAGAAGAAAGCACACAGTATTACTGAGCAAAAGAGGATGGCTTTGTCATACGCACTGGGACGGATGATAGACAAATGATGTATGGGCTACAACCCACCCACTTTTTTTATTTTATTTTTCCAAATAATATACTATATATAAACATAATTAAAAAATTATTGAAATATAGCCCATATAATTATAAATTAAAAGACAATTTGCTAATATATATTAACAATTAGTCGATAATTTATGAATTTGTTACAAAAACTTGTAGAATAAAGATCAATATCAGGTAGTCGGATAGTTTTTTCCCTATATTTATGATGTTTGATTTAATGATCTGATTTTGGACTATATTAATCTATATATTTTGAAATTTTTATTAAAAAATAAATTTAGCCCAATTTGTTTTCGAAACCTGGCTTCGTTCCTGCATACGCCGCCGTCCATTGGGATGTTCGAGTGTTACTAAGAACAACACATGAACAAACCTAACTAAAAATTTCTAGAATCAATTTCTAATTCGAACCACAACCAGATGGCAACCTATCTATACAATACAGCATAAAATTGTGTTAAAAAATTGAGCGCTAGCGTAAATGTTTTCTCTTTTTCTCAAGCATCCAACGCCGCCATGACTGACGACTCCGCTCGATCCTTTATTGCGGCCTTGTTGTCTCCAACAAAGGGATAACATCTTTCGACGTCTCATCTAGTGAGACTGGCCCTGAGAAATTCTACCTCGTGGGGAGGCTACTCTCCCTCAAGAAGAAGATTGAACCCAAAGCCTTTATGGGCATAATCGCTGGCCTCTGGGATTTGAAGAGGCGATTGACAGTCAGATACCAAGGAGATCGTTACGTCTTTTGCTTCGATCGTGAGGAGGAGATGAAGGACACTCTGGAAGGAGGTCCTTGGTTCTTTGGTAAGAACAACTTCGTTTTAGGCCGATATGATGGTAAGACGTCGTTGCTCTCAGTTACTCTCACCAAGATTCCTGTTTGGGTCACCATCTTATGGTTACCGCCAAAACTACAGAAGCCTTACTATGTCAGACTTATTGGCGAAACTCTAGGTGAAATCATCTGACTTGATGAATCTGGAATCAAATCCGGAACAATGATCCAATCAAGCAAGCCTACTCAGCCTTGGTGTATGAATTTGCAGGTCTGCCGGTATTGATGAGGCTCAACTATGACCGTCTTGTTGGTTATTGCTGGATTTGTGGCTTATTTTAACATGATCTGTGCTCAGGACCGCAGAATCTCTCGGAGGCAGAGCGTATTATCGCGTTGATAGGTCAAAACCCTAGCACAACAAGTGGAGTGCATGTATGTCAACTCCCTGGTCCAACCAAGAATCCTACCTTATATGGGACTCTTCATGAAACCGAGAAATCAACCAGGACGACATCAACAAAAGTCAGTGAGGCTTCATAGGGTCAGCTCTCGAGTGGTGGCGTATCCCTCAACTTCTCAGGTATCTCAGTGGCAGAGCTTGCATGCCAACTCCACGCTTTCACTTTCAAATCCAAAGCGCTCAATCTGCAAGGCCCCGGGGTACACTTCAATGATGCAGCGCGGCCTAATGTGGGTGGCAAATGAAAGCTAATAGAGAGCATCAACCTGAGCCTAGAAATAACACTAAAGTTTATCAACGGTGGACGACAGAGGCAATGCCGGAGGTGGAACCAAGCTCACAGTTGTCTCTGAATTTTTCGGCATCTCTTGCTCTTCCTCAGGAAAATGGCTAGATCATTGTAACGCCGGTGAAGCGTAAGCGTGGCCGGCAGCCTGGCTCCAAGAACAAGGCAGCGCCACAAAATGAGGTGGCAGTGGAGGGCACTTCTGGCCCAAAGACTAAGACGACGCGTCGTGGTCAAAAAAGATTGGTAGTTGACTTGGAAGTTGAAGAATCTCCACAAGAGCACTATAGTGGAATCTAAAATGGCTACGAAGCTTGACAATGAGAGCACCTTGGCTTGTGTTGACAAGGAGATGGTCGCGGGCTCAATTGTGGTAGGCGCTGCACCACTAGAGTAGGTGGTTTTCTTTTTGGTTAGTGGTATTTGTTCCTAATCACTAACCGAATCCGGTTTGATATTACCGATTCTAAAGAGTGTCATGTGACAGTAGAATGAAGTTAGTTTACGCTAACTTAAACAATGAACAATATTATCGTAGCTCACCGTAAGGTGGTCATTATATACTCTATGTATTTATTTCAGTAATAAAATTGTTCTCATTTGTCCTAAAAAAAATGGCAGCCTATCTACCATCTTGACAACTCAATTAACATATATAAATGTTTTATATAAAGGAATTCACCACCAGGGTTTACAGTTTCACAAACACTTCAATGTGATGCTTCAAGCCATTTTTCATCACGAAATCGTTTATGTCGCTAACGTGAGAATTTTTTTTTATCAAAATTGAAGAAAAAAGACATTAATACCCTTAATTAATTTTTTTTGTAATTTTGAGCCATTTTTCATCATAGAATTTTTATGTTGCTGATGTGATATTTTTTTATTATTAAAATTGAGGTAAAAAGACATTAATACCCTTAATATTTGTTTGTAATTCTCTCTCTCAGAGGGAAGCTTCAAAATAAACTTAGAGGTACCGAGTTGAGTTGACTCAGACGGCTCTCACATCTCCGCCACTCTGCCACGACCAAAGCCGCGACCGCCGAAGCCCACCCTTGTCTCATCCTACACATCCAGACGACTTAAATTGTCCTATCATTCCAACTCAAAACCCAAAAATTCAGTGAACTCGCGGTCGAACTTTCCTAACCCGACCTGCAACCCGTATCTCCTCTTCTCTCCTCCGATCTACCATTTCAGATACTCATCTGTAAGCCTGGTCAGAACCTAACGACCCCAACCGCCGCCGACTCCATCGTCACCCAAGACTACTCCTCCGGCACAACGGCGTACGAAGGCGGGTACACCGTGGAGGCAAGTAGCTAGGGCGGAGGCCCAGGTGGGACGCCGTTATTTCTCTGTGCAATCTCCTATGAGTCATTGTGATTATGTTTCTGGACTGTTTTTAGGAACTATGTTAAGCACGACCCAACTAGTCCTCACTTTCCCCTTTCCATTTTTCATTGACCATTTACTAGGGGTGGGACCGGTTCGGTTCGGGCCGGTTTTGGGCCTGATCCGAAACCGTAAAAATATTTCGGTTCGGTTCGGGACGGTTTGAGTAATTTTTTAATTAGAAACCGAATGGGCCCGAACCTGTTTGGTTCGGTTCGGTTCGGTTCGGTTCGGGCCGGGCCTATTGTACAATTTTTTAAGCATTAATTTTGACTTTCAAATTTTCAGTTTTAGACTAAAATTGGTCCAAATTTGACACATTTTTTAAAACTAAACCTACTACTGTAACAAATCCTGCTAAAATTACCCAAAGTCTCAGTCTCAAGCACCTAAAAATTACAGTCCCAAATAAAAATTACAGTCTCATAGTCTCAAGTACTTGCAAATTACAAGCTTAAATAAGAATACAATAAAAACATAAAAATTACTGTCCCAAATAAAACATATGATTCCTCCTCAGAATCTTCTCCAACATCATCTTCATTTCCTTTGGAATATTCATCTGAATCATCTTCACATAAACAATTTATCATTTGCATGTCAATCATGACAACAACTACATAAAAACAATATCCCTTCACATACTTACATTGGGTTTCACCATAGTTCAAGACCAAGGCAGCAAGACAGTAACAAATAAACAAGACCACGAGAACTGTTAATCACATATATTACAATTGTTAATTAATATAAGAAGTAGTAGCTAGAAATAAACATATACTGTGAGTAAACTGTAACAAAACAGCGACAAAACAGTTACAAAACAGCAAGCAAATAGAAATAAAATGAGCAAGCAAACTGTTTAAAACAAACTTTAGCAATTTAGCTCATTTAAAATTAGCAAGCAAACATTTTAGCAAACAAAACAGCAACAGTGATACCATTTACTTTGTTTCCAAACAAAACAGCAACAATGATACCATCTAGTAGTAGAAACATATGTCTGTCCAATGCAACACAATGCCTAACAAAATTAACAAAACAGTACCTAAAAGCTTGCTCCATAGTACACACAATCTGATGGTCTTACTATCTTGCTCCACAGTGAGAATTTTCTAAAAATAAGAAAAACAAAAACGATGATGATTAGGAAGTAAATATCTAGTGTAAGTCCAAATTCAGTATTCAAGCCAGGAAAAAAGCTTACAAAATCAACTCCAATTGTACTTATATAGCTGTCCAAAAGCAAATCATCCTATACCATTAACAAAGGAATATAATCAGCAACAATCACTATGAACTCAACTTCAGGAATAATCAATTATACTACAGCAATGGTGTATACTAAGCTCTTCGCTACAAAATCCTAGATGCACACATTGGATAATGGATCAATCACCAAATTCATATGTACATTTTATTTGAGAAGTTTGCAGAATACCGTACAGAACATGCATGTGAATCGAAGCTCTTACAAGATTTTTATCAAATCAAACGTAATTTTACTAGCTAGGGTCTGCTTAATTTGGTGGGGAACTAAATAAACTTATCACTTCAATTTTCTCCATTAAGAATCTACATATCTACAAACACATCCTGTAACAAATCTGTTGCTTCACAAATCACAAAACAACAAAAAAAAAAAACCCAAATCCAATTCGAGAAACAGTTACAATAAGGGAGAGGCCGAGAGTGTATTACCGATTTAGGCCGAGAGTGGACCGAGACTCCGAGAGAAATCAGAGGGCGAGGCCAAGAGTTGAGGACCGAGACTCCGAGAGGAACGAGAGAACTCCAAGGCCGAGAGTGGATGAGGGTCATGAGGCCATGACGATGAGAAGCAACATAAGTGAGGCGATTTCTCTTACAAAATCCTAGCAAAAGTCAAGATAGGATTGTTGGAGATTGGTTTGAGAGGAGCAGAGAGAATTGAAGCTTCGAGAGGAGCCGTGAGAAATTTGGGCTCTCGGTTGCAGAGAGAAAGGGAAAGGAGAGGCAGAGGTGAGAATTAGGGTTATAGGTAGAATTTTTTCTTATATACATATGAGAGAAATTAAGTGTGGGCTAGTATACAATAGTAAGAATGTATCACTTCTCAAATCGTGACACGTGTCCAACTCGGTTTCGGGACCAATCGGATCGGTCTGAGTACAGAATCGAATTCGTACCGGATTATACCCTCGGTTTCGGGCCCAAAAATTTTTCATCCCTTTTTTTTCGGGCCAATCGGTTTCGGGCCGGTTTTCGGGCTGATTCAGGCCGGTTTTTCGAGCTAAAGTCCCAGCCCTACCATTTACCACTAACCGACCCAGTACCCGAATTCACCTTCTCGACACTCTTATTAGCCTTACCCTTCTCAATTACACTAACCCCATTTCCCGAACTCACCAGACCCATTTTGATTTCAGTACTAGCTTCCAGCCTATCACTTGGTATTGAGGCTTTTGTCGTAGGGACTGGAACGAAGATAAATCAGACGACGCAGGGTTCGTCAGAGGTGGGTTGTCAGAGACGAACAGAGGACTGGAAATGGCGGGAAATAAGGGATGGGTTTTGATGATGGGGTTTGAGAAAGCAGTGGTGGGTGTAGAGGGATCGAAGAGCTCTCATGTTTGATACTTATTGCATATAGAGAGAGAAATGAAAAATTACAAAAAAATGTATTAAGGGTATTAATGTCTTTTTTCTTCAATTTTGGAATTGTCCCGTCAACGACATAAACGGCTATGTGACGAAAAATGGTTCGAGGCATCACGTTGATATGATTTTGAGACTTTGGGCACCACTTTGATAATTTTTAAAGTGTAAGCATCACATTGACGACTTCTTGAAACTTCAGATTCTAATGGTGATTTTTTTTCTTATATAAATGAACTTTCTTATAAGGGGATTGTGAGTCACTTTTCGCTTCTCCGGCGGAGATGGCTATAACATCACCGGTAGTTAGAACATCCGCACCAGTATAAAATTTTGCAAGCAAATGGTGGAGTCCACCACAAAAGTTTTCCTCAAGCAAAACTTTGCTCTTGCTCAATCAAGAGGAGAAGCAAAACTTGGTTCTTGTTCAATCAAGAGCTCAGAGCATTTGCACCGGTGCAAAATTTTGCTCAAGCAAATGGTGGAGTCCACTACAAAAGTTTTGCTCAAGCAAAATTTTGTTCTTGCTCAATCAAGAGCTCAAGCAAATTTTGCTCCTCTTTTTGATTGAGCAAGAACAAAAGAAATTTTTCTTGAGCAAAACTCTTTTGCTTTTGTGGTGGACTCCACTATTTACTTGAGTAAAATTTTACACCAGTACGGATGCTCTCAAACAAATTTTACTCCTCCTCTTAATTGAGTAAGAGTAAAGTTTACTTAAGTAAAACTTTTGTGGTGGATTCCACTATTTGTTTGAGCAAAATTTTGCACCGGTGCGGATGCTCTTAGGAGACGTTAGGGAGATGAGGTACAATGTGAAGAGACTAAAAACTAGTGAGGGTAAAATTAGATGTTTAATGTGTCAAATTATTGAGGGAGGTTCAAATAACAATCTGAACTTAATGAAATTGATTCTCACTATCTCACCTAGGACCATTAAAGTTACTCCTATTGTCATTAGCAAAACATCCAGACAAGTTAAGTTGGCACATCTGAGTCTTAACAAATACACAGTCACGACTAATACTATTTGTCGTCTTGCTTTCCGCCTCTATAAACAACATGTTGCGGGAAAAAATCATCTTAATTTTCTGGAGACAAACAGTGATGGGTAAGATGTTCTTGCAAAACATTGATAAGATATTCTCATTCATTCTTTAGCTACAAATCCAAACCATTCGCCCACCAATTTGCATCGCCTCCCACGACAGTTATTCCTAATCTACACTACCCCGACGGTGACACACCCTCACGCAGATCTACACACTTCCCCTACACCGCGCCGCACCCAACCAGTCGCCTCAGCTGACGTGCCCCGTTTCGTAGCTGGCAAGGCCTCACATGGTTGCGTAGAGAGAGAGAGAGAGAGAGCACACCGGAGCAAATTAGACGCCACCATCCTCCCGTACTCCACTCCGTCCAAGAGAGAAGCTCTACGCCGTCGCAGATCCGGCCCATTCAAAAAGCCCATTGGAGATGTTTAATCTTCAGAGGCGGGTCAAAATGAGCGACTCGCAAAACGACGACGTCGCGAAGAAGGTGGAAGAAGAAGTAGAAACGACGACGAGGATGCGGCCGTCGGAGAGCAACGTCACCGAGGATCAGGAGCCGTTTATGGGAGTCAAGGTCCGTCGGAAAGCCTCATTCCGCCGCGAGTTTAAAGGCGACTACATCGACGTCAGGTCCAATCAGTACCTGATGAAACTCCTACAGCGACAAGGTAACCGAGAGCTCGATCAAAAATTCTCTATATTTTGTACTCAAATCGATAAATTGAGCTTCAATTTCATCATTTTTGGAAGATCTCGATGTTTAGGTTCAGAAATGCCTTCTAGAAATGTTCGCTTAAGCTTCAAATTCGTCAATTCTGCATAGTTGTACAGTTTCGGTGTTGAATTTAGGAGTTGTAGGTTTAGAAAATAGTCAAAATAGTGCTGGAAATGTTGGCCTGAATCATTCGATGCAATTGGTGTAGGTGACAGGGAAGTTTTGTTTGCTGATAAAGTGTTGAAATTCACGGGCACTGGAAAGATGAAGCGGCGGATTTTGATGATCACCGACTTTGCGGTGTACATTGTTGATCCGGAGGTGGATGCTCTGAAGCGGAGGATAGGGCTTCCGGCTGTGGAGAAGATGTGCTTGAGTGAACTGTGTGATAACTTTTTTGCAGTTGACGTTCCCAATGAGTACGATCTGCTCATGGCCAGTACTCGCAAAATGGAAATTGTGACCGTCTTGGCTGAGGCTACTAAGAATATTTCTAATTACGATCTTGAATTTTGCTTCGCGAACAGGTAATGCACCCGTATTGGCATTTGACTACTTTTTCGGCTGTTATTCATTGGAGTAGGTAGAAAGCTCAATTTGATGTGGTTCGTTAGTTACTGTCAGTTATGTCGTTAGCATCTCTAGATATGAATGCAGCAATAGCCAGCACTAGGCATCTTGGACGAGTTTTAACACACACAATTGCAGTTTTGTTTTCTACTAGAAACTGGGAGCAATTGGCATCTTGCCCTCTAGATATCTGTTACAATAAGAGCCAATCAGAGTGGGTCAAGAGATTCATTTCTTAGTGCAGCATATAACCCATTTCGTACCACTCACTTTTTAGATGCTCTGATATGGGAATATTAGCTTTACTTTCTCAGAAGGGGATATTGGGATATGACATCTCTGGTTCTTATGTAAGTTGTCTTTATTCTGGGGAACTAAAGGAGAAAGGTGTGAATTGGTTGGATGGCTGCTTTGGCCGTAGAATCTTCATGCCATAACACAATTTGGAATCTTTATGAATTCGACAATATCTTTGGTTTAAACTTTGAACGAATCCTTCTTAGTTTCTTTCTACTTCTTTACTTTCACTGGGACGATGCCCAATACTACTTTAAATCAGATATTGTTGACTGCATTAGCATTTTACTTGGGATGATAGTTTGAATCTACATATTTTTGGACTTCTGAGTTGCCTTTAAACAAAGATCTTTTAACTGAATGCATTTTGTCTGTCTTTGCAGTTTTGAGTACAATGCAGGTGCAGAGTTGGTGAAAGAGGTTCAATTTGAACAACTTGAAGGTCTGGCACCTTAATGTTTCAAGATCTTGTGAATTTTAAAATTTATTCCCAGCTACTGGTATGATTTAATAAACTTACTTATGTAATCCTGAGTTGTTTCAATTTGTATGAATTTCAGGAGGTGTTAAAACAAGAATTCTGAGGAAGTGATTGCATTGCCAGCAAAAGTTTTAGGTTTTTAGATTCTTCTGGGCATCAGTTGTGATCCTTGTAAAGATGATCTGTTCTCTATCTATTGCGTGCCAAGGTTCTGCCCAGCATTGAGTTGTCACAGGATATATCATCGTTTCTTCTCATTTGTGTGTGATTCTTATAAAGGTACGTGTAATTTTTTCAGACTAATAGCCATGCCAGTTTGATCTGGATGTATGAAATCATTGATATGTAATTCTGGAACTTGAAGGTTTTTCAAAATGTATCGAAGATTGTTTGCAATTGCAGACGTTGCTGTGTTGCACATTTCTTTCAATCTTTCCTTTGTTTCTATAGTACAGCGATCAAGCATAGAGTCTAAGAAGAGATCGACTTATTACCTTGAGCATCACGTACAATGGACAAAGACCATACTAGACAGTAGACGCTGGCTTCAGCCAAAAAAATTAATTTAGGACCAGCTTTCATAGATGTGATAAGTTCACACAAGGACTACCGGACTACTGCAATGAAAACCATTGTGCTTAATGTTTGATTGAATTAAAAGATAAAAAAATCATTGGATCATAGTTTATATCTATAAAGAAAGAGTTTCACTGTGGTTGTGCTTCTGGAGCTGGTGCATATGGTTGTAACTGAGAGGTTGATGCTATGAGTCCAATATCGATAACCGACGGTGTAATCACCGGAGTACATGGAGTGACCGGAGTCATGGTATTTACTTGACGAATTTCCTCCACTTTTTTAACTACATCCGGCATTTTCGGTCGCTGCTCTGGCATTCTGGCAACACAAGACATTCCTATCTGTAACATCTCGACCATCTCCTCCTCAATGTTTGGATACCTCAGTAGCTCCACATCAAACACTTCTGCTGTCCATTCCTCTCTGACCACAGAGTTCACCCACCTCACCAGGTGCACAACTTCTTCACCACCTGCTGTATGTATTGGGCATTTTCCTGTGAGAAGCTCGAGCAACAACACCCCGAAGCTGTAGACATCTGATGCCGGGGTAGACTTCCTAGTGTCTGTCACTTCTGGGGCACGGTATCCTCCATTACGCGCTGCCGGTGGTGGCATTGGACTCATCAGTGTTGGTAAGCCAACATCCGACACACAACCATATCCTTGTGGGTTGAGGAAAACGTTTGAAGCCTTTATGTTCCCATGGACAAGCTTCCCATTGTTCTGTGTGTGGATATGGGCAATGCCTCTTGCTGCTCCAAGTGCTATTTTGAGTCGCGTGTCCCAGTCTAGTGGAATCCTGCCTTCTCCTCTTTTAGCTACAAAATCAAAGATTTCTAAGAACCACAAATCACTGTTAGTTAAAGAACAACAACAACATTTTCTATTCTTAGATTACATACCATGTATTATTGTAGAGGTGCTTCCCTGCTCAAAGTAATCATATACAACAAGCTTCTCATCCTTGGAGTAATAATATGCCCTCAGCGCTACAACATTCTCATGGCTGATGCTTCCCACAATCTCCATCTGCTGTTCAAATTCTTTCTTTCCCACACTCACTTCCTTTAGTCTCTTCACCGCAACAGTATTGGCATCTTCCAAAGCTGCTTTATACGTTGTCCCGAAGGTTCCCTTACCAAGAACCTCAGCGGATGCCCTCAGCAAGTCCTCTAGATCAAATGCAAAGTTAGAACCTTCAAAGAAGGAGAGCCTGTTATCCTTGTCTTGGTTCTCCAAATCTCCCTTCTTCGAAAACACTTGTTTCTTTTGTGGTTTTGCAGTCACCCCATCTTGATCATCATCTGATTTCTTCGTGCAGTAACTGATCATGAAAAATGCAATCACAACAAACCCCAGAACACACCCGCCAATCACGATGCCCAACAAGGCAGGCTCACCAAGCTTCTTGTGCTTGCTTGGTTGAGAAGAAACAGGTGGCTGAACTGAAAGAGCAGGAGGAAGGGCTAGCGACGAAAGACTATTACCCAAGAAAGCAGAACTTGGGAACCTTCCAAGTGACTTTGGCACACTGCCTGTGAGATTATTGTTGGATAGATCAAGCTGCAGTAAACTTGGCACATTGAGGTCAGGAATCTCACCCGAGAGCGAGTTGTTGGCAAGACTGAGATAAGTAAGGTGAGTCAAGTTGGAAATCGAGGAAGGGATGGTACCACTAAATGCATTGTTTGAGAGATTCAGGACAGTGAGATTCTTCCAAACCGAGAAGTCCAAAGGCAATGGCCCTGATAACTTGTTGGACTGAAGATAAAGCGAGGTCAAGTTTGTGAGGTTAACAAAATCAGAAGGCAATGGACCTGTTAAGCTGTTCAACCTGAGGCTCAGAACCGAAAGCGCAGATAAGCGGCTGAGAGTGTTGGGTGGGATTGGACCACGTAAGCTAGCTCCAGGCAAATGAAGCTCTATGATTCTGGTTGCATCGTTGTTGCAGACCACTGCAGTCCAGTTTCCGCAAACAGGTAAATCCTCACTCCAATTCAGAGGGCGTGTATGTGAAACATTGTGAAGGAAATCAAGCAACGCTTGCTTGTCTTCAGCCGGATCACCATTGACGATATGAACCGAAATCGTCCCGATGATAATCAAGAGTATGAACACAGCCTCAACTAAATTCTTGCCCATTTTTTCTCAGCCAAAGACTCAATCTTTACCTCGACTACATGAATTCAAACAAGTGTAACTTTACATCAGAGCTAAACAAAACAGCTAATTTCCAGAAGTACTCCAAACATAGTTGACTATATGGAATTGAAATTTGGATCAGTCAAAAAAAGCAGTTATACCAAGTTTGAATTATTAGGAGAAGATAATGCTTATACAATTCTTGGTTTGCCTACTTTGTTTGGTACTTTGGTAAGAAAATCTTCCACTAGTTTGTATTTTGTACAAGCTTTCACTTTCACATAAAGATCAAATAGCTAACTTCAAGCTCATACTCATAAACTCAACAAAAACATAATTGGAACCAAGAGCAGAAACGAAACACTTACTAGCTTGCCGGTCTCAAATTACAACATAGCTCCCTTTGCTCAAGCTTTTAGCAATAGCGTTGTTTAGAAGCACATTGTAGCTTGTGGTTTCAGGAGCAGAGAGAGAGAGAGAGAGAGAGAGAGAGAGAGAGAGAGAGAGAGAGAAAGAGTAGTCTAAACCCAAGTGGGAATGGTGGTGGAGAAGTTATGACGATGATGATGACGATGATTATGAGCTGGGGATTTGCTTGCTTGTGGAAGCAGCATGGCCTGTGCAAAGAAGGCTAAGGAAAACCACTTTTCTAATTTTCTAATTGAGAATTAGATAATAAGAATTCGTGATTGAAGTTGAGAGAAGCCAATAGTCCAATACAGAAGCTGCTCTGGTGCTTTTATTTTATAGCGCAGGAGCAGGAAGCTGCATGTGGAGGCCAAGGTCAGAGAGAGAGAGAGAGAGAGAGAGATTCAAACGAGAAGCTACCACACTATTTATTTGTCTTTAGCAATTGGGTGTTAGTTTGAAACTACATAGCTAAGGTTCTTTGTAGTTTTCTTCCTTACCATTATGCTAACTACGTACCGAAAGAAGATTTGTATGTTTGTTGTTGTTTATGTAATTTTGGACATGTTTCTGTTTGTGATGGTGTGTGTTGATGATGTTAGAAGGAGAGTCCTGATACGAATACCTACCGCATGGTATTGAATAGGAACATTATGTGATTGGTATCTTGAGCTTAAACTTATGTTGATTCGAATTGAGCTACTAAATAAGTGACCTCAAATCAGGCTTGAAGCTCTTATACCTTCGAGTAAACAATCTAGAACTGTCGGCGTCAACTTCATCTCATAATTTTAATTTCACACAACAATAGACTATAATGGACAATCAATATGCCCAGTAAGTTTAATCATTTTCTTTTGACACGGCCTTTTAAATTGATCTCTTAATCTCAAAATCTTCTCACCTACATAAAATCCCTAAATTCGGGCCAAGACTACTAATATGACATTTTCAGCTCCTCTATATTATTTCTCAATTATATATATTTTTTGTTAACGTTAACATGACGTTAAAACAAGTTGTCTTAGATGAGACTCTTTGTAGCCGTTTTCCTTTTCTTATAAAAAAAATAAAACATTACGTTAAAATGAATAATTCTCAAGCAAACCAAACTCGTCCTGAATTTAACAAAATTTTAAAATGTAACCAAAAAACAATAATAATTTATGTGTTCTATGATCTAGACGATGAACTTGATACTGTTTCAGTGTAAATTAGGTTTGCTAAATGGTATGTTTAAGTAGAGTTCGACAATGAGTCGGGCCGGATTGTCCAAGCCCAATATGATCTAGACGATGAACTTAATACTGTTTCAGTGTAAACTAAGTCTGTTATATGGTATGTTTAAGTAGAGTTCGACAATAACTCATACCAAATTTTAACATATCGTCTTTAAATAGACTTTTCGGACATCGGATTGCCCACATATCTCATTGAGCGTAGGGGCCAATGGTGACCCTAGCCTTGTGTGATTCTCATGCGAGTATATTGTGTTCAAGGATAGTGTCGGAAACATATGAATAAAAGTAGCCCAATGAGCTAGCCACCATTGGATGACGCGTGTCAGCATGAGACCCTTTGACCCTAGAGGGCGACTAGCTGTCGCGATATATCGCCAAAAAACGCAAAAACGGAGACATAATTAATAATTGGAAAATCAAAAATCGGAAACGAAGGACGAGACGAGAGACTGAGAGAGAGGATAAAAGATACAACAGAGAATCCTCTCAATCCCAATCTCAATCTCAATCTCCTCCAAGGCGATATAAAACCCTAATTTCAAAATATCGCGATATCTTCGAATAACCCTGAAACATCTGTTCGGCTGCCAACAACCTCCGGCGAGAAGAAATACCAATCCTCTCCTCCTGTAAGTCGCCTGAATTTCTCGTCTCTTTTAATTCTCCGATCTCAAGTTTCTTTCTTCCTTTTTTCATTTTGTTTTTCCTTTTCTGTGTAGTAAACTATTTCACTTTGTTGAGCTCATTGAATGTTAGAGTTGGGTTGCTTTGAATTCTGGGTATTGGTTAGCTCCAGAAAATGATTCTAGGTTCATCAAAGTTTTTGTCTTTATGAGAAATTGTTAAAGGAAACCGAGCTAATGATTATGGATTTGTTTGAATGAAACAATAAGTATTTTGGATGTTTCTGCTAACTTGTGAGGTGGTTTAGAGGCATGAAAGATCGATAATGTGTAGCTTAGAACTCAGAATGATGATTAATTGAAGCCAAATTTGAAGCAGCAGTGTCAATCAAGTCATTTTTCATAAAAATATAAACAAATTAAGTTCAAACTAAGCTTGGTTCTTATTGATTCTAAGCTGGTTTGGCTCATAAAAAAGACCCATTTTTTTACTTTAAGAGGCATTTTGTTTTGTGCGTCTGCTTATCCTTTCTTCAGACTCACTTGTATACTTTTAGCTTTTCTGAAATGTAATGTGTATAAGCTTTAATGTTACATATTAATCATAAGTCATCACACATAGAGAATGATCAGCTACTTACTGTTTTATTTTGCTTGCTTTCTCTGTAGGTTTGAAGTCCCACAGCCGAATAAGTAAGTTCACTTTGTTACTCTGTGATCATTTTTTACATTTTTAGATAGAGATATAGATGATGCATTTTGCTTTCGAAAATTTGATACTTGTGTGAACGTTTATAAACTTTGCATGATAAGTAAACGAATTGGTCTATTATGCTTCATTGCAGTGGTTCGAGAGAAGGACATCTGTTGGGAATACGCTGAGAAACTAGACGGAAACAAGGTGAAATGCAAGTTCTGCTTGAGAATTCTAAATGGAGGCATCAGTAGATTGAAGCACCATCTATCTCGGCTTCCAAGTAAGGGTGTCAATCCGTGTAGCAAAGTCAGAGATGATGTTACCGATAAGGTGAGGACCATCTTAGCATCGAAGGAGGAAGTGAAGGAAACTTCGAGTAGTAGTAAGAAGCAGAAGTTTTTGGAAGTTAAATCTTCTCCTGTAAATGTCTCTCCGAGTAAAGCTCTTATGTCTTTGGAGGCGCCGTCTCCAATTCAGAAGGTCTTTCCTACTGTCAACCCAATGGCACCATCATCCTTGAATAACCAGGAGAATGCAGAGAGAAGTATTGCTTTGTTCTTTTTTGATAACAAGATTGACTTCAGTGTAGCACGTACTTCGTCCTATCAGCTAATGATTGATGCCATTGCGAAGTGTGGCCCTGGATTTACAAGTCCATCGGCAGAAACTCTGAAGACTACATGGCTGGAAAGGGTTAAGTCTGAAATGAGCCTGCAGTCTAAAGATATTGAAAAGGAGTGGAGTACCACAGGTTGCACTATCATTGCTGATACATGGACTGACAATAAGTCAAGAGCTTTGATCAACTTTTTGGTCTCATCACCCTCGCGAACCTTTTTCCACAAGTCCGTGGATGCATCTGCATATTTCAAGAACACAAAATGCCTTGCTGAGTTATTTGATTCGGTCATACAAGAATTTGGTTCCGAAAATGTTGTGCAGATAATCATGGATAGTAGTTTCAACTATACTGGGGTGGCAAATCATATCCTTCAGAACTATACA
The DNA here is from genome assembly GCA_946800695.1 of Geum urbanum. Lineage (NCBI taxonomy): Eukaryota > Viridiplantae > Streptophyta > Magnoliopsida > Rosales > Rosaceae > Geum > Geum urbanum. The sequence continues at coordinate 34,861,996 of OX327015.1, forward strand.
ACCATCTTTGTGTCTCCTTGTGCTTCTCAGTGTTTGAATCTTATTCTAGAGGAGTTCTCAAAGGTGGATTGGGTGAACAGATGCTTCCTACAAGCACAAACCATTTCGAAGTTCATATACAACAATGCCTCAATGCTTGATCTGATGAAAAGGTTCACTGGGGGACAGGACCTCATTAGAACAGGCATCACAAAGTCTGTGTCCAGCTTCCTTTCACTGCAAACCATTTTGAAGCAAAGGTCAAGGCTGAAGCAATTGTTCAACAGCCCCGAGTTCTGTACCAACTCCTCTTACGCAAATAAGACTCAAAGCATTTCATGTATTTCCATTATTGAGGACAACGATTTCTGGAGGGCAGCGGAAGAGAGTGTGGCCATCTCCGAGCCATTTCTCAAAGTGTTGAGGGAAGTATCCGGCGGAAAACCTGCTGTGGGCTCTATATATGAGCTAATGACCCGGGCCAAGGAATCGTTAAGGACATACTACATTATGGATGAGAACAAGTGCAAGATATTTCTAGATATAGTAGACCGGAAGTGGCGTGATCAGCTCCATTCTCCTCTACATGCAGCCGCGGCATTTTTGAACCCCAGCATCCAATACAATCCGGAGATCAAATTTCTGTCGTCGATCAAAGAGGACTTCTATACAGTTGTCGAGAAGGTACTGCCTTCGCCTGAACTGCGTCGCGACATCACTAATCAGATATCTACATTTCAAAAGGCAAATGGGATGTTCGGATGTAGCCTTGCAATGGAAGCAAGAGATGTAGTTTCACCTGGTAAAGTTTACACATAGTTTTTTCATGTATGAGAGAATGATGTCATTTTATTGTGTTTATCTGTGTATTGACCTAGTAGGACTTGCATTGTAGGCCTTTGGTGGGAGCAATATGGCGATTCTGCACCCATGTTGCAGCGCGTCGCGATCAGAATACTAAGTCAAGTGTGCAGCACATTCACATTCGAGAAGCACTGGAGTGCATTCCAGCAAATGCACTCGGAGAAGCGCAACAGGATCGACAGAGAGACTCTCAATGACCTTGTCTACATAAACTACAACCTCAAGTTATCAAGGCAGACAAGAAGCAAGACTGTTGAAGCTGCTGATCCGATTCAGTTCGACGACATAGACATGACTTCCGAGTGGGTGGAGGAGAGCGATAACCCGAGCCCAACTCAGTGGCTTGATCGGTTTGGCTCTGCTCTTGATGGCAGTGACTTGAACACTAGACAATTCAACGCTGCAATATTTGGTTCAAATGATCACATATTTGGTTTATGATACCAAAAAGTCAAATTTATTAGTTATATTTGTGAAAAAAATAAAAAGAATGGGAGAGAGATAATTTAATTTTTTTTTAAATTAAATTCTCTCTTAAATATAATTAAAATTTATAACAAAAAAATATTTAATTTATTTTTAAAATATTTGTTGAAATATTGTGTTGAAAATTAATTAAATTTAACTTTAAATTTAAATTAACGACTCTATTAATGCTCCGAAGCAATTGTTGTTGTAAATTATAGGGACCTTCTTTTTGTTCCTGACGACATGTCGTTTATGGAAACGCGGTTAAATCATAAGCGTCTTTCTCTACTATTAGACTCTCCTTCACTTTTTATTTCACCACAAAAAATTGAAAGCCAAATTTTCGCCGTCGTCTCTGTGACTTTTCCGATCTCCGAGAGCTATGGATTACGATTATCGGAAGGCTCCATCGTACGGAGCTCAGATTCCGCCGTACCGTCCTACCACGTCATCTTCGCATCCGACTTACGGACCTCCGCAGCCGTCGTCGAATCTCTATCCCAGGGTCGGTCAACAGAGTCAAACTCCATCTCACGGCGGCGGAGGTGGCGGAGGTCACCGTCCTCTTCCTCACCATCAGACGGCCACCGCTCCCGCTGCTTCTACTACTACTTCTTGTAAGCCCTCGAGCCTCGTGTAATTTTGTAATTCCCCAATTTGATCAAGAAATGTCGGCTTAGGGTTTTCAATTTGTGCATATTATTCTTAAATAATTGAATTTTGTGGTCTGATGATTGCAGCTGGATTGGGGATTCGAGTTGCTATAAAGCCGGAGTACCGGATCACTCCTCCGGTAAGCTTTGTAGTTTCAATTGTGGCAACTAGTGAAGAAAAGATAAGACTTTGTTAGCTTAGAGTTGAGTAGATTGATAAATGTAGGCTATTTTGTTGAGTTGGGGTGACTTTAGATGTCTGAAATGATTGGAGTTTGGTTTGGTTATTGTTTTGTAGCCTCAAATGGTGACACAAGTCGGAGATATACCGCGAAGCAATTTTCAATTTGACTTCGATTTTGAGAGGAAAATTTTGGCTGAAGCAGAAAAGGAAAGCCCGAATTGGGGGAAGCTTGGATTGGATAACCCTCCCCAATCTAAGCATGCCGAAGCACCATCTGCTTCTTCTTCATCTTCGGTATGTCATTTGTTGTCAAAATTGTGCTCTGTCAACTCTGTTAATGATCCTGAAAGCCATTGTTATGGAACTTGTTTTCAGTTACTTTATATCATTGTCAGATGAACTGGATGTGTTGTGTGGATAGGCATTTATATATTTACTGATCTGGATATTATTGTTATTGCAGGGTTCGGTTGGTGATCCTGTTGTGAGGAAGTATGTCGCTTCAGGGCTCAGCCGAGAAGCAGTACCTCTCGCAGTTGCAACCTATGGAGACAATCCTGCCAAGGTGTTTTTTCTTGAGCGCTTTGCCTGTGCATTAAGCTTGATTGTCACCGCTAAGTACTGCTCAGTAGTTATCATCATACTTGGCTATTCAACTGAACAATTTCAATTCTTTTCTGCTGTTCAGGTTCGAGAATTTGTCAGTGGATTCAACACTTTGCATGAGATGGGGTTTCCTGCAAACAGTGTTGCTGAAGCTCTTCTCATGTATGATAACGACAAGGAGAAGGCACTGGCTTATCTGATAAACAGTTCGTCATGAGGTGTTGTTATGTAGACTTTGTGTTCTGTATTAGAATATTAGTTGTATTGCTGTTTTCTACACTGATTGTAAAGAATTGCTCGAGGACTTCACATATCGTAGTGCCAGTTTGTTACCATAATTCTGTCTTAATTCTAGGCTTGCCATGTTTGGGTGCACATTTCTGTAATGTATATTTTGAGTTAACTATAACCGACTGGATGGGCAGCAATTACATTATGATATATACAGTTATGCATATAGCAATGTTTGAATATAGATCTGCATATATACAGTTATGCATATCGCAATGTATGCATATATACAGTTATGCATATAGCAATTCTCCGATGGTATTTCTTCTCGTATTGATATTCGCTTCAGATATCACTTGTCACCTAAGACATTGTTTGGCAATGGGATGCTAGAATTTTGAAATGATGGGATTTGTAAGGGATTTTCAAAATGATTTATTTGGGTAAACTGGAATTCATAGAAGAGTCGTACGCATCCTGATTCCCCATTTTGTTTCTATTTTTTTTAAATCTTTCCATGCCACATTTAACATGAGATTACTTTTCCTGTCTTCATTTTTGAGAGAATTAAATTACTTATTACAAATATGTACTTTATAAAAATACACGAAAAATCTATCTACACTCCAAATCTTAACAAAATGTAATCAGAATTCTTCGTATACAACCATATAAATATCAAAATTTAACCAAAATTGTTTGAATAATCAGTCTCGATCTGCTGCCTCTTTGGCTACTGGATGACTTTGAATGCAGCGTTGGTTTTATATCATTAAAATTTCCAGGCATGAAGTGCAATCATTCCAAAAATCCAAAACAAGAAAATCCAACCACATTGCCAATTCTCAAGTATGAAACACTGAAGTGAACCATTTAACTTCTGAAACACATTCTTGAGCCTGAAGGAACTCAGGCTCTGACTCCAAGCTACACTTGATGTGCTTAATGGTCTGCTGGAGACCTGTAGTTTATATATCATGTGAGCTACTAGGGCCTAGCAGTTCAGTTACCTCATTACTCGGTAGATTACTGTACTGTGGCAGCACCAGGCGTTGAGCAAACTCAATATAGGAGCAGGGGACTAACTCGGTTTGACCATCCCTAAATTGGAAATAAACAGGATCAGCAACGGTTGAACTTTGCAGCAGAAGACCATCAGGGCTCACTGTGATGAAACAAGTAATCATTAGATCATCATTTCCAAGTTTAAAAATGCAATATAAGGATTATTAGATATTTCCAGAAATTTACTTCGGCTAGGTTGCACTCTATTGGCATGTCATGTTGATTGACTTGATTCAACAGATAATATACACAAAGCTCGAATGTGTCTTCGAAAAAACTAATCAGTTCTATATAATGAAGTTATTATCTCTACTTTTGGTTCCTTTTTGTGGCTTTACTATACCTTGTGCAGGAATATTGTTTTCACTAAAACCTTAGAAAGACAAGTCCCTCGTGAGAAGAGGATTCATGAACACCGGATTAATGAACTCCGATTACTCCCTACACATTGTTGCTGGTTTGCAAGTTCTTCAAGATAAGGACCAACATTTAATTACGTACATGAAAGCCAACATGGTTTAATCTGCAATCCTACATTTATCAGAATGAACGTTACGTTATGCTAGAACTGATAACTAACCTTTCAGAATTCCCCCTTCAAAGTTCATCCTGAAGCCATTTTCCTACTTGCCCTGTAAACAGTCACATCAGACAACAGTTCCCATCAACGTAACAACTGGATTATCTTGTTGTAATATACAATTATTCTATCAAAGATTAAGAATCAGACTTAGACTCACAAACACAACACATATATCAGATCTAACAAAAGAAAGAAGTGTAAAATTTAAGTTGGAAAAAGAAACAAAAAGCTTAAAAGCTCTTCCAAAATATGCTTAAAATAAGGCAAGACGAAAGTACTACGAGAAAAAGCAAAGAAGAAGAAAGATACACATATGCATTCAGGATAGTCTCACATTGTTTACTTTAATGAAGAAATCAGCACAGTTTCCCAACTCAATACAGTAAACCAAGTAAGTACTTTATATTTGAAGAACAATTGTGATATGCAGAATGTGGGAAGAAAGTCGCCATAATTCCATTTGGTATTCTATTTCAACTTGACCAAACTCATTGATCTGTGAGAGTTTTACTCTAAACCTATTGCCTATAACTATTAGATTGGCATTGTAAACATGCGAAAGACTAAAGCCTTCACCACAACTAATGGTATAGGAAATCCTTATATATAAGTATAGAGTACCATCTCAACCATTTTGCTTCTAACAAACTAGCTGCTCTAGTACTATCATGCTGCCTCCATAAAAATTGACCATCTTGTTTATCGAAATCTAGAACTGAACTCAAAGACAAAAATAACGCAAGGGTACATATATGGTTTACTTAATTGACAAAGAGTACATCTTGTGTCAATATACTCCAAATTCTTTGTCAATCAAATAATTCTGATCTAGTAAAACCATCATTGACAGAATCATCTAGCTAGTACATACGCATGTGTGCGTTGTGTTCAATGAAGGCAATATCATTCATATCAAACCTAATATATAGCTATATATCTGTATATCTTCCGGACAGTCTGGGCTAAGTTTTTCATGTCTCAATGCACATTAACAAAAAGAACGGAAAAGTTATGCAATTGTTGGAAATATTTGTTGTACATTAATATGAACTATAATAAGAAGCTTAGACAGATCTTGTAAATTAAAACATCTTGATATTGTTGCTGTGTCTTGTTTGTGATTATATGAAACTATAATCAAAACATATGTTTGAGAAAAACAATGTAAACAATGATGCCAATTCTCTGCCAACTTAATTAGCTTTGTTTATACCAGACAGTATTTGTTGCAAAGACCATGCCAATTGGCATATCTCACTACATAGTTACATACTCTATTAACTAATGCTTATGATCCTAGCTCAAAGAAAAATATGCCTTTCAGTCACAGCATTGCATTGAGTACAACCATCATTCAAAACACACCCGTATATACTCTAGAATACAGACCATTAACAACTGTAACCCAACAAACCTACACCAGAAATTTAAAAAACAAACACCATCGCACAAAGCAGACACATAGATAATCAAGACCATCTCACAAAACCTAACAATGAACAGAAAGCAAACAGCGCAATTTGAAATCTAGAAATCCAATTCGTAGGCAACAATGATTTGAAATCTAGAAACCCAATTTATAGCAAACAAGCATTCAAAATCTAGAACCCAATCATAGCCAACAAGGATATGAAATCTCAATCTCAGAAGCCCAGAGAAAACAACTCCTGAAATTGGAGGTTGAGAGATACAGATTGCAACAAAGAAACCCTAGATTACAGAGTGGAGAGAGATCCCTTGTGAAATCCCGGGTTTTATAAAATTCTATTTCAAATTTTGCCAAACAAAGGACTTCTAACGTGGGATTTTAAAATCCCTTAAATTGATCATATCCCACCCCACCTCAAGATTCCGTTGCCAAACGGACTGTTAAGAGTTGGTATCTCGACATCAATACAACTAGTTACTGTATAACAATACCAAAGGAACAGGAATGTCGGACAGTATTCTAAAAGTACTTATTGATGCAAGTGTATATCCATCATATCGAGGATGAGTAACATTTACCAATGATGGCATTACAATTTTCTATAGCTTTGAACGAAGATATATACGCCGAGGAGGCCAGACATAGCTAGGAAAGAAATCTGTGATTGTGTTACAAAACGAAATCCTTTAACTATGGTGTTTCTGTCGGAAAAAAAAAACTACGCATGGTGTGAGTAACTGAGCCTATAAAGCTATTCCCACTGCCTTCTGTAGGCATACTGTGTTTAAATCTCATCTTTCCAATCTGTAATGAGCAAAGCTACTTCATCTGTAGACTTGGAACCAATTCTCAATCAGATGATGACTTCCTCAAGCTTCATACTCTACATTGTGCAGGCTGCAAGCATCTCATGGATGTGAATCCAATGATTTGTAAATTGTCTGCCTGCATCTTGTTTAACTTTATCCACAACCTCAAAGAAAACAAAATCACACACCAGCACAAATGGCTCCTGTAATAACAAAACCACATTGGCAACTAAATCAACTGAATGGGAGCAGGCTACCACCAAATTTTAACTTTCCTCCGTGTGTGTGTGTGTGTTGTATGTGAGAGTGAGAGTGAGAGGGAGAGATGGACAGACCTCCTGCCCAAGAGGAGCAGCAAAACTTGGCGTCATTAAGATATTTAACATCAAGCCCAATAAACCATGATCCGACACTGACATCATCATGGGCGTAGGTACGGAGAACATCTCTGCCGAACAACCCACCAGAATTCAAGTTAGAGTGCTTCGCATTTTGAAGGAACCAGTTTATCTGAAAAATCCAGACCAAATAAAGTATCACAGAAAAAAGACTCACCTATTTATTGAAACAAATTTGGCCAGAGATTGAGAGATGACATACATTTCACCTGAAGCATGGCGAAAATATCTGTAGGATGCAGAAACATACCATTAGAATGGGCAGGTTTCATGCAGATGTGATTATTACATGTAGACTGACAGTTCATAGCTTTTATGAATTTCATTCCAAGTCGGTTGCTCTCCGTGTTTAGCATTTGATTAAGAATGTTTGATAAAAAGTTCCAAGAAATTAGAATACTGTCCAAGTTCAACTACATAATGAATCTAGAACAACTTACGATTTTTTATCACCAAACTTCCACCATTCTGGTTCATACCAATTTTGACTCCTGAGAAACACCAGCAAGCACAATTATGATATATGAAAAGATCAGCAAATTCGTATGATTGTTAATACTTATTCTAGCATATACTCACGGCTCAGAGAAAACTTCGCCGGATTTCATGCACCCAAGATAAACACGAGGTTTGTCTAAATGAGTAGCAAGTGTAGCTCCCAGAACATCTACATCGAATAAATAAAATATTAGAATCCGTAATGACTGAAGTTGAATAACAACTATTATATAAAAAGAAACTTTAGTTACAAAGAATGGTGTTTCCCAATCTAGATTGAAAGAAATCAAACCAAAATAGAATGCTAAGCACATCGGAGGATAAAATATAAGCAAAAGCAAATGCAAAATGAAGTGTGTAGCAAGGTAAAAGGGGAGTAGAAAATGGTTTGGATTTTCCAGATGGACATGATGTGGCATGAAAAGGCTAATTGAAAAAACAGTTCATGTAATGATAATAGTACTGACCAATATTTACATAAACATCATCATTGACTTTGGCATAAAACTCAGCATTCCATTTATCAGCAACATGAGCGAAGAACAGTTTAGCCTTCTTAGAGAACTCTTCTGGCACCTCCAAATGGTTATCCTGCCAACAATGGGTTGAAAATGATTAGACTACCTGCCTGCACACTGCCTGAACAAGTACGTTTCACTTAACGCAATGACACATAAAACGTACAAGAATAAGAAAGTCTTTGGTCTGCCTGTTTTCATCGTCAATGGCCCTGCCCAAACTATCCCCAAGATTTGCACTGCAGGACAACAACTTGTCAGACAAAGGGGCTCTGACGCATTATAGTTTTGGCACGGGAATGAGAGATAAAGGGAAGATGATGAACAAAACCTTCTTCCAATAACAAATCTTGCAATGATCCCCTTTTCATTCTCCATTTTCTTCAATGCACTTCCTACAAAAATGAACATGCCAACATTAAAATCTCCCCAAAGACATATTGTTCAATTTGGTTACTTTAACTATACCACATGGAAGGAAACACCTCACAACATTCTACATGATCCATCATCATTCATGAATCTCTATACCAAAAATGACCAAATTTAAGAATAAAGCATTACCAGTTCGCATCCATGCCTTACGAATTGCATCTCTATTGTTTTTTTGACCAAACTTCGTGAAAATTCCAATCACCACCAGTGGCCTGGTTTCATTTTTCAGCATCAAGTGCTTTAGAGTAAAACCCTCTTGTCTGGCTGCAGTCAACTCCATCTCAACTGCCTCTAATTTTTTATGTTGCTCCCTAAAGAAAGAACTTTTCGGGTCAGGACCATAGAAAAATATCCTAAACTAAGCTCAACCAGGAAACTTGACCAAAACTAGAGAACAAAGGACTACCATCTTACCTGCAAGCTATGATTTTCAATGTATCATCCACTGATATGGCAGATCCTCCCTACAATATAAGAATTAATTTTCACTGGTCAACTAAACCAATCCTGATAAATTCACTTATCCATGTAAATTATACATCCAACTTTAAACATGATACATACTAGTTGTGCATCCAAACCCTTTATTAATTTTGAGTTGGGCAGCAACCCCATTCTGAAAATGTACCCAAAATAAACTAAACCCACTAAATAAATTACAAAAACAAAGCTTAATAGTTAATAGGCACTCTTTTTACTATTTGTTATTGCTTTAAAAACCTCAATATCCACCAAAAAATTGAACCCAAATACAAAACCAAAAATGCCAACCTGTCCAGTGATCCTATCAAGCTCTTTGATCAGATATACCCTGTTCTCAGAATCCTGCCACAACCTGAATCCAAATCCCAAAACTTTCATAATTCAAATTTTCAATCTCGGGGACAATAAAAATCCAAGAGAAGTAAACACTAAACAGAAACGAACCTTCCAGCGACGTAGATTGAGGCGAAGGTGGCGAACATGGAGACCAACAGAGTCGGAATCCGGGATCGGAAAACGTTGCCGGAGACACGTGACTTGCTGTTGTTGCTCTGCATTCTCTCTACCATTTGTGAGCATGAACGTGTCCAACGATCTGGGCCCAAAGATCGAAACTTTGAGGAGGTTGGAGTGTCAGAAATGGTGGGTCTTTGGATAGAATCGGAGATAGATCGATGGGTTTTGACCGGGAATTTGGATTTTTTTTCAATGGCGGAAAGACTCAGACTGAGACGACGTTTTGCTTCTGTTTGAAGTCGTTAAAAAGGTAGGTACTTGATGACGTTTTATTTTTATTTTTCATTTTCTTTTATTAATTATTTTTAACGAACTTTAAAAGTTTTTGTACTTGTTGGTGTTTTGGGTTTTTGATCCTTTGGGGTTTACAGTGTCACCGTCTCAAATTTCCGGCTTCTTTTTTCTGATTTATTTCCCGGCGGTTGTTTGAACATTTGATGGGAGTGCGATGCGTAGTATTGTTTGTCGTTCTAATTTTGCTGTAAGGCGAGAGCTAAAACTGAAAATGCTCATGTGTCAGCATTTGTTGTTGTTTTGTGTTTCGACCATACTTTAATCGAGATAGATATATTCACAATCTCTCGACCAATTATTTGTAGTTTATATATCAGATTTTGGCATAATGCATTACTAACCTTCGCACACGCGCATATGCGCGTGCGAAAGGCGTCGCGCGTCGCACGCGCATGCGATTTATCGGTGTAATACTCAAGAGTGTGCAATTATATCGTCAATATATCGATAGTATTTGACAGCTGCAATGGGCATGGGCAATGATATATTGACAATATAATTGCACACTCTTGAGTATTACACCGATAAATCGCACGCGCATATGCGCGTGTAGGAAGGCTAGTAATAATGAAATTGATAATTTAATAGAATTTTTTTTTGGTTATTATTCAACTGTAGTGCATATTGAAAAAAAAATCGAGATTATTTAAGGTGTATTAACATCTCATATATAAAGTAAAATGATGCAGTACCTAGAACCTCTTCGTTTGTATCATTTGTAACGGGTTGTACTCGATTACCATCATTTATCTGTATCCCTTCCGAACGCGCTCTTTGCCTAATGTGAGTTAAGCACACTCTTTCTATAAATAAATAAAATTTAAAAAATCAAAATGTAAGAAAATTTATGAACACTACTAATTCACAAACCTTTCATAATCAACATTACCTCTGGTTGGTTCGTTTACATTTTCTGATTGAGAATTTGGGTCATCATCAACAGATTCAACCACATGTCGTTTTCCTCGAGCATGGTCTCGTCGTCGGGCCAAATAATTTTGATATTGTTCAGGAGTCAATGTCTCTCGCCATTGTCGACTCGTTCGAGTACGCGAACTATTTGCTTGATCCATAAGATATTCGATATATGACCTAAAAATAGAAATCATTTTTTATTTTGGTGATTTTGTTGATGATATAGTCTATTATCGTGTTACTATTTTGTTGATAATATAATCACTAATGTTCTTTGGTGATTTTGTTGGATGGTGTGAGAGAATAAAGAGGTGAAAGGACCCAACCCCGATTTAGTTGCCTAAACTGGAATCGAACCCCTTCTGAAAACGTGAACCAATAAAAACCCTCAAAATTTCGGCAGAGTTTCGTTACTAACGCAGAATTACCATTACCTGCACCCTGAAAATACACTTCATCCTATACCACAAAAATCAAACCGTGGGCACCAATCCCATCCGGATTTCTCAATATATCAACAGTAATGTAAAATAATAAATATATCTGTACTTTACTGAAATCCAGAGTAAAATCGTATAAAGTATACAACAGAATACTCAGAGCGACCTCTAATGTATAATCATATAAGTATACCACAGTAGGTAGAACAATAAACCTACTGGAAGAAACAAGGTAGCTCGAGCACTATGCCTCCGACCACGACGTGCGACACCAGAGTCCGAACTGCAAACTGGGCACGGAAACCGAAAAGCCCAGGGGAAAGACATGAAAATCGTTAGAGTGAGTGGACGAAAATAAATGTCTTTCACCAATTAATATATGTTATAAAAACATATGCGAGTCCAGATGCATAAATAAAGAAATGGTACACGAGGGAGACTCTAACTCCTCACGCGTACAGAGCATGCATAAAAATCTCACGGGGTCACTCGTGGACACATCCATGCTAGTACAGTCAGAACCACGGGATCCCTAGCCCACACGTGATTCTAGCCAGAAAGGCCTCAGGTCAGAGGTTTGCCTCCCCCCGGTAAAGGCCTCGGGTCAGGAGTCACAGCCTCCCCCGGTAAACATCCTCGGGGATCAGCCGGGATGCGAGTGTATCGATACAACATATATAACGACTGTACTCTGTGTAAACCAAATCATAAATAGTTCGATGCAAATGCATGAAACAACATATAAGTGTATATACGTAATATATATACTGATATAGGCATAATCGTATAACACATGCTCATGTAAATCGAAATCACGTATGCATGCTCAAGTTCGTAAAACATGTAATAAGACTCACAAACAATCCGTGAAAAGAAATTGTCCACTCACAGACTAGCGTAACGCAGTTCGCGTTAACCCGTGATCCGGCGGAAAGTCCATCGCCAAACGAACGATCACGAACTCCTGAATAATCACAAAGTTCATTTCTCAAAGTCATAACTCGACAAATCAAATCAAATCAAATCACGAGAAACCACCGTTCTCAGAAACACATAATCCGATAACGACGAATCGTCGAAAATCCGATAATCACACCTCAATACCTCTCTGTACTTTTGGATGCTCAATTCAAAAAACGAACCTCCCCACTGTGATCGGGGCGCGATTTCGAGTGAAACGACATGCAACTTGTCGAAAACCCCAAAAAGTCAAAGTTTGACCGTTGACCACCGCTGGCGGCGGCGGCGCCACCCGAACGGAGAATTTCTCGACGGAGCAACCCCTATTCCACTCCAAATCACCCACTGAGCAACTTTCACAACTGCATCAAAGGCCAATTCTCACTTTAACCATGTCAATTTCATGTAAAACCAAATTGTCACCAAAATTTCAAATCTAAAATTCTCCATACACAAGTGAAGTTGGATCACCAAACTTACATGGTAGCTTCTAGGTGATGAGAGCTTCAAAGCCCACTCCAAATTGCAGCTCAATTCGGCCGGATTCATGCAACCCGAATTCACCAAAAAAAACTCCATTTTCATGCCGGAAAATTCTTCCTCCTCCGTGAGCTTGGCCGTGAAGGGAGGCCGGAAATGGAACAAGGAGGTCAAGACGAAGAGAACGGGCCTAAGCCCGAGGCCTGAGGTGGCCGAACGGAACCTCGCCGCCGGCGAGCCACGGTGCACGTCGCACCTCCCTCTCACCACCGAGTTGACTCGGTCAACTCGGTCAACACATTTAATTGCAGTTTTGACTTTCCCAATATGGAAACCCACTATTTATACCTTCCCAAAATGGAAACCTCCATAATTCACTTTTTGGCAAACTTCAAATACACGTAACTTCCTCGTCGAAATTCAGATTCCAATAATTCTCGCGGCAACAAACTCGACTCGATGTATTCTTCGATTATCACCCAAAGTCAAACACATCGACCAAAACAATAAAAAGTCAACGGTTCAACCCAAACACTTACTTAAACCGACTAAATAATCAACAATCGGAAATATTCACAACATAATCCTCGTAACTCGGAATAATGCTCCGGAAGTTCCCACGAGCTCGAAATTAAATTCTCAACAACTTCCGTGAAGAATCTGAAACCAAATTCTCGTTCGGTAATTTAGTCGTTAAGAAATCCACTAATTTAACCCGATTCCGTCAAAACTTCAAATAGTCATAACTTATTCCTCGGTCGTCCAAATAACGATCCGGAACCGCCCACGAACTCGAAATCATACGTACAACGACTCTCGAGAAGAGACTCAGCTCCAATTCTCGGCCAATGATTTAGTCGTTATCAAACCTGGCGATTTAAACAACCGTTGGAAATCTGTGATTACGCAGTAACTCATTAAGTAAGCTGATCACACTGCTGATTTTGGTCCGGGTCGTCACAAGAGTCACATATTACTATGTTGTGGGTTCAAATTATATGACGCAGAAGGGGAAAATTAGGAATATCAAAAGTTATGCATGATAGATGTCGTAGTGGATCAAATTTCTTTAATTAATAGAGATTTTATGTCAAACTCATACATTGAAATTCAAGTATATAACCCAAAAGATACATCTAATGGGGGAATTTTGTTCTACCTCTAGCAGTCAGGCTCTTCTTTGGTTTATAAGTGGAGCTGCACAAAGGGAAGGAAAGTTGAGTATCGCAATTATATGAGCTTAACAATGAACCCCCTGCAAACTGCATTGTAATTAAGTTTGATAAGTTATCATAAAAGAACACAACAATTACAGTATTCATGTAGAGATCTCTATTAATTAATTGAAAACTAAATAAAGGCTAGTATAACAGAAACTTGAAGAAAAAAATGAATGAATGACTTGCTAATTCATTGTAAACAAAACACAGTATCTTGAAACTCATATGGACATCGTACAAAACAGTAAGAAAGAACATACTTAAACACATTGGATTGAATGCATAACATAAAACTAATATGCTTTCTTTCATCTTGCATCTTACATAATAAAACAATGATTTCTTTCATCTTGCATCTTACATGATAAAACAATAGAAACAGGTAGCAAAATAACTTGTTTTGGAGTTTTTCATGTTGCCGGCTAATCAACCTGTTCATGCTTATCTTGGACAAAATACTTAGACAACCTGGCCAGCAAGTAAGGAAATACTCAACATGTGCTTATCTTGGAAACATGACATATTGTATCATATATCATATAACTGTAAGCAAAGCATCGAACTATAACTCACAATTGAAAAATTGAAACAGGACAAAAGCAACTCAGACTAAATAGTGTATCTCCAGGATACAGTATTGTAGCAGAAAAAGCAGATAGATTGCTACGGTATATGTAGAACTATGAGAAAGCTGATAGGTTGCTACGGTATATGTAGAAGTATACATACTCCGTTTCCATTTCGGAGAAACAACTGGTTAGTGAAGTTTGGCAAACTAACATGACTGTTTTTGTAAACTGAAATGGAATACAACACAGAATGAATTTAGTGGTTAAGCAAGAGAATGAATTTCGTCATGCAAAATCTGTCTTCTTCATACTTGTAAACTTGACTACCTCATAGCAGAGAACAAATTAAAATTCAATACCAGCAAAAGAATTTGAATCAGCATGCTTATGCTTATGTTTATGTATATAACTAAAACTGAACAGCAAGACAAACAGACTGACCAAAGAAGCAGTGCACGTTCTTTTTAAAGCTCTGAAAACCGAATTTCAAAATCAGAGGAAGACTCACATAAACTTTAGATTGGCAAATATTTTGAGGTATGATCAAATTACTCACCTCCAATTAGCATTAGCATATGGCGATCTGTCAATGTCGTCTTCCTTACTACAATTGCACACGAAGATGACAAAGAAGCTAAAAGACCTAGTGCAGTCAAGAGCTGGTATGTGCCACAATTCAATATCTGCAACTGTTAACTCCCTGATTGGCAATACTAAAGCCAACCAGCTCGGCCAACTGCAATGAACTCTGATAAAGATGACTGAAAAAAAATTATATCTCCATATACTCAGACATAATGAACCCGTAGTTTATACATACCATATGTGGACATCACTGCTTAATCTTACAAACATACATAGTAGACTTGTAATTGAACAAATATAGCCAATCTGGAAGATATATAATTGAGTTGCAGTCTCCAAGATACAGAAATGAATTATTATAATCCAGGAGCAGTTCCCACATGATGCAATTTGATATATTAATCACATATAACTCTATAAGACGTTTAACATAAAGATTGAGAGCAAATAAATCAATTGCCAGAGGATTATGAAATGATATCAACTGAAAGACATACGGCAATAAAGTTTTTGATAATTACCTACGACATCTAGCACTTGCTTCTGCTTTCTCATTGCACCTCATTACCACATACAAAGTATATTTTATAATTAAATGCAAAACTGATGGGAACACAATAATATCAAATTCAGCACACACCATCCAATAGAATGGACAAAAACATAGAACTTCCCCAAATAAGAAACTGAAAGGAGCAAAGTTATGCTCACTTAATAAATCTGCTAAACAAAATCAACTACTTGGTATCACCCATAAGATCGATAGCTCATTTGTGTGTTTTCCATATATATTTAATGTGAACTTCCACTCCCTCTCCTTGATATCTGAAAATTGAGTTAGAAGTGAGAAAATGTTAAGCATTAAACATTGGGGAAGCCACTCTCACCCAGAAAAATTGAAGCAACATGAAACTCTACAATTGAAGCATGGACTCCTGAAATTTAATCAACTTATTCAAGGAACCAATCATTCTTACTGGTCAATCAATCTCAGTAAATCGGGGTTTGCTTGATTTTTCCCCAAGGATTTCTGAAAGTGAGCATGGGTGTGAACTTATGGAGTCTTCCTTGAGAACAAAAAAAAACAGAAGAAAATGATGTGAATAGGCAGAGACCCACATGCTTCTAACATTCAAGTGAATAATGAGGCAAAGGAATATACCTGTATGAAGGTTTCCGGCCAAAACCGACCGAAATTCACACAAATTATTTCTCAAACCTAGCCCTGTTGAGTTCAGTCGAGCCACCTCTATGTAGGGCTATACCTCAATGAAGTTTTCTGGCCAAAACCCACCGAAATTCAAACTAATTTTTCCTCAAATCCAGCACTGTTAGGTTCAATCGAGCCACTTCTATGTAGATCAAAACCCATCGAGATCTACACTAATCAAAACCAACAGAGATTCACCCCAATTTTCCCTCTAACCCACCCATGTTGATGTTCAATTTCTGAATTTGGGAGAGACTTGGAGAAGCAGAAGTGAACTGACGATGTAGACCAAAACCCTCCGAGATTCACCCTAATCAAAACCCACAGAGATTCACCCCAATTTTCCCTCTAACCCATCCCTGTTGATGTTCAATTTATGAATTTGGGAGAGACTTGGAGGAGTAGAAGTGATTTGACGATGACGATAGGAAGTTGAGGAGAAGTTAAGCTTTTGTTTTGTGTTTTACACTTCTATCCTTCGTTTTTTTAATTTGTTGTTTTTTTATGTACATAATGAACAGGGATATTTCTGATATTCCTAAAGTTCTACCTTCAAACTCTTCTAAAACTGTCCACAACTTCCCCAAAACTGCCTTAAGGAGTGTTGCCTTAATTAATAGAGATATGTTGTTGTCAAATGAGATATCAGGTCTGACACATTTTTTTTATTAAACGGTTGTAAACGAATCAATCGAGACCATTCTAATTATAATTGAATCCGACATTACACGACACGACGCATTAACTATTAAGTATGTTGAACGTTGATTAATCTTGTCACTTACCTAAATGACATTGAACTCTATGTTCTTTTGGCAATGTGCACGACTCTTGGTATTAGTATGACATTGGGTTGAGATCAGGGCCCATAGTGCGTGTAGTTTGGGCTGATGATGTGTCTCTTGTTGGGCTTGAGCCGTTGTCGCTTCCAAATTCGGGACATTGAACATTTGAACTTTAAGAACCTTGGGTCATAGAGCAGTTCGCTGTAGGGGTGGGCACGAGACGGGTTGGGCCAGTTTTCGTTCTTATCTCTATCTCGAACAAGACGGGATGAGATATTTTAAAAGTCCGTCCCAAAACTCGAACGGGACGGGTTCAATTTAAAATGAATTTTTAATATAGTATTTAACAACAAAAATCTAAATGAGACCAGACAAACCAAAGTTTGGGTTCAATATAAGATAAACATAGTTTGATAAGACTTAGAACTCTACAACTATACAAACTAATTAATATTATCATACTTAGTGTTAATTAAAAGCAGTAAAACCACAAACAATTTTATTTTATGGTTAATTGATATATTTAATTCATATTGCAGGTCATATAATACTTTGATCGTTATAGCGTATTTTTTGTTGTTGAATATTGCTGATTATTTAATAATTCAATATGTCAACTCTTAATAAAACTTATGATAAAATAGACAAAATATATTATGCGAAATGTGACGGGGCTATTGAAATTTCAAAATCAAAATTCGATCCCGTTCCTAAAAAAAGGGACAGGTCGAGACTGGATGAATTTTTGTCTCGTCTCGTCCCGTCCCAAGCGGGATCAGAAATTACGGGATTTGTGCCCACCCCGAGTTCGCACGGGATTAAAAATTGAGAGATTTGTGCCCACCCCTAATTCGCTGTAATTGCTAGCCTTTATGAGTCTAATTGCTCTTTGGATTTGGACCTGTTGGCCTAGTTTGGAAAGTTCTCCGACTTCTCCCATTAAAACAAATTACTTGGAATTTTCCATTCTAGGAGTAGTATAGGAGTTTCTTGAGCGTCAAGCATAGGAGTGCCTATAAATAGGCAACAAAATAACGAAACATAACACATTGATGCGAGCAGAGAAAAAAAACAATGACAAAACCAAACTAGAGCCAGAGATATGGAGCAAACCAAGCAACACAGAGATAGTATTGAGATCAGAGTTCTGTTTACAATCAAACATGGAAGACAACAATATCAGAGAGCTTCGTTTAAGATCAAACATGGGGGAAAACAATCTGAATGGTACGAAGGACGAGGTAGCCGCATTGGCCACTTTTGATCCTACTAAGAAGAAGAAAAAGAACAAGAAGGTTGCAATTCATGTGGCTGTAGAGAATGCTGAAGAAACCGAGGAGGCCAGCTATGAAGAGCTTCTCGAAAGATTGTTGAGCAAGATTCGAGACAATAATCCGAAGCTTGCGAATGGAGAAGGGGTGGTCTAGTTCTGAGACCTCCACAAGTTATTCGTGAAGGTTCCAAGAAGACTGTTCTGTTATGTAGATATGCCTTGACACGTTATGTACATATCTACATAACAAGAAGGTTGCATTCTCTACACCTTGTTATGTAGATATGCCTTGACACGTCATTTGATTCTAAAGCACAAGGTGTCAAGGCTCTCTACATAACAGGACAATCTCACATAAAACTGAATGATGACAACGTGTTTTGTATCTGTGTGTAGAAATTTGCTCAACGTGAACGTGAACGTTGATCTGTAAGAAGTTTCATTCTTATAATATAATATAAGAAACAAGCACCACATCATTTGGTGGGGATTTTGGTTTGATTGGGATTGGATATATACTAATTGATCGAACACCAGGCCATGAATGTTTCATGCCTTGTACTCGGATAATTTTTGATGCTAGTTATAGCGATAGGCATCAATCAAATTCGTTCACGTTTTGATTAATAGGTCGGTATTGCAACATCAAATATGTGATGGACTTGGAGTATTGGAAATATTTCCAAAGTATTCAAATATGGAACAAAACCTTTGCATAGCTAAAATCTGATTCTACATAAAAACAAAAAACAAAAAAAAAATGTACTATTACTCTCACAAGTCACAACAAGTTGCAAAAATCTTAACTACAGTATTTATTTTTTTGAAAGATACTTGGATTTTTTTTAAAATATACTCAAAAATTGATGTTCCTCGAAATACAAAAAAAATCAAATGATCGCAAATTGACTAAGAAATTTATGCTCCGTTAAATTTGATTATTATTATTCTTTTAATTTTTTGTTCAATTTTGTTTACTATGCTAGTGAAATATCCTTGGCAAGTGAGCAGGTGATTTTTACATTTTTTACTACACAGTAAAAGTCTTTTATGAGGCGGAGGAAAGACGTGAGGCATGACGCCATCTGACCCCGACCATGATCGTAACTCACCACCGTCGCTTTCAACCTCTCGTCCGTCCTCTTCGGTTTTCATTCGGCACAAAACTAGTCTCACTGCCTCACTCAAATCTCTCACTAACAATTTTAAAGACCTATAAATAATGAAACCTCTGTTCATATTGTTCAAACTTACTATCTAACAATCCTCAAGCAGGGTTGCACTGTTCCTTTTCCTGTTCAAAGGGGGCATTTGGGTCATCAAGTTTGTCATCGTGCGGCCCGTGCGAAGATTTGCATAACCTAACCTCTAGCAGCTCCACTTCCTCTGCTTCGATCATGTGCTCTCACTCTCACTTTACACAGGCGTCTCGCTCTCTTCGTTGATTTCGGCTTTTGTGTTCAAGACTCTTCGAGGTTAGGATCCTGATCGATCGGGTCGAGAACGTCGAGCTCCGGCAATTAGAAGTTCACTTACACGGTCGCCACTCTGTCGCTTCTCCAAACTCGCCAACAACATCAGCGTGGTACCAGCTCTTTATTGGTTTTCAGGTGGGTTTTGTCCTTTGATTCTTAACTGAATGAATTTGTGCCATATAGTGTATTATTCACTCAAATACCATTGGGGGCGTATTGGGTTTCATCCCATTTTCTTCCATGGGTTTTCAATTTGATTTGCTTAATGGGGTATTCAATTTGAGATATGTGTTTCAAATCACACAACCGAGCATAGTTAGATTGTTAAGGTTAACTTTTTGCTTCTCTAGAATTGATATGACTACTCTTTGCAATCTCTTATGGAATGAGATTTAAAGTTAGTTGGTGCTGTGTATAGAAAGATTTGATCGAGAATCTCTTTCTTCATTTCTATAGACTATATTTGATCAACTGGGCATTTATATTACCAGTGTTGATTGGTAATCTTTTATCAATAAAAGATTAACTACAAAAGTTCCGCCCAGTTCAGCTCCACCATGATCAAGCTTGGGGCTTCTTTGATTTGATGTTTAAATATTCTTCTCTCTACTGTAAGGTTTCTGTAAATTTCAGGAGGTTTCTGTGCTATAGTTAACTGCAATCTTTTATCACAGGCCAAGAGATTTGATCGAGAATCTCTTTCTTCATTTCTATAGGCTATATTTGATCAACTGGCCATTTACAGTAATATCTATAAACTTATCTTCTCAAATCCCACTGGGCATTTGTATTACCTGATCGGTATTTGATCGAGAATCTCTTTCTTCATAGAAAGATAGAATCTCTTTCTTCATTTCTATCAATACTGTATAGAAAGACATGTCCAACAATCTTTCTTCAATTTGAATAGAACTTAAGCATGCCTGTCATTTATCCTGTAGAAATGTGTGGATGTGCTGTGTAGACTTTTGTGTTTGTGAATATAATTTGGCCTCAATTGGTTATATATACTGGTTTTTCTTGCTTTGTTTATAGGATTAGTCTGTGGTTATGTGCTGAAACTTAAATACAATTCCATGGTAGTGCCAATCCACTGTTTTTGCTTCTGATTGTTAGAAGAAAGATTAGTAAGATATGAAAAATTGTAATTATACCTGCCTCTCTATTTAAGGAAGTAAATCATGGAAAATTAGCTCTACTGAGATCATCATATTCGTATTTTGCATTTTGAACATGCTGTGTGGTTTGAGTTTAACTAAGGTGTCTGCTTTGCTTTATTCATTGAGTACTTTTCTTGGTCTTCTTTGCTATTATTCAGTTGAGCATTGGGATTCAATTTGCAATACTTAGTTTTGAAGCTGCTAGCATATAGTTTGTGATTAGCTATTTATTTAACCGTCTTTTTTTTGGAAATATTTATTTAACTGTCTGAAGTTTGGATATGCCTGTTGAATCTTGCCTTCTTGGAAACATATGGTAGGAAAAGTTGTTTTGTCTAGCCGGCATTTGGCATTCTTTATAGTTTATAGGGAATTCATTAGCCGCCGTAGTTTCTTCATATAAAGATAGAATCTCTTTCTTCATTTCTATCAATACTGTATAGAAAGACATGTCCAACAATCTTTCTTCAATTTGAATAGAACTTAAGCATGCCTGTCATTTATCCTGTAGAAATGTGTGGATGTGATGTGTAGGCTTTTGTTTTTGTGAATATAATTTGGCCTCAATTGGTTATATATACTGGTGTTTTCTTGCTTTGTTTATAGGATTAGTCTGTGGTTATGTGCTGAAACTTAAATACAATTCCATGGTAGTGCCAATCCACTGTTTTTGCTTCTGATTGTTAGAAGAAAGATTAGTAAGATATGAAAAATTGTAATTATACCTGCCTCTCTATTTAAGGAAGTAAATCATGGAAAATTAGCTCTACTGAGATCATCATATTCGTATTTTGCATTTTGAACATGCTGTGTGGTTTGAGTTTAACTAAGGTGTCTGCTTGAGGTCAGTCTGTAACACCCAAGAGTGCATAGATTCATACAGTTATAGGTGCATGTGCATACTTTAGTGTACATAAACAGGGTGGAAAAAATAAGACTTAATTTAGTTTCTCTTTAGTTTCAGAACTTTTGATATACAGTGTTGAATGAGGCCATGCTGAACTACATTTTTTATGCTCTAATCTCTGAACATAGGATCAGTTTTAAAAAATGATATGGCAATTCAGGTTCTTAAAAATTTATTAATAATTTCTGATTGAAACAAACTATTTTATAAAGAAAATTCGGATTCAGGACTTTGATTTCATTGCGACTGACCAGAACGATTGAGTCATTAAAACCTGAATTTGCTGAGTTTTGTGATTTTGGTTTGTAATTGCTGGACTGTGTATTTCTATATAAGGTATCTTTAGTTTTCAGATAAAGTTGAAAAGAGATTCTATCTATATTGAAGTTTGACATCCTGTATTATATACATACCTATGAGATCGACGTTCCTTTCTTCTTACTATACCTATATCGATGAATTTCTTCGCAGACGTCTAACGACTTCATCGATCTAATCAATGAAGAATAGCCTTTAAGTCTTTTAACAAATATTACTCAGTGAGCTGGGTACTTTTGAGTTTTCAACTTTGACTGTGACATCGTCTCTCTTATATGAGCTTAAAACTGCTGCTTTGTTTTTGCATTTTTCAAACCATGCGTGAATTGATATGGTTGTCTGGATTCAACTGCAATTAGGTTGAGGACCTGATACACTTGGAGCCATCTAAGAAATTGATCTCAATAGAACAACCGAGGAGAAAGCATTGGACTGTTTGTCCAGGGTAAGAGCAGCTCCTCTTCTTTTTGAATGATAATTTTTTGCTCATGTCCACAACTATTTCCAGATGCTTGAGGTTCCTCTATGATTATTAGCAATTATGTAGGCTGACGTGGCTATGAATATGTATATATAGAACCAAAAGCTTTGTAGGGGCATGCAGTCATTAACAAAAATAAAGAGAGTAGAAACGGCTCTCAGCCTTTATCATGTGGGCTAGCTGGCCTAACCATATCGAATTCACATCGATCTAGCCTAATTAATGATATGAGGGAGATCTCCTTCACTTCTAATTGGTTGTGGGAGCATATATAGAGAGTTAAAGACCTAGGAAGACAGCTGTGTGATCTTAGACAAAAAGACTGTGGTTTTACCCCGCCACGAGTCCACAGAAAGAGACCAGACCTCACGGCTTCACTCTTCTTCACGGCTTCACTCTTCTTCCCTCGCCTCCTTTTGCAAACCCAGAAAGAGACCAGACCTCACGGCTTCCCCTGAATCCCCTGAATCCCCTCAGACTCGATCTCATAGCAAACCCAAACTGAGTACAAAGAAGAGACATGAGAGATTGAGTAATCGATGAGCAGTGAGGAAGCCCTCTCTGTTTCACACAAATAAACTGTTTTTTGCTGTTCATTGTTTTTCTCCTTTGGTCGAGAGAGAATGGGATTCTAGAGGACTGGTATCAATAGTTTAACAACAACCTCCAGACCAAGTTTAGTCAGGTCATTACTGAGATTGATATTTTTTTTTATCAATGTGATATGTAGTTGTGTGTGGCTTCGTTTATAAGTTTATGGATTTGGGTAGTGTTGATTGGATTAGGTTGATCTCTTTTAATCATTTGTATTTGTATGTAATATTTGGTTGATTGGTCGGATGGCTCTGTCAGTTTTTTTTTTTTTTGGAAATAGGGGTTCTTACTTCTTACACTGATTGGATCAAAAATATAACAGAGTTGATCCTCGGGTGCTCGATCATACATAGAAAACCCATTGCTGTCTATGTGTTTTTTCTTCTTCCATGTTTATGCTATTTTTTTGTCATCGAGTATTTGCTGCTGTATTATGGTATTGACATTGAATGGCCTCTGTTGAGGTCACTATTAGATAAAACATTGTTTTGAGAATAGGGGATTCGATTTGTGCTCCTTGCTCCTGCAGATGTAAAGCTGTGGTTCGGTATTGATACGTGAATTCTTTTTTTTCTGATTTTGAGTTTGTCATTTTGCTGCTGCTGTTTGGGGTGGCTTTGTAATTCATGAATGTTGCTGGAATGAATGAGAATGTACTTGGGTGAATCTGATGAGCAAGGTTTTGATTAACCTGTAGGTACAATAAATGAGCAGGAATCTTTAGGAATGCTATGCTGCTTGAATCACGCTTGAAAGGATAGGATTATTTGGACATCAAGGTCTGTTTTAACTGTTTTGATTTCATGGGTGTATCACATGTTGAGCAGACTACTATTATTGGTCCAAACTTTGAAAGTCCATGTTGTCGAATCCCTGTTTTGATTTAGATGTTCGTTGGTTGTTTGTCCCTTCCCTATAATTGGACTATATAGTGTCTACCTCTACCGTTTAATCTTTTTGGTTTCAGAACTCCTGCGGGAGCGAAGATTCGTTCAGAAACCTGTTAGTTCATGTTATTTATGTGACATTGCAAAATGTGGGAGTTCAATGCACTCAGCATATTTATCCTGCATGTATGTATATTTTATCCACAAATTTCCATTTATTGTCCCACGTCCATTTATCTTCCGAATTCATGTATTGTTTATTTAGCATTCAAGCACCGTATATGATTCATCTATAATGTCAAGACTCTATGGCAGTAGAATAATTCCGTTGACCATATAGGATTCGCCGCGTGCTTTGCCTGTTTCGTTATCGATCGATGTTTGTTAATAATTCCAGCAGTAGAATACAGGTACTTAATATGTTTTGATATGTATCTTTTGTAGGTTTTTGATTACTTATCGCAACATCTCTTTGCTTGGGGTCCAACGTTTCATTGATCGGATCCATCTTTGTGGCTTTGATCTCCGTTGATCCTTGCGACATTTCAGATCCCAGGTTTGACTCTTACGGACTTTTGTGGTTTCTTTGCGGACTTTTAATGGTTGGATTTAATGGACTATAGTTTTCCAATTTAATGGACATTAACAGTACCCATTTATTTTCTTGGGATCAGCACGAAATGTTATATAGGAAATGGATTGTTTGTGGGAGTTTATATTGTTTATGATTGTATATTGGTATTGTTGGGGAATTCAGTGTTGAAAACTCTTTTCAAGTGTCGTGATTGAATGGTGAGAGTAATGAGTAGAGAACTACAGTTGTACTTTTGGCTTTATATAGCAGGATTAGTGGGAGTAGAGCAGTAGAAATTGTGGAGGTGTCTTCTTCACTTTATAATATAGTCTTAATTATATGCTTACAATGAAATCGGTTTGGATTCCTTTTTTCTCATTCTCAACTTTTGTGTAATGGCTCCTAGAGCTTGGTTATGCCTCATAAGTGTTGACATGTATTAGTTTTGTTTATGTTTTCAATTTTTATGGCCTTAAGAGATTATGCTAATAGATGGTTTTGTTATTCGGAAACTTTGATTGATTAATGGTTTGATATGTATCTTTTTTAGGCTCACAGTCAATTCTGGGTCTGAATTCATGTGCTTGGAAATTTTAGTATTGTTGCATGTGGTGTTGTTTGATTATAAATTGCGTGTGCTGATTGTTTAATAATCTGAATGTCAGGATGTTTGTGGTGGACACAGCTGTTTTGTGTTGAACAATCACAACCTGTCAACCCTGAGTGGACCTGAAATAGAGTATGTTAAAGTTTTCATATTTTCAAATGTCGGTTACTTTGTTTTCCTAATTTGACACCCTGGTTTCCCAATTTCGGGTTATGTGGGTAGCCATGCATGTGTTTTTATATGATATTTTCTGTTTGATAAGCTGAAATAGGATTATTTATGTTAATATGAAGTGAAAGTTTAAGCTAGATGAAGCCTTAGTGCGTCTTAGGTGTATTGACTCATTGATAAAGGGGATATAATATCTCAGAGTCTTAAGCATCGTGTATCCATCTTCTTAGCTTTGATACTTCATTGCAAGCGGTCCCATTTATTGCTGGTGTGTCTTTATCCTTATGTACTTGGACCTGTTGTCCCAAAGCTTTAGCATACTACACAGAAGAGATCCCAAGCAGTGAGCTTTAGGATAAGTAGACTTAATTGAATACACTTAACATCAATTAGAAGTTTTGGTAGACCATTCATGTTGCTATTGCAAAAGTAAAATGAAAGCAAAATTTCTTTGATTTCTATGATTTCTATGATTCATTTGAAAACACAGGTTCGCTCGATGTTTAATTATGGCATATTTCCCTTATACTCCACAACTTCTTTTAATCTCGGATATATATATGCACATGTATATGTTTGTTCGTTGGGGTCATCGGTACGCTTACACAAAACTAAGCTAGCAACTATATATAAAGTTCATATATTGTTGTTGTTGTTGTGCGTGTGTATATATATATTTGTGTGTGTGTGTGTCAGATGTAGAGAGATAATTAGGACAATATTTTTCATTGTTATCGATGCTAGCTTATTTTATATAACAACGATTCAACTTTTTCCTTTATTATGATTGAGGGGTGTGTGTATTAATGTGTCTAAATTGCTTTGTTTGTTTTTATGCGACCTCTATTCGATTTGGACTGGAAAAGTTTGTCTAATCTCGCTCGATCTGGTCTCAACAAGTTTGTTTGATCTTGCTTTGTGGATCTCCGAATCCTTTTTCCGTTTTCTACTGCTTCCCATTGTTTTTCTGAGTTTTTCGTTTATAGCAGGTGTGTTTCCAATGCCTTCCTGTTCAAAAATACTATATTGTGCAACTACCCAAATTAACAAGAGAATTCAATTGCTTGCCGATACTTTGTATAGATCGAGAACTGGGTTGAAAAACCTACCTAACCTTATATGCTTTGTTTTTTGCTCAGTCCTCGCCGTAGTCTCTCCTGCTCTACTCTCATCGACTCAATCAGCTATAATCGAAAAAGGTTCTTCCTTTCTTCTGGGTGCAGCAGAGCTGTCTATCGATCTGTATTTGTCTGCTGTGGACAAAGTTCTCGAGATTGTCTTCCATTATTTAGGTACGCTCGAAGGTCTAATCCTTCTTCATAGAATCATGGCAAAGTAATTTCATGTCCTTTATTGTTCTGCTAATTGTCAATAAAGAAATTGATTGGGCATTCATTTAGGTTATGATTATCTGTTTAGGCTGTGGTTTCTTATGGGTTCTGTGGTTTTCCTGTTAATTAAATGGGTTTCGCTGTTAATGAAATGGTTTATGATAGTTTTGGTTTTGGTATTTTCTTCAGTGAGCATATTATATATTTCTAGATTATTGATGACATTACCATTCGATGCAAACATAGACATTTGGGATATTGTTAAGTACAAGGAAGTAATAAAACAATTCAACATTGGACCTAATGGTGGGATCTTAACCTCACTTAACCTCTTTGCGACTAAGTATGATGAGGTAAAAAACTCCCGTGATATTTTTTTCCCTTCATAATTTAGAAATTGTAGTCACATTGGTGTTACTTAAATGGGTTTGTGGTTTTGGTTTTCATAAGATTACGATCTTCCTTGGTGTTTGTAGCGAGATTGAAAGTTTTGGGTTTGTTTTATTTGGTGTGCATTGGCCAGTGTGAATTTTGGGGGAGGACAAAGAGAAGTAAGTCTGTTTACCATCAAATGTGAGTTTTATTATTATTATTAGTCATTTAAACAATATCTACCAAAAATGTTCGCGATTATACAAGGCATAGTAAAATCTCTTCCCCTCCCCTTTAATTTGTCATTGGAAATAGAAATAGTCGAGATGTTGCTAGGTTATTAGACTTTCTTATAGTCAAATAACTATCAATTGTTGCATGTTTCAAATTTTCCTTGCAAACATTTGTCATTAATAATTTTGTTTTTCAGCCATGCCGCTCAAAAGGGATTTAAATTCTATAATGAAGAGGAAATTACCCGATCTTCTTGAGCCAATTTGTGAACAAGCATTGGCTTGCCACGAAACAGCATCACCCTGGAGTTATTTTCGAAATGAAGAACACAGCGGATCTAATTTTGGCAATTTGACTAAGAAACATTGTATGTTTCAAAATCAGCCAACTTCCCATGTTGTGACAGACGGAGACTACAATGATTCCAACCATAATTTAAATATATCAGGTAATTATAAACATAAGTGGCTTTTAGGGTATGAATAATAGTTTATCAAAAGTAATCAAAATAATAATTTTGTTACATATGATTGCAGTTCCCAGTGCAAGTATTTTGGGTCAAGCGTCGTATCAGAGAAGTCGCCAAGGTAGATTGTATACTACATTGTCTATCTTTTATCAATGAAAAATAAACATTTTTTTCTAACAATTTCTCTCAATTGTGCTTATAGGTGTGATTATAAATTATGAGGATTCGGATGATGACTCCTACACGTGTAGTCATTGTAATGCTTCCTTTTGGGCAGATGAGGCTTTAAAGAGGAGAATCAAAAATCAATTGATATATACAAATTGTTGCGAAAAAGGACAAATCAAACTTCCACTATCAAATCCAACTCCTGAAATTCTTGAACAATTATTGAATCCAATCAATGGTCGTAAAAGTACAACTTTTCGTGAAAATATTCGAGTTTATAATTCCATGTTTGCTTTTACTTCTATGGGTGCAAAAATTGATTACAAGATAAACAGTGGCACATCTCCTTATGTATTCAAAATTTGTGGACAAGTACATCATTTAATGGGATCTGTGTTACCTGTTGCAAATGAATGTCCTAGGTTTGCGCAGCTATATGTTTATGACACAGTTAATGAGATTTCTAATCGTATTAGTGTCATTGATCCAAATAATGCAAATAAAAATATAGATGCTTCCATTGTTGAAAATTTAGCGAATATGCTTGACAACGTCAATGAATTGGCCAAAAAGTTTCGATCAGTCAGGGATGAATTTGAAAATGTTTCATTGGCTAATTGCAATATGACTATACTTGATCGACAACTTACTGATAGCAAGCAATACGAATTACCAAGTGCCTCTGAAATTGCTGGTTTAATTGTTGGTGACATTGGAGAATTTAACTCTAACAGAGATATCGTTATTCGATCAGCTGATGGACGTTTGAAACGAATATCTAAAATACATCCAAAGTTAATGTCATTGCAATATCCACTGCTTTTCCCGTATGGTGAGGATGGATTCAGAATAGATATGTTATTAGAGCCTGCTGGACAAAAGCGTGCGAGAAAAAGAACAAAATTAACGATGATAAAATTTGTTTGTTACCAAATTTATGATAGGACTAATGATGTAGGCACTTTATTAAAAGGCGGAAGATTGTTTCAGCAATATTTGGTTGATGCATATGCGACTGTTGAGGAAAATCGCTTGGAATATATAAGGAATAATCAACCAAAATTAAAGTGTGAAAAATGGAATCAGTTGTCAGCTTTTGCTTCAAATGGTGTTACTCAATGTTCTGATGTGGGAAAATCAATTTTTCTTCCAGGTACTCACACTGGTAGTCCTAGAGATATGTTGAATAATTATCAAGATGCTATGGCAATTTGTAGATATTACGGCAATCCGGATTTGTTTATAACTTTCACTTGCAATGTTAAATGGCCGGAAATTGTGAGATATTTTAAAAAGAAACCAGGATATAAAGCAGAAGATAGACCAGACATTGTTTCTCGGATTTTTAAAATTAAATTGGATAATATGATTGGATTCATTAAATCCGGAGAACCTTTTGGAGGGATTGATGCACATGTTTGTACAATTGAATTCCAAAAACGAGGGTTGCCGCATGCTCATTTACTATTTTGGCTTGAAAAACCATACAAATGTTATACATCGACAGATATTGATTCTATTATTTCAGCTGAATTACCGGATAGAAACATTAGTCCAGAACTTTATGAAATAGTCAGCCAATTTATGATACATGGTCCATGTGGTCAGTTAAATTCAAAATGTCCATGCATGAGGGATGGAAAATGTACAAAATATTTTCCAAAACCATATCTTTCCAACACTGTATTTCATTCAATAAAGGCTCCTCAATATAGAAGACGTGATGATGATTCAAAGTTTGTAATTAAAAATGGAATTCAAGTAGGTAATAATTTTGTTGTTCCATACAATCCCATTTTATTGTTGAGGTATAATGCTCATATAAATGTTGAATCATGTTCTCAGTCTATGTTAATAAAATACTTATTTAAATATATAAATAAAGGTCCAGATAGAGCTCGAGTAATGGTTCGTGACAATGTAAATGATGAAATACAGAATTATTTGAACTGTCGATATTTAACTCCTCACGAATCTGTGTGGCGATTGTTTGAATTCTCCATTCATTCTAGATATCCTGCGGTGCAATACTTAAAAATTCATTTGCCAAACGAACAAAGTGTTTTCTTTTATGAAGGTCAATCTCTTGAACAAGTTGTGGAAAATCCAAATACGGAACGTACCATGCTGACTGCTTGGTTTGATGCAAACACTGTTTATAAGGACGCGCCTAAATTAACTTATGCTCAATTTCCTTGTAAGTTTGTTTGGGACAATGATAGAAAAATATGGTATCCAAGAAAGAAACGGTATGACGTTATTGGTAGAATTGCGCATGTACCACCGATTGCAGGTGAATTATTTTACCTACGAATGTTATTGAATATTCAAAAAGGATGTCACAATTTTAATTGCATCAAAACAGTTAATGGAGTTACTCACAGCACTTTTCAAGAAGCATGTCGGACATTGGGATTGTTAGATGATGATAAAGAATGGAACGATGCAATAGTTGAATCTGTATTTACTGCGACATCTTCTCAGATTAGACAATTATTTGTTACCATTATTCTTTTTTGTAATGTCTCAAATCCGCGAGCTCTACTTGATGCACATTGGATGAGTATGTCTGATGATATTTTGTACAAAATGCGTGCTGAATTCAAAATGCCTGATTTAACTGTGCCTGATGCTGATTTGAAAAATAGTGTATTACATGAACTTGAAACATTGTTCAATATGGCATCCACGTCACTAAAAGACCATCATTTGCCGATTCCAATTGCCGGAAAGATAAATGAATTGAAAAATAAATTGATGAGAGAGGAATTAGATTTTGATTGTGAGGCACTTAAACGTGAACATTGTGAGCTGGTTACTAAATTGAATTCGTGTCAGAAAATTATATACGATGAAGTGATTGAAGCTGTGGAACAGAAAACTGAAAAATCATTTTTTGTGTATGGCAGTGGCGGAACAGGAAAAACTTTTTTGTGGAATACTATAATTTCTAAATTGAGATCTGAAGGAAAAATTGTTTTAGCGGTTGCTTCGTCGGGAATTGCTTCTTTGTTACTTCCAAAAGGTAGAACGGCACATTCGCGTTTTAAAATAAGGCCAGTTGTAGATAAAGATTTGAAATGTTCGATAAATAAACAAACACATCTTGCAGAATTAATTGATAAGGCTGATCTGATAATTTGGGATGAAGCTCCTATGTGCAATAAATGTTTTATTGAATCATTGGATAAAACTCTTCGGGATATTTTGTCAGCAAACTCTGATGATCGAAAGACACAAATACCATTTGGAGGCAAATCAATTTTGTTTGGCGAAGATTTTAGACAAACTTTACCGGTTGTAGAAGGAGGAAGCAAAGAAGATATTATTGATGCTTCATTAAATAATTCATATCTGTGGCATTCGCTTAAAGTGTTCCATTTAAGTGAAAACATGAGATTATGCTCTGCCGAATTAACAACTGCTGAAAAAGATGAGCTTCAAAATTTTGCAGATTGGATGCTCCAGATAGGAGAGGGTCGATTACAATCAAATTTTCCAACAAATGACCCTGATACATCTTGGATTCATATTCCTGAAGATTTACTCACTGATTCAACTTTAGATCCTATCAAGTCAATTTTTACGGCTACTTATCCAAACTTTGATTTTAAATACAATGATACATGTTATTTAAGAGAGCGTGCTATCGTCACACCCAGAAATGCAACTGCTCATGAAATAAATAGATATGCAATTAACTTTTTACCTGGTGATAAAAAAATATATTTGAGTTCAGACTCAATTTCGTTTAATACAGGAATGTATAGTGATAACAGCCTTTTATATCCTACAGAATTTTTGAATAAACTTGAATTTAGCAGTTTACCGTCACACGAACTTATGCTGAAGGTTGGAATGCCAATCATGTTATTAAGAAATTTAAATCAAATACAAGATTTGTGCAACGGAACACGATTAATTGTAACAAAGTTGTTTGAAAGACTAATAGAGGCCAAAATACTGACAGGAACTAATATTGGGGAAAAAGTTTACATTCCAAGAATTGTTCTAACTGCAAATGAAACTAAATGGCCATTCACATTCAGAAGACGACAGTTTCCAGTCAGAGCATGTTATGCAATGACAATTAACAAAAGTCAAGGTCAATCGTTAAACCAAGTTGGAATATATTTGACTGAACCGGTTTTTAGTCACGGACAATTATATGTTGCATTATCAAGAGTTACATCAAGAAAAGGTCTAAAATTTATGATAAATAACAATAATGATATACCAAATACTTATACAAAAAATATAGTTTATAAGGATGTTTTGCAAAATATATGATATATACGTACATCATATTGTTTCAATTAATTTTGTAAGTATTTTAAAGAGAAGAAATGTAAATAATTATACTCACTTTTTTCTTCCTTATTGGAAACGGGGAAATCCCCATGTAAACACAAATCTTTGTAAAGAATACAAATACATTGTTACATGCATTTCATTGTTTACAAATAGGTGTTTTGATCTCAGGGGAGATATCATATAAATCCATGGGAATTGGTTTCCAAGGAAACTGCTCCCAAGATTTATCTTCCTCTTAACAATTTGAAAGGGTAAGCATTTTGGTATAGTTTAATTTTGGATATGTTAAATGTTGTATTGAAAATTAATGTAAAGTTTAATTTAATTTATTTTTATTTTTTGGGATTGATTTTGTGATATTAAATCGCTAATATAGTCGTTTTTTTTATGCTGGTCTTGATGAAACTATGCAGGCGACTATGACGAAGAAGAAGTTGATCAAGGCTTATAAGAGAGACTGCTTATTTGAGCTTTGATGACTCATGATGTTTGTGGCCATGATTTTTTTGGAATCTTAAACATATAATTTGATATTAAGGTATGTGATATTTGGTCTTGAGATGTGTCAAATTTCTAAGTTTCATATTGATTTATTATGGGATTTGAGTTAATAGTTAATTGTTTGTAGATCTCTTTTGGCTTCAATATCTCTGAAGGATATTTGATCTGAATTTGCTGACCCGAAGCTCGCAAGCATAGGTATGGATGAAGCTGGGCTCCAAATTTCTTCCCTTATTCTTCAATTGTTTTGACTCTGGGCGTCCGATTGAGATCTCTAGAAATCTCAGAAGCAACGGCCAAGAGCTCTGGCGGCGACGACCAACTGAAGTTAGCAATTGAGCACAAATTTGATCAAAGGGACGAGGCGTCGATTGAAATCTCCAAAAGCTTAGAAGCTTCGATGGCGAAGTCAAACGCCAACATCCAAGAGCTCCGGCGACCATGCGAGGAGCTTCAACGATAGAAATTAAAGGCACGAGTAGATTGTGATCGTGTCTCAGAGTAAATTTCTCCATTTCTCCTCTTTTTCTTTTTCGTTTCGAATCTCTCACATCTTTTGGTCTCTCACATTTCTCCTGCTTCGATTGTATTTTTGTAGCTGCGTCAAGCTGTCTATTTGCTCCCAGTCTCTTGGTCGCCGCTACAAGGAATCTTGGATACTTCTAAGGTACACCGCCCCAAGGGGCGGGCAGCAACCTAGTTGAACATCAACCCTGAAACAAAAACATAGTCACATGCAAGAGCCAAGCAAAGCGCTCCAGAAAGATTCGGTTCTCTGGGATTCTGGTGAGTCTTAACATATCGTTTTCTTCATTGCCATTTTAGGTCCTTCTTATGCATTATTGAATCATGGTGATTGTGAAGTTGTTGGTTTGTATTGAATTCTGTGTCCTCTATTCATTATTTAACACACCTACTAAGCTCTAATAATTGGTACAAAACAAAAACGAGATCGCTTACTTTTCCCATTTGTAAATATAAAACCAATGCGGTATGGATCTCAAGGAAGAACTTTTCACATGTGAAATGTGTGTGGCTGCTTGTAAGTTCCCCATGTCTTGTTTCTTTGTGCCAATTGGTTGAATTGTTGATGAGATTTGGGTTGTTTTGTAGGGGCGCTCATATTTTGTGCTGTTGCTACTTTTGTGTGAAGCACCTTAGCTCTGTTTTTAAGGCCTAAGAGAAAAGAAAAGCTCTCTTGGGCCACTTATTTCAGGTACATACCCTGTGATTTTTCTCAGTAGATTGTCATGTAAAGCTAACATGATTGCTGGGTCCTGAATATGATAAAGAAATTGGCTTTATGATTCATCTGTAGAATATTGTTGTTGTCTTGTGAGAAAGAAGATAATTTTTTATCTGGGGTTGTTTGGTTGTTCTATGATTGTTAGGCTTAGTTTCTTATTTTGTATCTTTTGTTGATTTGTATGTTGAAAACTGAAGTATAAGGATGATGGAGGATATGTGGGTTTTGTTCTGTGGGGATTCTGGTCCTACTAAATTTGATTTTCTGGAGCACCCTTCTTCATGCACCAATCACTTGTTGATCATTTGCTTGGACATATCTCTGTTAGTGATGCTCTTGTTTACTATGTTTCACAAGCCATCATCATCAAAAACCGTTCGCATTCCTGCCCGGTTTGGAGGCTTTTCGAGTTTGCAAATACTGTCTGCCATTGTCAATGGATGTACTGGATTTGTGTACTTGTGCTTTCCAACCTGGATTTTAGTACAGAAGCCGAGGACTTCTGGAACAGCTTTACCTTTGAATTGGTGGTTACTTACTTTGTTTCAAGGAATAACATGGTTGTTGGTGAGTTTGAGTCTAAGCATCAGGAGGAAGCAACTTCCGAAGAAACCTTCAAGACTGCTGTCCATCCTCGCATTCTTGTTTTCTGGAATTGTCTGTGCTTTATCGTTCTTTGCTGCCATTATTGGAGAAGAAATGTCTGTTAAGATAGTTCTAGACGTTTTGTCTTTTCCAGGAGCAGCATTGTTGCTGGTATGTGTGTACAAGGGGTATAGACATGAAGAGGGTGATGAGAGCCTCAACGGGAATGGCCTTTATGCCCCTCTCAATGGCGAGTCCAATGGTATTGGTAAAGGTCAAGATCATGTTACGCCATTTGCCAAAGCTGGGATTTTCAGTAAAATGTCACTTTGGTGGTTAAATTCATTAATGAAAAAGGGGAGGGAGAAAACTCTTGAAGACGAAGATATACCCATGTTGCGTGAGGAAGATCAAGCAGAAAATTGCTATCTGCTGTTCTTGGGGCAACTGAGCAAGCAGAAACAAGTTGATTTGTCTTCTCAACCATCATTGTTAAAGACAATAATCATATGCCACTGGGATGAGATTTTACTATCTGGCTTCTTTGCTTTGCTTAAGACAGTCACTCTCTCTGCCGGTCCTTTGCTTCTCAATGCCTTCATTTTGGTTGCTGAAGGGAATGAAAGTTTCAAAAATGAAGGCTATGTGTAGGCGGTAGCACTTTTTGTTTCGAAAACTACTGAATCGTTGTCACAAAGGCAATGGGACTTAAGATGCAGGCTTATTGGTTTCAAAGTTAGGTCTTTGCTCACGGCAGTCATTTACAAGAAGCAATTAAGATTGTCCAATGGTGCGAAGTTGGTACATTCTGGTGGTGAAATAATGAACTATGTGTTTCTACCGGATTACGCGGGACGTAATCTAGCAGAAGCAAGTACGAGTAATCCTCTCACGTCCGAACGTTCGGGCTGTTTCAACGCTCCGATGCCTAATGGAGTCGAATTCAATATATCCTTACCTGTAATAAATGTCTTACCTATATAGGTAGTTGAGATTGTTGCTTGCTTGTGTTCTTCGATGTGGGATGAAGCTGTTTTTTGCTGTCATATGGTCCGGGTATTCGGATGTGCGCTTGTCGGGCGCGTGTCCGGTCGGATGGGCTCGGTCTTGCGGGTGAAGTTGTAGCCTGCTTGGTGGTCTTTCGGGTGGTCGAGTAGGTGTTGATCACCTGCTTAATTAGGTAAGTATGTTTAATTAACGAACTGATGCTGCTATACTAACACTATGTCACTGTGGATGCTTATAGGATTGGAGAGTTCCCATTTTGGTTCCATCAGACTTGGACAACTAGCATCCAGCTCTGTCTTGCTTTGGTAATTCTTTTCCGTGCAGTTGGCCTAGCCACATTTGCATCTTTGGTGGTGATAATTTTGACTGTTGTTTGCAATGCTCCACTCGCTAAGTTACAACATAAGTTTCAGAGTAAGCTTATGGCGGCACAGGATGAAAGACTCAAGGCTTGTTCGGAAGCTCTTATAAACATGAAGGTATTGAAATTATACGCATGGGAAACTCATTTTAAGCATGCTATAGAGAATTTGAGGAAGGAAGAGCATAAATGGTTATCTGCTGTACAGTTGAGGAAAGCTTATAACTCCTATCTCTTTTGGCCATCGCCTGTTTTGGTCTCTGCTGCAACATTTGGGGCATGTTATTTCCTCGGAGTTCCATTGCATGCCAACAATGTTTTCACTTTTGTTGCAACTTTGCGTCTTGTTCAGGACCACATTCGATATATACCTGATGTTATTGGGGTTGTCATTCAAGCCAATGTTGCATATGAGCGTATTGTGAAATTCCTTGAGGCACCAGAGCTGGAAACTTCAAATGACAGGAAGTGTGACATGAATAATGTAGCACATTCAATTGTTATTAAGTCAGCTAATTTTTCATGGCAAGATAATTTATCCAAGGATACACTAAGAAATATCAATTTAGAGGTCAACCCTGGTCATAAGGTGGCTATATGTGGAGAAGTAGGCTCTGGAAAGTCAAGCCTCCTAGCTTCAATTCTTGGTGAAATTCCAAATTCTCAGGGAAATGTAAGTTTCTATTTTATTTCCCCTGGAAATTCACAGGGTTGTGTTTTATTAGCATAGTGATGGCTCCAAATTTAGTTCCTTTGTTTCCTCAAAAGATATATAGCAATATAACGTCATCATACTGTACGGTTTTTTGTGATTTTCAGATTCAAGTTTGTGGGAAGATTGCCTATGTCTCTCAGACAGCATGGATCCAGACAGGGACAATACAGGAGAATATTCTTTTTGGTTCTGTTATGGACATTGAAAGATATCGAGAAACACTTGAGAGGTGTTCACTAGTAAAAGACCTTGAGCTGCTTCCCTATGGTGATCATACTGAAATAGGGAAGAGAGGGGTTAATCTCAGTGGCGGTCAGAAGCAGAGAATCCAACTTGCTCGCGCTCTTTATAAGAATGCTGACATATATCTCTTGGATGATCCATTTAGTGCTGTTGATGCACATACTGCAACAAATTTATTTACGGTAACTACACTCTCCCTTTTAACTAAGTACTTCTGGATTTTACAGAAAGCTAACATCCATGTTTGCAGGAATATGTTATGGAAGCACTGTCAGGGAAGACAGTCTTACTTGTGACCCATCAAGTTGATTTCCTTCCTGCATTTGATACAGTCTTGGTTAGTCTGCTTTCAATTGTGGGCGATGTCTCCATAAAATATGTTCTTCTTTTTTATGTTTAGTTGTTGAAGATCATAGAGGAAGCTTACATTTTAATGTTGTTGACAGTTGATGTTAGATGGAGAAATCCTAGAAGCAGCTCCCTATCATCAGTTGCTGTCATCAAGCAAAGAATTTCAGGACCTTGTCAATGCACACAAAGAAACTGCTGGCTCCGAAAGGCTTCCGGATGCCCCTTCTTCCCTAAAGTCTGGAACATCTTCCAGAGAGATTAAGAAGGCTTAAGTAGGGAAGCAACTGAAAGGGAATACAGGTGATCAGCTGATTAAAATTGAAGAGAGAGAAATAGGAGACACAGGTTTAGAGCCATATAAACAGTATTTGAGACAGAACAAAGGGTTCTTGTACTTCTCAGCAGCTATTATATTACACGTGACATTTGTTATGAGTCAGATAGCACAAAACTCTTGGATGGCTGCTAACGTCGATAATCCCAACGTTAGCTCATTGCGGTTGATTGTGGTTTATTTGTCGATTGGATTCTCTGCAACTTTTGTTTTGTTGTTCAGATCTCTTTTGACAGTTGTTTTGGGTCTTGGGGCATCAAAGTCTTTATTTTCAGAGTTACTAAACTCCGTGTTCCGTGCACCCATGTCTTTCTATGACTCGACACCTCTGGGAAGGATACTTAGTCCGTTAGTCGGGTACGTACTTCTCATAGAAGCTATGGTTGTGTACAGTAGGAGGACCCTACATGACCTGATTGTTTTAAATACTGCATTTTTATTGTTCAGGTTTCATCTGATTTAAGTATCGTCGATCTTGATATTCCATTCAACCTTGTTTTTGCTTGTGGAGCTACCATCAATGCTTACTCCAATCTAGGAGTACTAGCTGCTGTTACATGGCCGGTCCTGTTTGTCTCCATACCAATGGTCCTTCTAGCAATTCAGCTACAGGTAATTCCCTATGAGCTATTCGAATTTGAAACTTAAAAGGAAATTAATTTTGTTTCCTTGATAACTATTAATTTGTTACACCATTTTATTCTTTCAGAAATACTATTTTGCTACTGCAAAGGAGTTGATGAGGATCAATGGCACAACTAAGTCGTTTGTAGCAAACCATCTTGTGGAGTCTGTATCAGGAGCCATTACAATAAGAGCTTTCAACGAAGAAGAGCGTTTCATGGCAAAGAACTTTCACCTCATTGACAAAAACGCTAGTCCGTTTTTTCATAGTTTTGCAGCAAATGAGTGGCTGATCCAACGGTTAGAAATCATATGTGCAATAGTCCTTGCTGCTGCAGCACTCTGCATGGTTTTGCTTCCAACTGGAACTCTTAGCTCTGGTAAGATAGCCTAAACTTCTCTAAAAGCCAGCAACTAGAGTTTTTTGTTACCCGAATATTCATTTATAACTTGCTATGTACGTAACTGCAGGGTTTATTGGAATGGCGCTTTCTTATGGTCTTTCATTAAACATGTCCTTGATCTATTCAAAACAGAACCAGTGCACCATAGCAAATTACATCATCTCAGTTGAAAGACTAAACCACACACACATATACCAAGCGAAGCCCCTGAAGTAGTGGAAGGAAATCGACCACCTCCCAATTGGCCTGTTGTAGGTAAAGTGGAGATACAAAATTTGCAGGTAATAAATGCTACTTTCTCCTGTACTCAAACTAAACTAACCAAGGTTGTCTTAAAGAAGGTTAATGAGAATATTTGATGTCAAAACAGATAAGATATAGGCCTGACACGCCACTTGTTCTCCAAGGGATCAGTTGTGTTTTTGAAGGAGGACACAAGATTGGTATTGTTGGTCGGACAGGTAGTGGGAAGTCTACTCTAATCGGTGCTCTCTTTCGTCTAGTGGAGCCAGCCGGAGGGAAGATAATAGTTGATGGCATCGACATCTGTACAATTGGACTGCATGATCTCAGGTCACGATTTGGAATAATACCTCAAGACCCTGCTCTCTTTAACGGGACTGTGAGATATAACTTTGACCCCTTATTCCAACATTCAGACAATGAAATATGGGAGGTAGTACTCAAAATTTATAAATGCTTGATTTCTGTAGTACTCGATCTTTTATTGTGGTTCATTCTGAGCACATAGCTGTTGTCTTTGCATTTGAAGGTTCTAGGGAAGTGTCAACTCCGACAGGCTGTTCAAGAAAAAGAATGCGGCTTAGACTCTTTGGGTAAGGTTTTGGTGCTTCATTTATTTTTATTTTGCTTGTGAATTCACTGAATTGTGATCAACAGTATTTAAGTGATGTATTCTGTTTGTTATTTTCAGTTGTGGAGGATGGATCAAACTGGAGCATGGGGCAAAGACAATTGTTTTGTCTGGGACGTGCTATTTTGAGAAGAAGTCGGGTACTAGTGCTTGACGAAGCCACTGCTTCCATCGACAATGCAACAGATACGATTCTTCAGAAAACTATATGTTAGTATGGCATTAATTGTCCGATTAAATATACTTATCCACTTAAGCAGACAATCAACACCTACCCGACCACCTGAAAGACCACCAGTAAGGCTACAACTCCGTTCACAAGACCGACCCCATCCGAGCACGCACGCGCCCGTGGGGTGCATATCCGAATGTGCGGACCAGACATCAGCAAATGCACCAGTCCCACATCGAAGAACATCATCAAGCACCAAGCTCAACCACCTATATATGTAAGGTATTTATTACAGGTAACGACATTCTGAATCCCAGCACTACACTCTACACGCTCGCACGACTGTTATATCCAATACATCTTCTGACTTAGGCATCAGAGCGTTGAAGGCGGGCCACCCCATCTTGACCCCTGACTGTCTGTTCATCGTTGTATTCTTCTAACAGCCGTACCCGAGCACGTACACCCGAAGACCCGGAGGGAGAAGAAGCGCCCGACTATCCGAACAGCCCCAACGTTCGGACGTACAAGAAGGAGAAGGAGTACTCGTACTTGCTTCTGCTAGATTACGTTCCGCGTAATCCGGTAGAAACAGTTGGCGCCGTCTGTGGGAAGCTTACAAATTGCAAACCTCGTATAAACACCACTAACCAAAAGCCCACATGCCAATCCACGAGACTGACGTCGGCAGCACACCGTTCGAGGAAACACCCGCGAGCGCACTGGTACGACAAGCAGTAGAACCAGGGACGAGCGGCAGCGATGAGCGCGTCGATGGCTTGCTCCGAGAGCTAAGGGAGGCAGCGTTCGATAGGGAGCAGGAGCGCCAGACCCGGCGGAGGCTAGAGGAATGGCTGGACGCGCTCGTCGGTCCTCCGCAGGGGCAACGCGAACGGTCCTAGGACGCCACTGACGAAGAGCTACATCCGTTCGGCGGGGCTGATGCCTGGAGAGCCCGCTCGCCCACGCCAGAAGGGGAGTCGCTACCCCCGACGAACAACGCCCGGATCCTCCGGAGGATGGAAGAATTGGCGGGAGAAGTTTCGCGCCTACGAAAAAACAAGCTCGCCGGGCAGGGTGGGACGTTCACCCCCCGGGTCAACCCATTCTCGGCACACATACTGGAGAGGGGAAGAGACCTCCACGCGAAGACAACGAAGATCACCCGGTTCGATGGGAGCGGGGACCCCCGCACACACATCGACGAGTTCCGCTCCACCACGGACTGGACCCGGTATTCGGACCCAACCCTGTGTTTCCTGTTTCAGGAAACACTGACAGAGGAGGCACGGAGCTGGTTCTACGAGATTCCGCCAGGCTCCATCCATTCGTTCCTCGAGCTGGCGGAGAGCTTCCAGAAGTGCTACCGGCTCCAGGGCAAGTACAATACCACCGGCATCCTCCTCAAAGTCCGCCAGGGGAGGGACGAGAGCTTGTCCAGCTACATTAACAGGTGGAGGACGCTTGCGAGCACATGCAGGGACCTCGACAAGCGAGTGGCCAAGGTGGCCCTGATGGATAACATGCTCACCACGCCGTTCGTAGAGAAGCTGGTGAGGAAAGAATATCTCGACTACGACGAGATCATGGACCTGATTGTGCAGAAGGCACTCGTGGAAACGCGAGTGTACGGGTCCACCTCCGAATCTAGCACCAATAGATCAGAGGTAACAAGCGCCCAACCACGACAGTTAGCAGACGACGAGAAGCCAATCGGGGGCTACAAAAGGAGCTGGGACGCGCAAAGACAGAATCACCAGAAGCCACCTTCCCGCTACAACAACAACAACCGCTACAACCAGACGAGGGGACCAGCACAGCAGGAGGCCTGTCTACCACCGGCGCCACAATACCGACCGGCGGTCCAGGGGATATACACGATCAACCAACAGTCGAATGAGCACCTACTCCGCCAATACCAACACCGGCTCCTACCACCAAACAACATATCGAAGGCGAAGATCCCGGTCGGACGAATCCCGAACGTCTAGTGCGAGTACCACAACGCCACCACTCACCAGACCAACGATTGCATAATGCTAACGAAGGCCCTCGCAGATATACAGAGGGACGGACGGGTCACTCCTCCCAGGGCAAGAGAAAGACAGCACGAGGCAGGCATCGAAACCCGGGGGACTATCAGCACCATATCTGGGGGAAAGCGCAAGGAGGGTACCTCATCGCCCGATCACTCGAGCAGGGAGGTGCTGGCGATCGGGGCAGGGCGAGCACAGAAGGAAGGAAGACGGGAGGCACCCGCCATTAGCTTCACGGCGGAAGATGAGAAAGGTAGCCCGAAAGACAGTACCCTACCGTTCGTGATCGATGCGATCATCGATCGTTTCCTCGTGAAGAGGGTGCTGGTGGATAGTGGGGCGTCCGTGAACGTGATCTACCTGGACGCGTACGCAGCACTCAGCAGGCCAGCCCGCAAGATGACACAAGATCATGAATGCGTCGCCAGCTTCACGGGCGAAACGTCGTACCCGATTGGGAGCGACAACATTCGAGCCGGGATCGGTGCATCCGACTCCCCGCACAGCGAGATCCGAACAGACTTCATTATCATGGACACCCCCTCCCCATACAACGCCATTCTCGGGAGGCCGGGGATCAACAAGCTGAAAATTGTCATTGCGGGACACTTGCTCCTGGGACGATTCCCAACCGAGCATGGGATCGGGTACGTTCGGGGATACAAATACGAGGAAGCCGCGAAACCCCGGGACAGGCAGGAGGTCCTCGCCTTGGAGCCTACACCCGGAACGGAGATACCGGACGATCCAAGCGATGGGCTGATGGCGGTGTCGCCCGTCCCCGAGCGCGAGGAGCTGAGGACGGTTCAGCTATCCTCCGATCAACAGGGGAGGACGGTCCAAATCGGAGCATCATTGGCTCCTGCGATAGCCGAACGGCTGATCGCACTGCTGAAGGAGAAGCAAGAGGTGTTCGTGTGGTCGTATCAAGACATGCCCGGAATCGACACGAGCATCATATCCCATACATTGAGCATCGGCGCCGGCGCTAGGACGGTAAAACAGAAGAGGCGGGCATACAAAGCGGAGCACTATGCGGCAATGCACGAAGAGGTGGGCCGACTGCTGGGCATCGGGTTCATCCGCAAGGTGGACTATCCGAAGTGGATCTCCAACGCTGTGATGGTGCAGAAGAGCAACAAAAAGTGGAGGATGTGCATCGATTACAGCGACCTTAACAAGGCGTGTCCCAAGGACAGTTTCCCTATACCAAGGATCGACCAGCTGGTGGGCGCGACAGCCGGGCACGAGCTCCTGTCCATGATGGACGCGTATTCGGGCTACAACCAGATCTTCGTGGACCCCGAGGACCAGGAGGCGACGACGTTTGTCACGGACAAGGGATTATATTGCTACGTCGTCATGCCATTCGGGTTGAAGAACGCCGGCTCCACATACCAGAGGCTCATGAACGCGATGTTTCATGGCCTGATTGGCAACATTGTGGACGTGTACGTGGATGACATCTTGGTGAAGAGCGTTCAGGCGGTCGACCACGTCCAGAACTTGGGGACTGTGCTCGACGTCCTCACCAGGAACGGCATGAGACTAAACCCGGCCAAGTGCACGTTCGGAGTCACCAACAGCAAATTCCTCGGATATATCGTCAGCCAGCGAGGAATCGAAGCCGCGCCCGCCAAGGTAAAAGCGATCATCGACATGAAACCGCCAGTCAAGAAAGCAGACATGCAAAGCCTCACGGGCAAGCTCGCATCGTTGAACCGGTTCATCTCCCGATATTCGGACAGATGTGCCACATTCTTCAAAGCTCTCCGAACAACGAACAAGCAAGAAGTCGTGTGGACGCCGGAGTGCGAGGCGTCTTTCCTACAGATCAAGGAGTACTTGGCATCCATCCTGCTTCTCTCCAGACCCACCCGAGGGGAGATATTGTACATCTACCTGGCTGCCTCGTTGACGGCCGTCAGTTCTGCCCTCGTCCGCAGAGAGGACTGCACGGAACTGCCTGTTTTCTTCTCAGGAAAGGGCATGACGAGCGCTGAAACCCGATACCCGACGATCGAGAAGATGGCGCTTGCGCTCGTCACCGCCGCCCGACGGTTAAGGCCATACTTCCAAGCGCACAGCATCCATGTTCTCACCAACGTGCCCCTACGCCAGATACTCCAATCGCTCGATCACAGCG
Source organism: Geum urbanum (assembly GCA_946800695.1). Lineage (NCBI taxonomy): Eukaryota > Viridiplantae > Streptophyta > Magnoliopsida > Rosales > Rosaceae > Geum > Geum urbanum. Next base: position 34,906,108 of record OX327015.1, read on the forward strand.
GTCGCCTGGCGAAGTGGGCAGTTGAGCTAAGCGAATTTGATCTCCAGTACAAGCCTCGAACGGCAATCAAGGGACAGGCAGTGGCGGACTTTATTACGGAGTACATGGAAGCAGAGGCGACACCGGTCGGCGTATCCGATGTCCCGACGGTTGAGGCGTCCGACAAACCAGAGGTTAAGGAAGGACCATTGTCGGAGTGGAACCTCTACGTCGACGACTCGTGCACAAAGAAGGTGAGCGGCGCCGGGATCATCCTGACCGGGCCAGGAGGGGTAAACGCGGAGTACGCCCTCAAGTTCAAGACCACCAACAACGAGGCTGAGTACGAGGCGCTCATTGCAGGACTGCAGTTGGCCAAGAACTCGGAGGCACCCGACCTCAATGTGTTCAGTGACTCACAACTGGTGGTGAGCCAGGTCGGAGGGGAATTCCAGGCGAAGGGGGAGTCCATGATCGCCTATCTGAAGCACGTCAAGGCACTGATCAATGGGTTCAAGTACGTAAACATCAACCATATACACAGGGGGTTCAACGCGAAGGCGGATAGGCTCGCCCGACTGGCCACAGCACCCGTGCACACGGGACCAGGGTAGTGGATCGTCGAGGTATTGCGACGACCGAGCATCTCGGGAACAGAGCAGGTTCTGGCAATCAAACCACACGAGCACAACTACATGGACGTGCTCATCGCTTACAAGGTAAGGGGAGAACTACTAGAGGACAAGCGAGAGGCCAGAACCATTGTCGCACGGGTGACCAACTTCAGCGTGCGGGATGGGGCACTGTATCGATAAGGGAGGACTTGGGCGAGCCTCAAATGCGTCACTCCAACAAAGGGCAACTCGATCCTGAAAGAAATCCATTCGGGCACGTGCAGCCATCATGCGGGCGCCAGATCGATCGCACACAAGGCCCTTCGGTATGGATTCTGGTGGCCCACCATCCATGCGAACGCTGCGGCGCTAACCAGTAAATGCCACCAATGCCAGCTGCACGCACATCACCACCACGCGCCCGCTGTCCCACTGTCCATCCTTCTATCGCCCGTTCCGTTCGCACAGTGGAGACTGGACCTGATCGGAGAGCTCTCGAAATCGAAGGGGCAATACAGATATCTGATCGTCATCATCGACTACCACACCAAATTCATCGAGGCCCAACCGATGGCGAAGATCACCACGGAGAAGGTGGAGCGCTTCCTCTGGCGTTTCCTCTTCTGTTGCTACGGGACGCCGATCAACATCATAACAGACAACGGGCCACAATTCAACAACCCCCGACTCATAGCCTTCTGCAAGAGGCAGGGAACGGACCTCGTGTTCGCATCACCAGCGCACCCCCAAACGAACGGACAGGTGGAGGCAGCCAACAAGACCATCAAGGCCGGTATCAAGAGGAAAATTGAAGACATCGAACCCGGGGATGCGGGTTACGGGCGCTGGCCCGAGGTCGTTCCAGAGATCCTGTGGTCCATCCGAACCACCGCCAACGCAGCCACGGGCGAAATTCCTTTCAGCCTGACATTTGGAACGGAAGCTGTGCTACCCCTGGAAATTACCCATCAGAGCCCACGGATCGAGGGGTACAATCCGCGCACGAATAGCGAGGGGCTACGCCTCAGCAACGATCTGCTGGAAGAATGGAGGGACACGACACATCTCCACAACGCCGCGAACAAGCAAAGGATCTCCCGGTTGTTTAACCAGCGCATTCGGGCTCGACCAATCCAACTGAGGGACTGGGTGATGAAGGCAATCCAACAAAAGGTGAAGACACTCCGTCCGTTATAGGAAGGCCCGTACGTCGTCGATAAGGTGATAAGCGCCAGCACTTTCTACCTCCGTGATATGCAGGGCCAACGACTACGGCACCCATGGAACATCCAACATTTGAGAAAGTATTTTCACTAAAATTTTGTTATGTTGTACTTGTGTTGTACCTTGTCATTTTTTAAGTTTGTAATATTATTGCGTTCGTTTGTCCTTACCCCGCCCGCCCAATACTCGGGGGACTGGGGATAGGCTGTTCGCACGAATGTAACACTTGGTCGAATTCCATTCAAAAGCAAAGGAGAGGGGGCTCACGTTCGCGCGATTCATTCAAAAGATGCCAAAAAAAACAATCGAGACAAGGCACACGTACGGAAAGAAAATACTTCATTGATAGTTAGGGCACAAGGCCCGACTACAAAAATCCTACTCTATTACAAGAAAAAAAGAAAGAGAAGAAAAATCCTACACTACGCCCCCGTATCCACCTCCAGCTCCTCAGCTTCCTCCGACGACACCGCCCCCACCTGCTCCACCTGCTCACCCGGATCCACCCGCACGATCACCGGCTCAAGCACCGCCCCGCCAGCTTCCCCGGATGGCTCCACCTCTCCCTCAGGCGCGGGAACCTGAGCGCCCGCCAGTCTCTCATTTTCAGACCGCACGAATGCCCGGTACTCCTCCAGCTTGATAAAGGGAATCACCGCTTCTTAGAAGGCAGCCACCTGCTCATCCACTTTAGCTCTGACCAGTTCGCGGAGCTCGTCATACTCCTTGAACGTCGCCACAGCATCCATGCGAGCAACGCGATCAGCCTCCTTCAGCCGGGACTCTGACAGCGCCTCCCGGGCGGCTGCTTCACCACGAACGCGCTCCAGCTCGGCGAGCACTTACTCCACCTCGGCCACGGCCTTATCCCGCTTAGCCCTCGCCAGAGCTTCACGGGCAGCAGCTTCCACGGCCCGCGCAGTCGCCTCCTCTGCACAGGCGGTGTACCGCGTCGCCAGGCCATTGGCCTTCTCCAGGTTGGCCACCATCCGATCCACCACCCTTCGATGCTTCAGCGCGTCGGCCCTGAGGCGTGCAAGTTCCAGATTCTCCCGCGAGCGGACACGGAAGAGCTGGTGCTGCAGCCGGGTGCACGTGATAAAGGCCGCGTCCAGCCCGTCGGGGGCGGCATTTTCCAGCGGCTGCAGCAAGGGCCCAAGAGAGGCGGCGCCATCCACCAGCGCACGGCGCAGGGCATCCACAATATCAGCATTCGACCCAGGAGTGGGGCCGGGAGAGGAGTCTTCAGTCCGGGGGTGCTTCTGGGCACGCTCCTCACTTTCCCCCTACTCAAGAGCTTGTGGAGGACTTGAAGGTGGATTTGAAGACTGAGGCGTGCGGGCAGTGTCACGCCTGTCCCTCTGCTCCACCCGGTCGGACCGGCGCTGATCGCGATCCACCTGGTGTTGTTCCTTCTCGCGGTGGCGGTTGTCCCGCTCAGCCCGGCTGGAGCCCCGATTGCCCGACTGCGAAGGAGGAGGAGGTAGAACAGGAGAGGGCGCTGGCTGCTCGACGTTAGCAGCAGCGGAAACAGATGGGCCAGCGCCCGACGCACGCTGGCGGACAGGAGAGGCGTGCTCACTCACCGCAGGTGCACGCATGGTGGGCTGAACCTCCTCACCCACCCGCATTCCGCCCGAGCGATCCACCACGACACGGCGTACGGTGTCCGTGCCATCCAGCAGCATGTTTAGCCGGCGCAGCTGCTCAGCATCCCGGTCGCTCGCCTTGGACTTGGACATTTTCACTGCAAGAACAGAGAACGTACAGGTTAGCAACAGTCGATCAAAGTTACACTACATACATTACAGATAAGTACCACCCGACAGACCAGGCATGCGGGCGAGGCGATTCTGCTCGATCAAATCCCAGTGACACGCAGCCCAGAAGTGTCTCGCCTCGGGCCTAGGGTCAAAGACAAACTTCAGACGAGCTATCAGATTCTCCTCCTCGGGCGTCAGGGGATACTCGTTCGTGTCCAACCAATGAAAGCGCTGGGGGACTCGGTGGACACGGTGGGCGTTGGCGGCAATCTCAGCGGTGTGCGCGCCAAACTCCCAGTCACCTCCGACCAGGCAGTTGATCGTACGCCAGCTGGTGGAAGAACTGGGAGGATCGATCAGCCACCACTTCACCCTTGGCTCCACGGTGAAAGTGCCCGAGTCTCGCCGGCGGGAGGAGTACTTCAGGCGGAAGAAGTGGAGGAATTCCACCCGTGTGGGGTGGTCCAACCCGTTCGAACGGAAGATGTTGAAAAATACCACCAACGTTCGGGTCAGTGTAGGCCCACACTGACCGAGCGAGATCCTGAGGAGCGCCAGGATGTATTGGAAGAACGGGTGGAGAGGCAGCTTAATCCCCGCCTTCAGATGGAACTCGCTGACGCATACGTGGCCAGCAGGCGGTCGGGTGAACGATTCTCCCCTCCCTGGAATCTTCAGCCTGACGGACGAAGGAATGTGGTAGTCCCTCGCCCACCGCGCCATATCTTTGACGCTCGGCGCCCGTTCGGGTTCTTGCACGGGTACCCCGTCGGGGAGCACCCAGTTGACTCGCCCACCCTCCGGAAACTGGGTCACGGGCTGATCTTGTTGTACGCGCTCCTCACCCCACGGACCGGATTATGAGGATCCGCCCGACGATTCCCCTAACCCTGCGGCAGCAAGCGCTTGTTGGGGATCCATTTGCTGCACCACAGGAGAAGCGTTAGGGATGAATCGCAGGGGCGTCACACTCATCACAGACTCGCACGACGATGTGCTCGACCCGCTCGAACCACAACTAAACCACCCCACCCCCAGTACGTATATACGCTCACGCGATTGCCCGCTTGATATTTCTATTGGCTCCATTCCTAAACGCACGCACACGACACCCACACTTAGCAACAAAAAAAAAGCAAACTACCAGAAACACCAAAAACTCAAAATCCCTACCCCAAACAAAATCAAAACTTGGCACACCTCAAGAACACGCCTTGTTCTTGAGATGCAAACCCAAAAAAAGCCAAAAAGCCAAAAACCGTGACAAACTAGAAACAAACAAACACAAACCAAAACGGAAAACAACAGAAACAGGATGAGAGCCTCACCAAATCGATATTGACGGTAGAGAGGATGAACGTCGACGAAGAAATTCCGGCAAGAAGCAAAGAACAACAGAGATCAAAGAAGAACAGTGTGCAAGGTAATTTCTGCAGCGTTTCGGTAAGTTGTAAAAAGTGATGAGGAAGACGACACCACACCCATATTTATACTGATCGCACGATGTACGCCAATGAACGTCATCCGTCCATTTTCGCGTGTCCACCGTCAGATCACGACACGTGGCCCTGAGGCGGTTCGCCTGCCCACGCAAGTAACCGCGCTCCCCTTCAGCTTCCCGCCTTGATTTCAAACCCTAGCACGGTCTCCCACGGCTCGACACGTGTCACCCATACAATGCCACACGCGCCCACGCGCCTGACGCATGAGCTTCAAGCAGTTACTACGTCATCAGCATTTAATGCCCAGGGCACACCAGCATTAATTACGACGGCTCGCATTTATTACACAACGGTTCCCGAGGAGCAGTCAAAAGGAATGTCACCTCAGGCGTCTCGTCAGCGCATCACCCCACCCAAGGCAAGACACGACACGTCTCCCGCCATTCCATGCTCGCGCACGCACCACCCGCACGACCAGCAAACTGTTTCTACCGAATTACGCGCGGAGGCGTAATGGGGCAGAAGCAACAAGAATAAGCTTCCTCTTCCTTCCTCGGTCGTGCGTGCGGACCTCTCCTCCTTGGTGCGTCCGAACGGTGGGGCTGTTCGGATGGGCGGGCTCTTCTCTTCTTCCTTCTCTTCGTGTGTGCGGGCTCTTCTTGCGGGTGCCTCCTTCCTCGGGCGTTCGGGAGCAACTGTTAGAAGAATACAACAATGAAGCAGGCGGTCAGGGGTCAAGACGGGGTGGCCCGCCTTCAACGCTCCGATGCCTAAGTCAGAATATGTATCGGATATAACAGTCAAGCGAACGTGCGAGTGGTGTGATATGGATCGAGTGAGTCAACTGGCTCTCGATGGGATCTAGTGGAGTGATCGAATGGAATTAGATACCGTTCGATGGGATGTAATGGAGTGAGATTGAGTCCAACGTGTTGTGTTGAGATTCAATGGAGTGATCTTACCTGTAATAAATACCTGATATATATAGGTGGTTGAGATTGGGACCTGGTGGTGTTCTTCGATGTGGGACTTTGTTGTTCCTGCTGGTGTGTGATCCGTGTGTTCGGGTACGCCCCCCCCACGGGCGCGTGCGCGCTCGGAAGGGGTGGGTCCGGTGAGTGAAGTTGGTGCTTCCTTGGTGGTCTTGCATGTGGTTGAGTAGGTGTTGCTAACCTGCTTAAGTGGATAAGTATGTTAATCGTACAACTAATTATGCAATACTAACAAGTCCCCCAATTCCCCAAGTCAAAGAGAACTTTCTTGACTGGGGAGTTGAAAAAGGGTGGGCGATTAACAAGAAATACTTATCCGGTTGAGCAGTGGTCACGATCCTGTGACCCCCCCAAGTCCCCCAACTCTCCGGGCAAGAAAGGGATCGCATGACGGAGCGGGACCGGGGTGCCCGAGCGTGTACCTGTTCGTGCGATGGTGTACCTATGTGTTGCGAACGTTCGTGCTTTTATGGGCCCGGCTCGCAAACAAGAGTTGCTATGTGTTTGGAGCCGCGCGCCCGGGTGGGGTTGGTCTTTAAAACATACACAAGTGTAACAGGTACATAGGTGCAGGTATATAAGTATAGGTATATAAGTATAGGTATATATGTGATGCATGAATGTATGGTATGGTGTATGAATGTGTGCGAATGTGTTTTCGTGATGCCAGCGCTGGAATGATGTGGTGCACCGCGTACGTAAACGGGGATGCCGTTCCGTACGGTATAGCATCGACGGAGGGATCAAGACAGCGACCTATAAGTAACGCGCTACGGAGGGAGCGGACACCGTGCCCGTGCCGTTCTTCGGATTTAGCGCGCGCAAAGAGGGGACGTGCCGCATGCCTTTGCCGCCTAACCCGGTGTTGCCGTCGGCGTCCGGGGGGAAATCCAACTCCCGCGACGTCCATCGGTCATCGGTACGATCAAGGGGGGAAACAGGACACCCCCAAGCTGTCCGAGTCGGCTTGTCGTTCGGTAACGGTGCGCTCACGGAGGGGAACACTAGACCCCACACCCGCGCCGCCCATCGGTCTTAGCGGAGAGAGAGGACCACTCGACCCCATGCCTCTGCCGCCCAAGCCGGCTTGCGTATCGTTATCGTTACGCACACGGAGGGGAAGAACCCCGCGCCCGTGCCGCCCATCGAGCTTAGCCCCGCTAAGTCGGCTTTCGTTGTTGCGATCGTCGAATGAGGAGCGTACTCTCCATTCGCGTCGTTTGTGTGGCCTATAGGGGGAGGGCGGACCTCACGTCCCTACTAGGACTTCAGTTGGCACGGAGGGGAAAAACCCCACGCCCGTGTTTTGCCAATCAAATTTTGTCAGGAGAGGGGACGTATCCCATGCCTCTGCTAGGAATGAGCCGTCGCACGGAGGGGAAGAACCCCACGCCCGTGGCGCCCATCAAACTGTGGAATACTCAGAGAGAGGGCGGACCTCATGCCTCTGCTTTGGAATGAAGTGGTGAACGGGGAGAAAGAACCCCACGCCCGTGTCACCATTGGCGCGCGCAAGAGAGGGGACGGGACCCCATGCCTGTTGCCGCCCATCTGTTGCCTGGGACACAGAGAGAGGGCGGACCTCATGCCTCTGTTGTTTATCCGACCTGCGATTTGTGCGAACGGAGGGGACGTGCCCCACACCCGTCGCCCGTTGGTTCCAGGGACTGCAAGGGGAGGACGGACCCCTTGCCCTTTCGTATAGGCGACCTGTATCTTTACGTACGGGGGGGACGTACCCCGCGCCCGGCGCCCGTTTACCCTCGGCGCCTGCAACCTGCCAGGGCCGAGCTGGTGTGTGTGTAGTGGCGTTTACCTTGTTTGGACGTGTGCGTTGTGATCTGTCTCTACCGGTCGTGCGGGTGGTGTGTCCTGCCTTGGGTTTTGGTGGTGTGCTGGTGATGAAACGGTTTGAGATGACATTGCGCTTTTTCCTTGGGAACCGTTGTGAAGAATGCTGGCCGTCGTATTTGATGCTGGCGTGGGCCAGGCATTAAATACCGCTTTCGCTGTGATTGCCTGAAGGGCAGGCGTCGGGCGCGTGGGCGCGTGGGGTGGGGCATGGGCGCCACGTGTCGAACCGTTGGGAGTCGTGCTAGGGTTGTGTTTTTTTTTTTTTTTAGGTGGGGAGATGATGGGCTGGCACGGTTACTGAGAAGGGCAAGTGAACCGGGTGGTGCCATGCGTCCCAATCCTACGGTGGGCATGATGGATCGGACGGCTGTCACAGGCTGGCTGATATCAACCGATTAGTATAAATAGGGGTATGCGTGGTCTGTTCCTAGACTTCCATGATTCACAAAAAGCTCTGCAAAAATTTTCCTGTGGTCTGCTCCCCGAGATTTCCTTCATTTGTGTCCACTGTTGCCGGAATACGTGCCCGTCGGTTGTACTCTGTCGTGCCATCCCGAGCTGGTGAGTCCCCCAGTCCTGATTGCGTGTGTATCTCTCTCTAGTTTGTGTTGCTTCTGGGTTGTTTCTGGGTTTTCTTGTTGGTTTTGCTCAAGAACAGGGTTGGTTCCTGAGGTGGGGTGGGTTAGATCTGATTTGGGTGATGTTTGGTGGGCTTTGGTGTTTGTGGTGTTGTTCCTCTGTTGCTAAGTGTTAGGCTCGGTCGCCCAATGGGGCTACATGGGCGGAAGTCCCCCAGTGTACATGCGCGCGCCCAGTGTGGGCGTGGCAGTAAGTAGAATTCAAATGTTGCGAAAGTGTTATCTGGTTTGCTAACCTGTCTGCGCGTGCGTTTGCAGCGAAGAAGATGGATGGAGTGAGCAAGCGTCGAATGCTTAGGTTGCTGGGTGCCGGGAAGAAGGTCCGCGCGGTGGCAGATGATGCCAAACGTGCGCCCCCGGTGGGCGGTGTGGGTGCCCCTGTTCCATATGTTCAAGTGCCGCAAGCGGATGCTCCTCTTCTGCCGGCGGGCGATGTTGCTGGAGCCGAGACGCAGGTCGAGGCAGAACGTGAGCAACAGCTGGTTGTGCGGAGTGGTGGTACGAGTAGGCGGGAGGGTGGTCCTGCGCTGGCGCCGGTGAGTCGTGCGCCTGTTGTGGGGCCGTCTCCAAGTCGGGCGATTGTCCCAGATCGGTCCCCGAGTCCTCCCCAGACTTCTTGTTTTTCAGATCCTCCTCCTCTGGCTTTGGAGGCGCCAAAGCCTCTCCCGCACGGGAAGAGTGGAAAACGTGCGCGGAAGAGGGCGCGGGCGGAGGACGCTTCTCCTGGCCCCGCTTATGGGTCGGGCGATGATGTTGTGGGGAGAGTGCGCCAGTCCCTGGAGGATGATGCTGCTGCGCTCGCGGTCGCGTTGCCGTCGGTGGAGGAGGCTCCTGCTGATGGGCTGGATGGGGTTTTTGGTTCATGCGCCCGTCTGATGCAACAGGTCTTCCGCTACCGCTCGCGGGAGATTGCGGAACTTGCACGCCTTAGGGAGGGCGCGCTGGAGCACCAGAGGGCGATGGACGTGGTGGTGACCGCCCGGGAGAAGGCCGTCGACCTGATGCGGCGGTACGTTGCTCGTGTGAACGAGGCGGATATCCGGGCGGGAGAAGCTGCTGCCAGTGAAACTCTGGCCAAGATTGACAGAGATAAGGCCGTGGCCGAGGCGGAGTGTCTGCGAGGTGAGCTGAAGCGTGTTCGTGCTGAAGCAGCCGCCCGGGTGGCGTTCCTGGAGTCCGAAGTCGAGAGGCTGTCGGGCGTCGAAGTTTCTTCGTACGAGAGAGTGGCGGGGCCTTCCAGGGGACGTGCCGAGGCTGAGCTGGAGCCAGTGGTCAGGCGGGTGGGGCCGGGCGAACAGGCGGAAGTTGAAGTTGCGGTGACATCGGATGAGGGTGAGGAGTTGGATGTGGAGATGGGGGCGGAGTAGTTGTTTCTTTGTTTGTAATAGAGTAGGTGTTGTAATATTTGGACTGAATGGAACTGCTTTACCTTTTGCCTGTGCGGCTCTGTTTTTTTTTTTTTTTTTTTTTTTGGGTGCCTCTCTAAATAACTTGTGCGAGAATGTAAAGCAGTGCCTTCATTCGGTGGCCTATCCCCAGTCCCCCAGTCCCCCGAGTTCATGGGCGGGCGGGTCAAGGGCACGCGAATGCGCAAATATAGGCTAACGGAAAGAGTAACAAGTTATGACTGACCGCAACAACACTTCTCCAAATGTTGGGCGTTCCGTGGGCGGGGCGTACCCCAGTTTGGACGCGCCCGTCCGGATGATCGGGTGGTCCGTTTCCTCGCCCCTAGTAGATTACTCGTGGTGTTGCCTTGCGCCGCCCGTGTGTGGATCGTGCCTCCAGATCCGTGGGTCCTAAAGTAAGGACCTCCTGCCTGCCTCGAGTCTCCGTGGTTTCCTGCTGGTTGTATCCTTGGACGTGGCCGATCCTATGCTCAGTTGGGAACCTTCCCAAGAGCAGGTGTCCTGCGATGATCAATTTTAATTTGCAGATTCCAGGCCTCCCGAGTATGGCGTTGTAGGGGGAGGGGGTGTCCATGATGATAAAGTCCGTCCAGATCTTGCCGTGCGGGGAGTTGGGCGCGCCAACCTCGACCCGCAGGTTGTCACTCCCGATAGGATATGAGGTCTCGCCCGTGAAGCTGGAGATGCATTCATGGTCCTGCGTCATCTTGCTGGCGGGTCGGCCGAGCGCTACGTATGCGTCCAGGTAGATTATGTTGACAGACGCTCCGTTGTCGACTAGTACCCTCTTCACAAGGAATTGATCGATGATCGCGTCGATCACGAACGGTAGGGTGCTGTCCCTTGGATTTTCCTCCTCGTCCCCTGCTGTGAAGCTGATAGTGGGCGCCTCCTTTCGTTGTGCCCCGGGCGCTCTCCTTGCCCCGATCGCTAGCACGTCCCTGCTCGGGCGATGAGGCTCTCTCCTTGCGCTTGCCCCCGGATATCGTGTTGATGGTCCCACGGGTCCTGGCGCCTACCTGATGCTGCTGTCCTTCCGCCCTGGGAGTATTCGTCCGTTCGTCCTCCATGTCCTCGAGGGCCTTCTTCAACATGATGCAGCTGTTGGTACGGTGGGTGGTGGCGTTGTGGAACTCGCACCATACGTCCGGTAACTGGCCGGGTGGTACCCCCGCCTTCGCCATGTTGTTCGGCGGCGGTATTCGGTGTCGGTTCAGGCGGAGCAGGTGCTCGGGTGACTGCCCGTCGATTGTGAAGACCTCCTGTGCCGCCGGTCGATAGCGTGGGGCTGGCGGAAAACGGGCATCCTGCGCCTGGTTGTAATTGTTGCCTTGATATCCGCGGAAGACGGGCCTTTGGTAGTTCTGCCTGTATGTGTCCCGGCTCCTCTTGAAGCCCCCGGTTGGTCTCCCGCTGTCCGTCAGCTGTTGCGGTTGAGCGTCCGTTGCCTCGGGTCTGATGGAACTAGGTTCGGAGGCGGCTCCGTACACCCGCGTTTCCACCAGTGCCTTCTGCACAATCAGGTCCATGATCTCGTCGTAGTCGAGATGCTCCTTCCTCACGAGTTTCTCTACGAAGGGGGTGGCGAGCAGGTTGTCCATCAGGGCGACCTTGGCCACTCGCTTGTCAAGGTCCCTGCACGTGCTTGCGAGCGTCCTCCATCGATTAATGTAGCTCGACAAGCCCTCGTCCCTCTCCTGGCGGACCTTCAGGAGGATGCCCGTGGTGTTATACTTCCCCTGGAGCCGATAGCGCCTCTGAAAACTTTCCGCCAATTCGAGGAACGAGTGGATGGATCCTGGCGGGATTTCGTAGAACCAGCTCCGTGCCTCCTCCGCCAGTGTTTCCTGGAACAGGAAACACAAGGTTGGGTCCGAATATCGGGTCCCGTCCGTGGTGGACCGAAACTCGTCCACGTGCGCTCGTGGATCCCCGCTCCCGTCAAACCGGGCAATCTTCGTTATCTTGGCGTGGGGATCCCTTCCTCTTTCCAGTATGTGCGCCGAGAACGGGCTGACCCGGGGGGCGAACGTCCCGCCCTGACCTGCCAGCTTGTCCTTGCGTAAGCGTGAGACTTCCTCCGCCAGCTCCTCCATCCTCCGTAGGATCAGGTCGTTGTTTGTCGGGGGTGATGACTCCTCCACGGGTGAGGGCGCTCGGGCGTTGGTTCTGGCGAACAGAGGGCGCACCTCGCTGGCGGTCTCCTGCGTTTCTTCGTGCTGCTCTACCTGCCGGCCGATGAGCGCCTCCAGCCGTTCCTCCATCCTTCGGCGGGCTTGGCGCTCCTCCGCTATCTCGAGCGCTGCCTCCCGCAACTCCTGGGCCATGCCGTTGATGCGCCCGTCCCTGTCGTCCCTGTCGGTTGTCTGTGCGTTCCGCCCCATCGACCCTGGCGGAGTCCCTCCTTCAGGTGTGTTGCTGCCGTTAGTCGCCGGGTTGAGCATGTGGACCTTTGGTTTCGGTGGTGTTTATACGAGGTTTGCAATTTGTAAGTTTCCCACAGACGGCGCCAGATGTTTCTACCGAATTACGCGCGGAGGCGTAATGGGGCAGAAGCAACAAGAATAAGCTTCCTCTTCCTTCCTCGGTCGTGCGTGCGGACCTCTCCTCCTTGGTGCGTCCGAACGGTGGGGCTGTTCGGATGGGCGGGCTCTTCTCTTCTTCCTTCTCTTCGTGTGTGCGGGCTCTTCTTGCGGGTGCCTCCTTCCTCGGGCGTTCGGGAGCAACTGTTAGAAGAATACAACAATGAAGCAGGCGGTCAGGGGTCAAGACGGGGTGGCCCGCCTTCAACGCTCCGATGCCTAAGTCAGAATATGTATCGGATATAACAGTCAAGCGAACGTGCGAGTGGTGTGATATGGATCGAGTGAGTCAACTGGCTCTCGATGGGATCTAGTGGAGTGATCGAATGGAATTAGATACCGTTCGATGGGATGTAATGGAGTGAGATTGAGTCCAACGTGTTGTGTTGAGATTCAATGGAGTGATCTTACCTGTAATAAATACCTGATATATATAGGTGGTTGAGATTGGGACCTGGTGGTGTTCTTCGATGTGGGACTTTGTTGTTCCTGCTGGTGTGTGATCCGTGTGTTCGGGTACGCCCCCCCCACGGGCGCGTGCGCGCTCGGAAGGGGTGGGTCCGGTGAGTGAAGTTGGTGCTTCCTTGGTGGTCTTGCATGTGGTTGAGTAGGTGTTGCTAACCTGCTTAAGTGGATAAGTATGTTAATCGTACAACTAATTATGCAATACTAACACAAACCACGAACACTCGGTAAGAATTAGCAAGCCGGATTAGGCAGCACAAGCATGGGGTCCGTCCCCTCTTTGCGCGCGCTAAAACCGATGGGCGGTACGGGTGTGGGGTCCGTCCTCTCCGTACGCGCAACGTTAACGATCGACTCGCCGACTCAGCCGGCAAGGGTGTGGGGTCCGTCCTCTCCTTGCGCGTTCTGAGACCGATGAGCGTTCCGGGTGTGGGGTCCGTCCTCTCTGTGCGCGAAAAATACAAGCCGGCTGTGGTGACAGAGGCATGGGGCCGACTCCTCTCTGGGCGCGCTAAGCCGATGGGCGGCACGGGCGTGAGGTTCTTCCCCTCCGTGTGCGTAACGTTAATGATCGACTCGCCGACTCAGCCGGCAGGGGTGTGGGGTCCGTCCTCTCCTTGTACGTTCTGAGACCGATGAGCGTTCCGGGTGTGGGGTCCGTCCTCTCTGTGCGCGAAATCTTCCCGGTTTAGGCGGCAGAGGCCTCTGCGCGCGCTAAGTCTGAGGGGCGGCACGGGTATGCGTTCGTGCGCGCCGCAACATTGTACGTCGCGGTCTTGATCCCACCGTTGACGCTACAGCGTACGCAACGGCATCCCCGTTGACGTGCGACGTACGCAACGGCAACCCAGCGTTGGCGTTACGACCAAACATTTGCATACATTCACACATCATACTATACATTCAAGCATCATACCATACATTCACACATTCGCACACCTGTATATCTATGTTATACTTATTCATGTTTACAAGGCAACACCCCACGGGCGCGCGGCTCCAAACTAGCAACATCCGTTTGGAGGCTGGGCCCAGAATACAGGAACAGGTACACGATCAAACACGCAGGTACCCACTCCGTCATGCGAGCCCTTCCTTGACCGGAGAGTTGGGGGACTTGGGGGTTACAGGATCATACACCACTGCTCAATCGGATAAGTATTTTGTTTAATCGCACGAACCATTTTTCAACTCCCCAATCAAGAAAGTTCTCTTTGACTTGGGGACTTGGGGGACTTGTTAATATGACATTAGTTGTCCGATTAAATATACTTATCCACTTAAGCAGGCAATCAACACCTACCCGACCACCTGAAAGACCACCAGCAAGGCTACAACTCTGTTCACAAGACCGACCCCATCCGAGCACGTACGCGCCCGTGGGGCGCATACCCGAATGTGCGGACCAGACATCAGCAAATGCACCAGTCCCACATCGAAGAACACCATCAAGCACCAAGCTCAACCACCTATATATGTAAGGTATTTATTACAGGTAACGACATTCTAAATCCCAGCACTACACTCTACACACTCGCACGACTGTTATATCCAATACATCTTCTGACTTAGGCATCAGAGCGTTGAAGGCGGGCCACCCCATCTTGACCCCTGACTGTCTGTTCATCGTTGTATTCTTCTAACAGCCGTACCCGAGCACGTACACCCGAAGACCCGGAGGGAGAAGAAGCGCCCGACCATCCGAACAGCCCCAACATTCGGACGTACAAGAAGGAGAAGGATTACTCGTACTTGCTTCTGCTAGATTACGTTCCGCGTAATCCGGTAGAAACACTATACGCACTAAATTTGCAGGTTGTACTGTGATTACAGTAGCTCACAGGATACCAACTGTGATGGATTGCACAATGGCTCTTGCCATTAGTGACGGTGAGTTTCATCAGTTGAATGCACATTTTAGTAAACACAATTTCATTTGATATCCTAGTGCTAATGAAGGAAATATTGTGAGTCATTGCAGGGAAAATAGTGGAGTATGATGAGCCAATGAACGTTATGAAAAGAGAAGGCTCATTATTTGGACAGCTCGTCAAGGAGTACTGGTCTCATTTCCAGTCTGCTGGATCACATTGATGGCGAAAAGTTGTGAGATAGAGATGGAACCAGGAAGCAAGCCGGAAGAGTGTAAAACTATTACAACAATTGCTCGCGTGAAGAGAAATTGAGAGCAACCAGAGGATTCAGATATCGGAGAATTCTTGGTTGTGCGTATTCCCACACGGCAATGGAAAATAAATGGCTAGTTAATTAGCATAGATCATAGCTAGTTTATTAGAAACTTGAATCACTAGAATCAGTTCATAACCAACCACACAACGAAGGAATGCATGATCTCTCAAAATATATATATAGAGCGTTCAAGATGAATTGTGTTGCATGTATCATAAATCACGATCAGAATTTTATTTGGTCCGGAGACGTGAGTGTTCGGAAGTTAGTTGCGGTTTCCTGACGCCAAGTCTGCACTCCCAACACTGAAGGTGGTCTTTTCCTCCGCGACCCTAAGAGTCTTAATCAATCTGTCATTTTGCGTCTTGGTTGGGAAGTTCTTTCCTCAAGCTCTCAATGGAGTTTATTCTTATGGCAGAGATTCTTAATCTCTAGGTATATGAAGTGGAGAGTTTTCACATCTTCAATATGACATGGGTTGAAGTTCTCTTTACTTCTCATATATCAAAACTCACGTTGGCTAATTGGCAATGGCTCCATGGTTGGTTTTTGGTCAGATAAATGGATGGACATGCCTATCATTGATGAGCTCAATCTTTCATACCTTGCTTCTTACTTAACTACTCGAGTGTCTTCTTTTATTATCAATCAAAATTGGTCTTTGTCTTGCCGGTTTCATGACTTATATCCGGACTTGGCTAAGCGGATCTCTTGTGTCCCTCTGCCTATTGTTGCAGAACGTGACCGTCTTATATGGGAACACTCTAGCACTGGTGTGCTCTCTTTTGCTGATAGTTATGAGCTAGTGCGTATTCGCTCCCCTACTCTTGAGTGGGCCTCCGAAATCTAGAAGTCCTTCTTGCCGCCCCGCTACTCAGTGCTTGCTTGGAGGCTCTTTCACAACAAACTTCCAACGACGAGGAATTTCTTTGGCTTCAAAGTGCCTATTTTGCTCTCACGGTTGTGTTGAGGATGCAACTTATTCTTTACATGCTCATTTGCTCAACATATTTGACAATGGGTTGCTTGTAGTTTTGGGACCACGGTGTCGTCCCATGGATCTCTTAAGAATTTGCAACTCTCTTTTTTTGGTAAGAAGTTCTCTTTACAATTAAAGAATGTGTGGTTGGTAACTTGCTTCTATTATTTAATGCATATTTGGAAGACTCGTAATCGTCTTATTTTTTAATATAAGTCACTTACTCTCAGGTGTATCTTCTGCTCAATTCAAGCCTGGATTAAGTTTGCATCTCCTCACTTTCCTGGTTGCACATCTGGTTTGGTTGATACTTTGTTGCTTCGTGGGCTCAGGTGCAGCCCGTGACTCTCATCTGGCATCCTTCTCGTCTTGTCTTTTGGCTCCCTCCGTCACCTCCGTGGATAAAACTAAACACGGATGGTCTTGCCAATGGAAGTCTTGGAAGTCTTGGCCTATCTGCTTGTGGTGGAAGTTTAAGGGATGATCATGCATAGTTGGTATATGGGTGGTTATTGTGTTAGATTTGGCTCACATAATGCTTTCTTTGTTATAGAATAATTAGATTATTAGTGTTCCTATTTATGGTAGATAAATACATAGTTAATAAGTGGTAATGTTAATAGTGGCATGTACCACAGGGTGGAAAGAGTGGAGAGAATAATAGGTTAGTGAGATCATGTTATTGATCATGGACCTACATTTTCTTCCTAAACTGATGTAAACTCCTAATAAGGAGCCCTTGATTATCAATGAAGATAGACACTGATATTACTTCCAATTCGATATTATTCTTCAACACGAAGCTTTACCCGAGCTCGTGTAAATTTCTTCGTCCGGCTTGACCACAATTTGTCGTGAGTTTTTGCAGCAAGTCGC
This sequence comes from Geum urbanum, assembly GCA_946800695.1. Lineage (NCBI taxonomy): Eukaryota > Viridiplantae > Streptophyta > Magnoliopsida > Rosales > Rosaceae > Geum > Geum urbanum. The sequence continues at coordinate 34,923,115 of OX327015.1, forward strand.
GACACCAGAATTGCAAGCCGAGCCGAGCCAATCGTCCAAAGCCACAACTCCAAATGCTCCCGACTTGACTCGAACGACTCCCCACGCAAGGCGCAACTCTGCCACCTAGTTGCGATTCCGGAATAGTAGTCGCCCTCGCGACTCCAGACCTTGATCGTGACACAACACTCAGTTCAACTCCACGCTGACCCGATCGAGCATCCAGCCGGATCTCATCCAGCGAGCCGGCAACGACGATCAGTACCCGTCGCCGGTCTGCAATCCCTCAATTTCTTCGGGACGGGTCGCTCCAGCAAACCCGGACGGATTCACTCGTCCATCCGACTGAGCCCAGCTTCCCCGTCGAGCCGTCTTTGCAGCAACGACGAGATCGAGCAGCGACCTAGACCGTGCGATCTACTCCGACGTCGTTACTCACCTGCGAGGTCCGCCGCCACCGTCTCTATCCAAGCCGCTGCTTCACAGCCATAGCGCTGAGATCCAGACATCGGCGTTTTTTTTTGTCTCCACTCACGCGCAGCAAGCTCAATCTCACAGTCGAGACGAACATGGAATCCTAGTCAACCGGCATGCCCAGTGCGAGCCGAGTGGGTTATGTAGCGACATGTCTAAGGAAAAAAAAAATCAGGTCGTATTTATATTTTGTGTATTATTGAATTAATACCTGATTTTACTACAAATACAAATAATTTGTGTTTGCAATCTTACACGTGTTCGAGGCTGATTTTGGAGCAAATTTTGGAGATGATTAGTGCACGAATTTTGAGAAATAGAAGAAGTGTAAATGGCTGTGTATGTTAATCAAATAAGTTTTTATAAGAGTTTGTGTTTTCGATTTAAATTTGAATAATTACCCTTTTCGTAATTTTTTTTTATCTGGAAAATTTGGAGATTCCTTCCCCCTTCTTCATCTTTGAGAATATATGGAACAAAAGTTTCTAAATGGACAATGAGAGTCCATGTAAATTAAGAGAATTTACTATCAATTCGAACAAAGAAGTTCGTAAAAGCATCGATAACGAACAAAGAGAATTCGTATGACCATTAATATCTTGGTTTTAGTCTAATCCAAATTCTTGGAATTATTAGTTGTCGAGGAAGTCTATGGGACTGCGAAACTAATACATCTTCTTGTTTCTCAAGACGTCACATGTAAAAGTTGTAATTTGTTATACTTGACTCTAAAGGCTTAGAGTATCACCATTAGGTGAATGACGTTGAGAATTTCCTTACTCTTAATGAAAATATGTGGAGTAAAGCTTACAGATCAAGATGAGGTATGCTATAGATATTGATTTAATGAGCATTATTTGGACATTACAAGGGAAATGTCATATTGGTTGTAAAACATAAAGCATATAGAGATGCGCAAGAGTAAGAGACTCATCATGCAACAAAAGAAGAAGATAGAGATAGCAAAAAACGCTAGTCTCACAATTGCAGACTTCAAAACTTGCAAAGATTCATTAGATTTTGCAGATTTTGATGAGAGCGTCTATTTTCAAGAATATTATGTAAAGGCTCTCATGCCTTAGTTTATCAATTGATAATTGATCAATATTGTAATTTGGATTAGCAAAACTCTTGATGTAATTTGTTGGCAAACGATTGATAAAGGCAATGTTGTATTGGTACAAGCTTGGCTAAATTTTTGTATAAAGTACTCAATTTGCAATCTTTATGATCATATTTTCTAATATGACTCACCTTAGTAGCTCATGATGTGTAGGAAAAGAGACTTTCGATAAAGGTACTTAAGCGGGCCTCGCCTCGCCTCACCTACATAGATTTCTCTTCACCTGGTTATGAGTGAAAATAGCTACCCGAATGATTATAGACGACATAATTACTAGCAAAGTCGTTCTATGTACTATTTTGGATTGCAAAAATGTTTGAATCATTGAAATCTCCACAAAACAGAAAATAATCGCATTAAGTGCAAAACTTGAATCTGCCTATGCAGATTAGACAACTTCGGGTGAGTTTTGTGAACACCTCGGAAATAGCTAGATGGTAAAATTTATATGGTTGGAAAGCTACAGATGTCTAGTTTCCAAAAGTTCATATGGTTCGTCAATTATGCTTGTTTGAGTACACAAAGGTCAGAAAATGATTTGTGGAAATCATGTTTCCTGATACAAGCTTTGTATGTATGTTTCTCTGAGAACTTGAGTTTTCTCATTGATAGTGAAACTACTGAGACCATGTTGTGCCATAAAGTATAGACAACTATCTATCGATTTGGTACCTTGTCGATTATATGTGATTATGTCTCTTGAGTTTTAGAGACATACGCGCCAACGACTTTTTATTGTGAGAATAGAACTGCATTATTATGCATTGTCTCTAATGATTATGGAAGAAACCAAATATTAGAGAAATTATGTGTCAGCCAAATGGGCTATGAATATCAACAATACGAGTTGTTTGAATTTGACCATGTCATAAGAGATGACATCTGGGACTCCGACACATATAGGCTTTGACATGATAAACTGGGACAACCAGATCGTAACATGATGATCCGTATCTTGAAATATTCAAACGGATGATCGGGCCAAGCAGAACCAGAACCGATGATCGGGCCTCTACCCGCCCCTCGCCCGAAACTTGGCCCAGAACGTGGCCCAAGTCAGCCTGTTAAATCTTCAGAAATCTTATTGGGACGGCCACGACAACGCACCTGCTCAGTCGGACCTGACTAAATCCTGAAAGATCAAGTGGGCTACTGACGGTCCTCAGTGAGTTTCCCTCCTTTTACCTTGAAAGTTTTTCCTTGAATAAAGAAATCTTCACTTCCCTCCGTTCCTAGTGAGACCAGGAGAACAAAACTAATGCGATATTTATTTTGATTCTACAGGAGTGCAGATGACAAGTTTGACTGGGAGCGAAGCTCCTTTTCTTTTTCCTCTGCAGCACCGCCTGCCACCACCACTGCCCCTAGGCAAAAGTCGCCAACATTGATCCCGCCCATCGCACAGAGGCATCTTCAACAATTGGGGTACCCAAGCAAATTTGAATCAAGCAAAGTGTCAAAGGCAAAAGCAAAGGCCATCACAGAGATTGAGGGATGGTGACAAATTAGAAGTGTTTGAATGATGTTTTGAAGAGAAAAATAGGATAATTGAGTATTAATTGTAAATGTAGAATGTTACACTGTTTTCATAAATCAGATCACAAAAAACATCTTATATAAACATTTCAAGGAACAGAGTTGTACTTGTAAACTAAGTAATACATTGATTCATGTTCTTCCTTCTTAGCAGTAGCACAAAAGATCTTCTGAGTAATTCTACTAGTTCTTTTTGTATGTGAGGTTATGTGTATATGAACGTGTATAGAGCTTACTCAAGGACCCTTTATTTATACTAGCATAAGGCAACAGTCTCCTACTCACAAGGAACCACTATCCCACTTATGTAGCTTATTCAAAACGTGATAACATACAGGTTTTGTATAACCTGATATGAGTTTCAAATGAATTCCTCAACAGATTGACTAGGTATTCATTAGACCAGGTTAATTCATTTAATCTCATTTACTTATTTCAAAATATGTAGATTATTGTTGGACTTGATAGAGTTCCTGTGTCCACGTTAGAATTAGTTCAAACAATCTCCCACTTAGACCAGGAATAGTTCAAACAACACATAATATACTTGATCTGAATGTAGTAAATCTTTAGTGCACTTTGAGATATAAATGATCAACCAAAAATTCAAACATTTGATCTGTAGATATGCAGACGCAATGCAGAACCAAGAAATCAGCTGTGTTATAATCAATGCAGCCTTCTCGAGATCATTGCAATAACAACTTCACACAACATCAATCAAACACAATTTATCACCTGTAATTACATGTATGCTTTCTGATATATCTGTCATCGCAGAAATCCTCCTTATGCTTCTGTATGCAAGAATCTAACACCATTTTCTAAAAATAAATGTCTTTATGTGTTCTGTACTCTGAAATCAACATTGTCAGCAAATAAACAATCAACGTAGAACCACATTATAACGTTTAATCACTGTAAAGAAACGTAGCAGTCAATGAACTTATTTGAGCAACTTCAAAACTCGAAAGTTGCAAAACAAAATTAAAATCTGAATGGGAAACAACCACATGAAATTATTCAGAAAACATAATCTAGTCTTAGAGCTTCTATATGAGAAAACTCCCACTGAATTACTTAACCATCTAATCTTGAATGTATGCCTATATTAGATGCATGTGTCTGAAAGGCTGTCACAGTCATAGGCTTTGTGAAAGGATCAGCTAGCTGAGCCACAGTCCCAATTTTGACCATTTCTAACTCCCTGTGCTTAACCCTGCCTCTAATGCTATAATAGTTGAGATTTATATGCTTGGAGTTGGTTGATCTCTTGTTGTTCTTACTGAAAAACACTGCTGTAGAATTGTCACAGTACAATTTCATAGGTCTAGAATTGATATTGTCCACAACATTAGTCTGAATCAAGAAATTCCTCAACCATAAACCTTCACAAGCCCCCTCATATATTGAAATAAATTCAGCTTGCATAGTTGAGGTAGCTGTGATGGTTTGCTTCATCATTTTCTAAGCAACAACACCTCTTGCCATAGTAAAAACATATCCCGTGGTAGACTTGTTTGAACTAGGATAATGAGAAGCAAAGTCTGCATCTGTGTAGCCAACAACTTCAAGATCACGAACCCTTATATAAATCAGACAATGACTTTTGGTTCCTTAAAGATACCTCAGTATCTTCTTTCCTGCTATCCAATGTTCCATACCTGGATTGGACTGTAATCTAGATAAAATTCCAACTGCATAAGATAAATCAGGTATGGTACACACTTGTGCATACATGAGACTCCCAATGAGGTGTGCATATGACTTGTTCTTCATTTCTGCTTTCTGCTTCTCAGTAAAAGGACATTGATTTTTATCCAGTTTATCTCCCTTTGACATTGGAATTGCACCAGCTGAACAATTTTGCATGTCAAATCTCTTCAAGACTTTGCTGATGTAGTTTTCCTGTGACAAACCAAGCAAACATCTGGATCTGTCCCTTTTTATTTCTATTCCCAGAATATAAGTAGCTTCACCTAAGTCTTTCATGTCAAATTTCTTTGACAAGAAATCTTTGGTTTTCTGTAACATTCTCATGCTGGTACTAGCAAGCAATATATCATCAACATAAAGAATAAGAAACATGAAATCACCTCCTTATGATTTCTTATAAACACACTCATCCACAATGTTCTCATTGAAACCAAAATCACTAATTACTGAATCAAATTTCAGGTACCATTGCCTAGAAGCCTGCTTCAGTCCATATATTGATATATTGAGCTTACAGACCAAATGTTTACTTCCTGGCTCAATGAAACCCTTTGGCAGCTTCATGAAAATTTCTTCATCAAATTCCCCATTTAAGAATATTGTCTTGGCATCTATCTGGTGTAACTCCATGTTAAAATGGGCCACCAAAGCCATGATAACTCTAAATGCATCCTTTGTAGAAACTTGTGAAAATGTTTTAGTAAAGTCCACTACCACTTTCTGAGTAAACCCTTTGACACAAGTCTTGTTTTGTACCTCTCCACACTACCATCTGCATTGAGCTTAGTCTTGAACACCCATTTGCATCCAATGGCCTTCTGTGACTTTGAAGGTTCAACCAAATCCCATACATTATTCACATGCATAGAGTTCATTTCTGAACTCATAACTCTCTCCCACTCATGTGAATAATCCCCAGACATAGCTTCTTTATATGTTGAGGGGTTTGGAATTTCTCCAAAATCATAATCCCCTTCATTCAAATAAATCTGAAAATCAGTAGATAATGAGTCTAAAGTTGACATTCTTTCTCTCTGAGATCTTCTTAAAACTGCTGGCTCGGGCTGTTGTTGTTGTTGTGGTAGTGTTGGATGAAGTGCAGGAGCTATATTAATGACATTTTGATCAAGAACAGGTTCCAAAAATATAGATGAAGCAGGTGCCACTACTGCTGTAACATATAACTCGGATACAAAATAATCGATGAAAACCCCCAAATTCTCCACATAAATCTTCGACTAAAAATCCGATATCCAAATCAACTCGAAAACCTCAAGGCGATGATCGGGGCGCGATTACAAGCAAAACGACATAAAATTTGTCAAATTCCAAAAAGTCAACGGGTCGCCGGAGTTCCGCCATTGACCGCCGCCGTCGGCGGCGGCGCGCCGTCACAGAAGGAATTTCCCGGCGACCAAGACCCCAAAATGATCTCCTCCTCAAGCCAAGCCTTTTTTCTCAAAGAGTCACCACCATCCAGCCACCACTGTGGCCGGAAAACAGCTCGACAGTTTCAAAATCCAAACCTGCCGAAAAACTTCTCCGGCAAAATCCTCCACCGTGAGGCCATCTCGGCCTCCCAACTTCAAGGGGCTTCCTCCCTAGCTCGAACCCAATATTTTCCACCTAAAACCCCCCTCGGAAAGTCGCCGGAGTGCCACCCCCCATCAAACCCGATTCCGGCCAAATTTCAAGAATTTCAACAAGCTCGTTCTCCCACAAATCAATACCAATTTTCACAAATCAAAGTCCTAAACCATAGGAAATCAAGAGGAGAATCGAACCATACCCAAATCGAAGCTGGTTTTCCCCTTCGGTCAACGTGGTCAACGCCAATTTCCTTGGTCAACAGCGGTCAAACTTCCCAAAACAGTGTTTTCGAATTTTTTTTGACTATTCCGATATTTAACTCGTGGCTCGATACGATCGACGGTCCAAAACGAATCACATCCACGTTTCGGATAACTCAAATTCAAACGGATAAACACGACGAAATCACGTGATTTCAAATATTCATAACATATTCCTTGGTTATCGAAACAATTATCCAAAATCGTCCACGAACTCGAAATCACGCGCACTACAATTCTCGTGAAGAGACTCAACTCAAATTTTCGCCCGATAATTAAGTCGTAAACCGAACCGCCAATTCAATTCATTTACGATAAACTGCGACTACTCGTAAACTCGTGGATTAAGTCGATTACAATACCGATTCTGGTTCGGGTCGTCACAAATCTACCCCCCTTAAAAAAAATTTCGACCTCGGAATTTTCGTACCTACTAGGTGAACAGATGAGGATACTGCTCCCGCATATGCTGCTCAGTCTTCCAGGTGGCCTCCTCAACTGAATGATTCTGCAACAAGACATTCACAAGCGGTTTAACACGGTGCCTCAACTCCTACTCACGCCAATCGAGAATTTGTACTGGCTCTTCCACATATGTCAAATCCTCCCGGATAGGAAGCTGATGTGGTGCTAACACATGTGATGGATCTGGGATGTATTTCCGCAACATCGAGACATGTAAAACATCGTGTACACGAGCCATCTCAGAAGGCAACTCTAATCTCACTACCGGAAAAAACACTATATCCGACGAGATATGGCAAACTATAACCGACGAGATAAAAATCTCGTCGGATATAGTGAAAAAATAAATTTTTTTTAAAATTTTTTTACCCATTCTTGTCGGCTATAGTACTATAACCGACGAGATTTCTAAAAAAAATTAAAAAAAAAATTATTTTTTCACTATATCCGACGAGATTTTTATCTCGTCGGTTATAGTTTGCCATATCTCGTCAGATATAGTGTTTTTTCCGGTAGTGTCTGTAAGCCACGACACCAACTCTCTATGTGATCTCGTACGGACCAATGTACCGTGGTCAAAGCTTGCCACGTTTCCCGAAACACACAACTCCCCTCCAAGGAGATAGTTTTAGGAAGACCCAATCGCCCACCTCGAACTCGAGACTCTTTCTTCTTACGTCTGCATAACTCTTTTGGCGATCCTGGGCAATCTTTAGTCTGTCCCGGATAATCTGAATGTCCTCCATGGTGCTTTTCACCAAATCATGACCAATAAGCCATCGCTCGCCCACCTCACTCCAACATAATGAAGTGCGGCACTGCCTCCCGTATAGAGCCTCATACGGTGCCATATCAATACTGGCCTGATAACTGTTGTTGTAAGCAAACTCCACCAAATGTAGTTGCTGGTCCCAATTTCCTCTGAACTACAAAACACAAGACCGCAACATATCCTCGAGAGTCTGAATAGTCCTCTCAGACTGCCCATTAGTCTGAGGGTGAAAAGTTGTACTGAAATGTAATCTAGTACCCAAGGCTCGCTGCAATGCCTGCCAGAACTCTGAAGTAAACTGACTATCTCGGTCAGAAATAATGGATACAGGCACACCATGCAGATGAACGATCTCCGCCAAATACAACTTTGTCAATCTGCCCACTGAAATTTTCCCCGGAAGTGCAAGAAAATGAGCGGATTTCGTCAATCGATCTACGATAACCCAAATACAGATGAGCATAGCTAACCTCATTAAAAAAACACTGCCTTATTGGTTTCAATTATTCTAAGTGAATGAGAAGGACAATAAAACTTGAAACCCTTAAAATGTTCAGGATATCCAATAAAAGATGATGACACAGTTTTAGAATCTAGCTTATTCTCATCCGGATTGTAGGGCCTTACTTCTGCCTTGCATCCCCAGACATGAGTGTGATAAACACTAGGCTTTGACATGATAAACTGGGACAACCAGATCGTAACATGATGATCCGTATCTTGAAATATTCAAACGGATGATCGGGCCAAGCAGAACCAGAACCGATGATCGGGCCTCTACCCGCCCCTCGCCCGAAACTTGGCCCAGAACGTGGCCCAAGTCAGCCTGTTAAATCTTCAGAAATCTTATTGGGACGGCCACGACAACGCACCTGCTCAGTCGGACCTGACTAAATCCTGAAAGATCAAGTGGGCTACTGACGGTCCTCAGTGAGTTTCCCTCCTTTTACCTTGAAAGTTTTTCCTTGAATAAAGAAATCTTCACTTCCCTCCGTTCCTAGTGAGACCAGGAGAACAAAACTAATGCGATATTTATTTTGATTCTACAGGAGTGCAGATGACAAGTTTGACTGGGAGCGAAGCTCCTTTTCTTTTTCCTCTGCAGCACCGCCTGCCACCACCACTGCCCCTAGGCAAAAGTCGCCAACATTGATCCCGCCCATCGCACAGAGGCATCTTCAACAATTGGGGTACCCAAGCAAATTTGAATCAAGCAAAGTGTCAAAGGCAAAAGCAAAGGCCATCACAGAGATTGAGGGATGGTGACAAATTAGAAGTGTTTGAATGATGTTTTGAAGAGAAAAATAGGATAATTGAGTATTAATTGTAAATGTAGAATGTTACACTGTTTTCATAAATCAGATCACAAAAAACATCTTATATAAACATTTCAAGGAACAGAGTTGTACTTGTAAACTAAGTAATACATTGATTCATGTTCTTCCTTCTTAGCAGTAGCACAAAAGATCTTCTGAGTAATTCTACTAGTTCTTTTTGTATGTGAGGTTATGTGTATATGAACGTGTATAGAGCTTACTCAAGGACCCTTTATTTATACTAGCATAAGGCAACAGTCTCCTACTCACAAGGAACCACTATCCCACTTATGTAGCTTATTCAAAACGTGATAACATACAGGTTTTGTATAACCTGATATGAGTTTCAAATGAATTCCTCAACAGATTGACTAGGTATTCATTAGACCAGGTTAATTCATTTAATCTCATTTACTTATTTCAAAATATGTAGATTATTGTTGGACTTGATAGAGTTCCTGTGTCCACGTTAGAATTAGTTCAAACAATCTCCCACTTAGACCAGGAATAGTTCAAACAACACATAATATACTTGATCTGAATGTAGTAAATCTTTAGTGCACTTTGAGATATAAATGATCAACCAAAAATTCAAACATTTGATCTGTAGATATGCAGACGCAATGCAGAACCAAGAAATCAGCTGTGTTATAATCAATGCAGCCTTCTCGAGATCATTGCAATAACAACTTCACACAACATCAATCAAACACAATTTATCACCTGTAATTACATGTATGCTTTCTGATATATCTGTCATCGCAGAAATCCTCCTTATGCTTCTGTATGCAAGAATCTAACACCATTTTCTAAAAATAAATGTCTTTATGTGTTCTGTACTCTGAAATCAACATTGTCAGCAAATAAACAATCAACGTAGAACCACATTATAACGTTTAATCACTGTAAAGAAACGTAGCAGTCAATGAACTTATTTGAGCAACTTCAAAACTCGAAAGTTGCAAAACAAAATTAAAATCTGAATGGGAAACAACCACATGAAATTATTCAGAAAACATAATCTAGTCTTAGAGCTTCTATATGAGAAAACTCCCACTGAATTACTTAACCATCTAATCTTGAATGTATGCCTATATTAGATGCATGTGTCTGAAAGGCTGTCACAGTCATAGGCTTTGTGAAAGGATCAGCTAGCTGAGCCACAGTCCCAATTTTGACCATTTCTAACTCCCTGTGCTTAACCCTGCCTCTAATGCTATAATAGTTGAGATTTATATGCTTGGAGTTGGTTGATCTCTTGTTGTTCTTACTGAAAAACACTGCTGTAGAATTGTCACAGTACAATTTCATAGGTCTAGAATTGATATTGTCCACAACATTAGTCTGAATCAAGAAATTCCTCAACCATAAACCTTCACAAGCCCCCTCATATATTGAAATAAATTCAGCTTGCATAGTTGAGGTAGCTGTGATGGTTTGCTTCATCATTTTCTAAGCAACAACACCTCTTGCCATAGTAAAAACATATCCCGTGGTAGACTTGTTTGAACTAGGATAATGAGAAGCAAAGTCTGCATCTGTGTAGCCAACAACTTCAAGATCACGAACCCTTATATAAATCAGACAATGACTTTTGGTTCCTTAAAGATACCTCAGTATCTTCTTTCCTGCTATCCAATGTTCCATACCTGGATTGGACTGTAATCTAGATAAAATTCCAACTGCATAAGATAAATCAGGTATGGTACACACTTGTGCATACATGAGACTCCCAATGAGGTGTGCATATGACTTGTTCTTCATTTCTGCTTTCTGCTTCTCAGTAAAAGGACATTGATTTTTATCCAGTTTATCTCCCTTTGACATTGGAATTGCACCAGCTGAACAATTTTGCATGTCAAATCTCTTCAAGACTTTGCTGATGTAGTTTTCCTGTGACAAACCAAGCAAACATCTGGATCTGTCCCTTTTTATTTCTATTCCCAGAATATAAGTAGCTTCACCTAAGTCTTTCATGTCAAATTTCTTTGACAAGAAATCTTTGGTTTTCTGTAACATTCTCATGCTGGTACTAGCAAGCAATATATCATCAACATAAAGAATAAGAAACATGAAATCACCTCCTTATGATTTCTTATAAACACACTCATCCACAATGTTCTCATTGAAACCAAAATCACTAATTACTGAATCAAATTTCAGGTACCATTGCCTAGAAGCCTGCTTCAGTCCATATATTGATATATTGAGCTTACAGACCAAATGTTTACTTCCTGGCTCAATGAAACCCTTTGGCAGCTTCATGAAAATTTCTTCATCAAATTCCCCATTTAAGAATATTGTCTTGGCATCTATCTGGTGTAACTCCATGTTAAAATGGGCCACCAAAGCCATGATAACTCTAAATGCATCCTTTGTAGAAACTTGTGAAAATGTTTTAGTAAAGTCCACTACCACTTTCTGAGTAAACCCTTTGACACAAGTCTTGTTTTGTACCTCTCCACACTACCATCTGCATTGAGCTTAGTCTTGAACACCCATTTGCATCCAATGGCCTTCTGTGACTTTGAAGGTTCAACCAAATCCCATACATTATTCACATGCATAGAGTTCATTTCTGAACTCATAACTCTCTCCCACTCATGTGAATAATCCCCAGACATAGCTTCTTTATATGTTGAGGGGTTTGGAATTTCTCCAAAATCATAATCCCCTTCATTCAAATAAATCTGAAAATCAGTAGATAATGAGTCTAAAGTTGACATTCTTTCTCTCTGAGATCTTCTTAAAACTGCTGGCTCGGGCTGTTGTTGCTGTTGTGGTAGTGTTGGATGAAGTGCAGGAGCTATATTAATGACATTTTGATCAAGAACAGGTTCCAAAAATATAGATGAAGCAGGTGCCACTACTGCTGTAACATATAACTCGGATACAAAATAATCGATGAAAACCCCCAAATTCTCCACATAAATCTTCGACTAAAAATCCGATATCCAAATCAACTCGAAAACCTCAAGGCGATGATCGGGGCGCGATTACAAGCAAAACGACATAAAATTTGTCAAATTCCAAAAAGTCAACGGGTCGCCGGAGTTCCGCCATTGACCGCCGCCGTCGGCGGCGGCGCGCCGTCACAGAAGGAATTTCCCGGCGACCAAGACCCCAAAATGATCTCCTCCTCAAGCCAAGCCTTTTTTCTCAAAGAGTCACCACCATCCAGCCACCACTGTGGCCGGAAAACAGCTCGACAGTTTCAAAATCCAAACCTGCCGAAAAACTTCTCCGGCAAAATCCTCCACCGTGAGGCCATCTCGGCCTCCCAACTTCAAGGGGCTTCCTCCCTAGCTCGAACCCAATATTTTCCACCTAAAACCCCCCTCGGAAAGTCGCCGGAGTGCCACCCCCCATCAAACCCGATTCCGGCCAAATTTCAAGAATTTCAACAAGCTCGTTCTCCCACAAATCAATACCAATTTTCACAAATCAAAGTCCTAAACCATAGGAAATCAAGAGGAGAATCGAACCATACCCAAATCGAAGCTGGTTTTCCCCTTCGGTCAACGTGGTCAACGCCAATTTCCTTGGTCAACAGCGGTCAAACTTCCCAAAACAGTGTTTTCGAATTTTTTTTGACTATTCCGATATTTAACTCGTGGCTCGATACGATCGACGGTCCAAAACGAATCACATCCACGTTTCGGATAACTCAAATTCAAACGGATAAACACGACGAAATCACGTGATTTCAAATATTCATAACATATTCCTTGGTTATCGAAACAATTATCCAAAATCGTCCACGAACTCGAAATCACGCGCACTACAATTCTCGTGAAGAGACTCAACTCAAATTTTCGCCCGATAATTAAGTCGTAAACCGAACCGCCAATTCAATTCATTTACGATAAACTGCGACTACTCGTAAACTCGTGGATTAAGTCGATTACAATACCGATTCTGGTTCGGGTCGTCACAAATCTACCCCCCTTAAAAAAAATTTCGACCTCGGAATTTTCGTACCTACTAGGTGAACAGATGAGGATACTGCTCCCGCATATGCTGCTCAGTCTTCCAGGTGGCCTCCTCAACTGAATGATTCTGCAACAAGACATTCACAAGCGGTTTAACACGGTGCCTCAACTCCTACTCACGCCAATCGAGAATTTGTACTGGCTCTTCCACATATGTCAAATCCTCCCGGATAGGAAGCTGATGTGGTGCTAACACATGTGATGGATCTGGGATGTATTTCCGCAACATCGAGACATGTAAAACATCGTGTACACGAGCCATCTCAGAAGGCAACTCTAATCTCACTACCGGAAAAAACACTATATCCGACGAGATATGGCAAACTATAACCGACGAGATAAAAATCTCGTCGGATATAGTGAAAAAATAAATTTTTTTTAAAATTTTTTTACCCATTCTTGTCGGCTATAGTACTATAACCGACGAGATTTCTAAAAAAAAATTAAAAAAAAAATTATTTTTTCACTATATCCGACGAGATTTTTATCTCGTCGGTTATAGTTTGCCATATCTCGTCAGATATAGTGTTTTTTCCGGTAGTGTCTGTAAGCCACGGCACCAACTCTCTATGTGATCTCGTACGGACCAATGTACCGTGGTCAAAGCTTGCCACGTTTCCCGAAACACACAACTCCCCTCCAAGGAGATAGTTTTAGGAAGACCCAATCGCCCACCTCGAACTCGAGACTCTTTCTTCTTACGTCTGCATAACTCTTTTGGCGATCCTGGGCAATCTTTAGTCTGTCCCGGATAATCTGAATGTCCTCCATGGTGCTTTTCACCAAATCATGACCAATAAGCCATCGCTCGCCCACCTCACTCCAACATAATGAAGTGCGGCACTGCCTCCCGTATAGAGCCTCATACGGTGCCATATCAATACTGGCCTGATAACTGTTGTTGTAAGCAAACTCCACCAAATGTAGTTGCTGGTCCCAATTTCCTCTGAACTACAAAACACAAGACCGCAACATATCCTCGAGAGTCTGAATAGTCCTCTCAGACTGCCCATTAGTCTGAGGGTGAAAAGTTGTACTGAAATGTAATCTAGTACCCAAGGCTCGCTGCAATGCCTGCCAGAACTCTGAAGTAAACTGACTATCTCGGTCAGAAATAATGGATACAGGCACACCATGCAGATGAACGATCTCCGCCAAATACAACTTTGTCAATCTGCCCACTGAAATTTTCCCCGGAAGTGCAAGAAAATGAGCGGATTTCGTCAATCGATCTACGATAACCCAAATACAGATGAGCATAGCTAACCTCATTAAAAAAACACTGCCTTATTGGTTTCAATTATTCTAAGTGAATGAGAAGGACAATAAAACTTGAAACCCTTAAAATGTTCAGGATATCCAATAAAAGATGATGACACAGTTTTAGAATCTAGCTTATTCTCATCCGGATTGTAGGGCCTTACTTCTGCCTTGCATCCCCAGACATGAGTGTGATAAACACTAGGCTTTCGTTTCTTCCATAATTCAAAATGTGTCTTAGTAGCAGACACTGATTTGGTGGGGGTTCTATTAGTTAGGTAATTAGCTGTTTTAAGAGCTTCTCTCCATAAAAATCTATGAAGACCCGAGGTACTCATCATGCTCCTTACCATATTGATAAAAGTCCTATTCCTTCTTTCTGCTACCCCATTCTGCTCAGGTGTACTAGGTGTAGTGTACTGAGCCAAAATGCCATTTTCCTCTAAAAACAATGCAAAATGACCCTTGTGTTGCCCAGTTTCAGTGTACCTGCCATAGTATTCACCCCCTCTATCACTTCTAACACACTTAATCTCTGCATTCAACTCCTTTTCTGCCTCTAACTTAAAAATCTTAAACTTGTTTAAGGCTTGACTCTTCTCTGAGATTAGGTAAACATAGCAAAATCTGGAATAATCATCAATGAAGGTGATGTAATACCTATTCCCACATATGGTTTGTATTGCAAAGGGTCCACATATGTCCGTATGAACTAACTACAGCAAACCAGTACTCCTAGTGGCTCCCTTTTTAAGTTGTTTAGAAAATTTTCCCTTCACACACTTAATACAATCCACAAAATCAGAAAAGTCTAATTCAGGTAAGATCCCTTGTTTTACCAGCAATCTTAATCTCTCTTTTGAGACATGTCCTAGTCTCCTATGCCAAAGAAAAGCTGATTTCTCATTGAATTTTCTTTTATTCCCATAAACAAAAGCTACATCACTCTCAATCAACAAAATTTCCTTGTGGCAAGTATTAGGCAAGGTCCAGTAATCATTAATTAGCTTAGCAACACCAAGATAAACAGAAGCACGATTAATTTTCATTCCAACTGAGTCAATGACAAAATGATAATTGTTCCTAACTAAAACTGCAACTGAAATTAAGTTTCTTGACGTGGTAGGAACAAAATACACTTGCTCTAGGAAAATAAAAACTCATGACCTCAAAATTAACTTAATAGAACCTACAGCTTCAATTCCTACTTTTGTGCCTTCTCCTACATGGATTTTGATTTCATTTTCCCTTGGTTTCCTCAGGTTTTGCAGCCCCTATAAAGAGTTTATCACATGGACATGTGAACTAGTGTCAAAACTCCAACTATCAGTTTGAACACCAATTAAGTTTATCTGTACATAAAAGATAATTAATGATTTATTACCTCTCTTTGCTTTCCATGCCTTATACTTGTCACAGTGCCTCTTCATGTGCTCCTTGAGCTTGCAAAAGAAACACTTAAAATTCCCTTTGCCCCCACTTCTCTTCATGGATTTCCTTTGGACCCCTAATCTCTTAGAGGAACTAGTCTTAGAGGAGCTAGGTTTGGTTTCTGGTTTTGGCTTGGCTTCCTATGGCTTGGTCTCCAGCAGGTAAATGGTGACACTTTTGATCCTTTCATACTCCTGGACACATATAGCTATGAGTTCATTCGGTGACCACTTGTCCTTTTGTGTATTATAGGCAGTTTTCAGCTGGTCAAACTCCATAGGCAGGGATTTAAGGACTAGCAGAACCACCATGTCATCACTTAGTGGCATATTTAGGGCAGTGAGCTTAACATCTATCTCAATCATCTTCATAATGTACTCCCTGATGTTCATCTTCATTTCATATTTCATGCTATGAAGCTCATCTAATAGCATACTAGTCTATGCCTTATCACTCACATGGAATCTCTTAGCTATAACAGCCAGTAATTCACTAGCTATTTCCCTATTTGGTATGCCACCTTTGACTGCATCAGACATGCTTCTAAGGATGGTTAACTTGCAAATTTTGTTTGTCCTAACCCATTTCTCCCTAGACAGGCCACCCTCATCATTTTCATCAGGAATATCTGTGGTTAGACACCAATCCACATTCTGTTGAGCCAAGTGCAGCTCAATATCATCCCTCCAAGCTTTATAATTGCTACCATTCGAAGGAACAATAGCACCAAAACTGACAAGAGCAAAAGCTGAGAAGAAAAGAAAATTAATTTGAGTTATAGTATTTCTGTTAACTGTATGTATATGTAATCTTCATAAGAAAATTTTAACCAGAACTATACCAAAAACACAAGATTTCATACAACACTTCAAGTGTCAACCCACATAACAATTGTAAAGCATTTCAGAATGTTTGTATATAGCATACTCTTTATTTATTGCTAGTCTACCTGTATGGCAAAGCACAAGCTATCTTTAATTTTAACTGAACTATTGCATATTCAAAATCAAACAATATGATCATTCAATACCTGTAGGCAAAAATAAGAAATCATACTGTGCTTTATGATCAAGGATATGTAAAATTCAGAACCACCTTTGAAAATCAAAACAAGTACATGCAGTTAAATCATCTGTGGATGATACAGTTCTTATTTCAACACAAGATGCAATTTTCCCAGGTCTGTAACTCAATGGTTTTAGATAAAATACACTCAAAACAGTTTGCTGTAGCAACATATGTCTTAAATTTTTTATCTTAACTTAAGACCTGTGATTGTAACTTGATGCTATCCCAAAATTAAAATGGTCAGATAGCCAATCATGCTTGTTTTCAAAAGATTTTAACCAACACATATAAATCTGGGAGGAACCTATACATGTTTGATAATTTCTTTCACAAGCTTTTAGTGTTATTGGTTACTCTTATATAGATCACTCAAATCAGACATCATTTGCAATCAAACATCATTCAGACATTTATATCATGCATGTAACATCAGACAATTCGAAATTTAAGTTCCATCTGGGCGGCAACCTACTCTCCAGGAGAGTCTAAGTTTCATATACATGACCAATCTCACAAAAATAGTACTAATTTTCCAAGTTTTACATTGAAAACGTACCAGGATGCTTCCAGCGCTACAAAACAAGGATTAGTGAAAACAATACATGCTTTCTTGTTCAAATTGTACTTACATGTGAATTACGTACACATTTCAACTTGAATCAGAGAGCAACGCATCAATGATTGACATTCAAAACAGGATCAAAGTTATTTTTGGTGAAGAATCCTATATCCCCAGAACTGGAATCTCCAAAATTTTGACTGTTTGAATGATAACGGTCGAAAAATGTATTTAAGAACTTAAAATTGGATCGGGTCAAAAATGATCTGCGTGTTTGCAATCGGGTAACGATAAACAAAACGGGTTGCTTGTTGAAAAATACACAGAATAGGGCCTCGATCTTATTGACCCATTAGGGTTCTTATTCCTTGAAAACAAAAATCCAGATTTTCACGTACAAATCAAACAAAACTCATGTAGATCTATGATGGTTTGTGAATTATTATGACGTACTCTGATACCAATTGTTACACTGTTGTCATAAACCAGATCACAAAAAACATTTTATATAAACACTTCAAGGAACAAAGTTGTACTTGTAAACTAAGCAATACATTGATTCATGTTCTTCCTTCTTAGCAGTAGCACAAAAGATCTTCTGAGTAATTCTACTAGTTCTTTTTGTATGTGAGGTTATGTGCATATGAACGTGTATAGAGCTTACTCAGGGACCATTTATTTATACTAGCATAAGGCAACAGTTTCCTACTCACAAGGAATCACTATCCCACTTATGTAGCTTATTCAAAACGTGATAACATACAGGTTTTGTATAACCTGATATGAGTTTCAAATGAATTCCTCAACAGATTGACTAGGTATTCATTAGACCAGGTCAATTCATTTAATCTCATTTACTTATTTCAAAATATGTAGATTATTGTTGGACTTGATAGAGTTCTTGTGTTCACGTTAGAATTAGTTCCAACATAGAAATGTATGCAGATTCATACCAACTAGACCAGAAAAGGATAGATTCATCAATCATCATCACTATCTTTACAATTGTAAGCAGGCCATGAAGTACTCGAGCTTGTGTGATGTAGATCCCTGGTATCAATATAATAAGCAATCTACACAAGTACATATTGTTCAAACAGATGAGGTAAACTAATGCTTGAAGTAATGCTCGTAGGAATAATCTTTCTTGTCTTCAGGGACCTCCAAGTACAGCATTTTCAATATCCTCTCTGCTCAGTGCATAACTAAAACGCCTCTCCATATCCTTATCAAGATTTCCAGGTCCGGTCTTTAGATACCTACATCACCAGTTTCAATTTACAAAAGAAATGTCTGAGGTAGCAAGTTCAAGCTACAGTACATCACAGGTAAGAAAACAAAGCAGTGACCTGCACTATAAAGTTTAGCATCATGAAAGCCATCAAAGCAGGAAAATTTTGAGATATTAATCAGACATCCCCTCACCAATGTACATCATGTTCAGCGGATCCGGCTCCTTCACAATTTTAAACCGTGAAGTTTTGTGAAGTTCATAAAATCTGAACCACCCAACAACTCTAATGGTTATAAAGGTCACTCCAGCAGAAAATACACACGGTGGCTTATCAACTGCCGGTTATCTATCTTCTCCATTACACATGATTGACTTGATTCTGTCTTGCATCTGCATATGCTCTTGCGTCTCCTTCTCGGCGATTGCATGGTGCTCCTCCTCGGCCCATTTAAATTTCTGGGAAATAAATTTTGGGTTTAAGCCTTTAAGGTAATCGAGTCCAAAAGCACATGCACACAATATATGATCTATTGTGTAGTTGAAATGAGGAATCCAAAGACCCATAGATATGAGAATTGATCAATGTTGATAGATGGGAGGAATTGGAATCGAAGAAAAATGAGTTTATGAAATAGTGGAACCAACAAGAAAATAACCCCAGAAAACCCAATCCATCCGAGCTTTGCCCATATATATATATATATGAATCATATATTTAAATCACCGTGCACAGTAAAGTTCCAAGAGGGGTTCTCCGGCAAGGTTGTATCTCGATGGAACTCTGTCATTGGACTTGGAACTTCTCTTTGAGACTCTGGCGATGAAAAGTCAACGGTTGTTATAAAAGCAGATAGTGATGAATACGTTTAATTAACGTGGCATGATCATAAGCATTGGATTTATCTGTTGGTTAGGAACTTAGGATGTTAGGAACTCCACCGAACTTCACTGTAGAGGAGCCGGATCATGTTCAGCTCCCTTGAGCTGCCCCACACACTGACACTAAAGCTTTTGTACTCTCAAATTCTCTGATTTGTGCAACTATTGGTTCCGTGGAACAAGACGGTTAATGGAATCCCTTATAATTGAACGATCACAAGCAGTTAGGGACTCTGGATCCCCGAACTATGAATCAAAATCGTACGAGGACATAACCTTACTGTTGCAATTAACATGTTTCTGTTCCTCAACTCAAGAACACATACTGTTGAGTAAAGAGACGGATTCAAACAGTAAGCTTAGAACAAACTCACTACTCAAGAATATGATCAAAACTCCAAATACAGATGCTAACTAATCCAGTTATCTATGTTGAAATGGTCACTGAATTCAACAGATGCTAACGAATCCAGTTATCTATGTTCAAATGGCCACTCAATTCAAATTTTGCACTCGAAAAATCACTCTCAAACAATCTGTAAGATTCCAATTCACAATCGCATCAAAATTCAGGACCTTTCTAATAGTGTACACACTAAATCCCTAACTACAACACCATCCACTCATCAATATTCAAACTGGAAATCAGATAGAGAGGCCTAACCTGACATAGAGATCGGTGACGTCGAGTGAGAGCTGAGCGTGCCATTCGGGCTTTTCGATGAGCCAAACGGCGCGGTCCTCTCTGCTTTGAAAGAAGCCCAAGCTCGTGAGCCAGGCCTCGATGCAAGGAAGGCTGTGAGAGTAGAGCGGCTTCTTCTTGTCCGGTAGCCTCTTCAGCCATTCGTCTTCCTCCGCCGACTCTTCGTCTTCTTCTTCCGCTCCCGACGACGACGACGATTTGGAATGCACCGGAGGAAGAAGCGAGAGTCTTCTAGAAGAATGGAGATGCGATAACGGAGGCGGTTTTATAGGCGAGAATGAAGGATAGGAAGTGGAGGGTTTTATTAGAGGATTTGAAGAGGGAGTGGAGAAGTAGAGAGTGGTGAATTTGGAGGAGAGTGATGAGATGGTCGACATTTTTTGGAGACGGCAGAAACAAAGTTTGAGACTCTCTCTCTCTCGGAGTAGGACACTTGCACACTCGTTATCTCAAGAGCCCCTTTTCCACCTTTTAATATTACAGAGTAAAAAGAGAATCATAATAAGTAATTAAAAAATCTTCACCAAATTTAATCTTACAAAAGCAAAAAATCAAATTATGAAAGTTCTCTCTAGTGATTATGTTTACCGGAAATTAAGACGAGTTTAGAAAATAATATCCAAAGTTATCGATGTTATGACGGTTTAGAGTTTAGGTAAATATTGTCCATTTATAATGATGTTATGACGGTTTTTTCAGACGAATAAAAATAACATAAATATAATTTAATTTAACTTAAAATTTATTATACCTAAAATAAATATGTTAAACGGTTTATTCATTCTTATGCTTCTTAACAACAAAACTCTTGGAGTGTTTTAAAAACAACATTTCCATATGGAAGTACGTACATGACTCATATTTGCTTCCAAAATTTTCTGTATCTCGAATATGGGATTTCAGAAAATTGTAAAATCTTTAATTTAAAAAAAAATATATATTCAATGTATTCATGGCTACCTAAAAAAAATACTCTGAACAGACCGGCATGCCCAAAGACGATTAAATGACGTTACTCCAAGTTGAGCCGAACACAATTTTAAAATGACGTTTAAAACGAAAAAAATCAAATAGCCCGCCACGCCAAGTTTCATTTTATTTCCCACCAAAAACGAAACCGACAACGACGTCGTTTCCCTCCAATCCCTTCCTTGCTCTCAATTTCTCTGATCTGAGATCTGTAAATTAACACACCACAGTGAACGTACCAATACTCAATGGCCTCCGCCGCCGACTCAATCCTCGACTACACCGAAACCCACCGCATCGTCCTTCTCGTCGACCTCAACCCGCTCTTCCACCTCTCAGACCCGACCCAATTCCTCACCTCTCTCCTCTCCTCAATCAAAACCCTAACTTCCTTCGCTCCTCTCTCTTCTTCTCTCTTCGCCTTCCGCCCCTTCTTCTCTTCTCTCTCTCCTCTCATCTCAGCCTCCAAGCTACCCTCTCACTCTCTCTCCCTCTCCTTCAACCCCCCGGGCCCCACTCTCATCTCTCTCTCCCAAACCCTAAAGTCTCTCTCCTTTGACTCAGATGGAGCCGCTGCTTTGACTCCGCCCAGGGCCGATTTCGTCGCGGCGGCGATGCGGCAGCTCGTGCACGACTACGCTTGGGAACCAATCTCCGGTATGTTTCGCACATCTCATGGTTTGAGGTCTAATTTGGTTGTTGTGTTTTCGCCGATTTCTTCTGGGTTTTCGAGTAGTGAGAATTGTGAGAGGATGTTTGAGAATGTGGAGGAGGCGTTTGTGAGTAGAGATATTCAATTGAGCTGGGTTGATGTTAGGTTTGGAGTGGAGTGTGAATTGGGTGATGAATTGAAGTGTTTTGAGAGTTTGATTAGGGGTTTGGGATGGGGGTTTAGCTCCACGGATTCGATTGTGCTTGGCTCTGCGATTGTGCCGTTTGGTTTGATTTATCCGGAGATTGGGGTTTCGTCGAATGTGTTTAGGTGTGATGGTTTTCGTAGGAGAGTTAAAGCAGAATTGAGTCTTGAGATATCGGATGTGAAGGGAATGCCTTTGGAGTGTAAAGTTTGTGATCTTGAGTTGGCTGATATGACAACGCTGCGTAGATGTGGAGGTGATGATGGTTTGTTTTTGAAGGAGAGCATGACATCGGTAACATTTGGTCGTGAATTAAAGAAACTGTTCTGGGGGAGTGTTGGTGGTGGAGTGATGAGGCTTCAGGTGAAGGCTTTGCAGAAGGAGAGTGCGTTTGAGAAACTGAAAGGGAAGCTATCAGATCCAATTCTTGTGTTAGAAGATTATGGGAAATGTGGAAATGAAGTTTCGGGTGGTTTTTTTGTGGACAAGGTTCTTGAAATGCTATCTGTGGAGTTGGGTGAGTTTGTACCGAGGAAATTGGCACCCGTTTGGCAATTTCTGTTGAGTTTTATATACAGGGAAGGTTGCTGGGCGGTAGTGTCTCTTTCAGATGATAGTGGTGTATCGCATACTGGCATTATTAAGCCTTTTACGGTTTCTTCAGCTCTGCTGTTTATTTTGGACAAAGGAATGTGGGTCAGTGGTGCAGTGGATGTGGATCTATCTGCTCCAAAGATGAATAATGAGATACTCAAACCTGATGATGATTTGGTGTGTGGGTCGCAAACTGGTCCTTCATCATCTTGTAAGCATTCTGCAGACATTGGTGGAAAGAAGAAAAGTAGCAAAAGAAATTCACATTCACTCCAAGACCTCACCTGGAGTGATTTCTGTAAGGCAGCATTCAAATATTCAGACATACATTTGGAAGATATTTACTTTGCCAGACAACGTAGCAACTCGAAAAAGTTGAAATTTCTGAAATGCTGGATAAAACAGATCAAGAAGTTTAAGTATTCAATGATGGAGAAAGAGTTCAAAGCACACCAGGAAGACCAAAATGAGATAGAAAATAGGTTGGAAACATTGCAGCAAGAAAGTGAGCGGCCAATGTCATCATCTGGTTCAGCTGGAGAAATTCCTTTGGCTTTGGCTTCTGGAATACAGGATGAAGCTGCTCAACAATATAGTGTAGAAACTTCAGAAGCTTTTTTCAGTAATTTGTCCAGTAAGATCCGACAAGGGATTGATTCTGAAGCAGTAGACTTGGGGGCTTTGGCACATCGACTTGTGACTTCATCTATTTATTGGTTGAAGAAAAATGAAACTAGAACTTCTTTAGAGAGTCAAACTCCTACAAAGTCTGACAATATTGATGTGGTTGCTGCTGAGCTGCTAAAACTTTTACTCAGAGATCCCAAGGATATGGTTGCAAGGCACAAAAGCTATGATCCATCTTCTCAAGTATCTGATCCAGGTTCTGAAGGATTCACTTCAGAAAAAATGGTTCGAGAGTATCCTTTCTCATTCATCACTTAGTTTTTATTTCCTATATATTATTCATACTTCAATTCTTACTTTCTCACTTTGAACAATTTGTCTCCTGTTACTTTTATTCTTTTCCTTCATTAGCACAAAGATATGAATTACAGTTATTTTTTCGGATGGAGATTTTACAATCAGAACTTGGAGCAAGTATCAGAGATTCTATAAAACGGAAGTTTGTCAAACATATTTGCACGTTGTTGGAGAGCATTCGTGCTCAGTGTCATCTGGAGGGAGGCTTCTTTGGTGACTGGACCCTAGAAAGTTATGTTGGAAAGATTATAAAAAGCAGGTAAATGAGTGTATACACAACCCACAAGTATTTTTCTATTGAAAGTTGATATTAGTGAGCAGTGAAATGGTAGATTATACACTATGAGACTTAATTTTGTTGCTTGCATTAGTTAAATTCTTTGTCTTTAATCTGCCTTAATTTGTGTGGGCAAACATTGCATTTTTGTTTGGAAGTAAGATATGGCTGATCGACAAATGATTGATCTCTCAAATTTTCAGGTACCGTAAGACTCTCGGAGATGTGGTTGATGAAATCTATACAAAAATGGATCTATTGCTGTTTGATGATGAAGAAGAACTCCCTAATAATTTATTCAACAGCGAGGATAGCAATCAATCCTACAGAGAAAAACCAGGGAGAGATGAGTTGGATGAAAATAGTAGACTGAGAGAATTAGCAGCAGCAGATGATGAATCCCATGATGTTCAAAAACTTGACAGTGGAAGACAAGATGAGCATACTCGGAAGTTGATTGAAGCTCAAGAGAGTAGAGAGAGGGCCCGAAGATTTGCTTCTTTCACAGGTAGGGTAGCTGATTTGCAGCGGGTTTGGGCCCCAAAACAGCCGAAGGTTTTCAAGCCAAAATCGAATTCTCATCCAAAGCGGTCTAAAAGGAAGGACCGCACTGATTCCTGTTATGAGAGAGTATTAGAAACCCCAATGACAGAAAATAAAAGAATCCACATCGATGACAAAAGCTACCGAGACTATGGAGATCAGTCATCCCGTTCTGTTTCTAAATCATTGTTTCAGGAGGACTAGTGACCAGAGCTGTAGACTCATCTTAGAAGCAATGTTGTGGATCCTTTTCTCAGGTATATGCCATATCATCATCTGAAGCCTATAGGAAATTTTACCGAATTAGTGGCTAATAATAACCACCACAAGGCTATGTTAAGTATGTTTAAGAAAAGAAAAACAAATAAATTGTGTAATATGTACATTCCTCCTAGTTGGGTTACCAATTTGCTGTAAATTCATACGAATTCTGATGCTAACATGCAAGTGTTGTATCTCTCAACTTAATGCTGCATGTTCGTTTTCACATACTGTTTTAGAGTATAGCTAACATTATCTATCAGTGTCTACTTGGCTCTAGCTCCTCAGTGTCTTTCCGTATAGGTTTCTAGGAGAACATTACACATTCATATGCTCAGATGTAAGTCACAAAGACAATTGGTATAAACTGTTTAGGTAACATTATTTGCCATTTTTAATACAGTATATTTCACGTATATGGAAGCAAATTTCATTTAGTTATGTCAGGATTATTTACTTTCTTCCTACTTGTGGACCAAGAAGACCATTGAAAAGGAGATAGAAGTTGATGAACCCAAGAAGGAAGAGATATTCAAAGGAGCTATTGCTGAATGGGAACTCATCGATGTCGATGAGGTTGAGGAGAAAGAAGTGAAGATGGAGAAGACTAAGGAACTTTTTCACAAGCAGCTGAAACATATCTAGCTGTGCAAACCAGAAGAGATTACAAAGGAAGAATATGCTTCATTATACAAGTGCTTGACCAATGACTGGGATGATCATCTTGTTGTGAAACATTTCTCTGTGGAAGGACAGTTTGAGTTCAAAGCTATTCTCTTTGTCCCTAAGAGGGCTCCACTTGACCTCTATGTCAGGAAGGAGATTTTGAAGATGAACAACATCAAGCTTTATTTGAAGAGGGTGTTCATTACGGACAACTGTGAGGAGCTCATTCCAGATCACTTCCGATTCGTGAAAGGTGTTGTGGATTTTTATAACTTGCCGCTGGATACATCTCTTGAAATGCTTCAAGAGAACAAGATTTTGAAGGTAGTTAGGGAGTACTTGGAGCAAAAATGCATCGAAATGGTGAAGGAGATTGTGCAGAACAAAGATGATTACACCAAGTTTTCTGAGTCATATTTAAACCTTACCAAGAAGACGGCCAAAATTGAGACGCTTGTTAAAATTGAGAAGCTCTTGGGTCTAGGAAACAGAGTATGGAGAGTTTAGAAACAGAGAAGAAACAGATGAGGACTATGATTGTAATATTATTATCCAAGTATCACAGATCTTGATATTCCAAATTTACTTTATACCTCAAGCCGGAAAATGTAAAGTCTAAAGTCTAAACCAATTCCTTGTTTCATTAGTTCATTTCTAGTAGGTTTTTGGATTATTGAATGGTCTGTTGATTCTTTGTTTTGTTATTAAGCAGGTTGAATACTTGGAGGATGGAAGGATCAAAGACCTTGTCAGCAAGCACTAATGAAAAGGAGATAAAAGTTGAAGAACCCAAGAAGGAGGAGATATTCAAAGGAGCTCTTGCCGAATGGGAGCTCATCCAAAAACCTACTAGAAATGAACTAATGAAACAAGGAATTGGTTTAGACTTTAGACTTTACATTTTCCGGCTTGAGGTATAAAGTAAATTTGGTTCCCCTTTCAAGCTGTATTTCGCTAAGATCATCCTTAGCAACAGTAAAAGAACCATCACCAATGGCTGTCCAAATGTATTGTTCATCGTCTGTGCTTTGTAGTGACAGTGAGCTGATTAGCGACAAAATTTGCTGAGTAGAAGCCAAGACCAAACCATCAAAACATGCTCTCATCACACAATCTAGACTCCAATGCCTCTGTGAACTCCTTGGTCCCGGACCTCAGAACTGTACAAAACTTGTCTACCAAATCTACATACTCGTGTACAGCACAAATAAATTGTGTTAAAAACTTACAACATATAGTTCCTTAGAGCATCACATGAATATGAGATCTTGAGGTATATTGACATGCGAATTGAGTCATATATGCTAATGCATCTATATCTATATATTACGGTTCAACTTAATAAAATAATTCTTCACAAAGTAACTGGTAAATATATACCCAAAAAACAGCAAAACCTTTCAACCATGTGCACAATACACCAGAAAAATGAGCTTACGTGGCATTTTGTCTTGGATTATCATTGAATCAGATTCAAAGACAGGTCAGAAAATATGATGTGATATATACGACACTTACGTGGCAGATGCCACCTCATTTGGTATCAAAATCCCTAGCTCTCAAAAAAGGCCCAACAGAAAGAGCGGGAAATTCATATCCGTATTGCCGCCACCACACACCCTAAAACCTCTCTCTCTCAACTCTAGATTCTTCAATCTACACCGTATCTGGAAATAAATGGATCTTCAAGGCTTATCGGTGATCTGCAACGGTCTCGGAATCGGATCGGCTACAAGAAGCACAAGTACTGCTTAGGTACGCCGCCGTAACTCTCCGATTATCATCCCAAGTTCCCAATTATAGATTCTCGTTTCCAATTTTCACAGTGCCGAAGAATTGTTTTTTTCTCTTCCTGAAATTAAAATTCTTATTCTTCAATTGTGTGCTCTTTAGTTACTGCGACGAAGTCAATTTGTGTACAGTTAATTACATTAGTCCTATTATGTTTTTAGTTTCAAGAAAAATGTATTATTGTGTTTACAGATAATTTGAAGGATCTGCTGAGGTTCTTGAGGCGCGACGATCCGGAGAATCGAGATGTGTTTAAGGAGGTTTGCAAGTGGAATATTGTATCGAAAGACTTGATACCGATAATCGAACACTGTCAAAATGATCGTAGCTTGGTTTTAAATACAGGCAAGTTTTATTTTATGTTATTTAATGGTGTCTTAACTAAACATCGATGGAAATCTAATTTAAAATGAGATTTATTGGTTTGAAATTTGCAGTGAAGGTTCTGGTGTTTCCAACCATGCCGATTGAGCCTTCTTCAAATGATGTTTTACAACAGTTTGAGTATTTATGGGAGTTGAAGTCTGCGATTACGTCCAGTGATATTGTTGCTGTTATAGTGTCACTTTTGGAGAGCCCATTGGAAAATTTGGAAAAGTGAAGAAAATTTGAACCTAGTTTATCTTGTGCTTCATCGATTTTTTTATTAGTCTTACATTTTTTCTTTTGTAGTTGGTTACATTGACTAATACTATGCTAGACAGTGATGTGTTCTCAGAGGACGACTGGAAATTGGTGCAGCTGGTACTGACTTTATTCCGGAACGTATTAGCCATTCAAGATGTGTCATTGCAGCAGAAGGCTGGGGGAACTGCAAGTCAGTTTTTATCGCGCAGAGATTGCTTTCTGGAACTGTTGTTTCGTGAGAATGTGATGGAATTGGTTTTAGTCATTACACAGCATATTGGTGATCATCATAGTTATCTCTCTAATGATAACTTGTTGTTATTGGAAATTTTCCATTATATATTTATAGGCCAAGAGCCAGAACTGATTGCAAATGCATATTCAAAAGGTTCTAAGGTTGGTGTCCTTTCATCTCATTCTGACATCTTTGATATAGAAATGTATTCTTTGAATCTAGCAAATAGAGTGTAAAAAAAAGATGATCTCATCGGTTATTTTTTCTTATAAATTTTGACTCGAGACATAGAGCTAGAAGAATCACGTCGTTTTACTTTTTGTGTTTATTGTTAATGATATTACTGCAGCACGTGCAAAGTGAAATAATTTCTGATCCTCCAGCTATAACATGTATTGTAGGTGGATGAAGATACCACAGGTTCTGTAAATTGTCTCAAGTCTATTATGGAGGAAGAGAAAGAAAAAGAGAGACTAAAAGCGACTCGTCATTCCAATTTTGTCGAGACATTCATTCGGCTTACCATGGTAAGTAGTTTCACTAAGGGCTGATGTTTTGCAAGGGCTTTTATATTTTCCTATCACTAATGCCAGTGGCTTTCCTTGGCAGGATGGTTCCCAGGAAGTTGTTAAGGGGAGACCTACTTCTGCTTCTTGCACAACCCTACATAAACCACAAAAGCGCCGTGGTCGCATAAAAAAATTGCTTGGGATCATGGGATACTACCTTCACCGAAGGATAAGATTTTGGAATTGCTTCATGATTTTGTTAACCAGTTTCTGTCAGGGGGTTACAATGGTATGTCTATCTTAAATTGATGTTCATTTGTATATTGTGCTCTTAGTTTAGATTCATTGTCATGCTATTGCATTCTGACAAAGTCATCCATATCTGTATCAGTGTTGATGCAGTCCATCCGTCAGGCTATTGAGAAGGAACACCACTCAATCCAGAAGAGTGATGTCATTGTTTTCTTTCAGGTTGCTCAGTTTGTTACTTCTTTCCAGTATTACAGGCACTCAATTTCTAAGGTGAGATGTGATGTTTAAGATCATTGTATTCATGTTAATGATAATAAGACCCTTCAACCTTATTGGTTGTCATCGATGCACAATATTTTCTGATTTTGGTCTTCATTGAAATTACGGGGTTTATCTTTGCCAAACAAAAGGATTTTGTTAACTCTTTCCCTTTTCTCCAAGCTTGAATGCTCGTAGTTTAATTCTCATATATACATATAGCATAGTAAAGATGAACCACTTGACAGCCATTTTAAAATACATTCACCTGGATTTTCTACAGTCAAGCGTGGGAGCTGAAACACTCAAAAATGAAGTTCCAAATAGTAAAGAGGCTGATCAAACATTGTTTAGAGGTGATATGTGTGGACCCATTGCAACCTCAATGAATGAGTCGATGTTCCAATTAGTCATGTCAAAGTGGCGTTATGCATTTGATGGATTGAAGGAAACACATGACTACAAGTTCCTATCTGCAGCTGGGTCACTTATGAAAGAAATGGTGAGAACACTTTCTCACTAGCTTTGATATTTCTAGCTATATTGTTTGCTCAGCTTAATAAATGAATGCTTCTGTACTTAAATTTACAGATCAGTCACGCCTCTGTTTGTGTCAGTCATATATTCCTGCCCGTTATATATAGGTAACTAGGCGTACTCATCAAGTTACATTGCATTTCGTCTGTTTAACAATCTTTTTTCTTCTCAATATTTTACATTAAGCATATGAGGTCCATTTACATGACAAATTTACAGCGTATATTGAAGTAATTGATAGTTAAAGTCAGGCAGGGCTATAAATGTTATATAATCTGGGCTCTGAAGTATACTTTTTAACCTGCTCGCAGATTCGCATGCTGGATTTGGTGCTCAAGTTATTGCCAGAAGATTCCAAAGAACCCAAAGCAGCTCGAATACTTCTGTACAAGTTATTTTATGATCAGACTGAGGAGGGGATGACCCATTTTCTCTTAAGTTTGCTAAAATCGTTTACAGTCACAAACAACCAAGAAGGTGATTTTCTTATATCAAGTAACCACATTTTTCCTCGTTGTTGCTTTTTGGGTATCATCTTAGAAATATAAATCCAAAGAGGGAGGCAAAGTGGCCTTCTGTAGTGCCCATTCTGATCTGATCTGATCATCAACATGAAAGTGACACACATCTTTATAATTAATGTACTGATGCTAAATACAGTCAAATCTATATTGGTTTTGATTGAAGTTTGTCTGAAAATAGGTTCAATTTCTGACTTGAATGCCTTTATGATGTTTCCATCTTCACAAATGCCTTTATTGGTGTTATACCACCTAAATTTTGTGTAGTCCTTTTATACATCAACTGTGAGGATAGATATTGGAATTATCTTTTACCTATCATAACGAAGACACTGTTCTGTTTCACAATTCCTTGATTAGAGTCTGCTACATTCTCAGTTGGGGTTTGTAAAAGCATATCTATATGCATCAACTTTTGTAGTTTAATTATTATGTCTGTTTCCCCCAGAATAATACTAGAAAAGTACTGCAAGTTTTTTGTTTTGTTATTTCTATCATTTATCGTATAATCTTAGGTTTATGTATTAATTACACCCAGTTCAACAATATGGTATAACAATGATTATTTCTTCAGTTCAATAATGAAACAGCTATATTCTTTTCATGGTTCAGGTTTCTAAGAAGTCAAGGAAGGGAAGGAAGAAGAAGCCACCGAGTGTTAAGGAAACACAAAAGAATGTGCTACCAGAGCATGATATGGTTCAGAAAGAGACTGTTATCTCCAATGGTGAACAACCAACTACGAGTGCAACTGGAAAAACAAGCCTACACACAAGTTCTGATGGGATACAAGACATCAGGATCCCTGGCCAGCTTGATGAAGGCAATAGTACTTTGTTGGAGACAGAAAACCTGCCAGGCAGTCAGGCTCAGTTAAATAGCAAAGCTGGTGATGCAAATGGTGATCTTGGTTTTAGTACAGGGGACTCTTCTGGAGATGAGCAAGTACCTGCAACTACTGAAGTTGATTTTAAGGTGTCAAGTTTAGTTTCTGCTTTTTCAAGCAGCAGCATCATCCAGAAGTTGTGTTGGTTGCTTAAATTTTATAAGAGTAATTTGACCAGAACAAATCACTACATAATATGCATGCTCCGAAGGATCAGTGAAGACCTGGAGCTCTCTCCGATGTTGTATCAGGTTAAACCTGAACATACATATAGACAAATTCTTGTAGCCATTTTACAGTTCATTTCTCATCTCATCTCTCTCATTTTTTGTTGTTGTTGCAGTTATCACTTCTCACTATATTCTATGTTATCCTAGCGGAGCAGAAGTTATCTCCTTGCAGCGAATATGATAACATTGTTGATTTTCTGAAAAGTTTGGTCAGGAAAATGCTAAGAAAAATGAAACAGCAACCATTACTTTTTGTGGAAATTCTCTTCTGGAAGACTCGCAAAGAGTGCCATTACATCAATGCTGAATATTTACTGCATGAGCTTGGTCAAATGAGAAATGAAAGTAGAAATGGGGGAGATACATTAGAGGAAGGAGAAACAGGTCAATCAATGGACAAGGGATGGACAGGCAGAAGTCTAGCAGACGCACTCGGTGAAGATGAAGCCGATGTTGTGCTGGATTTTGGACTTGACAAGTAAGAGATGCTTCTGAAACCAGTATACTAAAACTTTATTGCGTTTTGATGCTATCAGTTCTTTACTTTGAAATATTGATATATCAGTGTTCTTCCAAAGTGATACCAAGTACTCAATATCTAATTTATAGAAAGAAGGCAAAGAGATTGAAAGAACTTTTTATTAGTAATTAAAGATGTGCAATTTTCTTTTCTCCACAGGAATGAAGAAAATTTTGGGAACGTGAAAGGAGATGCTGCATCTACTTTAGATAATGAGCTTGTAGAGAAACAAGATAATGAGAAGTACTTTCTCTGTGCTTGCAACTTCTTAATGAGCAATATTTTACTCTTATCTAAATAACAATACTCATCTTCGTGTTAACCCCTTGGTGCATTGGGTTCTAGCAGCAGGGGCCAGTCCAGAAAAACTGAAAATGGAAGGAGTCCGATAAAAAAGAAAAGACTTGTTATTGGAGAGGAACTGGAGTTGAAAATTAAGGATCTGTATGAGAAGTAAGTGATTTGATCCAACTTTTTTATCTGAAAAGACTTTTTGTTTCTTTTTCTCTTTTTGTCTTTTTGTGTCATTAAGCTGTTCTTACATAGTCTAACAGAAGTATTGGCATACTTATTTTATCATCCATCATGCTGATTTCTTTACAAATATGGCCAACTTAGATTCAAAGACAACCAAGAATGTAGTCAACTTATTGCTGCAAATCTTGATCCTGATGGGAGAATCTCATCACTGCAAGTTTCCAACAAGCTTAAACAGCTTGGACTAAAAGTTATACGAAGGAAAAGATTGCACCGTGCACAGGAAGCTGTGTCTGCTGAACCATGTCAAACTGGCGAAGATAAAAAAGTACAGGAAACAACTAATTCTCATGATGAACCAAATCGGCCTTTGTAAGTACATTCACTACATTTTAAATGAATCTTAGCTTTTGAGTAATACAGTTCTATTACTATTTACTGTATTTAGGCTTTTCACTATTCTATTGAACTCTTATGTGCTGTACTGAAATCACAAAGTACTGATCTAAGACTTGTTAGTTACTTAGTTTTCATATGTGGACAAGTAATTAACAAGTCTTAGATCAGTACTTTGTGATTTCAGTATTTAGGCTTGCTTTCTTCTATCGCTGATCCACTGCTCTTACTACATGATTTTATCATAGGAACACAAGGAAAAGAGTCTGTGGTTTAAGCAAAGAGGAGGGCACATTAATTAGATCTCTTTATGATCAGTGAGTATTACTTTGTTGGTTGGCAGAATTCTTTACTTGATCTCTATTCACTCAACAGATGCTCTAACCAAAAAGTTTATAATCAAAATGCATCTTATTGGCTGCTGTCCATTTTTTACAACAATTTAGATTTAATGTGAAAAGAATTATTTCCATGATCTACGTAGGTTCAAAGACCACAAAAGATGCAGTCACATGATTGCCAATGCAATGGATGGGGATAGCAAATTGACAGCTCCTCAAATCTCTCGTAAACTTAAGCAGCTTGGGTTATATATACCTCGGAATAAGAGGTCTGGAGCCAGCATCTTGACTAGGGATGAGGACCTAAATGGTTCTAATGATGCAAATGACTCTGATGACGAAACATTGATATCATTGATGAACAGATTTTTATATTTCTCTTGAATATCGATCTTTTCTGACTGTTAGACATGATTGAACTGCTTACTACTTTCTCTACTAGCTTAATATTCAATGTTTGGTCGTGGATTATTTCTGAAAAGTTCTTGAGCGCTAGCACATGGATGTGGTGATTGTGAGAGAGGATTGTGTATATATCCAACATAATTTTCCTATCATCAATTGAAAGTAAAGAACCTAAGTGGTTTTTTTCTTTTCTCTATTGATGCTGGTTCCATATGCACATGTATGCACGTATAGATGCATAATAAAGTATAATTTATCAAGTATCTCTACATTTTGACTTTGTAGGGCCAAAAAGGATACCATCAGATTTAGTGAGTCACCCGAACAGACTACTGGATGAGATGTGTCGGACAACGAGTCTGATGATGAAATGCTAAGCTCGGTTCTCAAGTAATTTTTGTTTGCTTTTTCCCCTTCCTCAAACACATTAATGATTAAAAGATATACGATCAAGTGTACGATTTCTAATTGTTAAGGCCATTATTTCTTTTTTACTAAATGCTCTCTGGATACAGGAAACCTAGGAGATCCCTTTCGAAATCAAATGACCAGAACCTCACAGCCATCTCTATTCAGGAAGCAGCAAGAGGAAAGGGAAATAGAATTGAGGAAGCTGCTATATCTTCTGGCTGGTAATTGAGCATCATTCAACTTTTCTAAGCTTTACACAGAATAGCTAGACTTGAGTCTGGCCATTGGCATGTCTTTGAAAAATGAATTCATGGAAAACGAGAGTAGACAGTAGTAAAGGCGGTAAAGATTTCCCAGGTGGACCTTCTATAGTTATGATGAAAGTTTGTTGAAACTTAATTTTCACTGCCTTACTAAATAGTTACAATAAAAAGCTATAAGATACATTTGGTACTAACTGTATAATGAGTGATTATGAATATGCTTCAGCAAAGTTGAAATGCCCTCCTTCCTTTCATCTCTGTCAGTTTAGTCTTCTTTAACTTGATGTATTTTTCTCAGGGAGCGTGACAAGCAATCTACTGCCGAGAATGATGATGTTGATGTATTCAGTCATGTGAGTCCTAATGCCACGGGACAGGCTGAAGTCACTACTAGCAGCGGTGGTGGTAGTCTATCAGAGGATTTGCAACGTCAGAAAATGAACACTGACTTGGAAGATTCAGGAGATGAAGCAACTCATAGCACATTACCACAGAGTGGTGGGAGTAAAAGGAAGTTTAGAATGACGGTACTTGATGATGAAGACAATGACTGAGACTGCAACGTGACTGGCTTTTCACTCTGCCGGAGTATGGAAAGGGCGGCTTGATCTCTGTTGGTGTAATTATACCAGTTATATATGTAGAGTGGCATATAAGTTCTGAAGGAAGAAAGCAAGCCATCCTTCCTTTTCCTTTGTGTATGAAAGGAACTAAGCAGATCATAACATTGTGATTTCAGTCATTTCAAATGGCCGTCTTGACATTCAGTACTTAAACTACTACACTTATACAAGGAATACTATGACACTTGTGACTTGTCCACTAATCTGGTTCATATATCAGAACAGGGACCTTCACAAAAGATGGAATTCCAAAACAAAAAGGAATTTCTTATTTCTGCCGCATAAGAATGATAAGATACAATGATATCACATTCTTTACTTTGTGGACTCAAATGAGGGTAGTATACAATCCTGTATTCCTGTTAAATTACAAAGTCTAACTGCTTCTGATTCAAAGGTTAGTACATGGCAATCACCATACTTGTTTTAGCTCACACTGCCACAAAGCATTAACCACTATGTCGAAGAATCGATTCGCTCCATAAAACAAAGCGATCAATGATTTACACCCCGGTAATATTTCAATGATTTTGATCGGGTAATGAACTTCACAGAGAATCAGGAACGAACATACAAAAGGGTGGTCGACATTCATTTATGAGATAGATGTTACTCGAACGGAGTTTTCAGCTGATCCTGTTAAGTAAATGGGCAAAGTTGGGTGCCAATCTACAGTAGTTATGGCAGCACTGTGTGGGAGAGTTCTCCACCCACTTGTTGCATGACCTTGAACCTGAGCCAAGATAATGAAAACAGGACTTAGATTAAAGTTTTCACCATAAACTAGTGTGTGGTTGATTGCAAATTTTGAAATATTTAGCAAGTGGACACCAATTGAGTCAACTAGACATGTAAAAGCTACTCAGAAATAGGGAGGAGAGGAGAATGACCTGATAAATGGGTGCTCTTACTGAAGCAGATGTTACCAACAATCGTCTTCCATTAGCATCCAAAGCCATTTCATGTCTGCAATCTTTTGAGCTTTCAGGGCCACAGAACCTACAGTTGGGACAAAAGCAATGTCAGCTTATTTTGTGTATGAGCCTACAGTTAGGACGAGCATTGTGAGCATATTTTGCGTATGAACATATTGTGCTTGGTTTATGTGGCATATTCAACTAATGATACTGTTGTGGCGAATAATAAAGTACCTGCTACAGTTCCTTGACCAAAGGATTTGACCTTGGTTTTGCAAGCTCCATTCAAAAATCTGACAGTGTAAAACATGTCTTGTCAGGACTAGGAGTACAGAATTCAAATACTAAAGGGAACAACCCCTCTAGCACACTGGTCAAACTTCATGCCCATAGGAGTACAAAGTACTGACCTTTCCATCTACTCCCAAACTGAAAATGCTAGTCTCATCTGGACCAAAAAGAATAGAGCTTATAGCAGAGTCATGTGCAGGCCACCCAGTTATTTGTTGACCCGCAGACATATCTGTGCTTGTTAAGGAGTTCATATATCTTTAGATTTACACTCATGTAGCACTGCAAGCAAACTCAGAGGTGCAAAAATTAGAGCACCCACATACTAAGACAAACAGTGATTTTAGCTAATTGCTCTTGCAGGGGGTGATTTGAACATCGTGGAAAACCAAATAGGACCCCAGTAGTGCAAAAGTTAAAAAAGGGTTTAACATTCATATAATTCTTTGCCTAAATTCAGACAATTCAAATAAATCCCTAATATAGGTGTCAGGATACCAAACATGTGAATCATTCCATCAGTTGCAGCGGCTGCTAAGATTTTCCCATTGTGATTGAAACTAAGAGATGTAATTGCAGGTGGATCTTTACCAAGAGGAAGGACTGTCTTCATAAAACCCAAAAGGTTAACAAAAGCTATAAGGAGAAAGCGCATGCATATATGAGGTTTGGGTACAATCAAGAAGACAAGAACATACCATAGCCTTCCATGTCTTCATGTTCCACACAGTCAAGGAAGCATAACCAAGATTATCAACATAACCCGTCCCATGCCTAAAAAGACAATAAAGTACTGACTTATGTTCTTGAGATTATATGTCATCCATAGATAAGCAAAATGTACATGTATGCATGGATGCAGACATCAATTGTAAGTTGAATCTTTCTGACCAAACTATAGCATTTCAACACTACAATCTCGCGTATCATACTTCAGTTAAAAAGAATCAACATTTCAGTTAAACAAGCTAGTTAGATAAATTACAAAAGAAGCATACCCCCTGGATGCCGCAGCAGAAACAAAAATTGGCTCTACAGGGCTGCATTTTATATCCAACACACTGCAGGATAGAAAGGAAAGGTAAATAGCCGCATCAAGAAGTATAAACATGTGACTGGTAATATGAAGAACCTTGGAAATTCTTCACTTGTCTGAAGATCACAGACAACTCTCTTCGCATCGACATTCCATGCTTTAATGCCTCTATCAGCAGTGCCTATGAGAAGCTTTTGTCAATTGAACAAAAGAACTTAAAATCCCATATTTCCAATCTCAAATAACCAGATTACAATTGCAATAATAAACAATAACTGAATCACTCATGACAGTGTAATCCACATACCAATCGGTCAGATTTACATTCCCAGTCAAGTGACAGAATTTTGGCTCCACAATAAATGGTTGCATTTCTGGATGCTGGAGTTGATGAGTCGTATGTCCAAATCCTACATTAGTTCGTCATGTATGAAAAATAAATACAGACTGTAAATTTGAAATCAAATTGTCAGGGAGTTATACAAAGTAACATAACTAATGAAAAGAATGTGACACCAGGGCATGGACAGACCCAGGAAATGAGGGGTGACAGTCAATAGGTCACCAGGAAGATGACACATGATATATAAGACAGATAAAATATATACAATTGACATGCTGGGATATAAATTTATGTATACAACTTGTACCTACTATACAGATATATACCTCACTGTGCCATCGTCAGATGCACTGGCTATATTATTTCCAGATGCAGAGAAACGGCAGCAACTAATTGGACTTGTGTGGCCCAAAAATGTCTCCTGGAAATCATGGTGATCTGAAAGTTATTAAGTGTCCAAAAAAAATAGATTTGTGAAAGTAAAGAAAAATCAGGAACCAATCATGTCTTATAAGCAATCTACCTGAAAGTCAAATTCAACTTCAGGGAAGTCTTCTACATGGCTTTCCCTGCCATTTTCTGCCATATCATATTCAATTGTTATGCAAACAGTAATCTTATAACCGGCACATTTTCCTTAATACACCAAAGTAGAATTTAGTCCAGTATAGATTACCATCACAGGAACCATCCTGGAACAGTTGTATGGTATCACTGGTTCCACCATCTCCCCTATGAAAGCTTGATGGATAATCTAAATCACTACTGGACTTGGATATGTTTATATCTGGTTGTGTTCCAATGGTATCAGCACTGTGATCTTGATCAATCTCTGGGTCCCCTATTTGAAAAGTAGCAGGATGGCAAGTTTCCTGAGCATCTTTAGATGTATGATGACTTTCTTCAGGCACTACACTTGATGAACTCTTGGTTCGTTCATTGTTTGCATCCACTATTGATGAAGCATTACTGTGTTCAAAAAGTACGAATAAGCCCCCCACTGAATCAATACAGCATATTAAACTCAGTAGTCTCAAGAGATGAAGGATTTTTACCTTCTTAACTGGCATAACTGACCATCCTTTTCCTCCAACAAAGCCTGAAGTTCTGATAACTTGAGATTCAATTGCTTGATGTCTCTTTTTAAACGGTTGACAGTAGTCTTTTCTGAGCTAATTTTCAACAATGCTGGCATGCGTGATTAAGTTAAGGGCATTTTCTACGTTGTCATAATGTGCCATAAAGAGGACAAACCAATGAAAAAGTGACCAACAGCAATTCATCTAAACAATATTAATTTCGATAATGTAGTTGAGAAGCATGTATTGAAGGATATGAGTACCGTTGAAGATCTCACTAAAAAAGTTCATCACTGATAAACGCAAGGCCTCATACCATTCCTTAGAGAAATATATACGAAACTCAGGATCAGCATCTGGCTTCTTTACATATGGAATGGCTGCACCACACAGACAACAATGTAAATCCACGAAACAAGCTGTTTACTTCACCAAGATAGACGAAACGAAAGACATAACCTACCAAACCACGGAGTCCAGTCCTGACTCCTTTGCAACAACTCATTCCCCTTCATCCCAAAGAACTCCAAAACCTTCTCCCTCCTCCCCGCATTCATCGCATTAACAACATAGTATTTCAAAATAGATGCCTCCATTTTTGACAGGGTAGCCAGAAGCACAGTCTCAGACGACGAAGAAAGACACTGCTTGAAGAAACTCAGCAAACCAACCAACTTCTCGGCCTGAAACCTCGGCACATACACACCAAAAACCAGCTCCATTATCTTCTCCACCTGAAACCCTTTTCCAATATCCGTCGACATCTCGGAATCAAAAGCTTGTAAAGTCTTAGTAAACCCCCTAAACACTAGAAACTCCCTCACAAGCTCCTCAGCATACTGCATATTCTCCATCTCAAACTACACCAACACACACACAAACACTCACATTTCTCAAAATCTAAACCAAAATCGAATCAAACATATGGCTCAATAACATCTCTGAATTGCTTCCCTCTCGTCTCACATCTATAAAGTTATCATATTTTCTAACACATATACGACTTTAAAACCAAATACGAGAGAAAATAGACAGGTAACAGAGATCCAGGGTTTCAAAAGTTGATGAAATTGTACCTTGTTCAAATCGCAGAGGCGTCAATTTGAGCGATTGAAGCGAAAGTTGGGATCTTTTTTCTGTTTCTGGGTATGAGAGTTTAGCGCTCACTCCCACCTAAAGGTCTAATCTTTAGAACGTGGGGGTAAGAA
This sequence comes from Geum urbanum, assembly GCA_946800695.1. Lineage (NCBI taxonomy): Eukaryota > Viridiplantae > Streptophyta > Magnoliopsida > Rosales > Rosaceae > Geum > Geum urbanum. The sequence continues at coordinate 34,962,779 of OX327015.1, forward strand.
ACACAACGATTGGCGCTTAAATTTTAACTGTGGTAACTATTCTTTAACTGTCCTGGGCCCGACCAGGCCCAAACAAATAGAACAACCCAGGTTACAAAATAGCAAAGCTTTAAAACACCAATCGGAAATAAAAGCATTCATTTTTATCTCCGCCGCCGCCGTCGTAGATTTTCTCAGGTCAGTTTTTGAATTCTCACACGTCATTTTCGTTTTGAACATTCCAATTTCTATTGGGATTAGGAAAGATTGAAACTTTGTGTAAAAACTCCTCGTTTGTTTCTCTAAGGAAGTTGGATTCGTATTTGGATTAGGTTTTAGGTTTTGAAATTAGGTTTTAGGGTTTTATAGATGGAGTCGAATTTGGAGGAGTTAGAGACGAAGCAGAGCCGTTTAAACAGAACATACGAGGCTGCGAATGCTCAAGCCTCGTTGGTTTTGAAGTTCACTTTGGAGTGGGAGGAGATTGGGAAGTACATTGAGTCGGCGAAGGAGTTGTTGCGGTGTCGATTTGATGAGTTTGTGAGAAAAGAGGAGGAGATTGGGGTTAAAGAGAGGGAATTGGAAGCCGAAAAGTTGAGATATAAGGCAGATAGGGACTCGAAAGCTAGGGACTTGCATAGGATTCAGAGTGTGGTGGAGGAGAAGGAGAGAGCCGTGGAGGTGATGGAGAGGCGGTTATCGGAGATGGAGGCATTGGTGAAGGACATGGAGGTCGATTGTGGGTTGTATTGGAAACGGATCGAGGATGGGGAGAGGAAGGTGAAATGTGTGGCCGAGGAGATTCGGGTGAAGGAGGTGCAGTTGAAGTATGTTGAGAAGTTAGTTCGGCAGAAGTGGAGGGAGTATGATTTGAACGATGAGAAGATTCGGGGAATGAGTAAGCAGGAGAAGGATTTCGGTGTGTTGAAAGAGTCGATGGAGGTGTGGGTCGGTAGAGTTGAAGCGAAGGACGTGGAGCTGAAGAAATGGGTTGAGAAGCTTGAGGAGAATGAGAAGGAAATTGGGTCGAGAATTGAGGAAGTGAATCTGATTGATACGCTGGTCCACGAGTGCTTAAAAGAGGTTCAGTTGAAAGAGCAGCGATTGCATTCCCTCGAGAAGTCACTACAAATGCAGTTGCGTGGACTTCAAAAGAGGGAGAAGGAGATTAAAATGAAGCAAGAACAATATGATTCGGATGTGGTTCGAGAGAATGTGAGGCCGAAGGTAAATTCTTGTCAGTTGAAGGATGAGCATTTGGAAGATACTGCTGCTGTCTCTAACAATGGGAAGATGGATGGGAGAGGCTTGCAGTTGTTAATGAATCAGCATTTGATGAGGAATGAGTTGATGCTAAAACAAATCGAGGATAGTCTTCAAGAGTCACCTGACCCAGCAAAATTGGTCTTGGATGCAATGGATGGGTTTTACCCTTCAAATTCAACTACGGAAAACAACAGCAAGATGTCTGATCCGGCAGTCGTTAGGAAGAGTTGTAATATGTTGTTGACCGAGTTAAGGAGGGTCTCTCTGAAAATTACTCCTCATGTGAGAGGAGAAGCTATGAAGTTAGCAGCTGAGTGGAAAACTAAAATGAAAACTGAGAACTGGCTAGAGGTTTTGGGATTGTTGCTGCTTCTTGCTGCATATGATTTGAGTTCCAATTTTGATATGAAGGAGCTTGAATTATTTGTTGGCATAGTTGATGCTCAGCACTATGACACGGCTGAGTTATGCCTGGCTCTTGGTATCAGAGGTAAGACACCTGATCAGGGTTTGCTGGGTCAGAGCACCCCGAAAAGAGATCTTAATTGTTCTGGTGACATGGAAGTTGAGAAACCTGCAGGTTCTCCACTATTAAATGCCCGAGCGGCTGTAGGCAGCTTGCAGGTGATTCCAGCTGTTTCAAATGGTTCTGGTCAGTCATCAGATGATTTAGTTGGTGTCATTCAGGATCTTATTGCAAAGAAGGAACTGCTTGATGCTGTTGTAATAAGTTGCAAATTCAAGGTAACCGACCTGTTTCCACCGGTGCCACTCTTGAAAGAATATGTGGAGAGTGCAAGCCCAGACGACAAAGTGTTTGCACTGTATTCTGTGATTGGATGTGTCAAAAAATTTAATCTAGAGTCTGAATACCCATCTGAACATGCTCAATTCCAACGTTGGACTCTAGAGTGCTTAAATGTGCTTGGGGAAGCTGAACGTCTTGTCGCCACCACGCCAGTTAAACAACAAGATCAGAAGAGAAGGAGGAGTGGTGATTATGTCTCAGGTATCCAACCACAACAACAAAAGAAGAAGAAACAAGTCATCTGTTACCATTGCAGAGAGCCGGGACATGTTCAGAGCCACTGTCCACAAAAATGCTGAAGGCTCATGATGTGGTTGTAAACTTGTAATTTACTAATTTTGCTTGGGATCTCGGGACAGAGAAATTTCTGGAGCCTATCATGTACAGGTTTAGTTCTCACTGTAACTTAACATTGTAACTTTGTCTTGGTTTTTCTTACACTTGATACCTAGTTCAATTGTTCTTACAAGAAGTTCAGGTCCATAAACGGTATATGATGTCGACTTTATACAAAATCTAGATTACTATGGTACATTACTACATCTGTCCCAAATAAGTCTATTCTTCTATTCTCAGTTTTGGAGGCACATGCTTATAAGCTTATAGCCATCTATATCCAGATTGACTAGATTAACTAAAAAATATTAATCTCACAGAAACTACGTTTACATTGTTCCAAAACAAGATTCATGTTACAGTGAAACCACGCATATCAAGTATAGATATCAGTCTCCTTTTAGCTATGGCATACAATTTTCCCAGCAAAAGAACAATTGCATATGGACAGTGTACTCGAGGCCTACGTGACAGTAATGCCACGGATCAACAACAATAATAAAGCACAAAACTTGTAGTAATGGGGCAGTTTTTCTCCTATAAAAGAACTCCAACTGTCTCATACTACATCACACACCACATTTCCCACCAATTCTTCACAAAAGTTTGTTCATTCCGATCCTCTAGATGGCTTTCATTCCAGTAGCAGTTCTCCTATCTCTAGTGACATTACCACTCCTCGCTATTGGGTCTAATGCAGGTGGAATCGCGATTTACTGGGGCCAAAACGGAAATGAAGGTACGTTAGCAGAGACATGTGCATCAGGGAACTACCAATATGTGAACATAGCTTTCCTCTCATCATTTGGCAATGGCCGAACCCCTACCTTAAACCTCGCGGGTCACTGTGACCCCAACTCCAGTGGTTGCACACAGTTTAGCTCACAAATCAAGTCATGCCAAGCCAAAGGCATCAAGGTTATGCTCTCTATTGGAGGAGGTCCTGGAGGCTACTCCCTAGCTTCATCTGAAGATGCACGCCAAATTGGTATTTACTTGTGGAACAACTTCTTGGGAGGGAGCTCATCTTCAAGGCCGTTGGGAGATGCTGTTTTGGATGGAGTAGACTTTGACATTGAAGGAGGGGCTGACCAATACTGGGGTGACCTTGCAAAGTACCTCTCGGCGCATAGCAAGAAGGGCGGCAAGAAAGTTTACTTGACGGCTGCACCACAGTGTCCATTTCCTGATGCTTACGTTGGAAATGCACTTAACACAGGCTTATTTGACTATATTTGGGTTCAGTTCTACAACAACCCTCCTTGCCAGTACACTTCAGGTAATGTGACCAATCTAGAAGAGGCTTGGAAGCAATGGACTTCAGCCATTCCTGCACAAAAGATCTTCTTAGGACTTCCTGCTGCGCCGCAAGCTGCTGGTAGCGGCTTCATTCCTGCCTCTACTCTCACTTCACAAGTCCTTCCGGGCATAAGGAAGTCAGCTAAATATGGTGGTGTCATGCTTTGGTCAAAGTTCTATGATGATCTAGATGGATACAGCTCATCCATCAAGAATCATGTATAGAATGTAAATGGAAAAGGATCCTTATTAAATATATATCTGTGTAATTGAAAATCTTATTTGAAGTTTATGAATGATTAGTAAATAAAAAGGTGGAATTGGTTGAGCTCTGGTTTCATTCCAAAAGGCAAAAGTGAGATGAAAAATTAAGCTAAATATTGTTAGTTTTTGTACAAGTATCATGAATTCATGATCTTGATGGATATAGCTCTTCCACCAAGAATGAAGCCTAGAATATCAATCAAAAAGGACCAAATTAAATCTTATGTGTGAATCAAAAAGAATCTGTTTTGCCTATCTAGGGGACATTGTGGAATAGCTATATGTAGCTTGAGATGAATGATGGGTGTTGATGGTGAATGAGCTAAAGTGGTTGTTGACCTCCCTCTTCATGGCTCTGTATACATGATCTAAGCCTTCGTCAATCAACTCCAAAACTGTCTGAGGCATTGGCGGCATGTTTATTTCGACCGATCCTTCCAACATTCTCACCACTTCCCCCATTGTAGGTCTCATGAAAACCTCATCTTGTATGCACCAAAATGCAGTTTTCAGGGCTCTTTTGACTTCTTCTTCCTCCACTGATCCTTCTAGTCTCCTGTCCGCCACTTTGAGTGGCTCTCCGCTTGTCATTTCCTTCAAGGATGAGTTGTTCATTAGATAAGAAAAAATTCTCACATTTTCCATAAGATCATTCAAAAGATGTACAAGTAATTTTTTGGTTACCTTGAATGCCCATCCGGGATAGAAGAAGTCATCAACATCAAAAGACATGTCAATGTTTCTTCGGCCTCCCACGATCTCTAAGAGAAGCATGCCATAACTATAAACATCAGCCTTGACAGTTATAGGCCTGTTACTCACCCACTCTGGAGCCAAATAGCCTCTAGTTCCTCTGACCATGGTCACAACATGAGAGTGCTCTCTTCCCATCATCTTGGCTAGTCCGAAATCAGAAACCTTAGGACAGAAGTTTTCATCTATAAGAATATTTTCTGGCTTGATGTCACAGTGTATAATCCGATCTCTGCATTGCTCATGAAAATATGCAATCCCTTGTGCAGTGCCCACAGCTATGTTATAGCGAGTTTCCCAATCTAGCAACTTATCTCTAGAGTAACTTGAAGGAAATATCCATTTATCCAATGAACCATTCTTCATGAACTCATAAACCAGAAGCCTGCGATATTGATATCCTATACATTATGCCATTGTTCATGTAGCCATAGACCAAAAACATGCTAATGAACTCAAAGATTACAGCTTACCGTTGTGAGGCTTCGGAGCAGTAGCCGCATAGACGAACCAAGTTCATGTGATGCATAGAGCCAATGGTGTTAACTTCAGACATAAACTCCTTTTCTCCATGGGGCAAAACTCTCTCAAGTTTTTTAACTGCAACTAAAGTACCATCTGCAAGGCTACCTTTATACACACTCCCAAAGCCACCTGAGAGAAGAAGTATCCAACACATCATTAATATCAAAATTTGAGAACATGAAGTAGCTAGCTTTATAGTCCATGCTCACCAGTTCCAAGCAGCTGTGAAAAATTTGAAGTCCGAACTTGTAAATCGCGGTAACTAAAATTCATTGGAGCGCCAGACAAGATTATAGACTTTTCCATGGCTCTCTTGAAAGACCTCCTCTTATGCACATTGTAATATAGTAAAAGGCAAAGAAGCGCTATAAGAACTGTCATGCTCATAACAATAGGTATAACCAAAACCTTTTCTCTTCTACTACTAGATCCATCTGATGAGTCCCCTGACCCTCCTGTATCGCCGTCTTGTCCCACCGAGCCATTAGGCCTTATCTTGACAAACAAGGTTGAGCCAGGGTCCTGAAAGCCACCAAAATCCATGCTCCTCGAAACCCAACAGTAAGCTTTCTCATCATCAAGACCATAAACTGAAGCAACACATTCACAATCAGCTAAGCATATATCTCCACATTTTGAAATGTTCTCAATGTCACTGTAATTTGCTATGACTGAAAATTCAGGAAAATAGTAATTAGTTTGCTGCACAGCTGACATTTTAAACACCGAAGGCTGATAGGTTTGCTTTGAATCACATTTTCCAATCAACGATAAATTCTCCGAACACTGGCCTTCCCCATTGACCTTATAAGTCCCAGGCACACATGTACAAGAAGCATTAGTCTTGGTCCTATCCAAAGTACATATCCCATTGCCACAAACTCCAGAAATCTCACATGGATTTGACACTGCAGCCCATTCTGACACCCATTGCCTTGATCCATTGACATCATCGTCCCAACGATACAGACGAAGATTTCCATTACTTTCGAGCTGTAATCTCCGAGGAACAGACAATCTTTTTGTTTTGTTTGAGGCTGATGATAGTCCTCCATCATCACCATCATTCTTGTACACATACACAGCTCCATCAGATGACTCACCATACACAATGCCAAAGCTTCCAGCTTCATCCAAAACCGCAATGACATCCCCAGTCACATTTGATATCTCTGGTCCAGTCCAGTAAGAGTTGTTATAATAAGACTCTGGTGAAGTATTGTAACTACTTTCTGGCATGTTGTAGGTCAAGGCGAGGCTCAACGAAGTGCGCTGTTGAAGCATTTTGAGAGAATAATAACCACCATGGGAGGGTGACTTGGCTGTTGTGAGCTCTAAAGAGACCGAAAGAGGCTGGTTTGGGAGGAGTGTATCAGAAGGATGTGAGAAACTCTGCCACACAGTGCGGTTGGCTTCATTGTACAAGATGAAGTTGCCGGATTCTGATAGGGATGCAAATGTAACGCCGGTGCCTGAAGTGTTTGAGGTCCAAATAGTAGCGTCGCCGTCCATGAGAACTAGGTTTCCGGTGGTTTCCAGCTCCAGGATTGCATTGTTGGTCACAGCAGAATTTCTAGAAAATGAAATTTTGTTTGGCTTTAAGTGATGGTGATGATCATATTTGACCTGCGAGAGGTGTTGTAAAGACTAGAGATGGACAAGTGGTTTGTAATCCTTTTCTTTACTAAAGCTAAAGACTACATATTCTGCGGCATACTCAACTTCATGATCAACGACATATACAATAGTATGCTGATCATAGAAACAGATTGTAATTTTCTTCTGTACTAAAGTCTAAAACAAAGCTCAAACTAAGGATATATATCGATGTGTCAAACTAAAAGGTACTATACTATGTTTCGAAACTGAAAGTCTCAAGTACTGATACCTAAATGGATTATGTTTAACGGTTTTTCTAGTGTTAATTAACACTTTTTGTCACAGGTGACTGTGTGAACATTACTGCTAACTAGTGGTAGTTACTCAAATAACTTGCCAATGATCTAGAGTCATAACTTAGGTAACAAGTTTGTATGTGACAGCAAGAATTCTAAACTGAGTTGATGAGACAAAATGAAACTTTGGGGCTAGGTAGCACTTATTGATGATCATATATAAACTGCAGAAGTTAGCTTTTGTAAAGAAAATTAGAACGACAAAGTTTTGTGGGAATCACCTGTTAGCAGACCATACAATGGCTCTATCTCCAGGAAGCTTTGCAAACCATATTGCTACTTGAAATCTGTCATCTTGGTCCATTGGACTGAAGCCAAAAGCAAATGTGCCATTGTCAGACACCAGTGTCTTGTTCTTATCTCTAGCCAACAACCTCGAACCCAAACCAATCTGGCTAGCCATGCACACACTGAACCCAGCTAGAACCAAGATGAACAAGACCATGCAAGTACTGGAGGCCATTACTGTAAAGCTAGAACTAGCCAGTATAGTAGAAGAGACTCGATAGTAAGCTAAAGAAATGTTGGTTAGCTGTGTTATTTATCAAGAAAAACTTGGGAGGACTAATCAGAGAGTGTGCATGTCAGGATTTAATGTTGGGAAGAAAATTGAAGCAGCAAAAACTGGAGAGAGATTAGGACACGTACGTACATGGAAAGGTGGGCGAGCTAAATCTTGACAAAAAATTTGGGTAGGCTGAGAGGTGCAATGAAAGATTAAGATTGGCCAACGTGTTTAATGGAGTGTGGTGCATGAAATGGACTGTGGGTTCGTGACCAACCGAAAGGCAGCAGCTTAGGGACACGTAGTTGCCTTGCCAATTATTTGCATGAAGAATTCTGGCTTTTACATTCTTTTGTAGCTTTGCAGATATAATTTGGTTTCACAAGGATATTGAAGATTTGATGGCGACCAATGAGTCAAAAAGGAGAGGTGAAAATGACGAGTTAAATTCTTTATATACCTCATGAAGTTCTAGTTCTATTTGAGTAAATTTATCAAGAATTCTTACATTACTTCAAAAAAAATAAAAAATCAAGAATTCTTAAATCATGACAAGTTGTCATGAGTATAAACAAATTGGATGTGAATCATGTGATAAACAGAAAAACAACGTAAACTGAGGATAAACTCTAAAACTAAACTGATTTCTCATTTCAACATCTAATCTCTATGATGAATTAAAATAATTTGAACATAGTATTCAAGTGTCATGGACCCGTGAAGTACTTCACCTGTTGAAATTTCAGATAAGGGCCGATCAAGTCTAGATTTTGACAAATATATATACATTGTAGCTAGATTGTAGCCATTTGACATAAATTTCCATGCGTTGACATCACATGTGGACATTTAGTCTTTTAAAATTGTGTCCAAAGTCAAACAATAAGCACAAAGAAGCAACAATTAATTCTGCTGTACCATCCAAAATGTTCATAATAATTGAAGAACCCCAAGGTTCTATTGTATTCGACTATTAAATTAATTAAATTAAATTGGAAAATAAATAGATAAAAATGACGTTAAATAGTCACTTGGGCTCCCCGCCTAACACAAGCTTTCGAGTGGGAAGCTGGGCCGAAAGCCCAAACACATTCTCTACTGTTTTGGCGCTCTTTTACGCGAACAATTTGAAGACACCAAACTACGTCGTTTAAGAAACCACCCCACCCAATTCGAGGGGTTTAGGGCTTTTTAATTTCAGATCAAAACAGACAAAAGGTGTTTCCTTTACTCAGAACTTCACTCAAAAATGGAGAATTCAGCCCTGCTATTTGCGATTTTCTCGAAAGTTTGGGTTTCTGGGCCCCGATCAATTTCGCAAAAGAAGGTAATCTTTTCTTTTTTTATATATGATTGAAGCAAGTTGATCATTTTTGCTTGATCTGAAGCAAGTGATTTGATATCCTATCGTGCTTAAGGGTCCTCAAAATTCAATAATGAAACTATTTTATTATAATGAGTGTTTGATTTGTGAAGAACAACACTCTTTAATGAACTAAACTTGCATTATGAATGTTTGGAATCTCTTGCATTTGCTTATTGCCTGAAAGAGGGGACATCCATGGGGACCAATTAGTTTCAAGTCACTCTCCTTTTCTGGGCTTTGTCACTTAAACCTCGGTTTATGTCCATCTCTTTCTCCGACAGCCCCTGGACCGGTGTCTGCTCTATCTTCCTGTTTTTTTGTTTGAGTTATTTATCATTTTGATGCTGTTTATAATTTGCTAAATTTTGAATATATGAAAAGGATGTGACTCTCTTTCTCTCTCTTTGTGTAACATGTTAACTTGAGATTGAGGAGGTAGTGGATGAAAAGGCTTGACATTTCCTTGCCAAGAAAATTTTCTTTTGGATATTTTCTTTGTTATTTGCAGATTGAGATAGTTTTAACCGATTCGCAGACATATATTGAGCGCCTAGCAGCATTTGATTTTATCTATTTGTGGTGTTAAACTGATGGAATTTATGTTCAGTGTCTTCTTTGTGTTTGTTCTGATGTTGTAGTTGTAATGTATTGGAGGACCATGAGAATCATTATTGCCCTGGACTAGTAACATTAGAAGCTTCAGTTTCTGTTTGCTTGTGTAGGGTTAGAGTAATGTAATGCTGTTTCACATGGGCTAAACACTTAATTTAAAAGTATCAATTTGATATAAAAGGTGTTTTTATCTAAATAGCATGTATTTGTAAACTAGGACAAACCCATATTGTTAATGGTCTAGGCAATTATGATGTTTGAAGTTTTGAACTTTCATTTCCTTTTCCTTTGTGTTTTTACCTTTTTTATTTACTAGCTAGGTGTGGGCTATTGAACCTAACAAAGGAAACACTCCAAGTCATGGTTTCTCTTTCTCCATGCTAATGGTCCAAGTTACCTATCTATTCTTAGGTTTGCAGGACTATGGAGTCCAATAACATGTTGTCATAATCCAATACACTAGCTGATAGTCAAAAGTATGTTTAAGGCCTGCAATACTTCTGCAACTTTTTTCCTCATTTGTGGTGGTTTTATGATTCATATAGCTAGCTAGGATGCCATTGTTTAGTTACATTCGTAGTTTGATATTAGTAGTTTTCCTGAAAGAGGGTAAGGCTAAATTAAAGCCCAAGTTGTTCTAGAGCATAATCACATCCACCGTTCCTAGTTACTTGCTCAACCTTTAGAATTTACAGCCTAGCAATAATCATAGTTCTAGTGCAGAAATACTATTTGGTTTGTATTAAATACATGATAACTAATTGCATACAGCATATGATGATTGTGACTAGGTAGAAGAATATTATATGTCACTCAGGTTTAGCATTTTGCTAAGGTAGTTAGGAAGTGAGCATCACATGGTGAAATCATCTAACTGGTCTCTAACCCCTCTTAAATTTTCTGATAAATACAAAATAGCATCAAAAAAAAGGCAATGACAAAGCATAATAGCCAAGCTAAGCAAAATCAGTTTTTTTTTTATCCCAGGATGTATAATAGAGGTCATGACTTGTGAAAGAATATTCTAAACTCTGAAGTGTTAGGACTACATTTGCTCCTATTTACTTTTGGATCAGTAGGTTGGATAGACAAGGGAGAATGCATGAACCTGCTTTGTTTAGAACCTCATTCCTAATTCTTCCCTTCCATATATAGAAGGTTCTTAAGAAGCATATGACTCTTTTTCTTTTATCCTCTTTTTAATTGAGTTTCTTAAATAGGCTTTGGACTTAAACTAAGAGAATGCATGAATCTGATTATATTCTCTCTTTGCTTGTCCTTTCAAAATATTTAACAGAAATGTAAAAAAGAGAACCATCTTATTTATGAACTTTAAGAAAAAAAATGATTAAACGGAAATGTGGGGTTAGCTAGTGATGCAACAGTGCATTATGGATGCTGTAGGGGCTCACATTTCTCTGTTTCTTTTCTCCTTTCCTCTTTTCCAATTTTCAAAATTCAGTGTCTCTTTGCCAGACAACCACATACCCAACTGTTGGAGAGAGAGAGAAGATATTAAGGTTTATATATATATGTATGTAGTAGAGAAATGTTTCACATGCAAGAGGGCCTGTTCTGCTAGCAAATACAAATAGCAACCTCCCCACTTTTGTATAATTGTGTATTCCTTTCCAAGTTTCTCTTGTTGTCTAAGCATTAATCTATTGCATCTCCATAACAAGGTGGAAACCATGGATACATCGCAGCAGCCTCTCTCCATTGAAAGCTTTTCATACAGTTGGTTAGTAAATCTCAAGCCTCCTTCCTTGGAAAGTCTTGACAGCTCGTTTAGGACTTCGCTTGACGCATCCGATGAAGCTTCCTTCATCGAGATGGACCCAACAATGCCACCATCTCAGAGATTCTTTAGGATTTCCCAGCAGGATTTCAACTTCGACTCTCAGTCGTCTCTCACTGCTCTTGTTCATGCCGATGAGCTCATTTCTAACGGTTACCTTTTACCACTTGCGGTTGATGAGCCATTGAAGAACATGGAGGAGTACGACGATTATTATGATCAAGCCTCAAATTCCAATTATGCAAATGTTCCAGTGATCTCCTCATCTAAAGAAGCTGCTCCAATGGACACTACTCTTACAGAGTGCTCGAATTCCATGAGAAGGTGTAGAAGATTATCGAAACGGATATTTGAGAAGTACTTGGATTTTCTCAGACCATTGTACAAAAGGATTAGAGGTCATAAAGGCAATCCTAAAGCTTGTGGGAATCTTGTTGATAAGAGGTTCCATTCAGCAAAGAACAGCCGAGTGTATTCATCAGAAACTGCATCTCCACGAGTAAGTGTAGCCTATTCAGCCCCGGATGATTGGAGAAGGTCTTGTGATTCTGAGAGCTCAATCTACGAGGCAGTTCTCCATTGCAAAAGATCCATAGGTATGTCATTCAACACCTTAACTGATCATTCATCTCGATACAACATAGTTATATATTCCAATCTCATCATGCAAAAATAGCTATAGCTAATGTTTCTGAAACTTCTTTGATAACAGGAAACTGAGTAATCGTGTGGTACAAAGCAGTGAAAATAGAAGAAGAAGAAAAGGACAGAGAAGAAAGGGAAAGAATAAAGGAATACACATGGGAAGATCATCAGCCACTTGCTCTCACATTTGTCATCTTCTAATATAGCTTATTTAGTTTTTGGATGATATCTCAGAACTTGTGTGGATGGTCTCCATGAAATTTTAATTTCTGAGCTTCTCTTCCTTGCTTATATTCCTGTAATATAAAACTAAATCAGGAATATTTTGTTCAGGGAAATTAGCACAGTTACTCATCTGTACTATTTTATATATATTCAAATGAAAACTGCCAGAATGGGTGTAGCCAATACACAAACTGGTATGGGAAATCTATTTACCTCATTTCAATTATTCTAAACTTTGTAATTGTTGGTGTTGCTCTTTCAGTGCCTAGTCAGGTTTTGTTCTTCATCATCTCTCCACGTGCTACAGTTCACATATTTTTTTTTGGATTAATCTAAACCCAACAAGCAGTTGCAGAATATTATCTTTAACAATTAAGCCTGTCAATTGTATGATAGAGCTAGTATAGCAAGGGAGAGTGTTTGATGTGAGAATAATTGATTGACTATGCCAACTGGTCCCCTTCACATATCTGATCCTATTATTGATTTCTCATCATGACAAATTTGATTAGTTTCTTCTGAAAGATAAACAAGTATATCTAACACTTGTTAGGAATTAAAAGAAAAAAGAATATATTAAGCTAAAGCATTTTCCCTTAGAAACTCAAATCCTTCTGCATAGGAGGGGGTGATATATATATATATATATATATATACACACACACACGGATTATATGCTTCCATTGATATTATTGCTATATAGATCGGACAAATGTAACTTGCTTGTATGCTTGTACACTAACAGTTTCATATGAAAGATCACAATAAGCTAGGCACTGTTGCACCTTATAAGCATGAGATAATACATGAAAGGAAAGATTAATTATGATACATTGATTGTTGATTTAATTTTCTTAATTAGAATGTTCATTTTAATTTTGGGAGTACATAGACAAATCACATATGGAAGGAAGAGAGTTAGGGATAGAGATAACATAGTCTGTTGAGAGACATATCACATTGATCGATTGGTTTGTATATATGGAATGTAGGTTTGGCTTCGATTTGAGTAATGAATAATAGTTTATGCATGGTAGACCCTCTGGGTAACTAGCTTCTCGTGTTCAAACTTCAAACCAAAGTACCAAACCCTAAACGATATATATGAAAACACAATCATGTATATGGGCTCCGTTTGTAGCAACATTTTAGCTCACATTTGGGTGTTCTGTTCATAAATTAAACTGCATTATGAATTGGTGTAGGCTCCTAAACAGACCAATTTTGCCCACTTTCATGCTTCAGTTCCACTTCTTACATAATATGGTCCCCAAAATATTTTTAATTAATGGAAGCAAATCCTCAAAGCATTCAACATCTTGTCCAACACACCCTTCTATAGTCCTCTAGGCTTCCCAGAATCACTGCAAAGAAATCAAACAAAGCATTATATTAGCGATATGGAAAAGACAGATAAGGGTTTAGGGTTTATATATGGATTTAACTATGTAAAACATACATCCTTTCATGAGTTAGTTCTAGCTGGTCCCCGAAGTGGAATGAGCTTTAATCAAAGCACATGCAGAGATGCATGAACGCCCATTTCTTTCAGACCTTTTGAAAATGAAGCTATAGCTACCTATCGATCGTTTACTAAGCTCCGATCCATTTCGTGCAGCTTGAGTTTGAACACAGGAGGTAGCTACCTAGCTCCATGCATTTTGTGCAGCTTGGGTGGTGGCCATTATCGGACATCACTAAAGTCTGTAACATGTGAAGCTAAGGAAGATAGGGAGACATGGACAAATTGTGCTAGCATGAAATGCCAAACCTGGCCTGGAAATGTGACGCTGGTTTTTGTGTGTTTCTTTCTACTACTTCTCCCTCTTGTGAGTCTTGTCTTCGACTTTGGATTTTCTAGCTGTTTCGTGGCCAAAGAAGCAGCACGGCAACAACATTAGAGTAGGCATAGAGGTTTCTCATTTTGTTTTGCTATTTCTAGGCTTTGTGTATATAAGATTAATTAGGCTGCGGGGGACCAGTAACTCGGATACATGCTATTTTGTCCCTCTGCTGCAACTGGTCTCTAGTTTGAGGCTTGAGCAAGCAATTGAGTGCCAAAAGAGCTTACTAGCTAAGCCAAGTCATAAGCACGCAACCTATATATAGCTTGTCATTAACATGTTTCCTTCATATTATATCACATAAACAAAGGCTAGGTCATGTACGTGATATATAGTTAGTTCTCTGATGATGAATCAGGTAAGTTAGTTAATTGATATACACCCCATCTTCCCCAAAACGTATAAGAAAATGATAAACGGGAGAATGAATGTTCCATTGATTATGAACTCTGTTATATGCAAAACAGTACGTTTACAAGTAGAAAGCTACCTGGAGTTTTCAACAATGTAGGAGTACTACACGTTAAGGTTTCTATGAGAAACTTACATGGGAAGGCATTACAGTTTACAATGATAACCACGTCTAAAGTGATTTTATATAATAAGTATTCTAACACTCCTCCTTAAGTTGAAGAGTGAATATCAAGAACTCCTAACTTGTGTAAGAGTGCATTGAGCTTGTCTCTCCCCAAGGCTTTTGTAAACACATATGCTAGTTGTTGCAATGTACCAACATGTCGAGTAACAATCTTTTCTTCCATGATCTTTTCTCGAATGAAATGACAATCCATCTCAATATGACGCGTTCTTTCATGAAACACGGGATTAGCAGCTATATGTAGGCATATGTAAATCAACAAATAAGTAACGAAGCCAAGTAAGCTCACAACAAGTACCTGTCATTGCTCTATATTCTGCTTCGGCACTAGACAAGGAAATTGTTTTATGTCTCTTAGTTCTTCATGAAATTAAGGAATTTCTCAAAAAAAAAACACAATAACCAGTTGTAGAGTGTCGAGTAATAGAGCAACCTGCCCAATTAGAATCACAAAAGGTTCTTAAAGTCAAGGGGCTTTTTGACTGAAAAAACAAACCAGGAGACGATATTAAGTATCGAACAATTCTAAGAGCTGCTACCATATGTTGCTGACGAGGTTCTTGCATGAATTTGCTGAGAACATGCACAAAATACGTGAAATCTGGCCTAGTAATAGTGAGATAAATTAACTGGCCAACTAATCGCCGATAAACAACAGGATCTTAATTTAAGTAATATTCCTTTATTTGAAAGTTTGACTTCTGCCATAGGAAAATCAACTAGTTTAGCACCAAGGAAACCACAATCCTTAATAATTTCTAAAGCATATTTTCTTTGAGATATGTAAATGCGTTTACTGGAACGAGCTATCTCAATGCCTAGAAAGAATTTCAGATCACCAAGCTCTTTGATACGAAAATGGGAATGGAGAAACTTCTTGAGACAATTAATGGAATCTAAATTGTTTCCCGTGATAAGAATATCATCAACATAAATCAACATTGCAGCAAGAGATGTACGATCTTTGCGCACAAAAGGGAGTAATTAGCCTTGGATTGCGTGAAACTAGCATCGAGAACAGTAGCAGTCAATTTGGCAAACCATTGTCGCGAAACTTGCTTCAAACCATACAACGATTTATTTAAGTGACACAAAGTTCTCCCTTGTCGCCGAAGACTAGGTTGAGGAGATATGTAAATTTCTTCATGTAAATCACCATTAAGAAAAACATTGTTGACATTCAATTGATGTAGTGATCAACCTTAACTAGCAGCAAGAGCAAGAACACAACGTACAATAATCATTTTTGTAGTAGGAGAGAAAGTATCATGATAGTCAATATCAGCAGATTGAGTAAAACCCTTAGCGATAAGACGAGCCTTATAACGCTCGATTGAACCATTATCTGTATACTTAATGCAATAGACCCACATGCATCCAATCGAATGCTTGATGGGAGGTAAAGAAACCTGAGACTAGGTAATGTTGTCAGTGAGTGCCTGAAGCTCAGCAGCCATAGCCTCTCACCATTTAGGATCACCGACAACCTCTGTATATGAAGTAGGCTTCTGTCCTTGACTAATCTGAGCAATAAAGGAAAGATGTGGAACATAATAGCAGTGATATGAGATGTATTGACAAAGTGTCTACCACGTACCTGGACGAGGTGCAGACGACGATGATTGATGTGGAGGCAGTATCGCTTGCGAGCAGACATAGTCGTAGAGAAGAACGTTGGGCTTCGTTCCTATGAAGAGCGACAAAAAGGCCGGTCGGGTTGAGGAGAAATTGGGATTTGAGGGAGAGGCTGGTCGGGTTGAGGAGGATGAACAAGGTTTGATGAAGTATCATTGACTGCAAGTGGCGCAGGCAGCGCTGGAGGTGGGAGTGCGAGATTAAGGATGGTGGGAGCGGACGGGGGGGGGGGGGGGACGAGGGTGGTAAGTAGGAGCCTGTGAGGAGCGCAGAATTTCTTCGAGGAGGCGCGATGCCGGAACGCGCAACATCACTGACGGAAGGAAGAAAGTCGAACGATGGAGAGGAGAAGTGAGTGTGGTCTGAGCATTCAAGTGAAACAGGGAGGGGAAAAGATGGATTTTAGGCCTAAGGGCATCTCCAACAATGGAGGTCCTATACCCTATAGTAGAACCTTCCCAGAAAAATTCATCTCCAACCCTCCAAAATTTGGGTCTCATACCTTATATCTAGGTCTCATACCCTATACAAGGTTCTAAAATAGAACCTAATATAAGGTATAGAACCTTGTATGTTTTGGTGGGCCCAGATGGAAGGAAAAAGTTTGAACAGAAACAGGAAAAAAAGAAGCAGAACCGAGCTGTGGAGGAGAGAGACAGACGCGCGGAGAGAGGAATGCAGGCTGAGAGGAGATTGTCCAGCGCGTGAGGGCCAAGCGCGAGGTGAGCGAGTGAAGCTTCAAACTAGCAGACTGTGCTGCTGCTGGCGTTAGTTTCCAACGTCTGCTAGCAATTTTCCTCTCTAATTAAATGTGAGCGGTTCTGTTCCAACGGCTCTTTAATTAAATGTACTTTCCTCCTAATTAAATGTACTTTCCTCTCTTCGGTTCTGTTTCAACAGCAATTTTTTTTAATATCACCTAATTAAATGTACTTTCCTCCTTAAATTAAAAATAAAATTGAAATTTTTTATATAAAAAAAATTTATCCGTTGGAACAGTAATATTGTGCATCTCTATAAATACCAACAATCATGTTCATTGTTTCTACACCAAAGTTTGCTACTTCTTCTCTAGAGAAAATTTTCTCCATAAACTTATCTTCCTCTAGCTTTTATTTTATTTTTTGTAGCATCATGCCACCAAAGGTGCCTAGAGATCCAAGGCAATCAAATTGGAAAAAAGATGAAGAAGAAGTATTGTGCCAAGCCACTATGAATACTAGTGAGGATCCAATCACGGGTACTAATCAATCCTCCAAAATATTGTGGGAGCGTATTAGTGCGGCGTATGAAGCCACAAAGCCAACCGGAGCATGTTCTCGATCCGGAATGAGTTGTATGGCTCGTTGGAAAAAAATTTCCCCCGCATGTATGAGATGGCGTTTATCTCTCAACCGTGCAATCAAAGCTCATGGTAGTGGTGAAAACGAAGCCGACGAAGTAAGTATATATTTAAATTGTGCTTAGAAATTATTAAATTGTGCATATAAATATAGTAACTAAATTTTCAAGTGCGTAGAAATTATTAACCACTAATTTAATTTTTTGGATTGATTATGTAGCTTTTAACCGCTAAAAGAGAATATCACAAATTGTCAAAAGGGGAGACATTCTCTTTTTTTCATTGTTGGGAAATATTGAAGATGCATCAAAAATTTATCAATCCTCCCAATATGGATTTTAGTTCCGATTTTGATCCGCCCATCGACTTGGATGATGACGACAACACACCCAACAACTCAGCAACTCCAAGTGCACCACCTAAGGAAGTTCCTAAAGAATCTCGCCCAATGGGAAATAAAGCGGCTAAGGCGGCAAAAAAAAAGAAGAGTGAAGATCTCGGAGAGAGCATTCACGTT
Organism: Geum urbanum; assembly: GCA_946800695.1. Lineage (NCBI taxonomy): Eukaryota > Viridiplantae > Streptophyta > Magnoliopsida > Rosales > Rosaceae > Geum > Geum urbanum. The sequence continues at coordinate 34,981,051 of OX327015.1, forward strand.
GAAATGAAAAGATTGAACGACTTGCGTGAGCGTGAGTTTGCACATAAGCAACAACTCTTTCAAGAGGCTAAGGCAGCGGAGAAACTTGAAGCCAATGATCGTATAATGGCGGTGGATCCGAGTATATACTCTCCTAACAAAAGAGCTTATTGGGAGAGGAGGCAAAAAAAGATACTTGACGAGGAGATGGCCAATGATCGTCCTACCACCCAACCAAATCATCCTCAATCATCTTCAAGCAATGATGGAAATGACACAAATTTGGACATCTACACACCGGTTCAAGATACGCCATGGTTATGAAATAATGTTGAAGAGTCATTTTAATTAATGTATTGTTGCTCTTTAGTATGTTGTTGCTTATTTTAATTAATGTGTTGCTTAATTAATGTGATGTTGTAACTTGGACTACATTTTAATAAAGAGTATTTTGTTGTTTTCTCACAATGGATTAAACTTTTATTTAGTATACACTCAATTAAATGCATAATTGATACACATGGCCAATAAAATCACATCCGAAATAGAGATAAAGTCACATGGCCCTAATTAATAATTTTGAATTAAAAAATTCAATAATATATAGCTTATTTTAAATTAAAATAGTTTGAAAAATTATTATAGAATACAATATGTATATTTTAATATTAAAAGAAATCTATAATAAAGATTATGAGTTTTAAGGTATAAGGTATAAGACCCATGGTTGGAGATGAGAAAATGAGTCTTATTATGAGGTATAGAACCTTCATTGTTGGAGATGAGAAGGTTCTATAGTGAATAGTAATTTTACAAGGTTCTATTATGAGGTATAGAACCTTCATTGTTGGAGATGATCTAAGGCTAAGTAATAGAAGTTGGGCTAGAGGAATTATTGGGCTAAGCAGAAGATGGTGGAGAAAAATGAAAGGTATCTTCCAAGAAAACAACATCCCGATTGGTAAAAATTGTTTTAGTTGTAAGATTCTATAATTTATATGCCTTTTGCCCTATAGGATATCCGACAAAAATACATTTGTGTGCTCGAGGGAAGTAGAAAAAGCAACACAACCGAAGACGCGCATATGAGAATAATTGGGAGGTTTATTGAGTAAAATTTCAAAAGGAGTTCTCTTGCAAAGTAAGGATGTGGGAAGACGACTAATGGTATAAGAAGCAGTGAGAACACATTCACCCAAAAATAAATAAGTAAAGAAGCTTGGAAATGGAGGGAGCGAGCAACCTAAAGAAGATGGCGATGTTTATGTTCGACTACACCATTTTGTTGTGGAGTATAAACTCAAGAGTGTTGAGAAATGAAACCATTTTCTTGAAAGAAACTATGTAAAGAGAGAAATTCAGCTCCATTATCGGAACACAGTTGTTAAACTCAAGTGTTAAACTGAGTGGCGACATAAGCAAAAAAATTGCGAACTAATTGTTGTGTCTCACTTTTCTAACGCATCAAGAAAACCCACGTAAAACGAGAAAAATCATCCATAATTGTAAGAAAATAATGAGCACCAGAAATAGAAAGAGTGTTATGATGTCCCCAAATATCACAATGAATGAGAGAGAGAATTCTTGATGTAGAAATGGTACTAGGAAAAAAAGGTTTGCGAGTTTGTTTCTCCAAGGGACAAATGTCACACTTATGATTGGAATCAAAAGAAAAATTAAGAGAACTAGCCAAATGTTGCATGCGAACTGATGAAGGATGTCGTGATGGTGCCAAAGAGCTGATGAAATGGAAAGATGGCAAGCTAGATGGGTTGATGGAGGATGAGAGGCCAACGTCACTAGGTAGTAAATGTCTCCATGCCGCTTACCCACACCAATCATCGTCCTCGTAGCCAAGTCCTGCAAAATACACCAAGAAGAAAAAAAGTCACTTAACACTGTAAATCATCCGTCGTCTTGCCAACTGATAAAAGATCAACCTCAAAGCTTGGTACACATGAAACATTATTCAAGGTAAATGAATTATTGAATCAAATTCTGTTTGTCATGGTTATGCTAGCCTTATCTCCACTAGGAAAAGAAACTGGTGGTAATGCAGAATGATGAGCATTAAATAATAATTTTGATGAAAATTTCCTATATAACAATCTTCCTCCCACCCAAATCACTATTCCTCGCGGGTACTGTACATTTCCCTGTTCAAAGGGGTTTCCCATCTATTTCCCTCTCCCTTTCCTCTCTAATCCTCGATCTCTCTCCTCTCTCTCTGTTCTTTCCCATAGCCCGTCTATTCTCCCTCTCCCTCTCCTCTCCAAAGCCCTTTCCTCTCCAAAGTGAAATCCTCCATCTCTCTCCTCTCTCTCTGTTCTTATTTCCAGAGCTGGAGGTGGCTTCGGCAAAGAAGACTCGACATCCATGCAAACAACACCAGATGAAGACTCTGATGATGATGAAGAAGAGTCAGTCGATCACCATATCCAATCTGTGAAGCTTCACTTGAGGCACGAGAATAACTCTGTTTTCGAGTCCACAGTCAAAGACTTGACCAGAATTCAAACCCTGCACACCAGAATTGTCCAGAGAAAGAATCAAAACACCATTTCAAGGCTACACAAAGACACCAAGGTGCCGACAAAGGACCTTTCACCAAGGGCCAGGGTAGCACAATTTCGGCACACCAGAGGAGACCTCAACTCAGACCCATAAGAACCCATTTGTTGACTGACCGAGATTCTCAAGTGAGGTAGGTTTTGAACTGTGTTTCAGTTGCTTTGATTTCATGTTCTCATTTTTATAGCAAGAGATGTAGTCTTTAGTCAATCCAATGAGATGGGTTATTCTTCAATGAGAGTTTATATGCTTCGGATGGATTCGATGGGTTCAAATCTTTAAATTTCAATTCTGATAGAATGAAGTTGAAAGTTGCACGGGTTCTTCCAATAATCCAGATAGAGTTCACATCTTTAAATTTCAATTCTGATAGAATGAAGTTGAAAGTTGCACGGGTTCTTCCAATAAGCCAGATAGAGTTCACATCTATGATTGAATAACTAGATGGAGTATATAACCCATGAACTAATACAGTCGACTAACAAATATAGGAAATGTCTGATTATAGTTATTCTTCAGATTTGAAACTGTATTGGTGCAACTATTGTTCGAGTTCGTCCATTGAAGAGAGAAATAAGACTTTTTTTGCTCTTTTGTTGTCTATGACTATTACATGTTCAACTACTTTCCTAAAAGAATTTATTAACACTAATGGAACCTTTGTGCATCTCTTAACGTATCTTCAGATTACCTCTATAGCTTAGAAAGTAATAAACATGTTGGATCAAAACTTGCATTATCGAATGGAATAATGTTTGGTGCTAGAATAGGTGTTTCATATTGGCTTTCGTTTGGTGTTTTTGATGCCGGAGTTTTTAAGCAGATCTATATCTGAGGTTTTGCTGTGGTTTAAGTTTTTTTTTTCCCCTATGATGTGGTTAACATCATTGAACATTTGTCAGGGTAATCTATACGCTGATTTACTATAATGTCATTACATGCTTTAGCCTTTATTCTGTGTTGGAAAGGAAACAATGAAAACTAGAAACGAATTTCCTTTTTTTCCCTTTCACATGTGGATGCTAAGGTTTCATTAGTTACACCCTTTGAGGCATTACGTCTGTTTTGAAGTGAGAGGAAGGAAAGAAAGCAAACATAGGAAGGAGTAGTGTAAGAATGTAATAGAGATTGAATTGGCTGGAATGAAAATTCATTCATGTTGAAACATGTATATATACAGAGATGATACAGAAATTCTATACACCCTAGGAAAGTCATCCTACAAGTCGGGGAATATGAAAGGAAAACTGGATCTACAAAACTGTACAGAAAGTATAATGTGAAACATAGAGATGATCTTTCTAACAAGTAGTTTGAATTTCAAAGCTGTTTTGTGGTTTGCCTGAATCAAATTTGAGCTTAGTTTATCAATGAATTTGATGGAAAAGTTCTAATTTATGTTGGTGCCTATACTGCATCTCTTAAATTTGATGTTCACAGTAAACTGGAACACTGGATGAATCCCGTTTTAATTGAAAGGAAAGAGAGAGCAGTAAAGATGATTACTCTGTTGTTATTTCATATTATGTATGGTGGGTTTTAGTATACAATGCTAAGGTTTGTGTGTCATGTTGGTATACAAATAGGTAGCACTCTATAGAAGAATATGAAGCTTTTGGCATTTTCTTATGATCGAACACATATTCTGCTACAAGAAAAAGGAAATGAGTAAAGTTGTTAGTGAGCCAGGAATCCACCAAATAACCTATCATCAACTGATAAAACAGAACACTAAGGGAAAAGTTTGCAAAAATAAAGTTAAAGAACTGACTTAAAGAGAAGACTAAAAAGAAACTTGGATTTCAAGAACTTACAGTACATGTAACAATAAAAATACAGTACTTACAATAGAGTACGTGGTTTATAATACCAACTTTTATAAGTTCAACTTCACATAATAACATGCATGATAGGTTCATATCTAGGGTACCAGCTGCTGTGTATGCTGCTCTATTGAACGCTCTTTGAGATCAAAAAAGTTTAGTTCTGCTTTTCGGAGAAGCTTTGTTGATTTTTCGTTTTGGTTTTGATTGTTGGACCTTTTATGTATTTGCAGTCTAGGATATGAGCATAGGATGCTGAAAGTTTGTGTTTCCAGCAAGTGAAACTTATAAGCTGATTAAATTACTTTTTTGTTGAGTATAGCCTTTGCTAACGGGTGATGGGAATGGCTTGCTACTGTAGTTTATTCCATTATTGTAGATTCTACTACAAAAGTACAGTTTGAGAAGGGTTTGATTGATGAGTTTGCATGGTATTCATGTTGGAAACTTATGTTTGCTGAGATGTTAAGGTACCGGCTACTATGTATGCTGCTCTATTGAACGCTTTTTTATATCGAAGATGTTTAGTTCTGCTTTTCTGAGAAGCTTTGTTGATTTTTCGTTTTTGTTTCGATTGTTGGACCTTTATTGTTGGAGCTTTTATGTGTTTGTAGTCTATGATATGAGTATAGGATGCTGAAAGTTTGTGTTTCCAGCGAGTGAAACTTATAAGCTGATTAAATTTCTGTTTTGTTGAGTATAGCCTTTGCTAGCGGGTGATGGGAATGGCTTGCTCCTGTAGTGTCTGCCATTATTGTAGATTCTACTGTATGAGTACAGTTTGCTTGAATTTTCACGTATATATTTTGTGGTGTCATTTTCAGATCTCTACAACCAATATCAGTTATTGTATCTTGCAAGAATAGAGTTTTGTTATTCTTCTTTAAATGAAACTGAGGAATTGAGAAGGTCGATACAAAACGTAGAAATAAGGCTCAAGTAGGTTACATATAGATATGATGAGCAACTGCATCAATCGATCTAGCTATCAGTATATGGTTTCCGCATATATTATATTGATCAGTATGCACGAGTCTTAATTTATTGTTTCTGTGTTAATGGAGTTATTGTTTCTGTGTTTTGTGGTTATTCTTTTCTAATGAAAACTTACTGAAATTTCATCAGGGTTTCTGGCTGAAAACCATAAACCTGATGACTCATCTATAGCCTGTTTGCTTTTTTTAATTATGCTCACTCCATGTATGTCTATATGTAGTCGTCAGTAGAATTCTTTTCTATGCAGACCCATTATATCTGTCCATCATATTCTATGTGTAACTCTACTACTACCATTTCACTTTTGTGAAGTTCTTCGGTAGAGAACCGAATGCCTGTGAATGTGAGGACCATGTCTCCTAGATCTCTTCCCAATTTAAGATGAATTAATCTCATCTAATATTTCAACTAATGAATATGGGCTTTTGTGTAAAAAATTAGGGTCTAATGTCGTTTCTGGCCTTGAGTATTATAGTATATTATTAATGCATGTTGATTACTAAATTTGTCAAGATCATCTTCACTAAGCAACTTTTGTACCTGCCTAATTCAAATGGTTTCATTTTCCAAATTTCAGCCGCGAGGTCAAAATCCATTCTCAAAAATAGCTGAAAGCCAATGCCGGATGAGAGAAGGCAAAGCATGGTCTACGAAGAAAACCTACAGTATTTAGACATGCATGATGTTAGTAAATGTCAATTAGGTAGGTAGGGCATAAGGTGCTCAATGAAAAATAAAGTTGTGATCATCAAATGTGTGGTTCAATGTAATAAATAATGAAATGTTTGACAAGGATAAGATTTGTTTACATTGATAGGGTCTTTAACGAAAAAGAAGGGTTTCTTTGAAAACTCGGACAATTTTGTCCAAAAGTTGCCAATCCAGAAGGAAATATTGACATTAAACTGCATCCAAAATGCGAATACAAGTAGATCAAAATCATCTAAGAAAAAGAAGAGAACCCGTCAAGAAAGTCTTCAATCTGTTGCCATGTATGATGTTGGCCAAAGAGTTTCTGGTAAATTGTCATGTAGCATATAATCTGTTTACCGTGATCATTTTTTTTATTTACTGCAATAGTTGATAATGTTTACCAACTTATAACATTTTCTTTGATTGATAGGGCCTTCAAAAAAAGGCAAGCTTTTTTTGCAAACTTGGACAACTTTGGCCAAGGGTTACCACCCTATAAGGAAGCATCACCATCGAGCTGTATTCAAATTGAGGCCAGCACTATAACAAATCCAGGTACGAAGAATAAAAGAATTTATCGAAAAAGTCTTCATTCTCTTGGCATGTATCAAGTAAGCACATTCATGTAGCGTACATTGAGCAAACCTTCTTTTACCGCCATAGAGCTTCCTATTCATTGCTAGATTTAATTAAACATTGAATATGAGATTGGGTTATTTTTAATATTAGGTCCAGTTATTACTTCAACTCAATTTGGCCAAGCATCCTATCAAAAAAACTACCAAGGTCAGTAATATTTTTTTTCTTCCCTGTCGTTCAGACATACATCAACAGGGGTAACTGAATTTTAACTTTTGTAATCACAGATGTGATTATCAAGTATGAAGATTCTGGTGATGATTCATTTGAATGCAAAGATTGTGGAGCCTGTTTTTGGCATGGTGAAGCCCTCAAGAAAAAAGTTAAAAGAAATCCAATTTACACAACATGTTGTCATGAAGGAGAAGTTAAACTTCCATCATCTAATCCACCACCAACATTTCTTGCGCATCTTTTAGATCCAACTAATGGGCGATAAAGCATACTCTTTCGTGAAAATATTCGAGTGTACAATTCAATGTTTGCTTTTACTTCAATGGGTGCAAAAGTTGACAAGAGTATAAACAATGGCTCTACTCCTTATGTTTTCAAAATATGCGGACAAGTGCATCATTTAATTGGTTCTGTATTACCTCCTCCAGGAGAATGCCCTAAATATGCTCAATTATATGTCTATGACACTATAAATGAAACATCCAACCGTATTAATGCTATTGACCCGAATCATCTCAATCAAAAAATAAAAGTCAACATTGTAGAGGGATTAGTTCAAATGTTTGATGAAGTAAATGAATTAACTACAACATTTCGCACTGTCAGAAACAAATTTGAAAATAGTACATTGCCTACATTTAACATGACAGTGCTTGATCGACAATCAACTGATGGTAAACAATATGAACTACCGACTACTTCTGAAATTGGCGGGTTAATTGTTGGTGACATCGGAGAATTTAATTCCAATAGAGATATTGTTGTTGAATCAAATGATGGACATTTAAAGCGTATTTCCAAAATTCATCCAAATTTAATGTCATTACAGTACCCATTACTTTTTCCTTATGGTGAAGATGGATTTCGAGTTGATATGTCATTACGACGAACGACAGAAAAATACGAGAAAAAACAAATCAGACTTACAATGATTAAATACATATGCCATCAACTCCATGATAGGAAACATGACCAAAGTAGTTTGTTAAAAGGTGGAAGACTTTTTCAACAATACTTAGTCGATTCTTATGCAACTGTTGAAGAAAACTGTTTAGACTATATTCGAAATAACCAAGCCAAATTAAGAGTTGAAAAACGAAATGAACTTTTCGCTTCTGTTTCATCCGGAACTACGGAGTCTTGCAATGTAGGCCAAAGAATATTTCTTCCGAGTTCTCATACTGGAAGTCCTAGAGATATGATCAATAATTATCAAGATGCAATGGCAATTTGTAGACATTATGGAAATCCAGATTTGTTCATAACTTTCACTTGCAATATAAAATGGCCAGAGATAGTTAGATATTTTGAAAAAAAACCCGGATACAAACCAGAAGACCGACCAGATATAATTTGCAGAATTTTTAAAATAAAATTAGATGATATGGTTACTTATATTAAATCTGGAGTGCCGTTTGGTAAAATCGATGCTCATGTTTGTACGGTGAAATTTCAAAAACGAGGATTACCACATGCTCACATTTTATTTTGGCTTCACAAAACCTACAAATGTTATACATCAAATGATGTTGATTCCATTATCTCAGCAGAACTCCCAGATGAAAAGATTAATCCAAAACTGTTTCAAATTGTGACTCAGTATATGATTCATGGTCCTTGCGGACAAATAAATTCAAAATCTCCCTGCATGCGAGAGGGAAAATGTACAAAATATTTTCCAAAATCATATAATGATGAGACTATTTTTGAAACAATGAGAGCTCCTGTATATCGACGACATGACGATGATTCGAAATTTGTAACAAAAGCTGGAGTTCATGTTGGGAACAATTTCGTTGTTCCATACAATCATAATTTATTACTGAGGTATAATGCTCACATTAATGTCGAATCATGTTCTCAATCTATGCTTATTAAATATTTATTCAAATACATAAATAAAGGTCCTGATAGAGCTCGAGTTTTGTTTCGTGATAATATAAACGATGAAATCCAAAATTACCTTAATTGCCGATATTTAACTCCTCATGAAGCAGTGTGGAGACTGTTCAAATTTTCAATTCATTCTAGATACTCTACGGTACAATATTTAAAAATTCATTTGCCCTCAGAACAAAATATAGTTTTTAATGAAGCTAAATCACTCGAACAAGTTTTGGATAATCCAAATATAGACTCTACAATGCTCACTGCTTGGTTTGATGCAAATGCTACTTATAAAAAAGCAATTGAATTAACTTATGCAGAATTTCCTACAAAGTTTGTGTGGGATACATCAAGCAAAATGTGGACTCCAAGAAAACGTTATCAAACTATAGGCAGAATTGCACATGTACCACCAATGGTAGGCGAATTATATTACATGAGAATTCTATTAAATATTCAAAAAGGATGTCTAAATTTCAATGCAATAAAAACTGTACATGGTATTACACACAGTACTCATCGAGAAACATGTTTAGCATTTGGATTATTAGATGACGATAAAGAATGGGATAGTGCTCTGACTGAATCTTCCTTTGCCGCAACATCTCACCAAATTCGACAACTGTTTGTTACACTTATCCTCTTTGGTAATGTCTCAAACCCACAATATTTACTTGATGCACATTGGCGGAATATGTCTAATGATATTTTACACAAAATACGATTAGAATTTAAGATGCCTAATCTCATAATCCCTGAACAGGACTTAAAAAATAGTGTTCTATATGAACTTGAAAAAATATTCAACATGTCAGCGACTTCGCTGAAAAATCATAATTTGTCAATGCCAAATGCACAAAAGATATTAGAACTGAATAATAAACTAATAAGAGAAGAACTCGATTACGATTGTGAAGCACTAAAGCATGAGCATTCTGAGCTAATCGCTAAATTAAATAGTTGTCAAAGAGTTGTATACAACAACGTAATTGAAGCTGTTGAACAAAAAAAACCAACATCATTTTTTGTGTATGGAAGCGGAGGCACTGGAAAGACATTTTTGTGGCATACGATAATTGCAAAATTAAGATCAGAAGGAAAAATTGTTTTGGCAGTTGCCTTATCAGGTATTGCTTCATTATTGCTTCCAAATGGGAGAACAGCACATTCACGTTTTAAAATACCGTTTGAACTGAAAGAAAATTCGATATGTTCAATCACTAAAAACACTCATCTTGGAAATTTACTTCAAAAAGCAGAGCTAATTATATGGGATGAAGCTCCAATGTGTAATAAGTACTGTTTTGAAGCATTGGATAGAGCACTCCGTGATATTTTATCGACATCTTCCGAAGAAAAAATTGACAAACCATTTGGGGGTAAACCCATTTTATTGGGTGGAGATTTTAGACAAATTTTACCAGTCATACAAGGAGGAACTAAAGAACAGATTATTCAAGCTTCGTTAAATAATTCGTATTTATGGCATTCTCTAATAATATTCCGTTTAACTGAAAACATGAGATTATCGAGAACCGATTTATCGGATGAAGAAAAAAAAGAAATTGTCGATTTTGCAAGTTGGATGCTACAAATTGGAGAAGGTAAATTGCAATCAAATTATATCACAAACGATGAAGATACATCTTGGATTAGTATTCCTAAAGATTTACTTACGAATTCAACAACATATCCTATAGAATCTATTTTTTTGGCTACTTATCCAAACTTTAACATTAACTACAATAATGCTGAATATTTAAAAGAGCGTGCCATTGTCACACCTCGAAACTTAACCGTTCATGACATCAACAAATATGCCATTAGCTTATTTCCAGGTGATAAAACCACCTATTTCAGTTCAGATACAATTTTTTTTAATTCAGGTAACAGTGATGATATTAATGTTTTATATCCAACTGAGTTTTTAAATAAACTTGAATTTAGTGGATTGCCTACACACGAACTAATATTAAAAGTCGGTATGCCGATAATGTTATTAAGAAATTTAAATCAAATATGTGGTTTATGTAATGGAACAAGATTAATCGTCACAAAATTATTCGAAAAACTCATAGAAGCAAAAATATTGACTGGTAATAACGTTGGTGAAAAAGTATTTATTCCAAGGATTGTGCTTACTGCGAATGAAACAAAATGGCCATTCACATTTAAAAGACATCAATTTCCTATCAAAGCATGTTATGCGATGACAATTAACAAGAGCCAAGGTCAATCGTTAAATCAAGTTGGAATATATTTGTCACAACCTGTTTTCACTCATGGGCAATTATATGTTGCGTTATCTAGAGTTACGTCAAAAAAAGGTCTTAGAATTCAGATCACTAATTGCGATGATATACCAAATAACTACACAAAAAATATAGTATACAAAGATGTTTTACAGAATACATGATATAACATTCATAATAGCATTATAGAATTTCCATGAGCCAAAAGAAATTCTCGCAAGAAACGGAACAAAGAATCGGATCAATTTGGACTATGTTTCTTGCGATAATTTTAGTCGACCCAACCCATCATTTTGTCGCAAATGTGCTTTGGGCCCAGTTGACAATTGCATGCTCATTGATCCACAGACCCAGCCCATAATCTTTTCAGCCCATTTTCGCTGAACCAATTGACCTATCTATCATTCACCTCCCTCTCTCCTTCTGTTTCATCTCCGTCTCTCTCCTTCTGTTTCATCTCTCTCTCTCTCTCTCTCTCTCCAAACCGATCTCTTCTATTGTAAAATCAAAAAATACAGCAATCACGCCCAAATTCATCTCCATACCGAATAGTGATTGATTCGTTCGAAGTCACGGATGCTTTACCGGGTTCCCGGTTTGTCACAGCCATGCCGCTGGCTTAGTCACTGACTAAGTCAGTCAATCCATACTCTAGAGCACGATTTCTCACCTAATCCATACTGACCATGGCTAAGTTAGTCAGTGAAGCAAAATCAACCACACCTTTCCCGGTTACCCACCTCGATGATGTCATGAAGATCACGATGACTGGGTAAGTGAGGCCTCTTTATAAGCTCACATATCTACTTGCAATGTTTTGGTCTGGGTTTATTGAATAGACAGAGGGTTTTGGACAAGCACAAGAAATTCGAGATTGTAACTTTGCAGCTAAGGTTCTGTATGTGATAAGAGTTAATGGGTTTGTGTGATGTAGTTTGTGCAGCCTGCTTTGTTTAGTTATGGATCTCATATGTTGGGTAATCTGTATGTAAATAAGGTTCTGTATAACTGGTTTGTGCAGCTTGCTGTCTTTAGTTATGGAGTTGATGTGTTGGGTAATCTGTATGTAAATATGGGTGCATGTTTAAATAGATGGAGGTTTATGTGCTATAGTTAACTGCAACTCATGTACTGATTGGGACTTTCTATTTTTTGTTTCAATGATTTTTCTGTCCATTCTGTTATCATCAGAGATTTGACCATGTTAATGAGTGTTCCTATTTTCTTATCAGCTTATGCATTTTCCCTGTCCTTTTCAGATTCAACAAAAATGACTATCACAATGATCAAGGACATACAACCATTTAAATATAGCTTCAACGTAGAAGTATGTGCATCTAGAATATGGAGGCCACGGAAATTCAATAGTGCCCTGTTTGATGGTCTACACTATCTTTTAGTGGACCAAAATGTAAGTCCTCACAACACTCTCCATAGTTCATATGAGCTTAGTTAATTTGAGAAATAATTCAAATGATTGAGGGTCTGTTTGATGTTTTTTGCAACAAATAAATACAGGGAGATGCCATTCATGGTATCATAGATGAGAACCACTTCCCTCACATGCCATCTAAAATGGAGGAAGGGGAGATCTATGATATCTTCAAGTTTGCTGCAAGGAAAGACTATGCAAAATATAGAGTTGCTGTTCCAGAAGCAGCTTTGTATTTCACTGAGAGAACTGAGTTCATCAAAGTGAAGGAGGTCATTCCATTGTTTCCAAAACACTCCTTTCGACTTATGGAGTTTCAAGCCTTGGCAAGAGAATTTGAGCAGCAAACCATTTTGACAGGCAAGCAACATTGACTATTTATTGTCTTATCTTAAATTAGTAAACTATTAAAATCAGTAAACCTGTGTTCAACCTTTTAAAGCATACTAACACTCTTTTGCTTCCATTGAAGATGTCTATGGCTGTGTGAAGTCAATTAAACCTGCTCATGAGACTCCTGTCAAGAACAAGAAGACTACAGAAACTAAGTTGGAAATAATCCTTGAAAATCTAAGGTACTGTTTATTGTGATCTTAAAATCTACAAGTGATACCTATATACTATGTTACTTATGTACCAGATTAAGAGTGAGCAATCTTAAAGCATACCTATGTATAATTATACACATGCGTTTACCTGGCTCAAATATATAACCCATGCAATACAGTCGATCATGGCCTGATCATATTGCATAGACTCCGTAGCTATTTTAAAAGTCTGAAACTTTCTTGATTTTTGATGGTGATTAGTTTTGAGTATGTAGATTTTGGGGTTATTGATACTTTTGTGTTTGGTTTAGTTTTGAGTTGGGACTTTTGGGTTTGATTATATTTAACGGGAAAAAACATGTTCTGGTTGTGATCAGACCTTTTCTTCATCAGTGTTATCTGGGATTGCTCAAGATAGTAACTTTCTATTCTTTGTGTATCTTTGTTTCTGTTTTTATTTTGGTATGATATTTGTGCTGATAGAGGAACTTTTAATATGGTTAACCAGTATGGAACAAGATGTGAAATAATATATTAATATATTACAGCAATGCTTATACAGCCTATATATAAACAGTTGTATGAAGCAACCTTTGTCTTATACACATATATTTGCACTTGCTTATGAGTTCAGTTTATCATGTTATCTTATTGCAGAGTCTATTTCTAAATGCTGAAGTTGCAGACTTGGTTTTGTTTCTGTGCTATGTTTAAGGATGTACAGAGTCTATATTATATATAGTTAAGTCTTGATTTAGTTAATGATGAACTTCACAGCAGTACAACAGATTACAGATGGCTGAGATATTTATATGAAAGTCCTTTATATAGTAAAATAGAAGATAATCATGAGTTGTGCTAGAATTTAAAGATTGCTGATTCAATGTCCAGGAGGGAAGAGCTCAAAATAACACTCTGGAGCGACATCGCAAGGACTTTCAATCTGGAAAGCATGCTCAGCCTACCTCCGCCGGCACTTGTTATGTTCACTAGCTTAAGACTCAACAAGTATCAAGGTATACATCTATTTTCCCTTTCATTTGTCAGTTCAGTTTTCTCCCTGCGACTAAGTTTTCATTTCTACCCTGTACAGGCCGTATGGGCGCTTCTAACTCTAGCCATACCTGTGTCATACTCAATGCAATAACTCCACAGACTAAGGATTTTGAGACTGAGTAAGTACCTTTACTGATTTATCAGCTTTTTTTTGTTGTTTTGAAGTTTGAGGTTTTTATATTCTATTCAATGCGACTCTGAAACAGTGAAGCTTCACTGAATGAGCTGCGAAATTGTACTTGGGAGAGAAATCAGAGCATTGCTTTGAGATTTTGTGTTGTTTTATGATGTTTCGTGTATGCATGTTTTGGGTTTTATGATGTATTGAGAGCTAGACCTGGGTATATTGTGTAATTTATTGTCTGAAACACTGTTTGCTTTCTTTTCCTGATATCCCATGGTTGGAGTATAGTTTGGTTGTCTGGACTCTTTTCTCCTTCAGTTCCAGATCATTTATATAAACTGTGTTCATGTTAGAGAGATCAGGAAATACATGTCAACTTTTAAACTGTGATGATGTGTGTGTTTATTTGTGTTAATGGCAAGTCTTTCTCTTTCGCTTAACTGTTTCTGATAACTGCAATCCTGAAACGATTTTGTTTGTTTGCAAAGACCTGGTTGCACCTACAATATTTAGGACTGCTACGTTATTACACTGGTCAACCTACGTATATTAAATGATAATGTAGTATGCTATTAATAATGTCAATTTGAGTGATCGACATTCCTGTACATATAGCTTTACTTGGTTGTCAAGACTATGTACTGTGCTGTTGAAAGCTTGAAGGAAATTTATGAATTTCCTGTGATAACATACATGTCACACTTAATTGGCTAAGCAGTTTTTATCTATGCCTTCATTCTGTTTTGAATTTCAAAGTTGATGTTGTTTGCATGAATGTGATTAATGAACATTCTTTTATTATGCTAATCTTTCTTCGTAGGTTCTCGAGACTAGGAGACAAGGTTAAGGTATATGGCACTCCGTCCTACAACCAGACAAGTGGAGAGGTTTCTCAAGAAAAGAAATCCGTGAGTGAGTTGAATACGCTTGACCCTCAAGAATATTGTGTAAGTTGCCCAACTGGATGAGAATGACTTTTGTTTTTGTGTGCACAAACTGTACAGTAGTTGCCATCTAACATATTCACCAAATGTTGCAGGACAAAACTGTGTGCTGCTTTGCTGGAATTGTGAGATTCACCGAAAACAGTGGGTGGTGGTATAGGAGCTGCCCAGTCCAAAATTCCTACAAGCAGCTTCTAAAACAAGAAGAAGCAGAGGGTAAATACTCATGTGCACTCCACGGTCTTCAAAATCCCAACCCAAGGTCAGAAAATACATGGATGGAAAATAACGTAGCAAAATATAGTGTAGTTTTCTTATTCCAGTAATAACAATGACCACTCTGAAAACACACTACCGAAATGGCGAAATCTATCTATCCATTGCATAATGCTGATTCTATATTTAAGGTATAATAGGATGGTCACCACTCATCACTAAGATCAGAGGTCTTGCAACTTTGCATATAAAACTGTAGCAAAGGAGAATTACAAAGAGGAAAACCAGCTGGGATCTTTGAATATAACTAGCGATTGTCCAAATAACTCAAACTGTGAATAAGTCTACTGTTAGTAATGTGTTATCTAATAGAATCAATCAACTGCTAAACCATACAGTGTTTAGAAACATTGTATACAGACAACATATCAATCCAATTCAACTCATCATTTCAATACCAATCCAATTGCTTATGTTATTTTTTCATTTTTATACAATTATAGAGTTGGTATGATCATCGAAGATAAGGATGACCAAGCGAGGTTGGTCCTCATGGGAAAGCAGGCTGAGGAGTTGTTTGGAGCCACCTACGAAGAACTGCTAAGTAGGAGGTCTTATCCAACTGAGCAGACTTTGGCACCTGAGATGATAGACAAACTTGGAGAGGCTTATCTCTTCGAGATCAAGGTCAACTTCAAAAGCGACTTAGTAGTTCGACGCATTCTTGGAAATCCAGCCCCATCTGTGCATCCAAGTGTCCTTACACCAGCCCACCCACCTCACGAAAAGAAGCGGCCAAGTGAAACCTGTGCAAGGACATTGTTCATTCCTGAGTCGGAGAAAAAAAGCAAGAGGTAAACACCATAAAATCTGAAGTTTGGACATGCTGTTAAAGTTTTCGTCTTAAAGTTGTTCGTTGATTAAAAAGTGTGATGGTTACTAACCCTGAATAATTTTGTCTATAGGCAAACAAATGATGAAGAATCATCGTCAGCAGCTCCACCAACAAAGGAGGAGTTCCAAGAGGTTTACAAGAAGCAGGACCAGCAAAAGAAAAAGAAAAATTGATTCAGCTTCAATCAGTTGCAAGTGATTCCAGTAACTTTTATTGTTTGAGTTGTCATTTTTGTGATCCAATGACACTTCATAGAGTCACTTCATAGAGTACTCTTCGTATCTGTTTTTCAATATATCAGCTTTTGGTTATGTAACTTAAATTTCATAAGAGACTATGTATCAATTTATGTTTATTGAAAGCTTTGATGTTTCAATCGGTTTGTACTATGGTTGATGTTATGTTACTCTTATGATTTGATATTTGCATGAGTGTTGCTTTTGATTTTCAGTTCATACAGCATATATATTGTTTTCCTTATTACATAACCGCGCCTCGCGCGCGGGCTTTCAACCTAGTATAATACGATGTGTTGCTTTGCTATCAATAATCCATCTACCAAGAGCATTGGGTGACAAACCTGAAGCAAAATCAGAAGAAGCTACATTGGCTTTAGGAACTATAGGCTTCGGGTGCAAGGCAACAAGGATCTGTGTATATTGCTCTTCAGTGAGATCATGCATGGTGGATTGAAGCTCCTTGAAGGTTGGGTTTGAATCAACATGATGAGCAGAAGGAGAGTTGTTTCTTGCTAAAGATGAAGAGTCTTGATTACGTGGTCGATAACGAAGATGACTAGGTGGGTATCCATGCTTCTTGTGGCACGTCTTCTCAGTATGGTAAAGCTTGTTACAATAAGTACACTGTGGAGGCTCTCAGTATTGAGATCCATTGGGATGGTGTTCCGTACTTTGTTGCTGCCTGAAGTTGTTGTTACCTCGGACTGCCATGGCTGCAGTATCTTATGGAGGAATACTAGAGGATGTCAATTGACGTTAATTCTCTTCCTAAGTCATAGAAGCATAAGCATGACAGACAGATGGTAAATGATTCATCAATAAAATCTGACATCTAACAGCAGCATATGAATCATTCAATCTCATGAGGAACTCAATTAGCTTTGCGTGGTCATTCTGAACTCCACAAGTGCAAACAGTCAGAGTCTCAAAAGATGTCAACTCATCCCAAAGTGCCTTCAGCATTGTATAGTAAAGAGCAACAGACATCTCACCTTGCTCAATTTTGTATGTCTCTTTGAACTTCAAACATGGGTGGATCATTGCCCAAAGAGAATTGTTCATGAAGGTCTTCCCAAATGGCATGAGGTGTACCGCGTGAGAGGACCGAGTCTGCAATATCTAGTTCAAGGGAATTAAGAATCTGAGATAGCACCATGTCATTACAACGCTGCCATAGTGCATAATCATTCGGCTGGAGAGTTGAAGATGGTTCCTTAATCTTGTTTGTGATGATTCCGGTTTTGTTCTTAGCCATGAAGGCAAATAAAACAGGCTGCAAATATGCAAACGAGAAAAAGATGAAAATCAGAGAGCTAGGTGATAATCCTGCTCTAGTACCATATAATAAATTGATATATGGCCGAATGAATCTTCCATTGATTATGAACTCTTTTATATAGAGAACAATATGTTTACAAGTAGAAAGTTACCTGGAGTCTTCTACAATCTAGGAGTACTACACGTTAAAGTTTCTATGAGATGACTTACATGGGAATGCATTTTACAGTTTACAAAGATAATCACGTCTAAAGTGATTGTATAGAATAAGTATTCTAACAAAATGCATCTAGGTACAACGTACAATCGTAACGATTGGGCACAAGAAAGAATCAAGACTCAGATAAACGATTGGACGGAGAAGTAGTGAATTTTGAGCACTGATATTTTAACATGCTAAACGCGCACATGATACTTTTCTGTGAGAGTTTGACGTATATATTATGCGCAATTTTTTTTGAGAAAATCTATAAAAAGAATTCATTTTTAAGTAAATTTACATATAATTGTACAAAATTATTTGAGCGAAATGATTAAGACTAAGAGGTGAATTCTCATATGGTCATGCAACTTCTACTCTTACACACCTTTTTATTGTGAGTTTCAAGGCACACACTCTTGGATTGGACTACCACGAAATTTGAAAAATCTCACAATTCACTAAAGATTGGACTAGCAAAAAAGGTCCTCTTGGGCTAAAGAGAGGCGTGCCATTCAGAAGGAGATTGTTGCAGCTAGTGAACATGTCAATGCTAGGGCTAAGGTGCATGGCTCTTTGTTGCATGGATGTGGTTTATTGCCCAAAGGTCAGAATGGAGGTGTCATGTTGGATGGTACAAGATGGGTTGGAGTTGAAGTGTGTGCCAACGTTGGTAACAGTGGAAGCACATTGGAGACAGTGGATGGTGTAAGTAAAGATGATCCTTTGTACCTAAAAATCCCAAGAGGAGAGCTGAAAGGCAAAATGCAGACATATTTTACTGATTGTAGTTCGGATGTGAATGGCGCGTGGTATCACAAGGGAAGTGCATGTGACTAGAGCCTTTAATGGACTCACTCTTGATCATGTCACATGGGCTGACCCAAAAATCATACCCCCATGGGCATTTTAAAATATGGCCGATTTCTTAAGGCAAACCCTAATTTTCCCTGCCCTGACTATCGTGAGCTGACGATTGAACCTTGTTATCCTCAACATCATGCAACTATCAGTATTCATGAGATTGTGGATGTGGAGGACCATGTTACTCCAGCTAAACGTAAGAAATTCTCTGTTGTACTAGATGTAGCATAGGACAAGCTCATGAAGAAACAACGACTTTGCAAGAAGCAAAGAGGAAAATGCAAGAACAACACTGTGCTAACTCAATCTGAGGAAGAAGGTATAAGTGGAACTTTGGGAACAAGTGCATCGATGCCCAGTATAGCTTACAAAGGTGGGAAGAGTATTAAAACTAATGCCACTACTAAACTCATGGCCGGCATCATTGGTGGCAAGGGGACAAAGAAGAACAATAAGAAAAAGAAGAATTTCTTGAAGAGAATACAAGAAGAAGTAGGATACGAAGAGGACAACATGTTTGGTAATGGTACGGAGGATTTAACCTACATTCGGGCCGGGGCACTGGCAGCTGGTCGAATGCAGCTGCAAGGAATCAATGAATGCATTATCATGGAATTGTCAAGGACTAGGGATATCCTTCATAATTCAAACTCTGCGGGAGCTTACCCAATCCCCTTGTCCTAGTTTGGTCTTTTTATTTGAGACACACTAGAATGGTCGTTTTGTAGATAAGATAAGAAGAAAATTTGGATACTCGAAAGGGTGGAGGTCTATCACTGTGGTGGAAACCCACTTGGAATGTGGATATCATCAATTTCTCAAAGAACTTCATAAATACTAGGATTATTTGTGAGGGAGGTGGTGGCGCAATGAGGTTCACTTGGATATATGGTCCTTCTTACCAAGAGGAAGTATAAGCTTTTTGGAGTTTGCTGGAGATACGTAATATCAATGAGGAGACCTCTGGGGTATTGTTCGGGATCTAAATTACTTGCTTTGGCAATGGGAGAAGAAAGGTGGCACTGTCTGGAATG
The DNA here is from genome assembly GCA_946800695.1 of Geum urbanum. Classification (NCBI taxonomy): domain Eukaryota; kingdom Viridiplantae; phylum Streptophyta; class Magnoliopsida; order Rosales; family Rosaceae; genus Geum; species Geum urbanum. Next base: position 35,000,894 of record OX327015.1, read on the forward strand.
CTAGGAGATATGTTCACTTGAAGCATTATATGGATGAGAATAAGGTATAAGGGTAATGTTTTCACGTGGTGGAGAAAGAAGATGGTATAGTTATTCTACAAGAGCGACTTGACCGTGACCTTGTTAATGAAGACTGGTTGCTACTTTGGCCCTGGACACACAGCTCACGCACTTGACCATTATCGGGTTCGACCACTGTCCAATTTTACTCAAAATCTCTCCTAGTCAAGCTAAGAGAAAGCCATCTTTCAAATTTGAGTCGTATTGGATGGAGGACGAGAAATGCATGAATACTGTTAAGGATTGTTGGAGGACCTGTGACACCACCACTTGTCAACTTTAGTGGAAGGACAATCTTATTAGGTGTAAGGAGGCTTTTCTCCGTTGGTGCAAAACCAGCTATCCTCACATCAGAGGTGAAGTTAAAGATTGTATCAAGAAGATTAGTGAGTTTCAAGGGATTGACCAGAACCCGGAGACTTTGACTGAGTTGGAATCAATATCAACACAGCTGGAGAGATTATGGAAGACGGAAGAAGCATTTTGGCACCAAAGATCATGAATTATATGGTTGAAAGTGGGGGACATGAACTCTCATTTCTTTCATCTAATTACCATTTTACGTAGACAAAGGAATAAAATCCTTAAAATTTCTAAAGATGATGAGGAATGGATTGAGGGTGAAGTTTGTAGTGCGAAACAACACCAAATGACCCAACAACAAGATAGATGAACATAATAACAAGAGGATCAGAATAGAAATCAACAACAACCCAAACAACACATAGAAGATAATAAGACAAGAACAAGAACACAAGATATACGTGGTTCGGCAATAGCCTAAGTCCATGGAGCAACGAGAGAATACTTCACTATCAATGGAGGTTTATAAGGACCGAGCGGGGATTACAAAACAGAGCCAAAAACTCTCTAAAAGAACAACACTATCATTCTCTCAATACTCTGTTTTTCTATTTTTACTCAACACACTCTCTCGCCAAACAACTCTAACTTTTATCTCTCCGCTCGCCAAACAACTCTGACTTTCTGTCTCTCCTCGCCAAACAAAGCTTTTTACGTACGCTTTTAAACAAACCTTCTTACGTACGCTTTTACACCTCACGTGTAATTCACATGGGACAGGAGAGAGAGAGAGAGAGAGAGAGAGAGAGAGAGAGAGAGAGAGAGAGAGAGCAAGTGTGAAACCCACACTCAATAATCTCCACCTTGTCACACGATTTTACGTCCTAAATTCCCACTGCTCAAACAATTCTTCAAGCATGAAGAATGTGTACCAAGTCCAAGCAATGCTCAAACTTGGCAGCACTGATAACCTTTGTTAACATATCAGCCGGATTGTCTGCAGTACCAACTTTCTTCAAAACAATCTTCTTCTTTTCGACAATATCATGCACATAATGGAATCTCACATCTATGTGTTTGGTCCTTGAGTGATACATCTGGTACTTAGCCAAGTGAATGACATTTTGGCTATCACAATGGATCTCTACCTTCTTCAATTCTGATATATGCCCAACTAATTGATGAGTCCAGATAACCACAAAGCTTTCTTAATACCTTCAGCAAGCGCCATGTACTCTGTCTCTGTGGTAGACAAGGCCACTGTATCTTGCAAAATAGACCTCCAACTGATTGATCCATTTTCCATAGTAAACAAATAACCTGTAGTATACCTCCTCCTATCCAAATCACCAGCATAATCAGAATCAGTGTAACCAACAAGAAGATTACTACCTGCTGTACACTTTACAAAGCACACACCAACATCTCTAGTCCCATGGAGATATCTAAATATTCACTTAGCTGCATTCCAGTGCTCTTTTCCTGAATTGTGCATATAATAACTAACAACACCAACAACATGAGCAATATCAAGTCTAGAATAGACCATAGCATACATCAATCCTCCAATCAAATTAGCATATGGAATATTTTTCATCTCTTGCTTCTCTTCATCAGATTTAGGACACAAAAGAGCACTAAATTTGAAATGATAGGCTAAAGGAGTACTCACAGGCTTGGTTGAACTACAAAATCCAAACTTCTGCAGTAGCTTCTCAATGTATTGTTTCTGAGTTAACCACACCAAACCATCTTTCCTGTTACGAGTAATTTCCATTCCAAGGATCTTCTTGGCTTCACCAAGATCCTTCATTTCAAACTCCTTCTTCATTTGCTATTTTAACTTTTCATTCTCCATCACATTCTTTGAAGCAATTAGCATATCATCTACATAAATTGACAAGTAGACAAATGAACCATCATGCAAATTCTTGAAATATACACAATGATCATACCTACTGCAAGTGTACTTTTGCCTCTTCATAAACTTATCAAATCTGAGGTACCATTGTCGCGGTGATTGCTTCAAACCATAGAGAGATTTATTCAACTTGCACACCAAGTTCTCCCTTCCATCTTCCTTGAAACCATCAGGCTGAGACATATAAATCTCCTCCTCTAAGTCTCCATGTAAGAAGGTTGTCTTCACATCAAGTTGTACCAACTCAAGATCATAATGTGCTACTAGTAATAGCAACACACATATAGTACTATGCTTCAAAACTGGAGAGAAAATTTCATTATAGTCTATCCCTTCCTCTTGAGAGTACCCTTTGGCAACTAATCTTGCTTTATACCTTATGCTATTACTATCTCTAGTAGCATCTTTCTTTGCATAAATCCATTTGCGCCCAATAGCTCTCTTCCCAGTAGGCAACTAAACTAGATCCCAAGTCTTGTTCTTCTTAAAGGATCTCATCTCTTCATTCATTGCTTCATCCCATTCTCTAGTTTCTGGACTTGCAACAACTTCTTTGAAATTTGATGAGATCTCATCATAAATAATGGGAAAGGCATAAGCAACACAATTGCTAAACCTTGTAGGTTTCTTGACTTCCATCCTTTGTCTCCTTACTGCAATGGATTCTGGATCAGGTACATGATCTTGTCTCTGCCTTCTAACATGTGCCTTAATATCATATTGGTCATGCTCATCTTCATTGTTCTGGACTTCATTTTCTTCTCCACTTCCAGACTCTCTATCTTCAGCTTGGTCAAGAGTGACATCCTTAATAACAACTTTATCAAGCTCCACATGCTGGACATCTCTGTCACTCTTCTGATTTTCTTCATTTGTAGCCTTGGCATGCATTAGGGTGAAGCATGCTAGCTTCATCAAAGGTAACATCCCTATTGATCATAAGCTTTTTCAATTCTGGACACCATAACATGTAACCTTTCACACCACTCTTGAAACCAACAAATATAGCCTTCTTGGCCCTTGCATCAAGTTTAGTTTCAGTCACATAAAAATATACATGACTACCAAAAATATGTAAATGATCATAATCATCAGCAGGTTTTCCTGACCATACCTCAATACGTGTTTTACCATTAATCGCAGAGGATGGCAAGCGATTGACAAGGTGACATGCATAGGTAACTACCTCTGCCCAAAAAGGTTTACTCAAACCAGATTACTGCAACATACATCTCACATTTTCCAACAAGGTTCTGTTGAGTCTTTCAGCTACTCCATTTGGCTGTGGAGTTCCTAGAACAGTGAAATGCCTCACTATCCCTGCTTTTTTGCAGACTCTATGAAAAGGATCAGACGTATACTCTCCGCCATTGTCTGACCTCAAAGCTTTTACCTTCCTGCCAGTTTGGTTTTCTACCATCTTCTTCCAATCAAGGAAGATGCTCAACACTTCATCCTTGTGTGTCATTATGTAAACCTAAGACCTTCTGGAAAGGTCATCAACAAATGTTACAAACTAATGCTTACCACCCATGGAAGCATTCTTTGTAGGTCCCCAAACATTAGAGTGCATATAGTTGAGGATGCATTTGGTTTGATGCACAGCGGTTCCAAACTTCACTCTGTGTTGTTTACCCAAGACACAAAACTCACAAAAATCAATCTTGCAAGTTTTGGCTCCTTTCAAGAGCCATTGTTTCACCAAACCATGCAAGGCTTTTTCACCAGCATGCCCAAGTCTTATATGCCACAATCTAGTACGTAGGATCATCTGTACAATCTCTAACTGCAGCAACATTACCAATCACTGTTTCACCTTGCAGTATATACAGATTGCGGTTTCTTTTCCCTTTCATCACCACCAAAGCTCCTTTTGTCACATTTGTAACACCATTTTCCATAGTAATCTTGTAGCCACTAGCTTCCAAGGCTCCCAAAGAAATTAGATTATTTCCAAGCATAGGAACATACCACACATTTGTTAGTACCCTAACCACACCATCATGGAGTTTCAACTTGATTGTTCCTACTCATTTCCTGTCATGTGCAAATTTATCACCCATAAACACACTTCCGGTGACACTTGTATCCAAAGTAGCAAACCAATTCTGATTTGCACACATATGTTGAGAGCAGCCACTATCCAAAAGCCATGAATCAGATTCATCTACTGATGCAACACAATTAGAAGCCACATTTCCATGAGGGCCTTTATTCTTGTTTTGCAGCTTTGGGCATTCATGCTTCCAATGACCATTTTCAAGACAAAATGCACATTCATCTCTTCCCAAACTCCTTCCGCCTTTGGAATTTCCTCTGATGCGAGAATGAGACTTTCTCCTATTGTTGAAACTCTTTCTTTCAACTACTTTTCCTCTAGCCACCAAAGCATCCGATGTAGAAGTACTACTTTTCTTGTCTGCATGCCTAATCTCATTATTCATCAAAGCACTAGACACTTCTTCAAACATAATAGTCTCTTTCCCATGAAGCAAAGTGGTAATCAAATGCTCATATGACTCAGGCAAGAAATTCAACAAAATCAAAGATTTATCTTCATCCAAATTAAACAAATCTGCAACTAGCTTATTAAAAGCATCAAGGTGGTGGATCATCTTCGTACCTTCTTTGTACTTGAAGTAGAGCAACCTCCTCTTCATATGCAGACGGTTTTCGGCACTTTTTGACATGTAGTTGTCGTTAAGTTTCTGTCACAAATCCTTAGCCTTCGTCTCCCTCATCACAACAAACTTTTGGGGCTTTGCAAGACACAAACGATTCGACGAAAAAGTCATCTTGTTTATCTTGTCCCAATCAGCATCCGACATCGACTGGGGCTTATCTTCCAAAGAAATATCAAACTCTTGTTGTGTTAACATATCTCTTACCTCACATTGCCATATCCCAAAGTTGTTTGTACCATCAAATTTCTCGACCTCGAACCTTGTATTCCGAACTGTCGTCCTAGTCACCTTTAAGCTCTTACCTTTACCAAATGGGTTGACATCCTCATCTCTATTATCTGCTATCTATCACAACCGGATCAAAGCTGAAGGTCTGATACCACTTGTAGTGCGAAATAACACCAAATGACCCAACAACAAGATAGATGAACACAATAATAAGAGGATCAGAATAGAAATCAACAACAACCCAACCAACACATAGAAGATAAGAAGACAAGAACAAGAACACAAGATATACGTGGTTCGATAATAGCTACGTCCACGGAGCAATGAGAGAATACTTCACTATCAATGGAGGTTTACAAGAAGAAAGTGGGGATTACAAAACAGAGCCAAAAAACTCTCTGAGAGAACCACACTATCTCTCCCAATACTCTGTTTTTCTATTTTTACTCAACACACTCCCTCGCCAAACAACTCTAACTTTTGTTTCTCCTCTCGTCAAACAACTTTGATTTTCTGTCTCTCCTCGCCAAACAAAGCTTTTTACGTACGCTTTTAAATAAAATTTCTTATGTACGCTTTTACACCTCACGTGTAAGTCACATGGGACATAAGAGAGAGAGAGAGAGAGAGAGAGCAAGTGTGAAACCCATACTCAATAAAGTTGTTGTTAGAACACAATTTGAACAACACTTAAAGGAGGTGTTCAACTCCTCGGGACAAAGGGAATAGGGTAATGATTTTGATGGTGTCTCACAATCTATCACTGTGGAACAAAATCAAAGCCTACTTTTTCCTTTCTCACTTACTAAGGTTAAGGAATCGGTGCAACAAATTGGAGCTCTCAAGGCCTCGAATCTTGATGGATTCCCATAACTATGATATCATCGATACTGGACAGTGGTGAATGAGCTAGTGGCTTCCACATCTAAGGAGTTTTTGGAGGGTCATGTTTGTCTTGAGGAGATGAACATGACACATATAGCTCTTATTCCAAAGATTCCTTGCCCTGAGACAACCTTATACTTTAGACCCATCAGCCTATGTAATAACTTGTACAAAATCCTTTCTAAGTTATTGGCTAATCGACTCAAGGTGATTCTTCCTTCTTTGATAACACTTAATCAGAATGCATTTGTTCTCGGTAGGACCATTCAAGACAATATTTTTTTAGCTCATAAAGCATTCCATTACCTCAAACTCAAGAAAACTGATGTCACTAGTGTATTGGGGCTCAAGCTTGATATGATAAAGACTTACGATAGTGTGGAATGAGATTTTTTGGAGAAAACACTTTTGAAGTTTGGTTTTGAGAGAATATGGGTTGATTTGATTATGAGGTGTGTTAGTACTGTCTCATACTTTGTGGTGCTAAAAGGTAATCCAGGTTTCTTCAAACCAAATTGAGGATTGAGACAGTATGATCCCCTCTCCCGATATCTCTTTTTATTAGTGAGCGAAGTTCTCTCTCTAAGGGTGCTTTAGGAGGTGGAAAATGGTAGACTTACTAGTATTAAATTGAGTAGGAGTTGCCTTACTCTATCCCACTTATTTTTTTCCAGCGACGCTTTGTATATCTTGGAAGCAACACTGCTCAATTTCCTTAAGTTTACGAAGATTATGGAAGATGATTGTTTGGCTCCGGGTCAAGGAACTAATGTAGGAAAGTCGAGTCTCTACTTTTCTACTAACACCCCTTGTCATATGCAAAGGTTGATGAGTTTGCTCCTTAGAATCAATGTCAATGATGACCCTGGCAAGTACTTGGGACATCCAACAAAATGGGGCAGATCAAAAAAGAGAGCGCTCACATTTGTCAAGGAAAGAATTTTACAAAAATTTAAGGGTTGGAAGCAAGGAGTCCATGGCAGGGAAAGAAACATTGATAAAATTTGTGGCCCTATCGGTACCATCCTACCCCATGTCTTGTTTCAAATTCTCTACCACGTTTTGTGAAAAAATTGACTCGATTCTAAGCAAGTTTTAGTAAGGTAGCAATGATAATGGCAACACCCTTCATTGGAAAAGCTAGAAATTTCTCGGACTGTCTAAAGAACTTAGTGGTATGGGACTTGGAAATTTGGAGAGCTTCAATTTGGCATTGCTTGCAAAATAGGTGTGGAGGCTCATCCATGAACCGGATACGATGGGGGCAAAAGTGGTGAAAGCCAGATATTACCCTAAGTGTGATTTTGCCAAGGCTAAGAAAGGGCATCGTGCTTCGTGGGGGTGGTCAAGCCTACTTCAAGGTAGAGATAATGTTTTGGATGGATCTTTGTGGTAGGTTCATAATGGCAAGAGCATTAAGGTATGGGAGGATGCTTGGATACCAAAGATGGGAGATGGAAGATTAAGTACTATTGCACTTACTGATACTCTTCCTCAAAGAGTTGATCTACTCATTGACATTGACACCAAGAATTGGAATCTCACAACCACTGAGCCCTATAATAGTGTGGAAGCAGCACAAAAGATCAGAGTCATTCCTATATGTGGTGATGATTCGAATGATAGAAGAATTTGGCCCTGGAATAAGAATGGTCTTTACTCAGTAAAGTCTGGTTACCATTGGATTATAGACAAGATTAGGAGGAGTATTCCTATGGATAACCATTGTTATAGAGTGGTTGACAAAGCTCTCTGGAAGTTTCTGTGGAATTGCAAAACGCTTCCTAAGGTTAAGTGCTTTCTATGGAGGTGCATCACTAATTTCATTGCTTGTGCTTCGATTCTTTATCGTAGGAAACTTAGCCCCTCTCCTCTCTGTCGTTTATGTGAAAATGGTGAAGAGTCAATGAAATATATCCTATTTTTGTGTCCCTTGGTTGATTGTTTGGATCACAATTGGGCATCAGGGTTTGCAAACAACAGATCACGAGCTTTGTGGAATGGCTTACACAGTTTATCAATGGCCCTGGATTGAGAAAGGAAAAGGAGGAAGCCTTTGTGTATATCAACTTGATTTGCTGGGAAATATGAAAAGCTCGATGCCATTTCATTTTCAATCATGTTGAGCCTCTCCCTAGCACTACTATTTCTAGAGCAAAAACGATGATGGGAAAAGTCTGGAACTCGATGAGGTTGAGGTCTTTGGATATGGTACAAGATACTGGTGTGGGGTGTAATATCTGGCAGCGTCCTCCGATTGGCTTTGTCAAAGTAAACTATGATGCCAGCTGGAGGGTTGGTAATTTATCTTCTAAGGTTGGGGTTGTTATGAGGGATTCTGAAGGAGGTTGGATCCTAGTACAACTGAGACTATTAGAGATGGTAGTGCTGCTATTGGGGAGGCCAGAGCAATTTTGGTTGGGGTCAAACTAGCTATGGAACTCAAGTTGAATAAGGTTATTATGGAATCTGATGCTCAGGCTGACATTGAACTAATTGAGAACAAATCCTCAATTTGTGACTGGGATCTGCTCACAATTATTTCTGATATCAAAAGGATGAACAAGATTTTTAAGAATGTGAGTTGGGCATGGATGTCCCGAGAAGCGAATATGGCAACTGACTTGATTGGCTCGCTTGATATTGAGAAGGTGGATCTTAACAGAGGGGCTCTTGGGCCACTATCATCTCTCGTTCGTGTCTTGAGAAACAATGGATGTCCCTGCCTCCATTGGGTTTTTGATTTATGTGTATTTGGTTGTGCCCTTCCACTTCACTTCCTCTCCCTGTTGGGTTAGGAGAAGTTGGGAGTTGGCCTTTTATTATGATTTGTACTTGTTCATGAGACGAGCTTTCTGCTTTGTTCTCTGGCCTTGTCGACTGTTTTAATTCAATGATCATTATCCATAGTGAAGATTATGTAGTGAAGAACATAATAGTACCAAATGACCCTTGGAGTTTTTGCCCATGCCATTGAAGCTACTCTAGGGGTAGCAAACAAAAAGAAAGAACACGGGATGAAGCTCCTTTGGGATTACTGTCTCATTTGTTGGAAGTCTTTGGTAGAAAGTTACAAACACAACCATATAGTGAGCTATCCCAACAGTAAAAAAGAATATTGGTCCTTCTTTTAGTCCCATTGTAGCACCTAGAAGTGCCCTAACAAAAATTCCAACAATGGAGAGATGGTTAACAGGATTAACCACCTTTGAAAGACGGCGTTGCCCTCCTGACATCCATTGTCCGTAGATTTTAAGCTCAAGACATAAGATTGGGGCATGAGGATGTACCAAAGAGCTGCATGGAGGTTGGTAGCAATGGAAGGTGGCACTCGTAGAGCTAAGAACAAGAGGGCTATGAATGGGTCAAAGAAGAAGTTGATTCGTATAGGGTGGAAATACTCGCGACAAACTGCTTCAAAGTAAAAGATGATCTTAAGGAGGTAGATGCAACCAATAAAAACTAACGATGCAACAGAAATGCACCACAGAACCAAATTTATATTTGAGCTCAAGTGGAGAAATTCTGTTGCCGGTGAGGTTGGTAGGGTCTTCCACAAAATAGCTTGGCTGCTAATGCCAAGGCAGATGCTAAATGTAGAAACTAGAAACCGGAGAAGAAATGGCCACTGCGTGTCTTCTAGAAGCATTATTTCCTCTGAAGCCTCTTGAATTTGATAGCAAAATCTATTATTTCTAACATATATAATATCAAGCTGAGAATATTGATAAAGAACATAGAAGAGCATGAATTACCCTAAGAGTTTCCAACTCAGGCCCTTCCCATGCATCAAAGTAACGATCTGCAGGTAAAGCCTCAGCTTGATCTATACTTTGAGCAAAAGTGTTCTCTTGTTGATTACTTTTTCGCGGTGTCTTTTGTCGTAGTAGTGTTAACTGCCTTTCAAGTTTCCCAGACATTGTTTTGAAATTATCAAACCTATTATCTCTCTGAGAAGCGGAATGTCCAGTATGCATTGCCTGGTCTTCAAATGAAGAACTTGTTGGCAAGGGTTGAGAGTGAAACATTGCTGCTTCCGAAAGCTTGCGAGTACTAGCACTCTTAGATGCAGCAGATGAAGAGTCTGGAATTCCATCGTTGAATATTGTTTCTGAAGGCATATTGTTTGTTGGCACTTTCTAATAAATTAACAAAACACACTTTTCAGTGATAATTAACAAAGATGATTGAAGACTCTACCAATCTCAATAACAATCAGGTAGTTCATACATGTGCATATCATGATGTTTTTCACTGAGGATTGCATCCTTGCCACCTATTCTAGAACCGTCTGGTTTGCCCTAAGTTATATATCCATTAGTGGCTCGTTTTCAAATCTTCCAGTGGTTTGTTTTCAAAACTTTCCTCCAGTTGAAAAAGTCTCTTTAGGACAGCTATGGTCATTGACTTTCTTCTCAAATTGATTTAGATAGTTTGTCACTCAAAACGTGTTGGTTACTCAAACCCGTTGACTTTTCTCCTCGGGTTTGTGGAAAAGCTTTTTAAAACTGAATTTTCATGTTGACCTTGTGCATGGGCTGGATACCTTGGATTCTGGAAAAGAGCTTCTGCTTTTCTATGGTGTAGTCTCTTCTTGAAGTGTGTGGCAGCAAACCTTCTTATCTCGGTCTTTAACCGGTGTCTTGTATAAGGAAGGCTTTTGCCCACTAGTTTCTTTCGGTCCGCATGCACTCGTGTCACTTTATGTCTCCACTTAGAGTGGGCGGCTGTATGCATGATTTCCTTAGCTTGTGTGCTGTTTTCTTTCGACCTGCATATGCATCCATAGCCTCCTAACCCCTGCTTTTGACCATCGCCCAAAAATAGTGCTGCTGGGTTTTGCGTGGGTTCCCGTAGTACTTGGCTGTATCATCTATATAAGGACGTAGAGGTTTTTTAGTTAGTGAGTTGGTTGAGTGAGTTATTCTTTCAGGCTTCTTTCTAAATCTTCTCTATGTTCACTCTTTCTCTCTAAGTTTTCCCTTCTATTGCATGTAAGACTTAGAGTATTTCAAAAACCCAGATTTTATCAAAACTCATATGCATTGTGCATTCCATTGAGATTGATATGGATATGCTCAACCCGAGAAGCTGCTCATGAAGAATTAGCTTGATGATAGTTAAGTTCTTAAGATGAGGCTTCTGAAATCCTTTCATTTGTAAACACTTAGACACAAGACCATGTATGAAAAATTGCCCACTCATCTGATTGATCATGGATATGTAAGAGGATCTATTGACAAGACCATGTTTGTCAAAAGTACCTCCCAACATATGATTATAGCACAAGTGTATGTTGATGATGTGGTTTTTGGTTCTACTTCCCAAAAACTTGTGGAAGAGTTTGTTGCTCTAATGAAGTAGAAATTTGAGATGAGCTTATGTGGTAAACTGAACTATTTCTTAGGACTTCAAGTCTAGCAAAGGAACGATGATTTGTTCATCTCACAGGAAAAGTATGCGAAAGACTTGGTGAAGAAGTTTGGGATGGAATCCTCCTCTCCCATCCGGAATCCCATGGGCACTTCATGCAAGATCAGTGCTGATCTGGAAGGTATTGGTGCAGATCAGACCCTCTACAGGAGCATGATTGGTAGCCTCCTCTACCTCACAGCTAGCAAGCCAGATATCTTCTACAATGTAGGCGTTTGTGCTCGATACCAAGCCAATTTCAAGGAATCCCAAGTGAAGGTGGTCAAGCATATCATTCGATACGTTTCAGGTACAAGTAACTTCGGCATTCTATATACAATTGACACTAATATGAATATTGCAGGTTACTCGGATTCGGATTGGGCTGGGCATGTCACAGATAGGAAAAGCACATTGGGTTGATGTTTCTTCGTTGGAAACAACTTGGTCTCGTGGTATAGCAAGAAGCAGAATTGTGTGTCCTTATCTACAGCTTAAGTGGAGTACATTGCTGCTGGTAGTTGCTGCACTCAACTTCTTTGGATGAAACACTTGTTAAATGACTAGAGATTTCAGAAAGGTATGTTATCCCTGTTCTGTGATAACACTTCTGCCATAAATATTTCAAAGGATCCTATGCTTCATTCTAGGACTAAGCATATAGAGATCAAATATCATTTCATCTGAAATTTGGTAGAAGAGAATCAGCTTGAATTAACATTTATTCCTACTGAAAAACAATTAGCTGATTTGTTTACAAAGTCTTTGGACAACCTACGTTTTGAGTTTTAGAAAGGCTATTGGTGTGTGCATCATTACATGATCTCTCTCTCTCTCTCACATTAAGTTGGTTTTATTTTCTTCATTTCTGTTCATTGCCATTACACAAAAAAATGGAAAGCAATAAAAAGGTGAAACTGTGTAGTCTGGGATATGAGCTTACTTATGTATCCTCAGGATTGTCCTTGAACTTTGCCTAAGTTTTGCGTCCACATTTCATTCCTCTTAGTCTGGTTTGCAGCATTTCTCGCTGGATTGTATGCATCTGTGTCTCAAGATTTTTTTTGTTTGTGGTCTAGATCACTCTTGAAACTATATAGACTTACTTGTCACAAAAGTGAACTTTGTGGGGTGTTCCTTGATGAGCTAGAAAAATGAGATGAGATGTGCTACTTTAGAATTACTGTGTTCTAAAAGAAGTTTTGATTGTTGAATCAATATTAAATTTGTTGTGTAATTTAAGAGCTAGTCTATCACTGGGTGCACCTTTATGGAACCAGTGAGGATCCCTGAGATGTATTCTATCCTTCGATGGATCCGGCCTAGTTATCTGCCGAGTGTCCTTGATACACATATTGCCCATTCGAGCATCTGCTCAGTGAGTCAATGATAACTACGCTGCTACATGGATTTATGAGGACGATTTCTCAGATGAGCTCTTGGCTAAGTTAAAGTGACAAAAAGAAAAGAGAGAAAAATGCCTTTGAACTAGAATGCTTAATGCCCAAAGGGCTAACTATGACAAAGTCACTCAAAAAGGTTACTATCTGGTGATATAAAGGTGGTTATGACAAAGTCACAAAGGTTACTATCTCTCATCTCATTTGATTCTCTCTATTTGCCTCATTGGTCAAACCTTCTCACACACACACATCTTGATGTTCCAAGGACTGATTTCTAGGACCATGATGATAATGTTCTCTTTACGGTCATACTCTCATGTGTAAAATTTGAGCCGCCAAGATGTCTGAAAACTTGGTGTCATGGTTTGTGAGTCTATGCCTAGACCTTCTGTTTATAAGGATATGACCGCTCCTACCTATACCAAGGTATTATGCTGATAATTCTACTTTATATTCTGGTGCTTTCTCTATTTAATCCATGCACTCTGTGATAGAGAGATTTCATTGTTTGGTATATGCATTGGTACCAAGTTCATTTGTGATTTTTGGTTGTCAAAAGTTTTGTAACTTTTTCATGTGGTTTTGGCAAAAGGTGGTTCTTGACTTGCTCCTTGTGGACTGTTGGATATGTCACTGTTGTATCTCATATGTGGTCTATAGGCCTATTTCTTTATTCTAGGGCCTCCCTAGCTTAACATGTGCCACGTCCCTTCTTAGCTTCTCAGTACGTCACTTCATGCACTATTTACTTTTTGGTTTTTGAATTGTTTACTTTTTTAGTGGGAACATTTCTCTAGGACTCCTCTTCCGCTTCCTATTTACTCTACATGCCATCCTCACTTCCTCCCACACTTCATCTCAATTGTTAGCCATCTCTTTCCAATGAACACTGCTCCCTCATCTTCCTCACCTTTGAACAAGACCGAAACAACCATCGTAGCCTTCATGGATTTCCTTGCTCGTCCTCTCGCTAAAGCTCCGGCGCCGTCCTCTCCATCCTCACTCACCGTCGTGAACACCTCTGTGTCTCCCTCGCCGGCTGTCCCTTCACCTAAATCCAAGCTTACTCCTCCACTTGCTGCTACTTCTTCTTTGAAGCCTAGAGCTTCTGTAGCAACCTACCGGCGCAAGAGAGCTTCGATTACCAAGCCCAAGACAAAATTGGTCCAAAACCTAACAGTCTCCTCCGGCAACGTTGCGGTCCCTGCCTCCTCTTTACCAGATCCGGATCCGGTTCCGGCTAATCTTCCCTCTCCAGTCCATCTTTCACCACAGAGACCTCCTACTCTCGGGAAGCGCAAGGCCTCGGCCTTTGTGCCCAGGACTATTAGTTCCTCCTTCAGCTCCAGCTCTACCTCCGATCGAGAGCTCTCTCCTCCTCCCGCCAAGCGGGTAACTTAGTCCTCTGCCACCACTCGGACCAAAGCCCCTTCTTCCTCTCGGGTTTGTCATTCTTCTCCTCGGAGGGGCTCCTCGACCAAGGGAAAGGCCCCAGCTTCAGTCCCCAAGTCCAAGCTGCCTCCTAAAAATCGGCACGGTGAGGATCCTCATCTACCTCCCCGTGAGCATTTTGTCTCTGCTGATACTTTCAATCTGTTTGGCTATGTGACTCTCAATCGGCCTATCGTGGGTGAACGATCAATTGCCTTCAACTATCTTCATCCTCAATTTCTGGCTCTTGTCTCGAATTTGGGATGGGACTCAACTCTCACCTTCCTACCTCGTTGCAATCATACCCTGGTCCAGGAGTTCTATGCAATTTTTCCTGTGGATACCCCTGACAAGGTGAAGTTGAGGTCTAAAGATGCCATTTTGGTGACTATTCGTGGTGTTTCTGTTAACATCTCTCCTTCAAGGATACGCTCTCTGCTACATCTCCCCATCACTCAGGACTCTGGGTTGGCACAGGTTCGCGACTTCATCTCTACCACTTCTATCGATGACCTTGCTGCGAGGCTTTATACCTCTGCTCCTATTACCCATGTTGGTGCTTCTCATCTCACCAGCAAGTGCATGACGGAGTGGTTCATAGCCCTAGTTTTTCTGGTGTGTTCCCTTCTTGTTCCTGCCACCCAAACTAGCAAAATTCCCAAGAAGCAAGTTGCCTTTATTGCCTACCTCAGCAGGCGCTCTCTTCTGCCCCAATTCCCTGTTGAGTACTTCATCTACCAGGCCATCTGGACTTATGGTGTAAATCACCGAGAGTTTATCACCAAACTTCTGGTTTTCCCTTCTTTGATTACTCTTCTGTGTTCTTGTGCTGGTGTTCCTCTTTGGAAGCACGATGTCATGGGATCGGAACTTGCAGTGGTGGATGCTCTTACCATCAGCAAGTTTGCCCATCAATCTCAAGAGTACGTTGAGCCCATGGAACACACATTTCTTAAGGTTGACTTCCAAGCTATGTTTTTCGCTGCTGTCTCTAAGCTGAAGGGGTACCTGAACGATCATGTCAATGTAGTCAAGACTGAACTTCTCTCTGTGCTCGCCAGCCAGCGTGGCTCCTCTCCTTCCACTCGGGATGCCTCTAAGTCCACCCCTCCTGGTTCTGCCACTGTGTCTTCAGGCAACTCTGCTGCATCTTCTGAGGGGGAGTTTGGCCAGGAGATTGGTGTTGATGAAGATGATGAAGATTACTGATTGCTTTGTTGTTTCTGTTTCTACTTTGTAGGGTTGATGTGTAGTTTGTTGTTGGTTTATCAGATCTCTTTTGTTTGTAATCTTTATGATTGTGGTTTCTGTTTTCCTGGACATTGTTTTGATTAGGATGCTCTAAATTATCTTTATGTTCTGATCCCTTTGTCATTCCTGACAAAAAGGGGGAGAAAGAATGATGGTGTACCAAGTTATGCCTTTTTGGTATTTTATGAATGATTCAAGATGTTGCTTATTGTTTGTTGCTTTCACTTGATCTTGTGAGATTATATGCAGGTTAGTGGTAACTGTTGTGTTTTGTTAGAAATGCCAAAGGGGGAGATTGAAGACATGTTGTTTGTTGGTACTTTCTAATAAATTAACAAAACACAATTTTCAATGATAATCAACAAAGATGATTGAAGGCTCTACCGATCTCAATAACAATCAGGTAGTTCATACATGTGCATATCATTATATTTTTCACTGAGGATGGTATCCTTGCCACCTATCCCAGAACTGTCTGGTTTTCCCTAAGTTATATATCCGTTAGTGGCTCATTTTCAAATCTTTCAGCGGTTTGTTTTCAAAACTTCCCTCCAGTTAAAAATGGCTCTTTAGGACAGCTATGTTCGTTGACTTACTTCTCAGATTGGTTTAGATAGCTTGTCACTCAAAACGTGTTGGTTACTCAAACCCGTTGACCTTTCTCCTCAGGTTTATGGAAAAGCTTTTCAAAACTGGGTTTTCGTGTTGACCTTGTGCATGGGCTGGATACCTTGGATTCTGGAAAAGAGCTTCTGCTTTTCTATGGTGTAGTCTCTTCTTGAAGTGTGTGGCAGCAAACCTTCTTATCTCGGTCTCTAACCGGTGTCTCGTACAAGGAAGACTTTGGCCCACTGGTTTCTTTCAGTCCGCACACACTCTTGTCACTTCATGTCTCTACTTAGAATGGGCGGCTGTATGCACGTTTTCCTTGGTTTGTGTGCTGTTTTCTTTCGGTCTGCATGTGCATCCATAGCCTCCTAACCCCTGCTTTTGACCACTGCCCAAAAACAATGTTGTTGGGTTTTGCGTGGGTTCCCGTAGTACTTGGCTGTATCACCTATATAAGGATGTAGAGGTTCCTTAGTTAGTGGGTTGGTTGAGTGAGTTATTCTTTCAGGCTTCTTTCTGAATCTTCTCTATATTCACTCTCTCTCTCTGAGTTTTCCCTTCTAGTGCATGTAAGACTAAGAGTATTTCAAAAACCCAGATTTTATCAAAACTCATATGCATTGTGCATTCCATTGAGATTGGTATAGATATGCTCAACCCGAGAAGCTGCTCATGAAGAATTAACTTGCTGATAGTTAAGTTCTTAAGATGAGGCTTCTGAAATCTTTTCATTTGTAAACACTTAGACACAAGAGAGAGTGTAGCTCTGTAGAACTAGTAGAGTGACTGGTTAGGATAGCATACGAGTTATGTATCCCCAGAGTGCAAGAGTCATGTAAAGAAGTTTTGTTCACAGTGGAAATGTTTGTCCCTCAAGAGTTAGGACACGCAGTTTTTCTCCCTAGTTGCAGGGTTTCTGCGTTAAAAAAAAAATCCTGGTATTATTCTTTACTTATCGCTTATACATTAACTCTATGCACATTTCAATTTCCTGGTATGCTCCTCATTATCAAAGCCTTCCATTTCTGGCCCAAAGAGTTTGCAGCTGAAAGCAATATAAGGACTGTTTAATCATTCAAATGAATGTTCTAGCAGATGGTAATTTACAGAAGCTTCTAACTTTTTTATATTAAAATCTTCAAATTTAAGCAAATTCTCTCCTATTATACAGCAAATTATCATACTTGGTAATTTGTACCACAGTTGATGAACATATTCCAGAGAGATCTAGATTTGACATTGCTTTAGAATCTTAAAGTACATCTATCATTTGGGATGTCACTGTGACATAGGCACTGCATCACATGTTGACAGCTAAAGATAACATGTATGTGATCATTGTGATGCCTACAATCCACACCACAGAACCAGATGCTACAGTATAACTCAGAATTACTGATCACAGATAAGAAATGCAAATATTGAACAAAGACAACCATACAGAATTCGGTATGTGCAGAACTCACATTGTACACACACAGATAATGCTGAATCAAAAGAAAGAAGAAGACTAACCTCGAAAGAAGATTGATAACACTGAAGCAAATCTGTGCTCTCACCTCTCAGGCAGATTAACATAATCAGGTTCAACTAGTATTAACTGTCCGAGTGTGTGGTTCTTTCTAGAGCAGATGAGTACTGTGCAAGAAAATGCGTAATGACCCTATTTATAGAAGATGAAACGAAGAACACAAGCACAACACGTTTTCAGCTACACAAAGACCATCTGTAGTCCAATGTAGTCTACCATCTTTACATGCGACTTGTCAGATGTACTTCATCTTTGATAAGGACCCTGCTGCTTATATAATAACTTGGAGAACTAATCTACTCGGTTTGCATAAGACAACCATTTTCTGGTTGCTACAAACAAAGACAGGCTTCAAATGATCTGTCATGACATTTTTTACCACAGCCTCATTTTGACACTTTGACCACATAGTATTTAGCAAGTGGCACTGAACATACAAACTACTAATGAGAGAATGATTTGGAAACTAAAAGAGTTAAGAAAAACCTATCACTCTAAAACGTGACGAACAAATAAAGAAAACTATTGGAGCTTCAATCTTATCTCGTATAAATTTATTTTTTTGAGACATTTCATCGAACAAATAGGCATATAGTGATCGGTGTTTAACCACCCTCAAAATTACCCTATAATGAAATTAATATGCTTGTCAATGCAGTACAATAGTATAGGGGTCAATCCACAGGAAAAGATGAGACTCAATACTCTAAACTACAAACAGACGCGAAAGTCAGAAATCTGACAGACTCGACCACGGGACACTAACGTAATTAATTAAAATATCTAGACTCAACCTAAAATTATGAAATTAACACTGAACACTAAAGACACCCTAGCGAACTACCACGCGAAATTTCAAAGCCATCGAAGTTTGTTTGGTTGGCGAACAAAATTATGCAAAACAGACTACTAAACTGAAACAGAAAACAGGGTATAAGTAAAACGAGAATCAATGATAAAATGGGTTAAGGGAAGTGTTATCCACCACCGTCAATCCATCTAGACGACAAATGCTTAACTAAATAATGCAAATGTTATGAATGAAAGATTCCCAGGAAGGCCCCGAGCTGTGAACACAACCTATTACCCGATCCTTATGTTTACAACATTGAAGGTCTGCTTATCAATATTGTTTATCCCTCATAGAACCCGAAGTCACGGACTCGAATTTACTAAGAGAAAAGCATTAAGATTTAGAAAGGGTTTGAGAATCTACAAGGCTTCATAAGTACACTACGGTCGTGTCTTACTCGACCTAGGGTTTCTTATACCAAGCATGTATGGGTTCTACTATTGAAACTTGAGAAAGGTAATAATCACCAACAGCCATCAATTTTCTTAGAATTAGATTCCTAAACATGCATACTAAGCGTGCACTCAAAGCATACATAATCAAGAATCATCACCGTATAAATAACAAAGAAACCTCATTCAAATAACAAAAACAACATTTAGTTAAAGTGCATAAGCAATCTAGATATCATGAATGGGGCTTCAAAACAGCCCCTTAACAATGGAGTTTAGCTCCTCATGGAATCAGAAAATAAACTAAAATAATCCATGAAAGAAATTGATACAAACGGATGAAAGAGAAACTTGCAGCTTCCTTGCTCTTCGTTCCGTTCCTCCTCCCAGCGTACGTTCTCTTCTTAGCTATTTATATGTTCCAGACTAGCTAGGTTAATTAACCTAGCTAGCAAACCACGTGCAAGACTCCAAAATCCAGCCCAATATTCATAATCTCATTATTATATTAGGACTCCTCATTTTCTTCTCCTCGCTAGCAACTTCGCCAGCCCATCGAACTTCACTAGCCATATAAACCAATATACAATTAGCAAAAGCTGATCATCCTCTTGTTGTTCACGTGCTAGCCTTCTCTTTTCAAACCACTTGATATATATATATATATATAAATGCATGCATGCAGCCATCCTGACACAAAACCACTTCCTCCATGTACGTCTCTTTGGCTATATAAGTGTATATATATATATATCACAGCTTCTCTTTTATCACATGCTCGCCAAAACAACTTGCAGAAGGGCTTCTCTCTAGCGAGGCTCGCCAAGGTTCTCCAAACAGATGATTTAATCTCCTTTTTTCCATCGATCTCCAAAATACCTAAAAACAAATAAACATAATTAATTCACTCAAAAACAAAACAAAAGAGCTAAATATAAGGTTCGGTTAAGCACATAAACGTTGCATAAATATGCAACTATCATATAGCTATCAATATTTTACGTATAGGATTCTCTTCTAATCGAGACAAGACAGATTGATACAGATATTAATTAGATAGATACATGGAATCTCTGTCATATCGAGACACTTATTGTAATAGATTGTATTATCCTATATTTAAGACATTCTATCAATGAAAGTGATATAATTTTCCCGTTTACATATTTTCTCCTACAACATTGAGTTGATTATCATTCCACGTTACCATCGTTTTATTTTCTCAGATCGAGTCCAAAGGCATTTATCCAGTTGCAACTAAATAAATTGTTGTGCATCGTCCAACAATTAAAGATTTCCAATTTCGCCTTGAGACATCTACACAATCAATGTAAATAAGTAAGTCTTTGAAGCAAAGACCAGGCGTACACTTTAAGTATATACTTAAAGATTTAGATAAGGGTGTGACCCTTGTTGAGTGCTGATATGGCATGACACAAACTGATGTATAACCACATCTGGTGTTGAAATCCAAGTTGGTCGAAATTTTTTTCATGTGATTTTCCGATACCATTTTCGATGGGTCGAAAAATTAACCCGAGACAGTTCTTCGATGGGTCGAATAACTTTTCGATGGATCGAAAAAAATGACCAGAACGATGTCTTTGATGGGTCGAGTAGGTTTTCGATGGATCGAAGGAACCCAAAAACGAGATCGAATTTTTGACATCAGTATTCGATGGGTCGAAGAGATTGTCGATGGGTCGAAAAATTTGACCTGAGACATTCCTTCGATGGGTCGAAGAGAGTGTCGATGGGTCGAAAAATTTGACCAGAGACATCCCTTCAATGGGTCGAAGAAGTGCTCGATGGATCGAAATGTGCAACCAAAGGACCCGAGGATAGGCTTCGATGGGTCGAAATTTTTTTTCGATGGATCGAAATGCCAGAAAACAACCCGAGAGATAGTTTCGATGGGTCGAAGTGCAATACTTTGATGGATCGAAAATTTCACCGAGTTCAAAATAACATCCTCTCCTTTGTGTCACGTTTGGACCGTATCATTGTCTCATATTGCCATATACTTATAACATCGAACCATACATAAGAATTGCATGGAATAGAACATCCTCAAAACACTTTCATATACCGAAAATAGAGAAATATTCATTGCTTGCCAACAAAAGTTACATCATAGATGTGTTCTTATTCTTAAATCAAAGACAAGCGTCTTTAAAATTCTTGACCGAAAAGTAAGCCAAAAACAAAACTGAAAACTTGAAAGATTACAGAGACAATGCCTTTTACATAGGCTTAATCAAAATCTGGGGTAGCAAGATCTTTCCCCTTGTTATCTGAAAGAGCGAGATTGGTGTCAACCTCCATCTCTAAATCTCCAGCATAATTCGACTCTTGAGCCAAATACTGCTTGTGCTTTTTGTAGATGTTCTGGATTTCTCTACTAGCACGGCATTGTTTGTGCATATGCTTATTAGAACCACATTTGAAGTAAATGTATCTACCAGAATGTTGGGACCGTTGACCATTAGAAACCGAACCAGACTGGTCCTTGTTGGAGTTGACGTTCTGATCTCTATGCCAAGTCAGATTTCGACTATGGCCTTGGCCACGCCCACGCCCTCCTCTACCCCCACGTGGAACATGTCCTCCACGAACATAAGGTTCTGAACGAGCAACCTTCTTGTTTTTGCGGGGCTTTCCTCCAGTATGGTAACTCTCAGGCTTTTTAGTACCAACCGGTCTTGAGTTATTATTGAGGATGATCTCATGATGTCGTTCTTTTTTCGCAAGGCTATTGATGAGATCACTGAAGGTGGTAATTCTCCCATATTCGTACTCAATCCAGTACTGATGTGCGAGAATGCTCATGGAAGTTGGGAAGGTTTGTAACGCCCTCTCAATCATGTCATTCTCAGACTTTTCCACCCCACAAAAACTCAACTCTGACTGCAAGTCTAGCATAGATTGATTAAACTCTTGGATTTTGGGAAAATCCACAAGTCTAGTGTTCTCCCATCTAGCAGTCAACTCAGGAAGTTGTGCATCATGCACATTGTTGAAGCGCTGCTTCAGAACGTCCCACAATACCATGGGATATGTTTTGTTTAGATACTGCTTCTTGAGAGTTGGATGAATATGACGCCTCAAAAACATGAGAGCTTGAGCTTTTGACTCTTCAGTGGGGGGCAGGAGATTTGTTTCAGGCCCAGAGGGTTTGATGGTGTTGGTCAATCTCTTTTCGATGAATGTAGTTTCCACATCAAAGACCCAACGGTGATATTCCTTGCCTTGAAGGTCAATGATGTCGAATTTCGGCCTAGCTGGCTCATTCGAACTCATCTACAAAAACACACAAAGATGTTTTGTTAATAATGATCGAAAAACTACGATCACAAAAATTTTCAAGTTTTATGAATAAGAACGTGATCCATGATATATGGTCACAAAATCAATCATAACGGTGGCAAAAAAACCACACCCAGCTACCGTGACTAACTGTCACATGGGATCGATTTCCCTTTTCTTTTCTTTTCTTTTATTTTATTTTATTTTATTTTCTTTTCTTTTCTTTTCTAAACCGTGACTCCCCCAGGACCGTCACTTATACTCTATAGATATAGGTCCATAGGAACTAGGGTAAGAACATGTAATAGAAAACAACTCATATTACAATTATCATCAACTTAGATCTAGGGTGTTGCGATAAGTAAGTTTGCTAGATTTAGAGATTGATGGTTTAGAAAATTTTATCTCAATGGGCGTTATGCTTGGTATGACCGCTACTTTCGATGAATGTGAAGAAGTTCTTCTAAAACGATTTCTCGGAAGTCGTGCAATCTTGTCAATTTTTTTTTTTGGGCAGTCTGACCTTCGTGCACTCAAATAGCAATAACTTTCTCTAGACACCTCCAAATTGTGATTTTCTGGATGTTCTAGAAACTAGACACCTAGAACTTTCCGTGCATATGAAGATCGTTCTCTGGTTCGTCCTAAATTGATCACAATATTCTATCGAAGTTTGCTGAACTGCACAGGCTCGATTTTGGCTGAAGAAGAGGAAAGAGGTCAACGGTGGTTGGCGATTTTTCTCCTAGTTTTGGGTTTTTCTATTAACTCTAAGAGTCGTGCTGATAACGTGTTGTAGGAGAAAATATGTAAACGGAAAAACTATATCTTTTTCATTGATAGAATGCCTTAAATACATGCTGATACAATCTATTACAATAAGTGTCCCGATATGACAGGGATTCCATGTATCTATCTAATTAATATCTGTATCTAAATAGAACAAGACACACACCAGGAATTATGGAGAATTAATCTCCTTAAACAGTCAAAAATTTATTTAAAATGGCCATGTAGACCCAAGCATATCGATAATCCACCGCAAATTAATGCATGATTTGACATACAAATCTATTTTAAAAGATGATAATCTATCGGACATGGGACAAGCAATCATGCATTTTCAATTTCATTGAGTAAACACCGCAAAGATGGAGTGCAAACTCTGCAAAGATTTAGGGATCATACTCATGGATATACTGGCTAGAAGGTCAACTAAGCTAAGGTTGTATCAGAACATAAGTATATATGTACCAGACTCGGCAAATATATATACTCTCCCGAGATTTCTCGGTTTCTAGGGTTGTTCGTTGTTGTGGCTGTGGTGTTGTCCATGGCTGGTTTGGGGATCAGAGTCGTGGCGGCGGTGGTTGTCTTCTCTGGTGTTGGTGCGGCTGTGGTGACTGCACTGGTTGATTGCTAGGAAAGGGGTGTTGGACACTTGGACTTGGCTACTGGGCCTTCTCAGTGGGTTGTTTCTTTTGGGCTTTTACTGCTTTCCAAGTTTTAATTTTTCTAATTCAATAATGTCATAAATTTTATAAATTTTTATTTTAACCACGCGTAATTGTCTATGGATGTATCATTGCTTAGATTAGATTTGACTCATCATAACAAAGAGGGTTAGTTTTAGTGTTAGTGAATTCTGGTTAGTTATCAATAGGGCAAATTATAATGAATTAGATAACTTGTGACGCCTTACGGAAATATTACCTTAATGCATTTCAACCAAAACATACAGCATGTTCCCTGGAACTAAAATGGGTGTTGTAACATCATAAAATCACCTTACAGCACCCATTATATTGAGCTATTTCCTATATAACAATCATCCTCCCGTTTTACTGTTCTTCGCAAGTTACTGTACATTCTACTGTTTATAGGGTGTTTTCATAATTTTATCTATTCTCCCATATGTGAAAACCTTACCTCATGGCTTCACTCTTCCCTCGCCTCCCTTTTGCAAACCCAGACAGAGTTCCCTTCAGACTCTCATCGCGAACCCATACTGAGTACATAGAAGAGACATAGGAGATTGAGTAATCACTGTGTTAATCACTACAACATTCAATCGATATGTCAGGTCTAATCCTTTACCGTGTGCAATGATTCGATCGTCCACAGATTGCTTTCGAGTGTGCAGTCATCTCCTCTCCTCTCTTTCTGTCGTCTCCGCCGTTTCAGTCTGATCCAGTACTCTCTCTCTCCCTCTAGGCCATTTCCAATCCGATTTTTGGATCAGATCCTCCCAATATCTCACTGTAGCTCTCTCTCTCTCTCTCTCTCTCTCTCTCTCTCTCTCTCTCTCTCTCTCTCTCTCTCTCTCTCTCTCTCTCTCTCTCAAAGGATTCAGCTTCGGAGTTTGGAAGGGTTAGGGATTTGATCCCGAAGTCTATATCGGAGGGAGAAGCTATATCATCTCCGTGTTTGTTTGTTCGTTCGTTCGGTTCAGGAAGCTGTTGCTCGGCTTGAAGTGATCAAGAAATCGATAGAGTCCAAGATGGCTCTTCGGCAGAGCAATTTGAATCCTGAGAGGCCTGGTGAGCAATTTGTGTATCTCTGCTTTTTTGTTTTTGTTTTGTTTTTCAAGTGTGGTATTACTAAATAGACATGATTGGGGGAAAAAAAATAAGATTGCTTGATATGACTGATTTTTCCAGACATGGGATTTCTGAGGACATTAGATTCCAGCATTACACGAAACACAGCAGTTATTAAGAAACTAAAGCAGATAAATGAGGAGCAGAAGGAAGGGCTTATGGATGATTTGAGAGGTGTCAATCTTAGCAAATTCGTCAGTGAAGCTGTTAGTGCTATTTGTGATGCCAAACTTAGATCATCGGACATATAAGCAGCAGTTCAAGTGTGTTTTTGTCTCTGTTTTTCTTCCATTTCTATACCACTAATTTGTTAATTTTACTTAACAATGTGTTGGTATTGCTTCCATTCTGAAATTGCATTCAGAACTGTTGGTTGCTGCCTATTGCGGATCAATATCATTGTTTTTGCCTATTTGATGTTAACCTGGGCCTGTATCTTTTCTTTTATGCTCCTTTAAGATAAGAGAATGAGCATCGTTGGTTGATCAAACAAAAACTAAGGACCAACTTCCATATACTATTTTTCATTATTATTGAGTGAGTATTGATTGATATTCTACATATGAATGTATGGTATATGAGGATATCCAAATTCAGTTAAACTCAAGTAGCTACTGTCTTCATTAGCCAATCAAATTTTGTTTCGGCGTTATTTTTCTACTGTTCTAAAACTTCATTGTCTGGTGTTTACTCAATGTCTGCACTAAAACCAACATTTAAGTGTTGAACCGTGATTGATAATAATCTATGATTCTGATATCTTCTTACTTTCGTAGTGGTATAGCTTGATGTCTTCAATCATAACAAAATCAGTGTTCATACACTGTTTTTTTCTTTCCCATTTCGGGGGATTTATCTGCCCCCTTTGGATTCTATGTCTATCATTGTCCTGGGTTCTTATTAGATAATTGGGTATGAGCTTTTTGTGTAGCTTTGATCAGTTCATTCAGTTGAGGTATGCTTTGGTAGCCTTTTTTTGTACAAACAATCTGATGTGATATGGAAGGTCTTGCTTGGGATGCTAATCTCTTGGTTTTACCAGTTAAAACCTTTTTTTTGGTGAACGATAATCTATGCATTATATTGTGAAGTAGAGCTCTTCGTTGAATTGCATGTTACTGTTTGATACGTTTTCGGGTATTTAATTGCCATGCTAATCTGATTGCTCACATCACTCATTTCATTGGGTTGTAGCTAGCTCTGTACTCACGCACATCTTCGTGAAGAACAGTCTGGTATTTTGTTTGGTGAACCTTATAAGTCAAGTATCCAACTAATTTTATCCAGATGTTATCTCGCTTACCAGATTAGATATTAATAATGGAATGTGTATATTAGGAGTGATGGAAAACTCTAGCTTAATAAATTTCTTCTTCAATTTGGATGGGATGTGTGCATTATAATTTTTGTATCTATACGTTCTTAGAGAACTATGTTGCCGTAGTCTGGCTATAACTGTGCTTAACATTCATTATCCTTGCAACTTATGAAACTAAAATACCTGTAATTAGCAACCAAGTCATGTTATTCTTCTGAAAAGAATTTTCCTTCTAATTGTTGTTGACAGTTAAATGGTCTAATGCATTGCAGTGTACAAAGTTTATCCTGCCAAATCCGGAGTCACTTGCAGCATTCTTTCAAGTAAACTTATTCTGCTGATACACTTCTGCTGTAACCCATATATGCTCATTAGGTGTAGCAACTTCCGAAAAAACTGGTGAGATCCATTTACAACCGTATAAAGAAGCATACACTACAACACAACATGACCCCTACAAGATTGGATTTCTAATTGGAAGAACTACTAGATATCGCCAAAAAAGAAAACCAGACTGCCCTTTTCGATCCTCATAGTTTGCGTTCATCTCTCCCAAAGTCTCTTCCTGGGCTCCCTCCTGACGTATTACTGTTCTTTCTCTCTTTGCTAAGGTAAGACACAATCCTCTATTAATTTCTCTATGAAGATTTGGCATTTGGGTTCTCATTAATCAGTTGGTATTTGTGGGAATATGACTTAGTTTTTGTCATATGTATCATATTGTTTAATCCCTGTAAGATTTGGATTCTGCTTAGACTTTTCTGATTGATTATGTTTTTGGTTTCCCTAGGTGTACTTAATTAAAGGTCCAAATATAATTTATCAAAGCTCAATCAGTTGATGACCAGTTGTCCAAAACCGGTTGATCATAGGGTTATAATCTGCAATAATCCGAAGCTTGGCTATGTTAGTTTATATTCATGATTTGGTTCAACCTAGCATGATTTGGTTCCCTAATAAGCATCCATATTTTCATTTTTTGAATCAAATGAAGAAGTGGAACCAAGTCTTTGTCACCATGACTGTGCTTTCTGATTTTTATTTTTCAGCATTGTTGTATATTTATAACTGAATTTGATTTCTAATCGTATGAATACTTGGTGTTTATGGTTTCTCACTGCGTCATGTTTTGGATTTTCTGAGTTTGAATGAATATCTGCTCTTTCATGGTGTTTTGCATAGTTTCATTGAGTTTCCAGTTTGCCCGAAGCCAGCAATCGGTTTGTATCAAACTTATTTTGAAATCATACCTAATCTTATGCTATTTTTTTATGAAGATTCTTTTCTGCATTGCTTTTCACTATTTTAGTCTTTGTCTTTTTTTTATTTCCCTGATTCTCAATTCTATTCCTGTCACTTAAATCATACCATTTGATATGAAATTCTAAGCCTTATTTTGAAATCATACCTAATCTTATGCTATTTGTTATGAAGTTTATTTTCTGCATTGCTTTTCACTGTTTTAGTCCGTCTTTTTTTTCTTTCCCTGATTCTCAATTCTATTCCTTACTTTGTTTTGTTTTATGCGTTATGGATAGGTTTTTATTCCTCTCTATTGGGACTTACGAACTGCAACGGCTGTCATCTTCGACTTTGATCCCACCTCTTGCTGAAAATTTCAATCCCGAGTAGGTACTGTAATATCTCTCATATACTTGAATTTCATATCTACGTGAGATGTGGCTTCTTCTTTGTTCTATTCGTTTTGTTCGTCCACCAATAAATTATAACAAACCAATCTAATATGGTCATGTTGATGGTACAGTGATGATTGATGTGTAGCTATTTTGATTATACTTTTGGTATACTTGCTGACTATTGCTATTTGGTTTTGTTTTTCTTTTTAAATCTGACTTTACTGTAATATCTTATATATACTTGACTTTCATATGTACGTGAGATGTGGTTTCTTCCTATATGTGGTATATTGATTTTATGTGTGCCCCCATAAATTTAGAGCAAACCAATCTAATATGGTTATGTTGATGGTGTAGAGATGATTGATGTGTAGTTATACTTTTGGTATACTTGCTCACTGTTGCTATTCAGTTTTGTTTTTCTTTTTGAACCTGATTTTTTGTGTGTTTGTAGTTTCAATTTAAGATATGTGTTTCAGTTATTATAGAGATCAGTTTTTTAGCACAGTGATGAAAATTATTATCACATATGTGTGGTCTATATCGAAACATTGGTCCCCCTTTCTTTTTTTCGATCGATCTGCTGGAGATCGATTTTCACAATTCTGGGTTTGTTTCATTTGAGCAAATGAGGGTTCGTACTTAATTATATAGTAAATGAGGGTCTATAGTTGATTAACCAGATTTGGTGATTCGGTGCTTTTTATTTCTGAAATTATCTAATTTGTAATTGCATCTTTGTTGTTTTGAAGGATCAATGTCGAACGGCTCAAAATCTTATGTTCATGTACTGTTTCAGAAGTTGAGTAGTTTGATTATTGATGATGACTTGATTCATTAGGTGGGGTTCATAGCTATTGAATTTCTGGATTTTATTAGTTTATGTTGGAAACATATTGATTTATGTTAATTTGGTTGCAGTTATACATAGAAGATATATACAAACAAGGTGTTTAACATGGGATTAACTTATAGGTTTTGGGCTGTTGGGGGCATGATCAAGATTTTAAGAACAATGATTCAATATGTAACTTAAATTTCAGATGAGACTATGTATCAATTTATGTTCTTTGAAAATTTTGATGTTTCAATCGGTTTGTACTATGGTTGATGTTATGCTACTCTTATGATTTGATATTTGCATGACTTTTGATTTTGATTTTCAGTTCATACAGAATATATATTGTTTTAGTGATTACATAACCGCGCCTCGCGCTCGGGCTTTAAACCTAGTATATGACATGTTCACTGGAACTTGGTAGTTGGTACTGTTCCTCCCATGTTCAAGCAACTAGCTAGATCAATTGGCGGTTTCCACTACTCCTCTAACTTCTAAATCCTTTTTCTCTGAGCTTGTAGCTGTCTTAAGGAAATTCTCGATGTCTTTCGAAGTTGAAGAGGTCCCTTTTATCAGATTAAACCACTTTCTGTGTGATTTATCTGGACTCTTGTCACTGATGGCAATTGCAATGTCATTAGGGAAGAGGTCTTGGAACACAACGGCATGCAAGATGGTTGTTACAAAGAGAGCTGTGACTGTGAGTGTTGCAATAATGGAGAGCATGACAGCCCAAGTTTGAGTTACTGCATTGGTAACTTCATTTGAGTACCTAATGCTTGCAATAGCTGCACCAGTCATTGGGAAAGTATAAGCCCACCATGCCAATGAGAACCTGTTTTCAAGCAATGTTAGAAGCTACATTGAAGAACAAAAACATGATGTTAACAAATGACATTCAGCAGTACTTACTTAAATCCTCGAAAGAAATTGACTCGAACTGCCTGTAGAAGCAGAGAAAAGGGATCAAAAGCAAGTTAGGAATACTAGTCATGCGACTTAACACATAGTAAAGGACATGATAGTCGAACATGTTTGATAATGCTGATCGACAATCTACCAATATAACATGTTAGATAGATAGCTTGCAAGTTGCAAGATCGTTACCACAAAATGATAGGTAAGCATAAATTTCTGAAAAATGAGCAATGCAACTTATTTGGTGAAAAGGTTATGTATACTTGCCAGTGACAGATAAAGGAACATGGAAATGAAGTAACCAATCCGCGCGGCATAATCAAAGGAGCCTTGGATTCTTGCCCATGCCATGGATGCTGCACTAGGGGCAGCAACAAAGAGAAAGAACACAGGATGGAGTTCCTTTGGGATTACTGTCTCATTTGTTGGGAGTCTCTGGTAAAGAGTAACAAACAGAACCATATAGTGCGCCATCCCAACAGCGAAAAAGAATATCGGTCCTTCTTTTAGTCCCATTGAAGCACCTAGCAGTGCCCCAACAAAATTGCCAACAATGGAGAGATGGTTAACAGGATTAGCCACCTTTGAAAGCCGGCGTTGCCCTCCTGACATCCACTGTCCGTAGATTTTAAGCTCAAGACATAAGAGTGGCGCCATGAGGAGGTACCAAAGAGCCGGAGGGAGGTTGGTAGCAATGGAAGGTGGCACTCCTATAGCTAAAAACAAGATGGCTATAAACGGGGCAAAGAAGAAGTTGATTCGGATGGGATGGAAATACTCGCGACGAACTGCTTCAAAGTAAAAGATGATTTTAAGGAGGTAGGTGCAACCAACAACAACTAATGTAGCAACAGAAATACACCACAGAACAAAATTTATTTTTGAGCTCAAGTGGAGAAATTCTGTTGCCGGTGAGGTTGGCAGGGTCTTCCACAAAATAGCTTGGCTGCTAATACCAAGGCAGATGCTAAATGCAGACACTGGATACCGGAGAAGAAATGGCCACAGCTTGTCTTCTGGAAGCATTATTTCCTCAGAAGCCTGTTTAATTTGAAAGCAAGTTATGTTATTTCTGAGACAATTAATATTAAATTAGAGTATTACTAGAGAACAGAAAAGAGCATGAATTACCCTGAGAGTTTCTAACTCTGGCCCTTCCAATGCATCAAAGTAACGGTCAGCAGGTAAAGGCTCAACATGATCTGCAATATGAGAAAAAGCATTCTCTGGTTCATCACTTTTTCGCGGTGTCTTTCCTCGTAGTAGTGTTAACTGCCTTTCAAGTTTCCCGGACATTGTCTTGAAATTATCAAACCTATTATCTCTATGATAAGCAAAACGTCCTGTATGCATTCTCTGGTCTTCAGACAAAGAGACTTTTGGCAAGGGTTGGGAGTGAAACTTTGTTGCTTCCGGAAGCTTGTGAGTACTAGTACTCGTATTCCCTGAGGTAGAAGAAGAATCTGGAATACCATTGTTAAATATCGTCTCAGGACTGAAGAGTACTCCATTTATTTTCTTTAAATGATCTTCCAAGGGTGATGCTGGCATACTAATAGAAACTGAATGCACCCTCTGATGAATTGGTGCTTCAAATTCATTAAAGGTACCCATCTCAAATTCCTGTTAACAGTGCAAACAGAAGTTACTCTATGGACAACCACATAAATATCTTTGCTTTTCTTATCAATGATTAAATGAACGTGATCTTTACACATCGACATGAATCTCTAAGATGTATGTACTTACCATAGGAGATGATTGATGCTTATGATCGAAAACAGTATGCTCCTCAACATTATCAAAGAAGCCTTCCATTTCACTTGTGGATATGTACTTGATGAGAGATGGAATATGAATGGAGACCTCTTCAGATTCCATTGCTGGTATTGGTTTCGATCCCAAAGAATATACAGCTGAAAGAGATTTTTTTTAAAAAGTTCAACTAGTCAAATGACAGATTTAGTAAGCTTATTCAAACAAAAATCTCAACCATATGAAAAACTTAAAATTTTAAATTAATTCTCTTATATTCTGCAGCAATGAATGAAAATATTACATAGAGTTGTCAATTTTACAAGCTTCAGAAGTTTAATGTGTATCGGATCATTTGGATGTCACTGTGATGCCTATAGTCAACATTGTATAGCATAGTTAACAGCTCTTGATTACACAAGTTGAATGTGTGACTGATCACTCAGAAGTTCACTACATCACAGAATCAAAACTGAAGATAGCATGTATGTGATACCTATGTATAGTAATAGTCCACACCACAGAACCAAATGCTACCGCTATATCTTAGAATTATTCATCACAGCTAGACAACTGATATGCATACATACTCAACAAGAACGTACAACACAGTTCAATCATACAGAATACGTTATGTGCAGAACTTGCAATTTATTACAGAGCGAAACAAAATAAAAATAAAGAGGACTGACCTCGAAGTAATTAAATGGATAATACTGGAAGCAAATCTGGCAGACTAGTATTTGCCTATTGAGCGTGTCTGTTCTTTCTAAGACCAGATGAGTACTATATAGATATGCAGAATGATACCCTATATATAGACACCGAAGAGGCACAAAGAGCACAAGTATCACACGGCTTTCATCTACACATTTTGGTCTAAATGTCTAATGTAGACTACCATCGATCTCTACTTGCATGCATGCAGTCAATATCATGGTGTACTTCATCTTTGATACAGGGCCCGGCTGCCTAAATAACTTGAGAATTAATCCACTCGGTTTACAATAAGACAAGCCATATATCTTTTTGGCTGCTGCAAATCAAAGACAGGCTTCAAATGATCTGTCATGACATTTTCTGATCACAGCCTCAGTTTGACCACACATACAATTTGCAAGCGGCAGTGTACACACAAACAGCACAGAATTAATTAACCTACTGAGAAAGGAATCATTCGGAAACTAAAACTATCTCGGAGCAAGAAATCTATCACTCTTAGCTCACGAAATTTCCTTTTGAGGCATTTCATCGAACATCTGTAACTATCAATATTTACAATATTTATGTAGATCGAGGATTCTAGCAATTCTAGTTGAAACAAGACAGATGCGTGCGTGTGGTTATTTGTCCTATGAGGTTTTTAATATTCCTCCGCACAGAAAATGGACAATGCGTAACAAATTATTTAGATGCAGCTGGTCCGGACAAAATGCCTTTGGACTCAATCTGAAAAGAAAAAAAATGATACAAGGATAAAAACGTGGAATGATAATCGACTTAAATGTATTAAATGGTCATATAGTCCCAAGCATAATGGTAATCTACCGCAAACTAATGCATAATTTAACATACGGATCTAATTTATAAGTTCAAATACTCCATATATAAGATATGGGACATGCATTTTCAATTTCATCGAGTATACACCGTCAATTTTGCAGCTGAAAGCAAAATGTGAGGTGACAGAATGGTTACGTACATATATATAAGTCAAAAATGGAGTGCAAATATTCTGGAAACAAATAGGGATCGTACACATAGATATATACTGCCTAGCTAGAAGGTCCTCACTATGCAATATAGTGTGGGAACTATGCTATAATGTGGACAACGTACAATTGAAAGCCTCATAAACAACTTGTAGAGCCATGTTGAGGCTCACTGTGGCGCACTGTCTAGCTAAGTCCATCTTGTATGGGAGCAAACGTATGTACAGAGTTACCTAGCTAGAGTCTGGGTTTGGAATGACTTAATGAGTTGATACCTTGCAGCTTACCAAGATATAATAGCGTACCTTGAGTCCTTGAGTCCCATCAATATAAAGGTTATGCAATTCGATTAAAACATAAACATGGGGATCGGACTATGCTACAGTATAATATTTTCATACTACGCTAAATGCCTGGACAAGGAGTTGAGTGTTCAAGCTACCTGTAATATGAAATGCCTGTCGACTGGGTCAATGTAGTGCATGCGATGCTCTCTTGTGTCACAAATGGATGCCAGCCATGAAAATGCACTTGAATTCTTCTATTTCATGATCATGTACAGGAAGTGCCTTGAGTTTTTACTCTCAAATGTGACAAGGTCATGCTCCATTATTTGTCATAAACTTTCACCAGAGAAATCACATCGATGCATGTCGCATGGGAATCAGGAATTTGATTTGATTTGATTCGAATCGATTCAATTTCTTGGCTGGTAAAAAATGTCAACTAGACATGCTCCGGTGCTTGTACTAGAGAGGCTTGTAAGATATTTTACATGTATTTGTGGACAGAGGAGGCCAGCAAGATCGAGTACAACGATCTCTTTCAGTCTTCCTTAGCCAACTAGGAAAACGATACTCATGTCCAGCGAGGCTAAATGTGACCATATTTTGGTCGCCTAACGTCCCATGCATACAGTGTCATCTAAATCCTCTTTCTCTGAGCTTGTTGCTGAAGTAGAGAAATTCTAATGTCTTCGGGTTCCAAAGGGGATACACGTTTTAGTTGGAACCACTTTCTGTGATGTTTATAAAGGGGATGAGGTGAATAGGCCTTTTATAATTTTTTCACTTAAGCTATATTCGGGGATAGCATAATTACAACATATCCCGAATTACAAGATACGAGTGTTTGAACTGTAAAAGCAGTAAGTAAAGAATAACACGATGATGTTTTTGTTAACGCAGAAACCCTACAACCAGGGTTAAAACTGAGTGCCCATAACTCTTGAAGGACAAACTTTTCCACTTTCAAGTAACACACACAATTACAAGACTCTTGTACTCTGGGGATACATAGCCTGTATGCTATCCTAACTAGTCTGACTACCAGTTCTAAACAGAGCTACACTACTTGATTCATGTGTTTACACCTTGGAAAGTATCTAGAAGCATCAACACAGATCTTAACTATTTGTAAGTTAAATCTTCTTGATCTACTTCTTCGGGTTGAGCATCTCCATACCTATCTCAATGGAATGCACTTATGCAATGATGCATATGGGTTTTGAAAACAGTTTTTATGATTGAGAGTCCATGACTTATATGCACAGCAAAGAGCAAGTAAAGACACAGAAGGGGAAGAGGAGAGAAGAGAGAAAACTACACAACTTTGTGCTCTCAAAGAATCACCCAAAAATAATAACCCACTCAACCAAGGAATCAAAGCTGCCTTGAGATCCTTTTATAGACAGAACAACCCAGTACTCTTTGACAGCAAAGAGAACGTGTTGAACAACTCAAAAGCTAGCCTAACAGCAGACCTAAACTGAGCTATAGCATACCTATACCAACGGTTAGAAGTTTGAAGGATAAAAGTATGCTCAAAAGACAAATACACAAAGTCAACTCTAGGGTTTCCATTTTAGGAAAAATGTGTTAAAGGAGAGAAAAACTTTTCAACTATTATACCAGAAATAGCCAAACAGATTCAGCAGGTAAGCACGTTTTGTTTACAAAGATAGATTTTGGGGAAGGCATAAAGCAATCCCAGCTATAAAGCAAAACAAATTTTCAGCACACTAAACCCAAGAAATCACATGTGAACCAAAAGTAACTTTCTCCTAGAAATCTTCCATAAGTCAAAAACAAGTTTTGCAAGGTCAACTTTCGTACAAACTGAGCACATGTATTCTGAATTAGAGACAACCTTAGCTGCTGAATATCACACATGAAAACGTTCTAGATTAACAGGGATGCATGCTTAGAGTGCTATCCTAAATGAAAACATGTTATGCAATATGAATGATCAACCTGTTTTCCATTGAGATAGATAGGCAATGTCAACATCTTCAACACCTTCATTGATGATCCTTCAACTATTGTGTTTTGTCCATTTGCAAGGGATAGCCAACATATGTATGCCTTCAATCTCCCCCTTTGGCATTCCTTGACAAAACACAATCCTTCAAAGAGTGCCTGCATCAAAAAATTTAACAAAAACCAACATATGTAGCAAAGAGTATCCATAGCACATAAAATCCAACTAGGTCAGTACTCCCCTGACTAGTTCACCATGATAGGAACATAAGTACCTATCCCAGTTAGTTCTCCCCCTTTTTGTCTAGGAAAGACAAAGGGTCAAACTACCAATAAATAAAAAACCACAGATATAGTAACATTGTTCCATCACAGATCACAAAACCAAAAGATATTCAGAGAAACATAAACATAAGAGCATAAACCAAATAGAGTGCAAAGAGTAGAGAAGAAGAAGCTTCTAGACAACATAATTAGACACATCGCCCACCGCATCATCGTCATCAGCACTGATGTCCCCAAGGTGGATTGTGGCACCTGAGTCCGAAGGAGAAGAACCAGCAGTGCTGTCCTTAGGAGGGGAGGAGACTGTAGGTTCCTGAGCAGGGACTGATCCGGCCTGACTGGAGACGAGGATGGATATCTCAGACTTGAATTTCTCGAACTGCTCCACAGTGTGTTCCTTGAGTTCCATCATAGCTGAGGTCACCATTGACTGCACGGCCGCCTTCAAGAACTGCTGATCCATTGGCTCGACATACTCATTTGACTGATGTGCAGATTTGTTGATTGTGAGAGCATCAATAGGACTGAGTTCTGGACCGAGCACTTCACCTTCCCAAAGAGGAACCCCAACATCACCGCAAAGCTTGGTGATGAGGCAAGGAAACACCAAGGCTTTGCCAAATGAGCTGCGGTGGCTCACACCAGCGGTCCTGAGGGCTTGAAACATAAAGTATTCAGCTGGGATTGTTGGTCGAAGATGGTCGTGACTGAGGTATGCCATCAACACTACTTGCTTATGAGGGATCTTGTTGGTTTGAGAGGCAGGATGAAACAGAGTCCGAACCAAGAAGCCCAAAGCCTTGAACCATTCGGTCATGTACCGCTGGTAAGAAATGTACCAAGAACCGGTTCCATGGGAGGAGAGGAGTACATACGAAGAGCTAAATCTTGGATTGAGAGTGAGGTTGAGTACTCAGTGTAGCTTTGTAAGACACCATCAGCAGATAACGGGAGAGACAGAGCATGACGTATTCCAGACGGAGAGAAGTTTACTTCGATACCACGTACAGTGACACAGACTTTTTGCTTAGAGCGTAGACGAACTTCAGCAGAGACAGTCTCAGGGAAGTTAGCATAAAACTCTTATACCAAGGTACGATTGTACCTAGGCAAGGAGCTCAACGTAGTCACCCATCCCAGACGGAAGACCAGAGAATGCAAAGTAGGATGCAGGGAGGAGAAATCTATGGGTCGTTCCGCAATAATAGGGCGATTCACAGTTATGTAACCAAATAGACTATAAGCATCAGAAGAGACAAAATGAGACCTTGGAGGGAGCGAGAGAGAGTCACCCAAACGAGGCTTCGGAGGAGCTTTGGATTTTGGCTTGGTTGCCACAGACTTGCCCTTAGTGGCGAGAGGAGTGGATGCAGCTGTTGTCCTAGCTTTGGAACGGGTGACCCGCTTACCCGTGGGTTTAGAAGAAGATGTCGAAGAAGAACCAGAAGAGTAGATGGTGGTCATGGCAGTGCGCTTGCGTTTCGGACATTCGGGGAGAGATGGTGAGGAGGTGCAGCAACAGCGGACGCCGATGGAGGAGGAGGCAGATCTGGTTCCACGGTGGCCTAAGGCGGAGATGATGATGGTGGCAATACCATTGAGGTAGAAGGCACTGACTTGGGCTCCTTCGTTGGCTTGCCGGAGCCTTTAGGAACTCGCCGGTGGCGCTGGTAGGTGGCAGTGACCACTGGTAGTGCTGGAGGAGGCCTTTTACTAGCAATGGCTGGGCTTGTTGGAGTTTTCCGTGGAGAAGGAGGAGGAGAAAGAAGAATCACTTCTTCAGGGATAAATGGATCAATATTTTCCATGGGAGAGTTTGAAAGCTTGACGGTTTTAGAGGAGAAGATACACTGCTTGCCGTTTCTAATCTGGACCATTTAGTAAGAATAAGTAAGGGAGAAGTGGAAGTGAAACGGACCAGAGAGAGAGTAGGGCAGCGGAATCGAGACCACTTTCACTTAAATGACCTAGAACCAAGAGTTTTCTCCACTTGAACACACA
Source organism: Geum urbanum (assembly GCA_946800695.1). Taxonomy (NCBI): domain Eukaryota; kingdom Viridiplantae; phylum Streptophyta; class Magnoliopsida; order Rosales; family Rosaceae; genus Geum; species Geum urbanum. The sequence continues at coordinate 35,038,485 of OX327015.1, forward strand.
ACCTCCACTTTCAAAAACCTGTTCAGTCAAGTCAGCAATAAAGAGCAACAGTATCCTATCCCTAGGAAAAGCACACATGCAGCCTACAAAGATACCTCAAAAGCAAACAAAAGGACTACCATGCACATATACCTCTAATATCCACTGGGATAGTTGGGACACTCTGAATAATAGAAGGTACCGATGTACCTACCAGCATATTGACAACTCCCCCTCACGTGGTGCATAAAGAAAACACAAAAAGGTTGATTTTAGAAAAATTGTATAATCTATCAGCATGAACCCTGGGATGGAAACAATCAGCAAAATCCCAGACATCAGAAAAGTTTGAGCATGACACACAAAAATGTGACACCTATTTTTCATATATCTTGATGGCACAAATTTTTCACATGAGTGTATGACTATAAAGTAACATCAATGCTATGTTCTGAAATATCAGTCTTTGGAACCATGAGAAGTGTGTGTGTGAAAAGTTTAATCTAAGGGGGTACAAGTTTGGAGCATCAAATGAAATGAGGACATCAAGATTAGCCATGTGACTTTGTCACCACCTTTAGAGAGCTCTGGAATTTTAACAAATCAATGACTTTGTCCCAACTTGGCCTTTGGCCGTTGTCACTTAAGTTCAAGGCATTTTTGCCATCATTTTTTTTTAAAATTAGCCAAGAGCTCATCTGAGAAATACGTCCTCATAGATCCATGTAGCAGAGTAGTTATCATCATGCCCTGAGCGCAATGCTCGAAAGGATAATATGTGTAACAAGGACACTTGGTGGATAATTAGTTCGAACCCATCAAAGGATAAATAACATCTCAGGGATCCCCATTGGTTCCTATTAAGGTGCACCCAGCAAAAGACTAGCCCGTTCATTTACTTTATTCATTTAACAATAATCACTAGATTTTCACATTTTAGTTCTTCAGTAACCAGTTCAACTCATCTCAGTTTTCTAGCTCAAACAGTGTACACCCCACAAGATTTACTTTAGTGCGCAAAGGTTCTTTCTAATTCTAAAAATGATTTAGACCACAAGCACTAACATTCTTAAAGGCATAGATGCACATACACAAGCGAAAAATGCAGTAAGTGTCTATCAAGATATATGAAATAAGGACACAACACTTTAGGTCAAGTTCAGAAATATTTCCAGGGATGCATACACAGACTCGTATCCCAGCATGAGCCAACTTTTATTTTCATAAAATTATTTCATAAAAGAAAATGGTGAAAAGTAAATTTAGACCAATGAAAGAGATATTTCAAGTGATGGTACATACACCAATAGCCTTCCTAAGACTCTCAAACCTCAGATTGTCCAAAGGCTTAGTGAACAAATCAGCTAATTGTTGTTCTGTTGGAATAAATGTCATTTCAAGTTGATTATCTTCAACCAAGTTTCGAATGAAGTGATATCTAATCTCTATATGTTTTGTCCTAGAATGCAACATAGGATTCTTTGAAATATTGATTGCGGAGGTGTTGTCACAGAACAGGGATAACATAACTTGCTCAATTCCGTAGTCGCTTAGTATATGCTTCATCCAAAGGAGTTGGGTACAGCAGCTCCCTGCAGCAATGTACTCTGCTTGGGCAGTGGACAAGGATACGCAATTCTGCTTCTTGCTATGCCACGATACCAAATTGTTTCCAACAAAGAAGCAACCTCCCGAGGTGCTCTTCCTATCTGTGGCATCCCCAGCCCAATCCGAGTCCGAGTACCCTGCAATCTCAGTGTTAGTATCCGTTGTGTACAGAATTCCAAAGTTACATGTATCTGAGACGTATCGAATGATATGCTTGACAGCCTTCACATGGGATTCCTTGGGGTTGGCTTGATACCGAGCACAAACCCCCACACTAAAGAAGATATCGGGTTTGTTGGCTATGAGGTAGAGTAGGCTCTCAATCATGCTTCTATAGAGAGTTTGATCAGCATTGATGCCCTCCAAATCGGCACTGATTCTGCATGAGGTTCCCATGGGGTTTCCGATGGGAGAGGCACCTTCCATCCCGAATTTCTTCACCAAATCATTTGTATACTTTTCCTGTGAAATGAACAAACCATCTTTCCTTTGCTGAACTTGTAGTCCAAGGAAGAAGCTCAGCTTACCACAAAGACTCATTTCAAATTCTTGCTTCATTAGAGTGACAAACTCTTCAACAAGTTTTTAAGAAGTGGAACCGAACACCACATCATCTACATAAACTTGAGCTATAATCATATGATGGGAAACACTTTTAACAAACATGGTCTTGTCAATAGAACCTCGCACATACCCATGATCAATTAAATGTGTAGACAATTTTTCATACCAAGCTCTAGGAGCTTGCTTTAATCCATAAAGAGCTTTGTCTAATCTGTAAACATGATTGGGATAGCTAGAGCTCTGTAATCTCGGAGGTTGTTCCACATAAACTTCTTCTTTCAAAATTCCATTTAAGAAAGCACTTTTAACATCCATTTGAAAGAGATCAAATTTTAGAAAACAAGCAATGGCCAAGAGAAGTCTAACGGATTCAAGCCTAGCTGCGGTAGCAAAAGTTTCATCAAAATCTAGACCTTCTATTTGGCAATATCCTTGCTCAACCAACCTAGCCTTGTTTCTAGTAATGATTCCCTATTCATCGGTCTTGTTTTTGAAAACCCATTTTGTTCCTATTACATTCTTATCCTTAGGCCTAGGAACCAAATGTCAAACTTTGCTTTTCTCAAATTGATTAAGTTCATCTTGCATAGCTACAATCCAATCCGAGTCCTTTAGTGCATCTTTAATGTTCTTAGGTTCAACATTTGAGACAAACCCATAGCATGCAATTCGATTGATAACTAGCCTATGCATTGTAAGAAAACTTTTGAAAGTAACAAGATTACTCACAAGCATGTTTGACTAACTCCGGGTCTTTCTTGGTTCATCAACCGTGCCTATCACATCCGAGGGAGAGTGATCCTTTTAAACTTGGTGCTTCCCAATGCGATGTGACTTTTGGATAGCAAGAGTCGTATCTATCCCAGCACCCTCAGTATCAGATTCTGTATCAGATGATACTTCATCAGGTATGGGATTCTGCTTATCAATAGGAGTCTCAGCAGATGTGGGAGTCGTCTCAGTACTCATATCCTCATCCTGCACATTTCTTGAAGAGTGATTGTGAGAGCACACAAGAGAATCATTGATAGCCCCATTTACCGTTTCTATAACTTTGCAAGTTCTTTTATTATAGACACGGTAAGCGCGACTATTCAACGCATATCCTAGAAAAACACCTCGATCACACTTAGCATCAAATATTGTCAAATATTCACGATCTCTATAAATGAAACAAGGACTACCGAAAGCTTTTAGATGTGAAATATTCGGCTTCTTTCCTTTCCAAAGTTCGTATGGTGTTTTACTAGTGCCTCGCCTAAAGATCACACGGTTAAGTGTATAACAAGCATTGAAAATTGCTTCGGCCCAAAACATGTGAGGTAAGTCAGTTGAACTAAGCATTACCATTCCCATCTCAACTAAGACTCTATTCTTTCTTTCTACTATCCCATTTTGTTGTGGTGTGATGGGGGCAAAAAACTCATGATGCACACCATTCTCTTCACAATACTCAGCAAACAAAGAATTCTCAAATTTGGTTCCATGATCCGATCTAATTCTTATTATGTGTTTGTTTTCAGAGAGCTTTTCATTTCAAATTCATTTTGTCAATTCTAAAAACTTCCCTAAAGTTTGACCTTGAGTTTTATCACTTAAGAACATAAATGTGAATCTAGAGAAGTCATCAACCACCACAAGCACATATTTCTTCTTTGCAATACTTTCAGTTTTAACAGGGCCTACTAGATCTAGGTGAAGTAATTCAAGAGTATTAGAAGTTGGTTTAGCATTTAAAACAGGATGAGATGTTTGGGATAGCTTACCCATCTTGCAGTCTCCACACATACCTGCTGCCCTCCCGGTCAGTTTGGGCAATCCTCGAACTCCATCATTTGAAGACAGCTTCACCACATCTTGATGATTAAGATGGCACATCCTCCTATGTCATAGATCAAGCAAGCTTTCTTGTGACAATGACTGAAAACAGATTTCTGGTTCCAACCTCTTGTTGGCTCGAACACAATAACAATGATCCCTAGATCTTTCGCATTTCATAACACATCTTCCTTTCCCATCAAGAATAGTGCATTTAGAAGTGTCAAATGTTACCATCTCATACTCATCGACCATCTGACTTACGCTCAGCAAGCATACTTCCAATCCTGCTACCAACAGAACATTCTTCAAGCACGGGAGACCAGGAGTGTCAAGCGTCCCGCTTCCAATAATCTCAGCTTTGGCTCCATCACCGAACATGACATCACCAACTGGGTGAGAATCATCCATGGAGGTGAACAATTTCCGTTCGCCGGTCATGTGCTTCGAGCAGCCGCTGTCCATGTACCAAGAGTCGGACTTTCTGGTAGAAAGGGTGATTAGGGCAACATTACAAACAACTACGACCTTCTTTGCAACAGTGGGTGAGGCCTCGACTCTTGAAAAGAAACAAATAACGTCTTCTTGTTTCTCCTTGACACCAGGTTCCTTGGGAGAGGTGACGCTTTTGGTATCCCTGGTCTCTTGAATTGATTTCCTGACCCAGTTTAAAGTGACTGGCTTCTTCTTCTGTTTCAGGATGGCAAGAGACTGTGCAATCCTTGTCAGTTTATTGAGTGATTTCTGAAAGTGGACGAGCAGATCGTTGTTCTGTGAAATCTTTGCCGGTACAGGATTCCTTCTTAGCTTGTAACAGTACCTTCGAATGTGTCCACTGTTCCCACAGTGAAAGCATCTGATTTATGGGTTCTTCTTGAGCTTGGAAACCTTGGAGACTTCAAGAGCATTGATCTCTGGTTGAGGCGGAGGCTTTCCCAACACCGAATTGGTGCTTTTTACAAATGTAGTCTTCCCTGAGCCTTTGGGTTTTCCATCATTATCAAACCCCAAACCTTTCTTGCTACCATCCAGTCTTCCCATCCCACAGATTTGGGATAACTTCTCCGAGCCGATGGAGAATTTAGCAAACTGGTTCTTGACGTCTAGCAGAGATTCTTCAAGCTCCAATTTTTCAGCAGTAAGAACCTTTATCGAGGAAGATTGACGATCCAGCTCTCCTTTGAGGAAGTTCACCTGTTCTTCTAGTTGAGTTTTGGTAGAACTCCATTCAGCTTTCTGGGATATATACTTCTCTTGTAACCTAGAATGTGTCTCCTTACTCAATGATAGTTCATTAGTTAAAACTTCATTTTTAGCAAGTATAGACTTAGATTCTTTACACAACGGTACATACATATCATGACCTTCGTCATCAGAATCCTTGTCTTCAAGAGACTCATCTAATGTGACTTGGGTGACAAAAGCAACTTTCTCATCTTCTTCTAAATCGGACTCAGAATTTTGATTTGGATCACTATCACTCCAAGTAGGAGTGGACCTAGTATCCCGATCTCTACGTGAATCCTTGTTTCTAAAAAACTTAGAGCTAGACCCTTTAGAGAAATTCCTATTAGAATTGAAAGGTTTCCTTTTTGAGTTTCTTAAGAATTTTTCAAACTGTTTGGTTAAGAAGGCAAACTCATCATTACTATCATCTTCATTTTCAAGAACCTTTTCATCTTCAATTTTAACCGAACTTAGAGCAACAGATTTTTCATTCATAGGCTTTTTCTTGAGTGTCTCATAAGTTTTCAAATTGCCAACTAGTTCTTCTAGAGGACAAGTGTCTAGATCATGAGCCTCATCAATAGCATTCATTTTTGAGTCAAAGAAGGGAGGTAAAGCACTCAAGAATTTTCTAACAATTTTCTTTGATTCTATGGCTTCGCCTAGACTACGACATTGATTCGTTATATTAAGTACACGGCCATAGAAATGATCAAAGACTCTTTTTCACTCATAATTAAACCTTCAAATTCATAAATAAGACACTGAAGTTTTTGTTGTTTAACTCGAGAGTTACCTTCATGAGTGTTGATGAGCACATCCCATGCCTCCTTAGCAGTAGAGCAATGAATAATCATTTAACGCTCTACTTCGGATACGGCATTGAAGAGACAACTTAGAGCTTTGATGTTTGCTCTCGCTAAATCCTTGTCAACTTTTTCCCATTCGGATCTTGGCTTTGGAATTTTCTCATTTGATCCATCGCCGTTTGGTTTTATGGGATGATTCCAGCCTTCCTCCATGACTTGCCACAACATACAATCATCTTGGTAGGAGAGGAAGGCACTCATCATGATTTTCCATTGTGAAAAATCATGTCCATCGAAAAAGGGAGGAACATTTATGGATAAGCCTTTTTCACGTTCCATTTCTGGCCCCTCAGAGGATCTCACTAGCAAAGGCTAGTGGCCGCTCTGATACCACTTAAAGGTCCTAAAGGGGGGGTGAATATACCTTTTACAACTTTTTCACTTAAGCTGTACTCGGGGATAGCATAATTACAACATATCCCGAATTACAGGATACGAGTGTTTGAACTGTAAAAGCAGTAAGTAAAGAATAACACGATGATGTTTTTGTTAACGCATAAACCCTATAACCAGGGTTAAAATTGTGTGCCCCTAACTCTTGAGGGACAAACTTTTCCACTATCAAGTAACACACACAATTACAAGACTCTTGTACTCTAGGGATACATAGCCCGTATGCTATCCTAACTAGTCTGACTACCAGTTCTAAACAGAGCTACACTACTTGATTCATGTGTTTACACCTTGAAAAGTATCTAGAAGCATCAACTCAGATCTTAACTATTTGTAAGTTAAATCTTCTTGATCTACTTCTTCGGGTTAAGCATTTCCATACTTATCTCAATGGAATGCACTTATGCAATGATGCATATGGGTTTTGAAAACAGTTTTTATGATTGAGAGTCCATGACTTATATGCACAGCAAAGAGCAAGTAAAGACACAGAAGGGGAAGAGAAGAGAAGAGAGAAAACTACACAACTTTGTGCTCTCAAAGAATCACCCAAAAATAATAACTCAATCAACCAAGGAGCCAAAGCTGCCTTGAGATCCTTTTAGACAGAACAACCCAGTACTCTTTGACAGCAAAGAGAACTTGCTGAACAGCTCAAAAGCTAGCCTAACAGTAGACCTAAATTGAGCTATAGCATACCTATACCAACGGTTAGAAGTTTGAAGGATAAAAGCATGCTCAAAAGACAAATACACAAAACTCTAGGGTTTCCATTTTAGGCAAAATATGTTAAAGGAGAGAAAAGATTTTCAACTATTATACCAGAAATTGCCAAACAGATTCAGCAGGTAAGCACATTTTGTTTACAAAGATAGATTTTGGGGAAGACATAAAGCAATATCAGCTGTAAAGCAAAACAGATTTTCAACACACTAAACCCAAGAAATCACATGTGAACCAAAAGTATCTTTCTCCTCGAAATCTTCCATAATTCAAAAATAACTTTTGCAAGGTCAACTTTCGTACAAACCGAGCACATGTATTCTGAATTAGAGACAACCTTAGCTGTTGAATATCACACATGAAAACGTTCCAGATTAACAGGGTTGCATGCTTAGAGTGATATCCTAAATGAAAACATATTATGCAATATGAATGATCAACCTGTTTTCTATTGAGATAGATAGACAATGTCAACATCTTCAACATCTTCATTAATGATCCTTCAACTATTGTGTTTTGTCCATTTACAAGGGATAGCCAACATATGTATGCCTTCAGTTTATTAGGGTTTTTTTTTCACTAATGGCAATTGGAAGATCATTTGGAAAGGAGCACAAAGCCGTGTGAAATGGTTACTATGAAGAGACCAAAGACTGTGAGTGTTGCAATCAGAGAGAGTATGACAAGGATTGACAGCCATGGCTGTGTCACTACATTCGTCACTTCATTCGAGAACTTGATGGTTGCAATAGCAGCACTAGTCATTGGGAAAGTATGTGCCCACCATGCCAATGAAAACCTACATGTATGAACCAATGTTAGAAGCTAACTTCAAGCCTTGATGGAATATCCAAAATTTTGAAGTTATAAAAGCAGTAAAATCTTACTTGAATTCTCGGAAAAAATTGACTCGAACTACCTGTAGAGCAAAGAAAAAGTTAAGAGATTGATATGGCCGAAAAAATATTTCTTGTCATGCCAGATAGTCTTATGTTTATGTTTGACAATATAACGTACTCTCATAGGCTAAGAGCTGAAAGGTTAAGGATTTAATTCCTCATAAAAATAATTTTTGGGTGAGTTGAACTTAAGAAAAGAGTAATACTAGATAGGATAGTCGGACATGAATCATAACATAACATACATGTTAGAAATATATCTTCTTCTTTTTTTGAAATTAGAAATATATCTTCTTCTTCTTTTTTGAAAGTAGAAATATATCTTTCTTGAATTGTTAACAATTGGCTCTTAGTAATAAATAAAGTAGCATCATATATACTGCAGGTTATGTATACTTGCCGGTGAGAGATAGAGGAACATTGCAATGAAGTAACAGATCCGCGAGCCATAATCAAAGGAGCCTTGTATTCTAGTCCACGCCATTGAAGCTACACAGGGGGGGGGGCAGTAACAAACAGAAAGAACACAGGATGGAGTTCCTTTGGAGTCACTGATTCATTTGTTGTAAGTCTCTGGTACATTGTCACAAACAAGACCATGTAGTGAGCCAAGCCAACCGCGAAAAAGAATATTGGTCCTTGTCTTAGTCCCATTGATGCACCTAGCAATGCCCCAACAAAGTTGCCGACAATGGAGAGATGGTTCACAGGATTCGCCACCTTTGAAAGCCGACGCTGCCCTCCTGACATCCACTGGCCGTTGATTTTAAGCTTAAGACATAATAGTGGGGTCATGAGGTTGTACCAAAGAGCTGGAGGGAGTTTGTTACAAATGGAAGGTGGGACTCCAATAGCTAAGAACAAGAGGGCTATAAATGGCAAAAAGAAGAAGTTGATTCGGATAGGGTGGTAATACTCTCGACGAACTGCTTCAAAATAAAAGATGATTTTGAGAAGGTATGTGCACGCAACAACAACTAATAGAGCAACAGAAATGCACCATAGAACCAAATTTGGTGTTAAGCTCAATTGGAGATAACTTGTAGAGGCAGAGGTAGGCAGAGTTGTCCACAGAATAGCTTGACTGCTAACCCCAAGACAGATGCTAAATGAAGAAATGGGATACCGGAGTAGAAATGGCCACTTCTTGTCTTCTGGCAGCAGAATTTTCTCCGAAGCCTGTTAATTTCAATATCATTTATCATAAGTAATAAGATACTATCAACTATTAAACACGTATAGATACTGAAAAAAGATATATATTAGATCGAATAGCATGAATTACCTTGAGAGTATCCAACTCTGGTCCTTCCAATGCATCGAAGTATCTGTTTGTAGATAAACGGTCAACTTGATCAGTACTTCCCATAAAAGCATTTTCAGGTTGATCACATTTTCGCGACGTCTTTCCCCTGAGCAGTGATATTTGCCTTTCGAGTTTCCCTGAACGCCATGTCTTAAAATTATCAAACCTCTTATCTTTCGACGTTCAAATACTTGGTTGATAAGGTACGTGTTCAATTTGAATAGCCTGATCTTCAAATAAAGATGTTTTCGGCAGGAGCTGAGACTTAAAACTTGCTGCTTCCGAAAGTTTAGCTGATGATGGATCATTTAGCTTATGTTTATGATCATTGAGATGCTCCTCAGCATCATCAAACCTGATTACTTCATTTGATGATATGTGCGTGATGAAAGATGGAATGTGGAGGGAAACATGTCCGGACTTCATAATAATTTGTTGTTCTTCACCAAGAGTATGCAGGTGAAAGCCTGAAACCATAGAAGGACATTCAGTTTAAGCATTAAGAATACTTACATGATAGCTGGTAAATAACTGGAATTTCTTCCTTTTTTTTGGAAATGAATCACTTCATTAAAGCCGAAAACAACAGAGGAAACAGAAAAATATATGTTATCGGAACAGTACAACATGCTAAACATAATAAGAAAATTGCATCTCAAACATAAACCACAAAGAGTTATGGCAAAGAGCACCCTAAAAAATAAAAGGAAAATATCCAAAATCTAAACTACTGCATAACTGAAATTTCTTACTGTACGTAGGAGTGTGAAAGTAAAATAGCCCTACATAGATTATATGTAATGCAAGTATGTGATCAACACCATAGGTACCAATACATTGAAACTGGAGTTTCTTACTGATGAGCAATGCATGTTGAGCACATATAGCTCGTATCATACGCAATCAATCATAGGAGCTTGAAGAAGAAAGAGAGGCGGTGGAACTCTGTTATAAATAAAGAGACCCTCTTCTCCCCCGGATATGGTGCATCACAAGAAAGCCAATCCATCTTCCCTCACATACATCACCTCCTCATCTAGATACTTAACTCCTCCAATTAAGAGAGAGTTGTAGTGTTTATAGAGAGAGTTGTGTAGTATTCTCCTCTAATTGAGAGAGAAGTGTCATCACCCTTTGTAATTCCGTTTTCTTCTAGTAAAATGCTCCTACTTACCCATGGTTTTTCCCCGATTCTTTTTGGAGTTTTCCACGTAAATATTTGTGTCTCCTCTTTTACATTTTCATTCCACATCTCAATTGTATATTACTTCCTCGCGTAGCTCCTAACAGTGGCATCAGAGCACTGGTTGTGCGATCATATAGAGAGATGGTTCTAGAGGAAAATCATTCAGTTCGAGATGGCGACAAAATTCAATATCGAGAAGTTTAACGGGACTAACTTCTCGTTATGAAAAATGAAGATGAGAGCACTATTGCGGAAGGACAATTGCTTAGCTGCAATTGAAGCAAGGCCCGCAGACTTCACAGACAATGCAAAGTGGAACGAGATGGACGCCCTCGCTATGGCGGATCTTCACCTTGCATTAGCTGATGGAGTGTTATCTAACGTGGAGGAGAAGAGATATGGGATACCCTTACAAAGCTGTACGAGGCGAAGTCACTACACAACAAGATTTTTTTGAAGAGAAGGCTTTACACTCTTCGTATGGCAGAGTCTACATCAGTGACAGAGCACATCAATACGTTGAAAACTCTATTTTCACAGCTCACAAATATGGGGGCAAAAAATAGAGCCAAGTGAACATGCAAAGGTTCTACTTTAGACTTTACCCGACTCGTATGATCAGCTTATCATCAATTTGACAAATAATATTTTCACGGACCACCTAGTCTTCGATGAAGTTGTAGCCATTGTATTAGAAGAAGAGAGCAGGCGCAGAAACAAGGAGGATAGGTTGGCAAGCTCACAGCAAGCGGAAGCTTTGATGGTGAGAGGTAGATCAACGGAGCGTGGCTCAAGTGAGAGCCAAGGTCACGGTAGATCGAAGTTCAGGCCGCAAAAGAATTTCAGGTACTATCACTATGGTAAGAAGGGACATGTCAAAAGAGACTGTCGACATCTGAAGAAGAGTGGAAACCCTGAGTCATCAAATGCTCAAGGGAATGTGGTAAGTATCTTCGATGATGCTGAAATTTTATATAGTGAGGCAACAACTTTTGAAGGTAGGAGAAAATTTGCTGATGTCTGGCTTATAGACTCGGGGGCAACATGGCACATGATTCCCCGGAGAGATTGGTTCCATCAATATGAACCTATCTTTGGTGGATCAGTGTACATGGGAGACGAGCATGTCTTGGAGATTGTTGGTATAGGTACCGTCAAAATAAAAATGTTTGATGGTATAGTTTACAGTATTCCAAAGGTACAAAACGTGAAAGGCTTGAAGAAAAATCTATTATCCTGGGGACAATTATATGGCAGTAGATACAAGATGCATAGTCAAGATGGGATCATGAAGTCTACAAAAGGTGCACTTGTGGTTATGAAGGCGAACAAGATCGGGGAAAATCTGTGGATGCTTCAAGGAGAGACATATCAACAAGCCGATGCAAGTGCTGCTGCAACCAATAATGGAGAAGAATCGACGATGATGTGGCATCTTAAAATTGGCCACATGTCAGAACGAGGCCTGAAGATTCTCTCTTATCGGAAGCTACTTCTAGGGCTCAAGCAGGTAAATTTATCTTTCTGCGAGCATTGTGTTACAAGCAAGCAAAGTAGATTAAAGTTTGATAGGTCGGTTTCTAGAAGTAAATGCATCTTAGATTTGCTACATTCCGATGTTTGAGAGTCACCGATTGTGTCCCTAAGAGGTGCAAAGTACTTTGTGTCATTTATTGATGATTACTCCAGAAAATGTTGGGTGTACCCGATCAAGAATAAGTCCGATGTATTTTCGATATTCAAACCCTTCAAAGCAGATGTGGAGCTTGAATCTGGAAAAAAGATCAAGTGCATGAGGACTAACAATGGGACAGAGTACATGGACAATGAGTTTCTTGCACTATGCAGGAAAGAAGGTATTAAGAGACAGTTCACAACCACGTACACTCCTCAGCAAAATGGAGTTGCAGAGCGAATGAACAGAACTCTCGTAGAAAAGATGAGAGCCATGTTAAGGACTGCTGGTTTATCTAATTTGTTTTGCACGGAAGCAGCCAATGTCGCTTGTCACATGGTAAATTGATCCCCATCAACGAAAATTGAACTTAAAATACCGATGGAGATATGGACTGGTAAACCCGCTAACTACTCTGATCTATATTCATTTGGATGTCATGTGTATGTAATGTACACCATCCTGGAAAGGAAGAAGAAAAAGTTGGATCCGAAATCTCGGAGGTGTATATTCTTGAGGAATGTTGACGGAGTAAAGGGGTATCGCATGTGGGATCTCACTGCCCGCAAGGTTATTGTCAGCAGGGATGTGATCTTTAAATAAGATCAACTACTACAAGGATGTCGTGATGATAGCAGTTTGAGTAAGAAGACTGCAGTCATACTAGTCGAAAGTAAACCGAAGGAGGAGAATTCAAGTTCTTCTGAAGAAGTACCAGTGCGAGGAAGCTACCAGCCTGGCAGTTGGAATATGTTACAAAGAGCACTGTTGCATACTGCCTTCTAACGGAGGATGGAAAGCCATCGACTTTCCATGAAGCCACAAGCAGTTCAGATGCAGCTCTGTGGATGACAGCAATGCAAGAAGAAATTGAAGCTCTATATAAAAATAAGACATGGGATCTTATTCCTCTACCACAAAGAAGGAAATCTATTGGTAACAAATGGGTTTATAAGATCAAGAGAGATGGCAATGATCAAGTAGAGGGGTATCGTGCTAGACTGGTGGGGAAACGGTTGGCTCAGAAAGAAGGTGTTGACTTCAACGAAATATTCTCTCCTGTTGTTCGACTCACAACTATTCGAGTAGTCTTGGCGATGTGTGCTACGTTCGACCTACATATGGAGCAGTTAGATGTGAAGACTGCATTTCTTCATGGAGAGCTTGAAGAAGAGATATATATGATCCAACCAAAAGGTTTTGCTGAATCGGGAAATGAGAACTTGGTCTACAAGTTGAACAAATCTCTATACGGCCTCAAACAGGCGCCGAAATGTTGGTATAAGAGATTTGATTCCTTCATCATGAGCCTTGAATACAACAGACTTCATGCAGATCCTTGTGCCTACTACAAGAGATCTGGTGATGGCGACTTCATCATCCTATTGTTGTACGTTGACGACATATTGGTAGCAGGCCCTAACAATGATTGTATTAAAGACTTTAAGGCTCAATTGGCTAGGGAGTTCTAAATGAAGAACTTGGGACCAGCAAACAAGATTCTAGGGATGTAAATTCACCGAGACAGAGAAAGTATGAAGGTTTGGCTGTCGCAGGGGAACTACTTGAAGAAAATCTTGAGCCGCTTCAACATGCAAGACTGTAAGTCAATCTCTACCCATCTTCCTACTAATTATAAATTATCCTCAAGTATGTGTCCTAGCAATGAAACGGAGATGATGAAAATGTCTCGAGTACCGTATGCATCAACAGTGGGAAGCTTAATGTTCGCCATGGTTTGCACACGACAAGAAATTGCATAAGTAGTGGGAGCAATTAGTCGATACATGGCGAATCCTGGTAAGGAGCACTGGAACATTGTAAAGAGGATCCTTCGATATATCAAGGGTACCTTGGATGCTGCATTATGTTACGGAGGATCGGAGTTTACCGTCAGAGGTTATATTGATTCAGATTATGCTGGTGATCAAGAAAATAGTAAATTCACCACGAGGTATGTGTTCACTCTTGCTGGAGGTGCTGTAAGCTGAGCTTCAAAACTGCAGCCACTCATGACAACGTCTAAGATAGAAGCAGAATGTGTCGCAGCTACATAAGCCAGCAAAGAGGCAATATGGTTACAAATATTGTTGAGGGAGCTCGAACGCAAACAAGAGAAACTCTGTTTTGCAATAGTCAAAGCGCTTTGCACTTAGCAAAGAATCCAGCATTTCATCCGAAAACCAAACACATACGAGTTCAATATCATTCTGTTCATGAAGTGGTGGAAGACGGATGTTTGGATATAAAGAAAATCCATACAAACGATAACCTAGCGGATGCTCTGATGAAGCCAATCAACGCGAACAAGTTCATGTGGTGTCGATCCTCTATTGACCTAGCAGAAACGTAAGCAGCATGAAAACGGCATGTATAGGAAGGATGACAAAATCCACAAAATGACTTTAAGTGGGAGAATGTTAGAGGTAAAGATCACTTTGTGGTCAAATAGAAGACTCTAGAAAAACCAAGAAGAATTGAGAAGGATGGAGAAGAGTCGGTGGTGATGTAGGCATAATCTAAAATAGGCTTGATTAATCAAGTTAAGCTAGAAGGTTCTAGAAGTCATCAATGAGAGAGAGCTAGAGTCGGTGAAGATGACTCAAGAAGGATATAGAAGCTTGAAGAAGAAAGAGAGGCGGTGGAACTCTCTTATAAAAAGAGAGACCCTCTTCTCCTCTGGGTATGGTGCATCACAAGAAAGCCAATCCCTCTTCCCTCACGTACATCACCTCCTCATCTGGATAGTTAACTCCTCTAGGAAACTCCTCTAATTAAGAGAGAGTTGTAGTGTTTATAGAGAGAGTTGTGTAGTATTCTCCTCTAATTGAGAGAGAAGTGTCATCACCCTTTGTAATTCCGTTTTCTTCTAGTGAAATCTTCTTACTTGTCCGTGATTTTTTCCCGATTCGTTTTGGGGTTTTTCACGTAAATCCTTGTATGTCCTCTTTTACATTTTCATTCTACATCTAAATTGTGTATCACTTCCTCGTGTAGCTCCTAACAGAGCTATACACGTATAATTCTTAATC
Organism: Geum urbanum; assembly: GCA_946800695.1. Taxonomy (NCBI): domain Eukaryota; kingdom Viridiplantae; phylum Streptophyta; class Magnoliopsida; order Rosales; family Rosaceae; genus Geum; species Geum urbanum. Next base: position 35,053,764 of record OX327015.1, read on the forward strand.
ATAAAGGAACAAAGTCTAGCTACTAACCTCAGAAGATGGCAAATACCGGAAGGAAATTCCAACTCTCACGCCGTCGGCAGATACAGAAAACGAGATTTGATCAACTAGCTAATCTGTACTCTAGGTGTGTTTCATTTACAATGCAAAATAAGGATCATATATATAGACAGATATATAGATGGGTGGAGAAGAGAATAGAGCAGCACGCTTGTTGTAGCTATCTTCTTGCATGCTGTCATTGTCGGGATGATCTTCATGTTTGCTATCAATACAGATTGGGAGCTGGCCTGTTGCAATCAAAGACATGATTGATGTAAATGAAGAAAAATGCTATTTATAATTAGCAGGGGAATCCTAGGTTTAACACTAAAGGCAATTATTGGAGTTACCATTCATCTAGCAAGCTAGCTAGTGACACTGGGCACAGAAGCAACACCGAAGAATTGGTGAAATTAAACAGTTGCATGCCTTGAATAATTTGTTTAGCTCTAGTCCTCTTTCAGATATTTCATCGAACACCTTTGAGGTAAATACGGACACCGAAAGTTAAGTGTATAATTAAGCAGCCCTACTCGAATTAAAAGAAGACACATATGTATGTTTTGAATGTGACCATCAGGTTTTTGGAAATGAACAGAAACCATGGGACCATTTTGAACATTTGAGTTGAGTGCACCTAGGTGAGAAAATGCACATCTCAACCGAAATGAAACTACATTTTCGAAATTATGGAATCGAATCAAAACATCTCAACAAGCAATATAGGACCAGCCATGTGATTCCAAGTACATAGATAATTTACCGCAAATAAACATACCCCTTGGCAATTCTATCTTGTGAGGAGTGGTGGATCGCCATGACAAGGAACTCAAGATCTTCGAGTTAATTTCCTAAATCAATGCTCCACTCAAAAGACAAATGGATGCGTTGCTTTCATTAAAAAAGCATGGATTTGAGTCCCAGCAATTTCTTGGATTGTAATTAAGGAATGCACATCGATGCTTTCACTGAGGACGCGCGCTCCTTTGATATTTACGACACTAGTATATATCTTGGGCACAAAGTCAACAATGTACATTTAATTTGGTATCTATAGATATGCCCAACAGCCCAAGTGATTAAGACACTCGAGTCTTGGACAACAATGTTCGATCAACACTTGGTGTCTGTCTAGTACGTGTCGACGTACGGCTTCACACTGTGCTTCTCAATCGGGCGGCATAGTTGAACCACGAAAGCACTGGATAATGGGACTGGCAAATCAAAGTTCAAAACCACCAAAAACATGTACGTACGTGTTTGATCGACAACGAAGATGATTTGAAGCCTTGGAAGGTTAGCAGCCTTGAGAAGAGTGAGAGCACAGTACAACTTACTTCCCGTCTGGTCGATCGAGCTATAGGGCTTCACTATTCATGGCTAAGCTCCTGCTGGATAACCTTTAGAGAAATGGGCTAGATAACTGCAACCCAATACGCTGCGATCGGTTAGGGTCGATGTCACTGAAAAGATTGTAAACTGGTGGTCTACAAACCCAGCCCATTGAGCCCAATTAGGGTAAATGCGCAGTTTACAGTTACCATTATTATTTTCTTTTTACAATTCAAAAAGTAACATAAAGGCGCACTTTGCGCCCAGGCGTAGTGAAGAGGGGTCCCGATTTTAGACTCATCATCTTTCGTTAGACCAATTATATATATATATATATACATATTTTTATCAAGTATATTTCAACCATAATATTTTTTTTTTGAAAGGGCAACCACAAAATTCTTTGTCACATCAATAAATTTTTTTAGAGGAATTGTATATGTTGATAATCGAGAGGTAAATCATACATTACACAGTCAAACGTCTTATAAGAATACAAGGCGAGCACCAACACTGGTAAACCAAAGTAATACTTGTCCGTATACAGAACTTCACGCACCGGACTCCCAAATTCGGTTCCAAAAATGGCCCGAACCAGTTGAGACTTCAAAAAGGAGGTTAAAGACAGGACCCCCTAACCTTAAGGCCCAACAAGTAAAAAGGTTGGAGCCTGACTGAAAGGTCCACTTGGGCTAAGCCCAAAGAAAAGTCAACCTTAGCCCAGTTGACTTGCACCTCTTCTCCAAGCTCGGTGGAAAAATCTGCCGCACCCGAAACGAGGAACGTCGTCCACCGGAAAAGACCTCTCGCCCCTCTCAGTTCTCCTTCTCATCCCACTAGGGCAGATCGAAGTCAACTTCAAGTCGATCGATCAAATCCGTCTGGTTGCCATCAAAGCGGAGGAGCAACATCTAAGAGCGAACTCCATAGCCTTCGTTGCCTCGGGAAACAGCACCCTAACACCTCCATTCGCCGTCGACACCTCACTGTGTTTACCGCAATCCCAATACCACTGGCATGATCTCGGATCCAAAATTGGCACTTCACATCGAGTCCGAGAACAAACCTCGCGGCAACACTACACCACACATCACAGGGCACCATCACGAACCAACAAAGGGGGGTGGCGGACACACGTCATCAATGAAGATGATCTCAAAGCAATGCTAGGGGGCGGAAACACCTTAGCGACACCGGTTCTCAGCAAACCAAACCCTAGGATTTGTTTCCGCTCAACGAAGGAGAGGAGAGCTCTCATGGTCTCTTTAACTTACCCCCAGACGCTTTAATTATTAAACAAAACGCAGTAAGCTCCAAAAAGAAAAAAAATTGAAAAAAATTATTTGGACTTAATTTTGAACTAGTTAGGAGTTGCTTAAAAGACATTGATAATCTGTTGATACTGGTTTACTGGATATATTACATCACTGGCTCTTTATCTTTATCTTTTATTTATTATTTGTTTGATGTGAGATTGATAAGATTGAGATATGTATGAGTGAATGTATTGTGTATTTCATCTCTCGAACTGTATAATGATATTAACATATATACATCAATATGGCAACCTCTATTTCTATACTAGGGAAAAAATAAAACTGAGATTCTTTTAATCGTGCAATCACTGCATGATAATCAAATGATCTCAGGATCCTAGCTATAATTACAATTGTAACAAATCAAGAGTATAATGGTGACAAAGTCAAAAAGGATCTTTCCTTTAAGACTCCCTCTAAAGTTGGAGTGTGTATGTTTATCACACCTAACTTGCTAAGAAGAGTTTGGAAGAGAGGTGCTCGCAGTGGCTTTGTAAACAAATCTGCTAACTACTTTCTTGTTGATACATAGGTTGTTTTGAGTTCCCCTCTTTTAATTCTCTCACAGACGGTATGACAATCCAACTCAATGTGCTTTGTTCGTTCATGATAAACCGGGTTTGCTGCAATATGTAAAGCAACTTGGTTGTCACAAAACAATCTAGCTAAGTAAGGATGTAAGTCCCTCAACAAGTATCTAAGCCATGTAAGTTCACAAGCGGTTGCTGCCATGGATTAATATTCAACTTCAGCTGAGGATCTTGACACAGTTGCTTGTTTCTTGCTTTTCCACGAAACCAATGACTTTCCAAGGAAAACATAATATCCAGTTACTGATTGACATGGGACTGGACACCTAGCCCATTTTGCATCACAATATGCAATCAAATTAAGTGGACTTTGTGAGGAGAATAGTATGCCTTGTCCCGAAACTGCCCTGAGGTATTAAAGAAGGTGATGCGTTGTCTTAAGGTGATGTAGTTTAGGTTTATACATGAACTGCAAATGTAATTTATGGCCGAGTGATTTTTAAATAAATCAATTTTTTAACTAAGCGTCGGTAACTGCTTGGGTCCTTTTGAACATCACTTCCTTTTGCAGTTAACACCAAATCTGCCTCCACAGGAACCTTGATAGGTTTTACACCTAACAAACCTGCTTCTTCCAATATATTCAAAGTGTACTTACATTGACAAATTGTAATCCCAATCTTAGAACGTGTAACTTCGATGCTGAGAAAGTACTTGAGTGGTCCAAGATCTTTTATCTTGAAATAGCTACTAAGAAACTTCTTGAGTTTATCAATTTCTTTATCATTATTCCCTGATATAACCATATCATCAACATAAAGTAATATAACAGTGATAGAATCCTTTCGAACCTGGTTAAACAAAGAGTAATCAGCATAAGATTGCTAAAAACCAATTCCTTGGATAGTCGATGAAAACTTATGAAACCAGCTACAAGATGCTTGTTTAAGTCCGTATAAGGATTTATGGAGTCAACACACCACGTTCTCCCCCTTTCGACGATACCCAAGAGGTGGCAACATATATACTTCCTCTCTGAGATCACCATGAAGGAACACATTTTGGACATCCATTTGGTGTAGAGGCCAATTCCGAACAACAGCAATAGCTAATAAATAGTAAACAATAATTAAACTGGAGCAAATGTATCATTGTAATCAATTCCTTCACCTTGAGTGAACCTTTTCGCCACAAGACGGGCCATGTAACGTTCAATAGAACAATCAAAATGGTATTTGATCTTGTAAACCAATTTACAACCGATAGGGTGCTGACCTTTGGGCAGTGGAACCATGTACCATGTGTGATTGTCTTCAAGCGCCTGTATCTCAGAATTTATGGTTGCAACCCACTAGGGATCCTGACTGGCTTGTGCAAAGCTAGCTGGTTCCACTAATTGAGATATATTGTGCACAAATGAGCAATAACCAGGTGACAAACTAGAGTAAGAGTTGTACCTTTGTAGTGGGTAACGATTGTCAGACGTAGAGGAAGGAACGACAGTTGGGTCAAGTAGGATGGCGTGATTGGTTTTGTAATTGTTGAGGTATGATGGTGGCTTTCGGGAACGGTCTAATCGGTATGGTGGTGGAGGGTTGGGTACAGGAGGCGGTGAATCCAGAGCTTCAGGTAGTGGTGATGATATTGGGATGGGCGACGCGACAGAGGGCTCAGGCTGCGAAAGTTTTGGGGATTCAAATGGCTCGATGTGTGGCTCAGGCTACGGCTCAGGTTGCAGCGCTAGAAGTGGAGATGTCGAGGTGGTGGTCGGTGAATAGTCGAGTGGTTGAGGTTGTTATGAAGGTAGCGAGTCTGGGAAGAAGTTGGAGGCATCTGTGGCATTGGGCATTTGGGGGTTGTGATCTAGAGGAGGCTCTAGGATTGGGCTGGGATGTTGAATTGATGAATTGGGTTGAGTGGATATTTAAGCTTGTGAGTTGCTGGGAGGTTAAATTGGTGAACGGGGTTGAGTGGATATATGGGCTAGTGAGTTGCTAATGGGGTTGATAGAAATTGGTAGGACCACAGTGTCATCCTAATTCTCTAGTGGTAAAATAGAATAAGGGAGAAATTTTTCATGGAAAACAACGTCACTAGAGGTAAAAAAAATTTTTGTTTCAAGATCAAAAACCCGATAACCCTTTTGATTATTGGGGTACCCAAGTCAAATACATCAACGTGAATAGACATCAAATTTGTGTAGGAGTAAGATTTGTAGCATAGCATAAACGATCAAAAACTCGGAGATGGGAATAGGTGGGTGGAGTACGACGAAGAAGTTCATAAGGAGATTTGTTGGATAAAAGAGGAGTTTGAAGTTGATTTATAAGATAACAAGCTGCTTGGATGCTCTCTCCCCAAAGTTTCAATGATAAGTTTGCTTGAAATCGTAGAGCACGAGCGACATTTAAAATGTGTCAATGTTTGTATTAGACAACTCCATTTTGTTGTGGAGTGTAAATGCAAGTGTGTTGAAATATAGTACCGTGATCATCAAAAAAAGAACTCATAGATGTGAATTCACCACCATTGACGGCACGTAAAACTTTGATGTCACGATTAAATTATGTTTTGATCCAAGAAAAAAATGATTTTTACAAAGATTGGGTGTTGGATTTGAAATTCATGAGATGAACCCAAGTGAAACGAGTAAAATCATCAATGTTAGTGAAAAAATAATGTGCTTCTGAATGGGTTTGAGTTTTGTGTGGACCCCAGATATCACAATGGATTAAATCAAAAGGTGCAACGTATTTTATGGAACTAGATGGAAAAGTTAAACTAGTTTGTTTTGCCAAATGACAAGTATCACAAACATGAGTGGAGTCAAACATAATACCCAGAATAGTTTGAGATAAAAATTGAGTAGGTGCAGAGGATGAATGCCCATGTCGTTGGTGCCAAAGATCTGAGGTGCGATGCATATGGTTAGCTAGGTGGGCATTTTGGCTCGGTGATAGGTAGTATAGTCCATTAAAGTGATTGCCCAAACCAATCGTTCTCTTCGTATTTATGTCTTGCACAACACAAAAATCCGGATAAAATGTCATAATATATTTCAGGGCTCAAGTCAATTTACTCACAGATAATAAATTTACACGAAATTTGGGTACGTGTAAAACTCCATCAAAGGTTATGTTTTGTGACAACTGAATGGATCCCACGCTCTCGATAGTTGCTTGTCCTCCATTGGGTAGACCAACAAAGTCATGTGATGCTTTGACTTTGTTGTGGGTGGGTGAACAATCTGAAACATGATCCGTCACTCCACTATCCACAATCCAACATAACATTGAATGTGGATTATGTTGTGCAATGTTGCATGTAGGTGTGTAAATACCTGTCGCATTTGTGAATGAGTGATGATTAAAAATTTTGTCCTTATGTAGAATGGTGTCGATGCTGGTGTTATAGTAGATATGTTGTCTTCTTTGACGTGTTTGAAGCAGAAGGTGAATGAACGCTAGTCACAAAAATCGGTGTTATGATACCATGATAAGATTGAGATATGTATGAGTGAATGCATTGTGTATTGCATGTCCCAAACTGTACAATGGTATCAACATATATACATCAATATGGCTACCTCTATTTCTATACTAGGGAAGAAATAAAAGTGAGATTCCCTTAATCGTACAATCACTGCATGATAATCAAATGATCTCAGGATCCTAGCTATAATTACAATTGTGACAACTCTGTTGAATTGGAAACTAGAGCACAACACTATTATGCAAATTTGGGAGGAATGTTCTCTTATTGAATTGAAAAGTGGTGGCTTTATAAGGCTTACAGAGAAAATAAATTGTAACCCACGCTTAACACTAACTAATATGTAGATCACGGACTAGACTAAATCAAATCTATAAGCACTACCCTAATAAATAGGGATTATTAACAACAGAGCTGAAATAAACCTAACATACTTGATAGCCATGTAATAGTTATCCAACATTTCCTCCCTTAAACTGTTTGCACTTGTGCAATCAGTTTATATCTAGCATTGAACACATTCCTAGCAGACCTCACAGCTTCTCAAACACTTCAAGCTTTAAAGGCTTTGTCATGATATCTGCAATTTGATCTTGACAATTACAATGAACTCGTTCTACTACACCTTCCCTTGTGAGGTCTCGATGAAAATGAAACCTTATATCAATGTGTTTACTCCTTCCGTGCAACACTGGATTCTTTGACAACTATATGGCTGAGCTATTGTCACAATACACTATAGTACCTCCTTCCTGAAAATGACTAAGTTTCTCAAGAATTCTACACATCCATAGTGCTTGACAAGCATAAGCAGCTGCTGAAATAAACTCGGCTTCTATGGTAGATAAAGAAACCACTGGCTATTTCTTTGAAGACCACGAAACTGTACCATTTCTAAGCATGAAAGCATATCCTGATGTGCTTTTGCGATCATCCAAATCTCTTGCATAATCACTATCGGAGTATGCTACAAGGTTCTCACTCCCATTGCTCTGAAGAACTTCCCATAAATCTGCTTACCAAAATAATCATGTACATAAGGTCTTAACGTGTAGCTGCCAAATACATCCTGATGTACTTTTGCGATCATCCAAATCTCCTGCATAATCAATATCAAAGTATGCTACAAGCTTCTCACTCCCATTTTTCTTGTACATGACATCAAAATTCACAGTTCCTAACATATCTCAATACCCTTTTTACTACATGCATGTGCTGCTTTGAAAGACTTCCTATAAACCTGCTTATCGAACTAATCACGTACATGATGTCTGGACGTGTAGCTGCCAAATACATCAAGCATCCTACCATCTGTTTGTACAAGCCTGCATCTGCTTCCTCTCCAAAATCATTTTTAACCAATTTGACACCAGGAATAATAGGATTCTTAACCGAGTTGCTTTTCTCCATGTTAAATTTCTCCAAAATCTCATTTGCATACTTCTTTTGACAAATAAAAATCTCATTCCTGTTTTGAATTACTTCAACATCAAGAAAGTAAAGCATCTTTCCCAGATCGGTCATGTCAAATTCAAGCTCCATAGACTTCTTAAACTCCTTGAACATGCTCATATCACTCCCAGTAAATATTAAATCATCAGCGTATAAGCTCATAACAAGTATGTTACATCCTTCACCAGCTTTCACAAATAAGGTGTGCTCATATGGACATCTTTCGAACCTTGCTTTGATGAAGTGAACTTTGATGCGACTATACCATGCACAAGGAGCTTGCTTGAGACCATACAAGGCCTTTTCAGCTTGTATACCTTCTGCTCAGCACCCTTCTTCACATAACCTTGTGGTTGATCAACATACATTGCCTCATTAAACTCCCCATGAAGGAATGCATTCTTTACATTAAGTTGATACACCGTCCATCCATTTTGTGCAGCAAGAGCAAGCACTATTCGAATGGTATCCCACCTTGCCACTGGTGCAAACACTTCGGTATAATATATTCTATACTTTTGAGCGTATCCCTTTGCCACAAGACGAGCTTTGCACTTATCAAAATCACCATTCTCATTCAACTTCGTCTTGAAAATCCATTTGACTCCAATGGTTTTAGCTCTAGCCGACATGTCACACAGCTCCCTTGTGCTATTCTTTTCAATTAAATGAATTTCTTGATCCATTGCTTACCTCCACTTGGATTCTTTACAAGCTTCTTCGAAGTTAACCAGATCAGCAGCTGAGGTATACATGGCCAAGTTTTGCATCTCCTCTTCTTCTAACAAACCTTCTCCACTCACATAGTCTCTCATCCATACAGGAGATCTTCTTGTCCTCCCTGCCTCTTGATTTTCTTCTGCCGATTCACTTGAGGAGGAGTCACTTGCACCATCATCTTCTTCATTACCTCGATATGCTTCTTTTATTTATTCAGCTTCATTCCAGTCCAATGTATCTAATCTCATGGTTTCTACACTCATGTCCCAGTTCCAGCCCTCGTCTTCCTCAAAGATCACATCTCTGCTTATAACAATGTGTCTGGTTACAGGATCATATAATCGATATATCTTGGAGTCTTCACTCATTCCAAACATCACACACTTGAACCTTTTATCATCGAGTTTCTTCCTTCTTACATCAGGTATGTGTGCATGCGCAATGCAACCGAAGACCCTGAAATAATGAATAGTTGGTTTCACTCCGCTCAATGCCTTTTCAGGGGTCATATCTTTACTGCCAAAGTAGGGCTCCTGTTGAGAATATGAATTGTCCAGCTTATTGCTTCTGGCCAGAAAATTTTAGGGACTCCTTTCTCGGACAACATGCTCTGAACCATGTTCATAATAGTTCGGTTCTTCTTTTCTGCCACCCCATTTTGTTGTGGTGTGAAAGTTGCGGTCAATTGCCTAAGAATGCCATTAGTACTACGAAGGGCATTGAACTCTTGAGAATTAAATTCTCCACCTCTATCAGTTCGTAAGCATTGAATATATGAACCAGTTTCCTTCTATACTAGAGCTTTAAAACTTTTGAATGGAGTGAAAGCTTGTGACTTTTCTGACAAGAAATAGATCCAACATTTCCGACTAAAATCATCTATGAAACTGATGAAGTACCTTTTCTTGCAGGTCTGAGTGTATATATGAGCTGGAGTTGATCAGATGTTCTCCACATGCTTTTCTTCGGCATAGACTCCCCGTGTTGTTTGCCAATAACACAATCTCTGCATAATTTGTTTGGAGTTTTGATCTCAGGCAACCCTCTTGCCATCTTCCCATAATGTAGAGTTCACAATCCTTTGAAGCCGAGATGTTCATATCGACAATGCCACAGATGAGTCTCATCTTCTGAGGTAGTCTTGAAACAAGTTGAGACCTTAGGCATCATGGTTGCAAGGAATACGAACATTCTGTTGGCAGTCATCTTGGATAGCATAATCAACCGCTTGGATGGTAAATCCGGCATTCCCCATTTTGAATCAATATTGCAACACCTTTCTCTTGCAATTGTCTGATGCTAATTAAGTTAGCATTCAGCTCTGGGACATAATACACATTAGTAATCACTTGTGTAATTCCATCAACATGCAGTCTAACATTACCTCTCCCAACTACTGCCATTTTTAAGTTGTTGCCAAGCTTCACTGATTATCGATACTGCTTATCCATGTATGTGAACCATTGTTTGTTCCATGTCATATGATGAATCCAAGATCTAGACCTCCTCCCTTTTGGCATCATTGAGCTCGACATGTGCCATTATAACCATTTCTTCTGTCTCATCCAACTCGGCGTAGTGTGCACTCTTCTCCCAATCAGAACAGAACACTCGTACTGAAAGTTCCCTAATTTTTTGGCACTTATAGCATTCGACTAAGGCTTTGTCGATCTGTCCTCTTCCTTGACCCCTTTCTCTGCCCCTGAAACCTCCTCTTCCTCGGCTTCTTGCACCAAACCTACTATCTTCTCTTTCTCCAACTTTTTCATCAATGGTCACCTACAATACTTGCTCTTCACCAGTGTTAGCACGCATTATTTGCTCATGAACAAGCAGACTACTCTGAAGTTCATCAATTGTCATTGTGCTGGTGTTGTTGGATTTCATTATAGCAGTCACCACATAATCAAATTTTCCAGTCATGGACCTCAGTATTTTCTCCACAATCACCAACAGCTCCATTCGTTCCCCATGTGTCTTCATTTTTTTGGCAATAGCTAAGGTCCGAGAGAAGTATTCATCAACTATCTCTCCTTCTTTCATCCCGAGCACCTTGAACTCCCTTCGAAGAGCTTGTAGTTGAGGTCTCTTCACCCTCGTTGACCCTTGGTATTTTTGCTTCATAGAATCTCATCTATCCTTGGCAGTGTCACGATTGAGAATTGTTTCCATAATGCTTCTATCAATAGCCTGGAAAAGATAATTTTTAGCTTTAAGGTCCTTCAACCTTGCCTCCTCGATCGCCTTGTGCTGCTATTATGTCGGTTCGACTCCATTAGCCACAGTTGGAATTCCACTCTCCACCAAGCCCCAATACTCCTTTGATCTAAGAAGATTCTCCATCAACGTTGACCAGTGATCATAGTGTCCATCAAATCTAGGTATGGCAGGTTGAACAAAGCTATTGTTTTCTGCTGCCATTGTTGACTCTCTCTCAAACCCCAAGTGTTTCTCTCACACTACCTCTCCGTGTTTCACTCCTATACAAACTTGTACTCTCCTTGTGAGGCCCTGTGAGGGGCTCTGGTACCAGAGTTGTTGAACTGGAAACTAAAGCACAACACTATTCTGCAATTTGGGAGGAATGTTTTCTTATTGAATTGAACTACAAACTTGTGGCTTTATAAGCCTTACAGAGAACACAAACTGCACCCCATGTTTAACACTAACTAATACGTGGATCATAGACTAGACTAAATCATATCTAAAAGCACTACCCTAACAAATAGAGATTTTTAACAACAGAACTGAAATAAACCTAACAGACTTGATAGCACGTAATAGCTATCAACAAAATCAAGAGTATGATGGTGACAAAGTCAGAGAGGAACTTTCTTTTAAGAGAGATCATTCTTTCCAACACAATTGAGTCTAGGGCATGGTTTTACTATTCATTTCTTGGCCTTTAAACAATTAAACCTGAACATGTGTATTCTTGAAACCTATTTCCAACGATACTTCGCTTCCTCAATACTACCTCGATCAACTTTATGAGATGTCGATCACCAATACATTTTGCCTCGAACTCTTGAGATTGTGAGTGAAAGTAGACAATGCAAGTAGTTGTCCTTACACTTGTTGCTCAATTACTCTTTTATAATATTCCAGTGAATTTTAATATCCATAATCCACTGCAGCCAGGAAATAGATATTTAAAACAAAAAAGGGAACCAATAAATCTCAGTAGGGAAAAGAATCGATAGATTTAATCAATGCGAAAGCTAGCTTGGTGGTTATGATTGCATAAACGAAAGCACTTTCTCCAACTGTTTGAAAGCTACGGCAGCCACTTGACATGGAAATTAACAGTAAAACTCAGAAGCAAAAGCTTCCAACTTTGGCTGGAAATGAACTGTGGCATATGCATGGATGGTACGTGATGGTAACATGCAGAGAAATTAAAGCACGCGAACTATAAATATAGTTAAGACATGTCGTCGATCATGGCTCTTAAGAAACATATGGCTGGCTGTTCAAGTCTCGGGGCTTTTCATATACACCTTTAAGGAAATAGGAATTGACAATATATATGAAATTAATGGGAATGAGACGTAGCACTGGCTTGAATTATAAAAGCGAGTAAGATCGACAATAGTTGTCATATTCCTGTTTGCCTCTGCCTTTGGATGCCTATTTAGGTCTTAGGGTGAGCCCAGATCGACGATCATGCATGCTTTCGATGGATGTGTCACTCGGCACCAGAAACCAACAAGAAAAGCCGGTCGGCAGTTTCTGGCTGGGCCAACCTGGCCAAACTTATAACGTTAAAACTATGATGTTGGTGTGGTCGATCTGGATCATGCTATATAATTTTTTTGTTAATTTCTTATAACAGCCTGTGGGTTTGGTTTTAGTCATTTTAGTGTACGTTTTGTGGTTTCTCCACCCACTATAATATGCATGCTAAGTATGTCATTTAATTAAGTAGCCACAGTCAATTCGCCTGCTATCTTGGTTTGTGCTTACTCCGCCCCTCTCCTTCCGATAGTTTGCTTGAACAAGTTCATGCTGCTAGTACCTAATTGCTGCACTCTTTCGATCATATCTCATCCATCAACTTCTATAGATCGACTTTGTTAACTTTCCTTTTAAACATTGTATCGATCTTAGATTATCGACGGATCAACAGATCCGTTTGTTGATAGTAACTTAATTAATCATACACTAATGAGCTTGAGTTAGGAACGTGCCGAAGCTCCGCGTACAATTGCGGCTCTAAAGTTTGTAGATCGATTCTCATGGGTTAAACCAACCATGTGATGGATGGAGAGATCAAACCCTACATATATATGTAAACATGCCTCAACGAATCGTGTTAGTTGTACCACCCAAAGGCAAACTTGGACCTCAAGAAAAGGTAGAGCTAATACTTATCGTCTTTACCATCTATTATATATTAATTAGCTAGTGTGATTATTAATTATAAGGTTCATGTTTAACTGGCTGGCCGGATGCTATATCGTGATAGATCGACTAAGTTAATTACAGCTGGTGTAAGATATATCGATCTTGCTGATAGATATGATGTTGGTGAAAGATCCGGTTCATGTCCACATCACTATAAGAAAAGTACGTAACAACGTTCTTAAAAGACACATCACTCAATCAACTAATATAGTCGGTGAAACTTACCTAGCTAATCCAAACTGTACCCAAATTACCTATCGGGTACGATATCCATTCGGGGCCAACCATTTAAGTGCAAATTAGTCCTCCGGCTAGATTTGGAATTAATACTCTGTGCTGCAATCAGAATGAGGACAAGAACCATATCCACTTGTAAGATATCGGTCATGCACTTGACCATATTTACATGTATATAGAAGCTAGTCATATATATTGTAATTATATAAGCTTGTATATATGTATGTATGCCATAATATATATAGGGCACTAATTGAAACTTGTATTTATGCAAGTTGTAATTATGATGATGGCATGGGGGGTCATGAACAGTACGTGGAGATCTGCGAGCAACGATTAAGCTCGATCTAGAATTGTGGACAGAGTAAATAATTACGAGATGGTCAGATGGAAATCATGCATATATATATATATAGACATGCAGTATTAAGCCAATGAACTAATGGAGGAATGTCTGTTGACCTAGACCACCCCCCGTACGTAATTTTAATTACTCTTGGGCTTGAATTCTTAATTAACCAAAAATATTTATACAAAAAGAAGCTAGCTTGATGGAGCTAGTGTGGACTGTGGGGTGTGACTAAGTGTGTACTTGAATTACAAAAGTCGTGAAAAAAGAAAAAGGAAAGCTAGTAGCTTAGATTGCAAAGTGGCAATGGCGTGTAATCCACCGATCAAATATACATATGATGCTGCCAAGAAGATTTGGTGTTTGAATATGTACGAACGAGTAGTTCTGTCATGGGCAGAGCACTAATCTGCGGGAGGGTGAAAAGACAATTTTGACTTCGATGAATACTCTGAACGGTCAACGGTAGGTCGTGTACAGTAATTAGTAAATAGTGATTTTAAATATTTAGCAGAAAGAAAAACTACTCAACAAGAAAAATTTAAACTAACTTTCTTCAAATTACGACTTCAAATATGGTCTCTTACCGGGTTACTTATGCGAATAAACTCACTGTTGAAAAACTCTTCTTTAAGAATAATTTCTCTCCTGGCTAATTTTCTCTCTAAGAAAATAATACAAAGACACATAATTAACTTACTTTTCCACCTTCTGGGCGGTAGTCTGCATCTCAGGGGAGTTTAATGAGTTTTTATGGACACATACAAAAACAAATTGAAATATTTGTAGTGGGAAACCATAACTTATTTATTCAAACATAATTACAAATTATAGATCCAAAACCTCACTCTCTAGTAAACAAGTATGAGCTGTTTAGCCACTCATAGTAGTAGACAAACTTACTTGAAGATAAAGAAGCTGAATAGTTGCTTCGACTTTTCACTCCTAAACTAGACTCTCAAGCTTTCAACTCTAAGATAGATTTTTCTTGTTCTGATTTTCGATGCCTAACACTAAGACTCGATGCTTTTTATATAGAGAGCGGACTCCAAAGCAGAATTGAAACACAAACTAATAATAGTGACTCCACTAGCTATAGTGTTCTGATGCAAATAGAACATCTGCTTTCCTCCATTGTCTTCTTTCGAAAATCAGATTCTCAGGATAAAGATGTCTCCCACTCATAGGAAGAAGACAATATGATTTTACCTATCTTTACAGGTCATCGTATATTTCTGAGTTATCTCTAAGGTAGGGGTCCTCACACCTCCATTTTCTTCTTTTCCCGTTTTCTTCCATATCTGTATTTGTATACATCTAGTAGTTTCTTTCTCTCTCGATCTTTTCGAGCCATTGAGTACAAGCAAGGGAGGAACCTATTTCTCTCGTTTTCAGGGCGACGAAGAGATCACTAGTAACAGCCTCTGGATGGTCGTATGTAGTGACTATTACCTTTTCCTCTGACGCAAGAAACGTAATCTCATGATCTTCTTCGATTACTTTCTTGATGTACTCCAACGTCATAGCCTTCATCCATGGAATACTAGAATTTGGGTTTCCATTGTATCTGTCGTATGCTTGCTGAAGATACTATCTCTGGATGATTTTGACGTAATGATATGGAGGAATATATTTAGTCTCTCCATTGGATTTCTGCACCCACTCTAGGGGTGTAGACCTAAACTTTAGTCTGAGAATGCAGTTGCTCTTTCTGACATTCTTGACTGTATTGTATATAATCTCTGGCAGCCCATTGAGATCTTCATTTGTCTTGGTCCATAGATTATGAACAAATTCATTCTCTACTAACCACAACTTATGCTCCTGCGGGTGTTCACTCTGAACATTTACCAAATATCTTCCTAAGAAGGATCTTGGGACTACGAATAGGGTATCGAGGAGATCTTCATCTGGTGTATGAGTGTCAATGTATCTATGGAACTTGAACCATTCTGATTCTTTTTGCGCTTGGATAGGAACTTTAACTCTCTCTGGAGTTCTAATGTATAATGTTGTTGGTTCATTGACCACGCTTGGTGGTTTCCTTTTCTGACTTAGTTCCACCGCTAAGGCCTCCATGATCTCTACCATAAGCCTTTTGTCATTCTCTTGGAAGGCAAACATCAAATTATCTAACAGTGCCCTATGGTGGGATGCTAGACTCTGGTCAGTCTGGAAGACTGCTTCTGAGAAAGTGTTCAGCTGGTAGCTGAAGATGTTCACGAAACTTGTAGGAAATATTTTGCTTTTTGGCAAAGCAGCAACCTTCAACGGTCTTGATAAGTCATTACCATCTGCCGTTTGAGACAGAGTAGCCAATCCTTTTCCATGGGATTGATCAGTTAAGGCTATTCTTTTGGGACGCAAAAAAAACTCTTGAGGACCTTCTTAACAGACTCTTCTTGTTAGCCTCCTGCTTCTTGGATTGCGACCTTCGTCGTCCTTCTCACTTCTTCTATATATGGCCCTTTTCCCTTGTCAAGGCGTCTGGAAGATAGTTCTTGTCACCTGCAATCAGTTCTACATCATAATCATATTGGTTAAGAAATAATTCCCAGTTTGCTAATCTTCCCCTATCAACAGTTTTATCAAGTTTGAAGTTTTTGAAATTTTTCACTCTGGTACAATCTGTTCTCATGGTGAAAGATTTTCCTAAAAAGGCGGGAGAATTCTCTATTGTCTTTTTGATTACCAAAATTTCTTTTTTCACTGTGGAATAATTTTGTTATACTGCATTGAACTTTTCACTGCAGAATTTCAAAATCTTCTCAGTGTTAATGCCTGGCTCTCTTGTCAATACTACACTTGCCCAGAAGTTGTCATTAGCATCAGTTGAAGAATGATCTCTTCATTCTCTTCAGGTTGATGTAGTGGTGACAAATTCTTGCATAACTCTTTGATTTGTTTGATGATCTTTTCGTCATCTTCTATAGAGTTCCAAGCTCTCTTTGAGCTTGTTTTAGGTGACAGAATTGTTGTTAATCCAGCAATCTTATGAAGGAAGTCTCTTCCTTAATTTATGACTTCTAAAAATCTCTGTAGACTTTTAGCGTTCGAAATTCTGTCTGAAAAATTCCAGACCTTCTCTAGGATATGTGGTTGAAGCTTGAAGACTCCGTTCTTTATGTTGATCCCTAAGAAGTCAATTTCATTCAGGACGAGAAAGTCTTTTTTTTCCTCCTAGGATGATTCCATGCTGAACAATGAGTTTGACTACTTCAAAAAGATGATTCATGTGTTCTTCTTTGCTTTTTGAGAACACAAGTATATCATATATGTAAACGACGCAGAAGTCTACCACTTGCTTGAATATATTGTCCATTAGAGAAAAATGGATGGAGCTTGTTTCAGCCCAAAAGGCATTACTAACCATTTATAGTGTCACTGTGGAGTTCCGAAGGCTATAAGAGGAATGTTGTCATGATGCATTTTGACTTGTCAAAATCTTGATTTGGCATCAAATTTTAAGAACATTTTGGCTCCTTTGAGCATATTAATTAGCACTCTTGCTTGTGCTATCTGGTAACTGTCTTTTACGGTTTTCTTGTTGATGTCTCTGTAGTCTATCACCATTCTTGTTTTCCTGCGAACTTCTTTCGCCTGATTTCTGACATAGAAAACTGGGGCATGATGAGAACTCTTTGATGGTCTTACCAATCCTTTTTCTAGAAGATCAGCAATATCTTTTCTGAACTCATTTTGATCTTCTTCCTTGTATTGGGGAATTTCTTTTACGTAGCAGATCGAATTCATGTCATGTACTTTGAGCTCACAGATCACTG
Source organism: Geum urbanum (assembly GCA_946800695.1). NCBI lineage: Eukaryota > Viridiplantae > Streptophyta > Magnoliopsida > Rosales > Rosaceae > Geum > Geum urbanum. The sequence continues at coordinate 35,071,420 of OX327015.1, forward strand.
AGTCTTTTTCCCAAAACTGCAGAGGATTGATATTGATATTTTTTCTAAGCATTTCTTTGATTTCTCCAAGAGTATGCTTCTTCTATTTTTCGAGCTTAGTCTTGAAGTGTTTGAGATTATGCTCTCTTATGAATGTGGCTTCAACTGTCTCATCTTCATCTTCTGATGATTCTTCATTGGGCAACTCTTGTTGCACATGCTGGTTGTCAGAAGCTTTATAAGACACATAGTAATGATATTTGTCTTGATCATGAAGAGGTGCAATGTTAGGATCTCCATTTTTGAATCTAGTCTTCATACTAGGCTTCTTGGATTTCTTTGCTTTCCCTTTGAGGATTTTAATTATCTTGTTTACACTTGTCACAATCTCTCTTAAGAATATTGTAGACAATGTGTTCTTTGAGTTAGATTCTGGTAGGGGCATGAGGTGGAGCATCTGGATGCTTAAATTTTCGGTTGTCATGAAACCTACAGAATTTCATTTCATTAGAATCTTCTTCTGATGATGATTCCTTGATAAGCAACTCTTCTTGTTGCTTATATTGCATTATGGTTTCGAATCTTGGTGTGATTCTGCTGTGATGTTTGATATTTCTCTGTGAATCCTGAACCAACAATACTTTTGGCTTATTTAAGCCTCTCTGTCCAGAAGAATTTCTGATTCTTCTTGATGCCTAGTAAGTTCACTTCTGGCTTCTGGATGAAAGTTTGTTGCAGCAGGAAATCATTGCCGATTAGAACATTGGAGTCTTTGCCTTCTGATTGCCAAATATTTTCAATGACAAAGATTCATCTTCCTATTGAGACTTGAACCTTCTTGGTTACTGTATTCATGAAGATTCTTCTTCTTTCTACAATTTTTCTGGTTGCACTTCTTTTGGATCAATTATCCATAACTCTTTTGGTATAGCAAACTTTTTTACTAGACAGAAACCAGAACCGTTATCTACAAAGGCATGTAGATGATACTTCTTGTATCCTGAAAACTTTAATCCAATCTCCATGTAGTTACTGAATCTACTTGTAGAAATAGTTGCTACCTTGCACAAATTTTGTTTTGAAGAACTTGTTTCCTCTTATGTAAAAGGCTTGGATTGTTCTTCTTCACAATTAGATACTTCTTCTTCTTTTGTATCATGGACTGGAGTTTCTGCAGGTACTACTCCTTATTTAGTAGTAGTGTCAAACTTTGTTTTTTCTAGATCTCTTTCTAGAATTTCTTGCTTTTCTTTTACTTCATCGAAGTAGTCTTCGTATTCTTGTTCAATAATCTGGCTTATTGAACCGTTCTTTGTCTTTCTCCTTGCTTCAGCTATGAAGCATTCTTTGTGATACATTTTCCCCAATGCTTCACAAAACATGGAGAGTCCATTATGCTATTTGCATTGACAGTAGTCGCAAATGAATGATCTCAGATTGACTTTGTAGAAGAAATATTTTCTTCCTCCATGATTTCTTCCCAATTATTTATCTCAAGAAGACAAACCTTTATGGGTTCATACTCTTGTTCAGACTCTGTTTCTGATTCTTATGTCGATCCGTCTTCTGAACAGACTGAATAGACATACATCTCTTTATCATCTTCTGATAAATAAACTATTTTGTAGCCTTTCAGATTTGCCATCTCTGTGACTCCTTCATACTTATTGAGAAGAGCCTTCGAACTTCTTTTCTCTTTCTTGGGACATTCGTTAGCATAGTGCCCTTTAGCTTTGCATAACCAACATCTGCAAGTTTTCTTCTTTTTTGGTTCTTGATGGAATCTTGAAAAATCTCTTTCTTGGATTTTATTTTTCTCTTCTATAGTTGGAGCTGCTCTTGAACCTCCAATTCTTCCTTCCGTTTCTCTTGAAACATTTTTAGAAGTGCTTTTTCTTCTGCCTTTTTTCTTCGCATCCCCAATTGATTGATACATCTATCATTCTGGAATAGAAGTCATTTGTTCCCTTGAGCTGCTTTTTGACAGCTTTTGCTCTGGTGTTGTCTTTACATTATTCGCATATAAGCTTCCTGATAATTTCTGCAACTCCTCCAACTAAAAACCTCTATAGAGGTCTTTCTTCTATGTTTTCTCTCATAGTTGTCCTTCAAGGTTCAGGAAGCTTCTTGTGTAAGAAGTGTACTAGGTCGGTATTTTCCAGCTCTTCTATCCTGCAATAGTATTCTTTGAATTCGTTCAGATATTCCTCGAAGTACTTCATATTATAGATCGTAAAAGCATATATGTTAGTTTTTCTATCTCTTTAGTTTTTTTTTTCAACATATGAGATTTCTCCGCATAATTGATCATATAACGGACTGGCAAAAGTATAAGGACTCCTATTCGTCTTTATGTCTTCCAGCCATGCATTGCTTTCCTATGATTGTTTCTTTGAAAGGAAAGTAATACTTTTTTGCCATTTCTAGGAGAGTTGACTCATAGACTGTGTGTAAGTATTTTGCTTCAAATCTTCTGTAGGTTATGCAAGATGTCATGAGTAAACTACACTACCGGATTATTAACCATTGCCGGCGACTTTTAAGTCGCCGGCAATGTTTTTGGACATTACCGGCGATTTTTGCCGGAAAAATCGCCGGTAATGTCTTTTTTTTTTTTTTTTACATTACCGGCGACAAAAAATTGCTGGTAATGTCCGTCGCCGGCAATGTCTCGATGGTAATGTAAAAAAAAAAAAAAAAGACATTGCCGGCGACATACATTTATGTCGCCGGTAATGTAAAAAAAAAAAAAAAGACATTACCGGCGACATAAATGAAGTCGCCGGTAATGTCTTTTTTTTTTTTTTTACATTACCATCGAGGCATTGCCGGCGAAAAAAATCGCCGGTAATGTAAAAAAAAAAAAAGATATTACCGGCGATTTTTCCGGCAAAAATCGCCGGTAATGTCCAAAAACATTGCCGGCGACTTAAAAGTCGCCGGCAATGGTTAATAATCCGGTAGTGCTAGTTGCCCATTCGTCGATGACATTTTTCTTGTCTAGAGCTTTGTCTATATCAAGCCATACTCCTAGTTGAGTGATTGACACATTTGGAGTATTTTTCTGTGGAATGAATCTGTGGGAGTTTCTCTCTCCCCTCTTTCCACCAGGGTCTCTTCCGTGTGGAAGTTTGATTTTTCCACCAATTATGAATACGGTAGTTTGTGAAGGTGATGGTTATGAAGATTCTGCTTCTTCTATTTCTTCATCTTCTACCTCCTTTACTTCTTCACTTAGGGGGGGGGGAGAGAGAGAGAGATTTTTCTCTATTTTTTAAAGGTGAAACTTTCAATCTCTTTGATTAATTATTCCAACCGCAAAGGATCTTCACACTCTTCTGCTTTCTCATAAAGCTTAAAGAGTTCTTCTGATTTTGAACTTCTTGCTCTTAGTATGCTGATGTTTCTCTTTAACTCAGCATCTAAGTCTTCCTCCAATACTGGTTTTGCTTCTCTTATCGAGATTCTGGTATTTCTCGTACCAATCTCTCTAGTAGAGTTTCATCTTCTGAGCGGTCTAGGGGGGGGGAGAGAGATTTTTCTCTATTTTTTAAAGGTGAAACTTTCAATCTCTTTGATTAATTGTTCCAACCGCAAAGGATCTTCACACTCTTCTGCTTTCTCATAAAGCTTAAAGAGTTCTTCTGATTTTGAACTTCTTGCTCTTAGTATGTTGATGTTTCTCTTTAACTCAGCATCTAAGTCTTCCTCCAATACTGGTTTTGCTTCTCTTATCGAGATTCTGGTATTTCTCGTACCAATCTCTCTAGTAGAGTTTCATCTTCTGAGCGGTCTAGAGCTTTCTCCTCTGAAGCTTTTGAGGGATACATCATTATTTTTGTGTCCTTTGAATTTGAGGTTGACATCTCCTGTTTTCCTGTTCTCATAGACTGCTGCCTTTGTGCTTTCTGGCTTCTCCTTTGGACCAGATAATTTTCACTCTAGTGAGAAAGTTATCTCATCTCATGTCACCTTATGAATTTGCTGTGAATGGTTCTTTGGATTTGTAAGAAAACCAGTAGTAGGACCTGTGATGTTTGATATCTTGGTCTTTGGCTCTACTATTATGCTCATTAGTTTATAGTAGATTCTATAAACTGCAAGCTCTTGCATGCCTTCTCTCATGGACATGCCGTCTGTTTTGACTCTCAGTCGTAAACAGTGATCGACATTAGCTTGGTTGGTTGAAAAGTCTTGGAAGTAGTTGAAGTATGCAACTTGATTGTATAGCGATGCTTGAAGTGTTCTCAGTAGACTTTTCTGGAAATCGATCAGCCTATTGTCTTGTAAGACACGTAGAACCGAACAGTTTAGGCCTTCTCTGGCCAGTAACTTTATGCCAACTTAGACTGCTCCAATATGCATAAACTTGAAGTTTCATGGTTTTAGAAACTTCTTCGGGTGTTACTAAAAGGAGGATTGTTTCTCCTTCTTTGTTGGGGTTGTAAATTCAAGGATTTTGAATTGATGGTTGTCCATCATGGCAAAATTTCCTCTCTTATAGATCTGGTTGAATTCAAACTTTGGAATCGAAGCATTTCGGACGTTGCTTTCATTTTCGTTAAGCTCAAACTCTTCTGAGTTCAACAACTGCACTAATTTTTTCTTGAAGATGCTCAACATCTTCATATCGCGAGTATCTTCTCATTTAGGTTCTCTTAATCTGATGGCTGATATATTTGTTGGAGAATCTAAAACAATGGCTTTGCAGTAGGTTCCCTTTTGGAACTTGTAGTGATTTGAAGTCATTAGTTTTTCTAATGACTGTTCGAGGTGGACTATTGCTTGATTTTTTGTGTTCTCGAGTTATCTTTTGAACACAATCAAGGATCTTCATCTATTGAAGATCTAGTTTCTTGACTTTACTATTAATTAACTCTTGTTAATAGTTCTTATTTTTTTTTCCGACTCATTCTGGATATAATCCACTTTGGCTTCCAACCCATGTAATTGGTTGTTGATTGCTAGAAGAATTTCTAGATATTCTCTATATCTAAACATCTCTGATAGAGATTCTTGCTGTCTTGCATCTATTATGTCTAATAGAGAATCTAATTTCTCTATTATTACCTCAGATGTTGATCCCATCTTTAGAATTTTGAGCTATAGCAAGCTCTGATACCAGTTGGAGTGCGAATCTAACCGATGCTCAAATAGACAGTTGGTGCAAAAGCTTTTCTATTTTTGCTTTGTCTCTTCACAAGCTTTCTAAAAAAGATTGTTCTCTAGCAATTTTGAAATCAAGAATTGCTTGATCTTGAGAGTGGATTGCTCTTGACCTTTCGAATAGTTTAATTCTATTTTTTGTATTAGTGATAAAATCTCGTAAAAGTTTAAGTTTAAAACATAATTAAATCATGTATTTTTGGAAGTGAGAAATTTTCTGTGATGAAAAATAACTGTTTACCGAGAATAAATCTTCAGCTGCAGGTGTCAAAACAAACAAATTATGACTCTACTATATTTTAAAAATAAAATATAAAAAAAGAAAAGTATTAAAAAAGGAACATTTTTTTAAAAAGGTGGGTAAATACTATCTCGCACATTACTGTACGGAGCATTGCAGATGCGAACCTTAGCATGTGCTGCTGAGGTGTTGATTAAAGACCGGCCTCAAGAAACTCAAGAAAAGACATAGCTAGGAAGATGCTCGAGCTCTACCAAAGCCGAGAATCTCTCTGAAAGTTGATCTGAATCCTCTGACTCCATGACAATTTCCTTTTCTTTTGGCGAGAACCATTAAGCTGGGACCAGATCGAATTGAGAGAGAGAGATATGCATATCCTGCTCTTATTATGCAGCTAGATAATCGAGTTGATAAGTGCTCTAACTGCTCACTTCTTTTGGGTTGACTGTAACTTAAAACCCTAAAAGCCATGCACCACTTTCTTATTACAATTCCAGCCCTTCATTTGCGCACAACACAAAACACCTTTCGTTTCTAGCTTAATTAGTGCACGAATAGCAGAGAGCTGAGTGCAGTGCATACATGAGTGGATCTCCGATCCCAGTGACTCAGCACGTAAAGAGAACAAGAAAAACAAAGCAGATCGAGCACTGCTGCAACAAGAAAAGTGGGGGAGAGTCTTCTGTGGGCCGGGAGAAAGAAATATCGAAAAATCAAATCAGAACCCTCCTTTGCTTTCAGTCTGTGTTGGTGAAACTTCGTCAAAGAGTGCATGAAACTTTACGTGTAAGATAAGGAATTGCACATACTAACGTATTTTGGGTTGTTGGGTAATTTTGTATGTGTGTCTTTGATCATGCATGCATGCATGGAGCGACTAAATGAATCATATGTACCTAGTTAGAATAATTGTGTTCATACAAAGGACATCAATTATCCAAGTAAAAACAAGATATACGTAACTTAGAATCAATTTCGTTCGTGGTTAAGATGGAGGCGTGTAAAAATTGCTAGCTAGCTTAGACCGCTTAAAATAATTAGTGTTTGATTAGTTTTACTTAATCTACGAAACGATCCAGATCGAGATTCGGATCATATGAAGTTTTTAAGAAGTATCGTATGAAGTATTGAAGTTTTATGCTACATGGTGTGAATTTCGTAGAAGATTGAACGTAACTACTATTACTCTATAATAATGCATCGATCGGGGCGGAACCATGAACACTTAATATAATCAAGTGCAACTGTGCACAAAATTTTAAATTAACCTAACTTTTTCTTTAAAAGAGTAAAAAAAAATAGTTAAATCTATTACATACTAAATCTCTCGAAAATATTTATAATTGTCCTCGACAAGTCTTCATATTTTGGAATATTCTCATTATCAATACTATCAAATATATCACTTTCGATATATGTTATCATGTTGTTATTCATCCACATGTCACCCATTCGGTTTCGCAAGTTACTTTTAATGATCTTCATTACAGAAAATGTGTGTTCTACTGTTGCAGCTATTGGTAGAATTAGCGCTAATGTTATTAACAAATAAACTAATGGATATACCTTATTATCTCCTTATGTCTCTACCATTTTTTTTTCCAAAATCATTAATCTATAAATAATTGATAATTCGGCAATCATGCTAATTGAGTTGATTCCAACTATGATAAGAATCAATATAAGGAAACTTCTATAGAAAAGAAAAAACTATAATAAAGAATAAAGAATGAATTTTTTAACTTATAAAAATTAAATACAATTAAACAATTAATCAGTGACATTAAAGTTGAGCAGTCCCTTTATAAACTACTAGAAAAAATCCGCACTCGATGTGTGCGGAGAGACGCAAATGAGAGTTTAGGAGAGTAAAAACATATTTATATAAGTTATTTTCATTTTGCTGATTTTTTAAAATGAAGAATAGGAAATAAATATTTTTTTTATTATGGGTATTTTGGGAAATCAATATTTTGGTGAGGCTGATGACACCAAAAATACTTGGCTTTATTAAGAGAGATATTTGAAGTTATAAAAAGTCAAACTTTGTTAGAGTTAGTAGCCTACAACCAAGAACTGAACCGTGTCAATTGACACTGTTCAGTCTATGCTAACGTCGCCTCTTACTGTGCAACTGTCGATGAAGTAAAATGATCACACAAACAGTGCTCCGAATTCGTATCATGCAAGCAAACAGATTGTAACGTGGTGACAATCTCGAGTAAACAGATTGGTAACGTAAAAAATTTAGAGTGCAGCCGCCTCTGTTTAGTCTTCTGGCACTTTTTATTAGTGGCGAGCTGAAAGGTAATGGAAAACAAATAAACAATCCATCTAAAGAAACAAGAAACGTGCAAATTGCCTTTTGAATCATGTGCTTTCTAAAGTGAGGACCGAAAGGTAATAATATATACAATTCAACCCATGCCACTAATAAGTTAACCTACGACTTCTCCATGCCTAATATTAAAACCTAAACAATCCTTCTTTTGGGACACAAATTAACTAGGGCTGTCAAGTTCTTACATAATGATGAGAGAAAAAAAAACTATAACTAGCTAATTAGTAACTTTTCCCTCACTTTGCCCATGTTCGCCCAACAAAAAACCAAGTAATTGCTAATTGTCCGCCAAGCATCCTAATTTCTCGGTCATAAACTTTATGGATAAATAATGCTAGTTATCGTTTAGCTAAGTTGGACAAGGACAGTTGAGTATTAGCCCATCATGGTAGGTATAGATTGTGTATGGCTAAGAAATTTAGAACATGCGTCTTATTTCGGTTGATGAAGCCAACCAGAATACAACTCAGACCTATTGTGGCTGCATTATAATCTCAACGACAAAAATAGAGAGAAATTCCATTCATTAAAAATCCCAAAACCATACTAAATCCCGAAAATGGACCTGAAAAATAGAAAAAATGGGCAAGAACAAAAGGGCGGTAATTCATAATTGTACTTAAAACAGTAAAACTAAGACAAAAAATGAAACGAGTAAATTTGAAAAGTAGTAAAACCAAAGAGAAAAGAAGAGGGAATCCGAAAGCAAAGCCCCTAGATTTGAGGGAAATTCACAGGAGACAAGTACGAAAAACGGAAAAAGAATTCATGGAGTCGTTTTCATGAGGTTTTTCTTTTTCTAGGGAAGCTTTTAACGTGCATTAGTATTATGGCATGCTATAAATAGCACACAAGGGGAGAAGAACAAGAGTGCCAACTATCACCATTAAGCAAAGAAACTCATCACACCGTCTAAATTTTTTTCTTTTACACAAATCCCAAATTGAAAGTTCTAATCTTTTCAAATCCAACCAAACCCATCTTATTGTTCTTCACAAAGTTGAAGAATCCGATTTCATTTGGTTGAAAGAGGAAAAAGAAAAGTTTCGATCTTTGGTTGGTTTTGAGGCTAAAGTAGAGAGCTTTGGTTTGAGAAAGGTGGGTTTTTTTGGTATTGAGATTGGGTTGTTGAGTGATGGAGCAGAAGCACATTTTGTTGTCTGCTTTGAGTGTTGGGGTTGGGGTTGGTGTGGGTTTGGGGTTGAGTTCCGGCCAGACAGTGAGTAAATGGATGAACGGAAATTGCTCGGCCGATGAAGTCACGGCGGAGCAAATTGAGCAGGAGCTCACGAGGCAGGTGGTGGATATGAGAGACAGCAAGGTTACTTTTGATGAGTTTCCTTATTACCTGAGGTAATTTTGCAAACATTATAATTCTGGTTTTTTATTTTGTTTAAATCGATGAAATTTGGGAAGATGGGTTTGTTTATGTCTAATTTTTCTGAGTAGAATGTCATAAAGTTTTATGTAATTCATGTGATCCGAGAGCAAATGATCAAGTATATGCTCACAGGTTTTCATTTTTTCTCTGCTTTCTGTGTAAAAGTTTATTCACATGAATCTTTTTTTTACTAGTTACATGGTCTCAAGCTAATGGATTTGTCAGGAAATAGTTTTTCTGGTTTGGATTAATGGCTTGACTTGTTCAATTTAAGAGCTAGTTCTGTCAGTATGCATTTTAGTCATGTTGTTGTTGATTTGGTCCTTTGAATCTGTAGTATTCTGGTATCTACTATAAAATTTCATGTTGGATGTAGATCTCTACGTAATACAATTGCCAAGTAGTTATCTGTGTAAGAGCATATTATAAGTGGTATGTTCTTGTTCTGAATCTTGGTCCCTGATGTCTGTTTTTATAAAAAGGCAGTGTTATGGATGACAGCAAACTGTAAATGGTAGAAGCCTGTGAGTCTCACTCTTTGCTATCTTTTTGCGCGTTCTAGTTGTGGTGAAACCATCTTAGACCTTTGCGCAAGGGGAGACATATCATTTTGCTGTGAAATCCTCACTTCTTGGGAACCTTCTTTTCTGATTTTCATGCCATTGAAGAAAGTTATTTGACCATGTAGAGACACTTTGGAGGTCCAAGATGGACCATTGAAACTTGAAAGTCTAAAGTACTGCCATATCTTCCTAGTTGTATAATTTCTGTTTTGATATATGAGCTTGTGTTGAGACAATATTTTCCTGGTCTCATTGTACTTGACAAATTTTGGTTTTCTTGTGGCCAATGACAGGGAGAGAACTCGGATGTTATTAACAAGTGCTGCATATGTTCATCTGAAACACTCTGACTTATCCAAACACACCCGGAACCTTTCACCGGCAAGTAGAGCTATTTTGCTCTCAGGACCAGCTGGTATGCTTTTTGGGAAATGATATACATCAGATCTTGTAAGTTGCATTGTAATTCTTAAGCCTTATTATTCCTGTCAATCTAATTGTTTCTTTTCCTCAGAGATTTATCATCAAATGCTCGCGAAGGCCTTGGCTCATTTCTTTGAATCAAAATTGCTGTTGTTGGATGTTACTGACTTTTCAATCAAAGTAATATTGTCTGCTGCTTTAGTCTTAATGAAAGTATGAAACTTTGGTTCGTTATACACTGAAACTTTTTTAAACGTTTTTTGCATTTTACAGATGCAGAGTAAATATGGGTGTACCAAAAAAGAATCAGTAAGTATTCACTGCATTTAAAGTATCTCTGTGCCATTGTATTGCATATTCTGTTGAATCAACATTTACCATTTAGCTCAGACGGAGTTTTCCTGATTTATTTTCTAATTTTGTAGTTTCATAAGAGGTCCATCTCAGAGGTGACATTAGAACGAATGTCTGGATTATTTGGGTCCTTCTCTATGCTTCCTTCTATTGGAGAGACTAAAGGTATGAAAGATAACAAACATTCTCTTCTTGAATCCAGTACTCATGTTCATATCCTCAGTTCGGTGATAACACAACTTCCGTGATTAATTTTTTTTCCATGCAGGAACATTATTTCGGCAAAGCAGTAGCACTGCAGATCTAGTATCAAGGTTTGTCAATGATTCAGTTTGGATTTTGAAGTGAATATGCCTAATATTTTCTTCATAACACATCACTACCTGTTACATCTGCAGGGGTGCTGAAGGACCAAATAATCCCAGGGCACTTAAAAGAAATGCCTCTTCTGTATCTGATATGAGTAGCATCAGTTTGAAAAGTTCCCCTACAAATTCAGGTTTACTCTTACACCCTAATGCTACCTGTTCAAGCTCTTTTAGTTCTTCCAAATTAGCTACCTAGGGAAGTGCTTCAAAAATTTTCTTACTTTGTACTTCTTCTGTTCTTCCAGCGCCGCTCAAGCGCATGAGTAGCTGGTGTTTTGATGAAAGACTTTTTCTACAATCACTTTACAAGGTAATGCCACAACTTATAATTTATGGATGTTACTTTTGAAGTTATATCCATCATATATTACACTGTTCTTATGGTCTTTTGATAGTTACACAGCTCCTAGTTAACTGAATATGGTGCAAGTATAGTACTGAAGGCAGGAATATTTTTCCTTACAGGTCCTATCTTCCCTATCTGAAACTGGTTCAATCATTTTATACCTTAGGGATGTTGAGAAGCTTTTTCTTCAATCAAGACGGCTATACACATTGTTCAGTAAAATGTTGAAGAAACTTTCAGGGTCTGTCTTAATACTTGGTTCCCGGATGTTAGATGATGACGAGGATTGCAAAGAAGTTGATGAGAGGCTTGCTGCTTTGTTCACGTACAATATTGAGATCAGTCCCCCTGAAGATGAGACTCATCTTGTCAGTTGGAAAGCTCAACTGGAAGAGGACTTAAAGATGATCCAGTTTCAAGATAACAAAAACCACATCGCTGAGGTACTTGCGGCAAATGATCTTGAATGTGATGATCTCGGTTCAATCTGCCATGCAGACACAATGGTTCTTGGCAATTTTATAGAGGAAATCGTGGTATCAGCAATATCATATCATTTGATGCAAAACAAAGATCCAGAGTATCGCAATGGAAAGCTTGTCATATCATCAACTAGGTATGTAACAACTTTCTGTTTGCATGATTTCTCAATTAGATAGTATTCTTGGTTATATTTTGCGGTGAATAGACAGTTTTATCTAATCACTTGTTGGCTTGTGTAACAGTTTGTCCCATGGGTTGAGTATATTCCAGGAGGGAAAATGTGGCGGCAAAGATTCTCTGAAGCTGGAGACAAGTGCTGATTCTAACAAGGTCTTTATTTGTTCTATTTTTGCTTCAATTCAATTTTGTATTAAAATTGAAGTACTATTGACCATCAATGTCATAATGGTTATTTGTTTGTCCTCAATATAGGAATCTGAAGGGGCTGTTGGTGCAAAGACTGAATCAAAGTCTGAAACAGCAGAGAAGTCCGACAACAAAAATAAAGCCGGGTCTGCAGCGAAGAAGGATAATGAGAATCCACCTCCACCGAAAGTTGTAAGTTCAAATCCTTCAATAGTGTAATATCACCTGGTTGAGATCTTTTATATGATCTGTACCTCATTAAAGTTTCATGGTGTTGGTACAGGAAGTTCTACCTGATAATGAATTTGAGAAGCGCATAAGGCCAGAGGTTATCCCTGCAAGTGAGATTGGAGTGTCATTTGCAGATATTGGTGCATTGAACGAGATTAAGGAATCACTTCAGGAGCTAGTTATGCTCCCTCTTAGAAGACCAGACCTCTTCAAAGGAGGGCTTCTTAAGCCTTGCAGAGGCATATTGCTGTTCGGCCCTCCTGGTACTGGAAAAACAATGCTAGCAAAGGCCATAGCAAGTGAAGCGGGAGCAAGTTTTATCAACGTGTCAATGTCAACTATCACTTCCAAATGGTTTGGAGAAGATGAAAAGAATGTTCGAGCTCTCTTTACACTTGCAGCAAAGGTCTCCCCAACTATCATCTTTGTAGATGAGGTTGACAGCATGCTTGGGCAGAGAACTAGAGTTGGGGAGCATGAAGCAATGAGAAAGATTAAGAATGAGTTTATGGCACACTGGGATGGACTCTTGACCAAATCAGGAGAGCATATTCTTGTTCTTGCTGCGACCAACAGGCCATTTGACCTTGATGAAGCAATCATTAGGCGTTTTGAGCGGAGGTAGGCATAAATGCATTTTCTTGTTTTAGTCCATAGTCTCATTTATGTCTTTTGTAGCTTAGATTGAAGGTAAGAGCTTGATATGTCCTAAGTTGAACTCTTTTTTTGCGGTGAACAGGGTCATGGTTGGTCTTCCCTCTGTTGAGAATAGGGAAATGATCTTGAAAACTCTTCTAGCAAAAGAAAAGGTTGAAAATTTAGACTTCAAAGAGCTTGCAACCATGACAGAAGGGTACAGTGGAAGTGATCTCAAGGTATGTTTTTCAAAAACTAACTAAATAATTGAATCATAAAAAATATGATGAGCTATCAGCTAATGAACTATTGGAATCACAGAACTTGTGTGTGACAGCAGCTTATCGACCTGTAAGGGAGCTTATACAACAGGAAAGGTTGAAGGATCAGGTAAGCTCTTTTCCTATGGTCGTATCATAGATTTCTCCATTTTCACTCACGGTAAGTAAGGCTGAATTGAACACTTTGAACTACAGGAAAAGAAGAAGAAGAAAGCTGAAGAAAGCAAGAGCACAGAAGATGTTTCAGACTCAAAAGTAAAAGAAGTAGAAAAAGAAGAAGAGAAAGAGGAGCGTGTAATCACCCTGAGGTCATTAAGCATGGAAGATATGAGGCAAGCAAAGAATCAGGTAACTTCACATTCTTTCTACTTTTCCCAAAAGGAAACCTCCATTGTTGTAGTTTGTATATAAGTTTACACACATGTAATGCTGCGTTCCAGGTTGCTGCAAGTTTCGCTGCAGAGGGATCAGTTATGAATGAACTGAAACAGTGGAATGATTTGTATGGAGAAGGCGGTTCAAGGAAGAAGGAACAACTGACCTATTTCCTCTAAAGCAGTCAGAGGAAAGCATTAAGGCAATGTTAGACACTAGCTTCGTTCATTGAGAATCAAAGAATGCAAACGGTTTGAGTAAGCTGGAAAAGTCCACACCAAGCTACAGGAACATTTGATGGCACGCTTGGGAATCAGACACTCAAGTTGAAGCTCTAGCTCAGATCCTCGAGATGAAGGACAACTTAAAACCCAATCACAGTATATACTTCCAAATTTGGGATATGTATACCAAGTTTAGGAGAAGGTATCTCGGTATTTATAAGAAAAAATATTACCACCAGTTTCTTGTGATATGTATTTGCAAGCGTGTGGTATTTGGAAATGTATGTGGGGTTTTCATAGAGTGAGATAGGTGAACCTGCATTTGATATGCAGTTTTCGGATACAGTTAGCATTTAGACACTGTTCAATCTTGTGTATTTCTTCATGGTACAGTATTGGAATGTAAAATATATAAATTCATGTTTATCTTGTAGAGCTTGCTTTTTTTGTTATATGAAACCAAGCTTTTACAGCATGTAGAAACATCACCAGAAATGACCAAACGCATCATATCCAAGATTGCTTCACTTATCAAACTCAAACTCTAAGTGGGTGCAGAAAACTTGATCTAGGAACACCTTACTCGTCAACATAAACATTATCATATCTAAGAATTCCAAGAGAAACTCCAGGTTCATGGACTTGAAAATTTCCATCATAATAAAACTGAACGCAAGCTAACAGCACATATAGAACATATTAGAGTGAGATAAACGCTTTAAATTACTTATCTATTTCTTCTTTTCCATCTTCCTTCTTCCTTCTCCGAAGTCTCCCTCTCATTCCTCTCCATCCGCTCAATGTTGGATGTATGATTCATCGCAGATTCTATACATTGTGGTGGCGGCGCTCCATAGAAGACACGATGCTTTGATCTAATCCACGGACATATAGAATCACCAAGGTAAGCTCATCAAAGGTGCCCGGTGATGCTCGTGCAGTTAACCTCAAGAACTGGGTTTGATATTCCATTAGCGAACCCGTTTGCTTAATATTGCAAAAAGCACGATTACAAATATGTGATATATTTAAGTATGTGATAAGAAAGTATGTGCTTAATATTGCAAAAAGCACGATTAAATTAGAGCAATAAGAAACTTAGAACTATTACAAATATGTGATATATAGTATATAGGAGAATATATTTTTGATTTTCTTAAGTATATATTTAAGTAGAACAGGTAAAATTAATGATATTAATTTACTTAATTCCTTTACGACTAAAATTAAAGGACCTATAGGAGTGGTAAAATCACCCTAGAAAAAAATGATATATCCATAGAACCTAGAACACGACATGCATGTATATGATATCTCACTACAAGAAAACTGCACCTAGACCACGGACCATTTCCGTCGTCTAGGTGCAGTTTTCCGTCGTCTAAGTACTTAGACGACGGAATCTCCGTCGTCCAAGGTCCGTGCTCCAAGTGCTGTCGTCCAAGCACCTGGACAACGGAGAATTAATTCTCCGTCGTCCAAGTTCACTTGGACCGCGGACAATCTCCGTGGCCCATGTATGCACCTGGACGACGGAGAACTAATTCTCCGTCATCCAGGTGCATACATGGGGCCACGGAAAAGCTAACATTCTCCGTGGCCCAGGTGTTCACCTGGACGACGGAAAATTAGTTCTCCGTCGTCCAGGTGAACACCTGGGCCACGGAGAATGACAGGGTTTAGGGTTTAGGGGTTAGGGGTTGGGGTTTAGGGTTTAGGGTTTGGGCACTTGGACGACGGAGATTATGTTCTCCGTCGTCCAAGTGCCTATTTAATTTTAAAAAAAAATTAAATTATAAATAAAAATTATTAATTTAATTAAAATAATGAAAAATAGTCCAAATTAATTAAATAAACTAAAATTTTAATATTAATTAATGTATTAAATAATTAATTAATTTGTACATAAACATCCAAATTAAAAACCCATAAAAATTATATAATATTGTTCGGAACTCGAAAATAAAGAAACGCGATAATTAACTAGCTAGCTAATACACTGGAGGAGCAGATGCGCCGCCGAGTCCTCCGCCTCCAGCCGAGTCGTTGTCGTCGGGGTGTGGGTTCGGAGGAGGTTGACATTCTTCTCGATTTTGTTGCATGAGGGCGATGAGTTGGGCTATTTGTGCTTGTTGTTCGTCAAGTCTTTGCCGCATGGATTGATTCTCCTCTCGTGCAAGTCGAGCCTCTTGAATGGCTGCTTCGACGGCCGCAGCCGTAGTCCTTCTCCGCTGGGCCGAACCTCCCGTAGATGATGAGTCGGAGGTCGTCGAAAAATCTCGTACCACCCTAGGCCCGAAGTGCCTAACCTCCTTGCCAGCTCTACGACCGTAGACCTCATCCGCGATTGCAATTTGGCTCTCTAAGGATAGAGGAGGCAGGTCTTCCGGCGGCACATCTGGGAACGCAAGCTGAGTGTTAGCCAACTCTTCATACGCACGCTCGATCACCCTTGCCTACAAAAGAATAATTAATTTATTATAATGAAATAATATTTAAATAATAATTACTATAATTAAAAGCACACATATATATATATATATATCACTTACGCCGCATTGACTCGCTTCATTATCGAGTCCAGGCGTCACGTACGCGCTTATGATTGCATCAAGATAAGGGTGTTTGGAGCCCTTATCCTTGTGCTCCTTAGCTATTTGAATGAACTGCTTGGCGCCGGTAGTATGGTGTTTGTCCTTCTTCCCCCGATTGGCTTTGTTGACACCGGAGAATTTCTGTTACACAACATAATTAAATCATTAAAAAATTAATAACTAGAATTTAAATAATTCAATTATCTTACTTGAATTATAAAAGAAGTAAATTAACACCTTAAATGACTCATCGGCAAAGTGGTTACACAACCACTCCCACTCATCTTCTCTATCCCCACGCAGCTCTACGGAGGGAGGCGAGGGACCGTAAGTTTGGAAGTACTTATGGAGCCTGTACTTCTAATCTTTGTAGATAGAGTTGGCGGTTTGGTTGATATGCCTCAACATGGCCGGTGTCGGATCCACCGCAAATTGTTCCTATCAAAAATAAATAGAAAATTATAATTGTATATATTATGAAATTATAACTAATATTAACAATATTATATAATGACTAAAATTGGACGTATTACGTACCGAAAGATGTTTGAAGACTTTCGCCTTCTCATGATCCGGCGCCTCCTTCCAAGTAGGGGCAATGATTCGAACTCGGCTACGAACGATTGACCCGATGCTATGCGCCGAGAGACTTGCTAGCTGAGCTGTGGAAGGGCCACCGGTGAATTCGTCGTAGGGCAAGTCGATATTTTTCCCGGTCGCCTTGCAAATATGCTCCGCTTTGCCCCCTTTAACGAGACCCCGAGTCTTTTTCGGTTCCGGGTCAGTGGGGGCCCTCATTTGCCTACGGCGGGCGCTGTACATGATTGATTCGGCGGTCGAGGACGCCTGAGTACTTCCCGTTGAATGGTTACCGGGCATCGGAGATTGGAAGGGGTCGACGTCATCACCGCTCGAGATGAATGGGGGAGCGGAAATTTCCCCAGAGGGCGCTATGGACGGACCAGATGAAGGGTCCGGATTGAGGGCGTCGTTGCCCTCCGGTAATTCCCAACGGACTTGCTTCTTCTGCCTCCTGTTGGGCTTTCTTCTTGTCGGATGGAGCCATTTATAACCTTATAATGAGAACGTTGTTAAAATACGTACTTACTTACCATAATAATTACAGCTAAAAAATTTACGCTAATTAAGTACGGTTAAGATTTAAATAGAGTACACTAGCTTAGCTTTTTCGGTCGTTCAATGGACGTGCGACCCGCGCGATAAAGTGTAAATTTTCAATTAATCAGCCTTGGTTAAATCGAAAAACATGGCCAGTTAGGGATAGAGATAACGCGAGAGGCAGGACTAATTTCGACAAAAGTCTTTCTTAGTCCAAATCCTGTCACCAGTCATAACCCGTTTCTAGACACCATGTACGACATTCGGCCAATTTTTCGAAAATTTACACTCCCTCAAGTCCTTTGCAAACTCCGCCCTCAACCTCGTGTCCATAACTTCACTTAGGTTATGGTGTGCGGTGATGAAATCCACACATCACGAGGGGTTAAGGAGATAAGCTGGGAAAAGATGCGCCATCTATTCCAAAGAGTGCGACTTAATAAACCAAGCCTATGTACTAAATTTAAATCGAACACGTACTACTAATTAATTTACTAGAAAATACACGAAAATATTAATTAATAATTTTTAATTACATGCAATAATTTATTTTTATTTATCATGCAATAATTAACCATTTAATTAATTAATAACAATAATTAATCATTTATTTAATTAATAACAATAATTAATCATTTATTTAATTAATAACAATAAATTTACAATTATTCATTTAATTAGTATTAATAACAATAATTATGATTTAATTAATTAATAACAAAAATTAATCATTTATTAAATATTTAAAACTAATTAATAAATTAAATTCTACTAATTAATTATATTTAGAATATAATTAATTAATTAAATGAAAATTATTTTAATAAGGGAAAAATAGAAATTTACCGAATTGGAGTTTTCAGGAATATCGTCGGAGTTGAGTCGTCGGAGAGGAAGAACCACGCCGGAAAAAATGTCGTCGGAGCGTCGCCGGAGGAGGATCGCCGGAGTGAGAGAGAGAGAGAGGAGAGGAGATTAATGTTGTATGGGATGAGGAAAAGAAGATGAGCCTCGGCCTATATATAGAGTTTCACTTAGACGACGGCGGAGCACTAATTTCCGTCGTCTAAGTGCACTTGGACGACGGAAACAGTGTTTTCCGTCGTCTAAGTGAAGGGTTAAATTTTTTCGAAGCGGCGCGTAATTAATGGGCGGGACGTTTCACCCGCCATAAATTTGGACTTAGACGATGGATAATTGATTCTCCGTCGTCTAAGTGGAAATTCAAGCGGCGCCGAAAATTGAGGCGGTAAATCGAACCGCCATGATTTTTGACTTGGACGACGGAGAACGTCATTCTCCGTCATCCAGGTGTTCACCTGGACGACGGAAAACCACATCTCCGTCGTCCAAGTGAAATATTCATTGAAAAAAAATTTAAAAAAAAAATCGAACCGCCATGGTAAATTGAACCTGGACGACGGAGAAGGACGTTCTCCGTCGTCCAGGTTCAATTTACGTAAAAAAAAAGTTTAAAATTAATTCGCTAGGTATTTAGCGATCTGTCATTGGAGTGAAATAGTCGTCCAATATCGATGAACGCATCGTATATATGAACAGTTAAATTTGAACCGACGAATATATTTTCGTTTTGAAAGTTGTTAAGTATCCACTTATTCTTACGACTTAAGTGTCCATGAGCAGAGGCTCATTTGCAACAGAGTATTAACGAAATTGAATTTGGACAAAACAACCGTTGGATATGTTCGTCGTAACATAATATATAATTGTCTTCAAAGGACCATAAAATAATAAGTTCGGGAAGGGTTTGATCGGCACAGTCAACCGCAAAACCGATAATTTCACAAACCGGAAACGTGGATACAAGGCATTTCGCAACTCCGATTTTCGAACCGGCGAAGCTCACACACCAAGAATTGTTTACTCTAAAGTCTTGACGAAAAGAATATGCATTGGAAGAAGGTCTAGATGGTCGTTGTCTTAGAAAAAATTACGATATCTGCACCTGGACGACGGAGAATGATGTTCTCCGTCGTCCAGGTGTATAGACCCTGAATTCAGGGGTTAGGGCCTTACTGTTTAGGGTTTAGGGTTTGTTCACTTGGACGATGGAGAATTACTATATCCATCGTCCAGGTACACACTAGGATGACGGATAATGACATTCTCCGTCGTCCAAGTGAACAAACCCCGAATTCAGGGGTTAGGGCCTTAGGGTTTCCGGTTTAGGTCGTCCCCGGTCATTTGTGTGTCCGTTCAATTATTCTGATTCAAAAATATAATTAAAAAATTGATCGATCGATCCGATCTGCTAGATTAAATAATTTCTCTGTTGTCCAGGATATATAATTCGGATTAATTAATTACCGTAAATCTGCATCGATCATATATTACAATAATTATTTACCAATTAATCTCCCTCGTCGTATGACCGTACTCTTCGTCATAATCATCATCGTCCTCATCCCCGTTAGACGACGGCTCATCCTCGTCATCGTACTCAACATCGTCCGACGAATAACCTGAGTCCTCGTCATCGTCCGCGTTCTCTTCCTGCTCGTCTTCTTCATCTACCTCATCGATAATCTCATCTTCAGTTAGATCTGTACAATCATCAGGCATGGGTAACCGTTCACCATCTTGAATCAGGTCCATTATATCGGAGCGGATGACAGAAATATTAGGCTCTTGATAGGCAGGAATGTCTCTTTCTGGTTCAGCAGCATCTTCAGTCGTCGCCGGTGTCCCTTCGATTGTCTATGTATTCCATATTCCTCGGTGAGAGATATGGTTCACTATTTTTCACCCTTCACCGGCTTTCGGATCGTCGAGATAGAACACCTGCCGAACTAAGGTGGCGAGAGCGAAAGGCTCATCCTCATACCAGCTAGAGTTTGTATCGACTGATAATAGTCCCAGGTCTTCAATTGTACGCTTGAACCATCTGCACTTGAATAGGAAAACGTTGACATCATTCCCGTAACATAGCTGAACCACATATACAATAGCCCCGTAATATAGATCATTGTCTATTCTTCAACTTCATCCAACTCTTGTCCATATTGCTACAAAATATTATAATTAATTAATTATATATTACATAGATATATATTAGTCCATTAATTTACGCTTAATTATACGTACTCGATCTACATCAATCCATCAATTACGTACGTACGTAATTTAATCTGTATATATAGCTAACATCCATGCATGTATGTACGTACGTTTTCACTAAATATATATATATATATATATTAATTAAGCAAATTTTAACTGCGTGAGTACCTGCTGGCCTTCTCGATATCTGTTAATTAAGCTAGCTAGCTAGTCAGCGGAGATCCCTTATCCTGATCATTCCCTCGGCCTTCTCCCTTCTCCTTCTCCTTCTCCTTCTCCCTTCTCCTTCAATTCTTCTTCGAATGGAATGAAGAGATCGAGGATCGGATGGAATGAATCGATCGAAGAGAGTTTGGCATCGGGCTTATATAATGCTTCACTTAGACGACGGAGGTGTCGGTACGTCGTCTAAGTGGAAGTTAATTATTCGGACCACGGCGTGTCGGTCCGTTGTCCAGGTGATCACCTGGAGGACGGAGAAGACTTCGAGGTCCAGGTGATAACCTGGACGACGGAGAATACCGTATCCGTCGTCCAGGTGGACACCTGGACCTCGGAGTCTTCTCCGTCCTCCAGGTGATCACCTGGACGACGGAGATGGTATTCTCCGTCGTCCAGGTGGTACTTGGACGACGGAGACTTCTACGTCGTCCAAGTGTCACCTGGACCACGGAACATTTACGTTTCCGTGGTCTAAGTGCTGTTTTCTTGTAGTGTCTTATGAAAAGAATGTTTCCAAATAAAAATAAAAAGACAGATTAGAAAATAATTTTATATGAGTTGTAAAAATATAGATTTACCTAAACAATATGAATGTCATAGAAGGAGAATTCTATCATACCCATGGGTATGATATTCTTTGAATATCCTCAACCATTGATTTAATATGTTATTTGTAATAAATATAATGGCTTAGAATATTTGATCTTTTGATAACATATTTTTTCTTAACTTTTCAAAGTTTATGCTGTTTCCTTTTTCAGTTTTCTATTTTCATTATGTCATTCAATATAATTGATTTAATTGTGTAATTCAATCTTTGACTTCATTTGTATTTCTTTTTTCATATCTGCAAAAAATGGAAAATAGTAAATAAAAATCAAATTCTTGAATAAAATAGAACTAATTAATTTGTATAACAAAATAGAAACAACGCATTAATTAACTTTGCTTGTCCAACATGGAAGTATATTAACCATCGAAGGAATCAAATCAGCACTTTAATGTTGCTCTTAATTGATCATTAATATTTTGATTATAATCTGTTCTAAAAATTATTAATTATTCATAATGAGCTAACTTTTATACTGACTAAAAATATGTATATGTTCTCCATTATGTCCGATTGATAATTAGAGTACTATTTTATGTAAATTTTATCATCAATACATCTTACCTCTTTATATATGTTGTTTACTATAAAAATACAAAATTAAGATAATAACTGATAAATTTTTGTTCGTTTTTGTAGTAATTACATATTTATGACTACACATTACTATCATATTAACTAAATTTACAAATGGTACCATGATTGTGTTCTTTATTGGTAAGTCTCTTTGTTAATTTATAATCACATATGTTCTCAATGAAGTAACATAGTTTCTCCCATGAGTAATTAAAATTAATAAATTGTTTAATTTTCATCAAGAATAAAGATGTACTTCTCTATAAACTATTTTACAACCCAATCCAAATAATCGATCTGTAAGTGAGAATCATGGTTCATTTTGTTGTAATTACTTCACTTATGACATATATACTAAATGATAATAAACTTTACTTATGTGACCACAAATGTGTTATAAAAATGATAAAATCTATATTTTTATTTAGCATGAAATAATTACTTCTTTCACTGCAATTTTACCACATATCACAAAAATTTATGTCTTACTGATAATATGTATTCTATATTTGGTAATTACTTCATTTAATTAATACCTCTTTTACACAATATGAACCATTTGACAAATATGCCTAGCTACTTAAAAAATAGTTAAAATGGTAAATTTCATAATTATACTTAAAATATGTTAGTCATTGATGTTGTAATAAAGTTCTTTCATTTGATATTCAAGGCTACTAATTTGATGAAAAATTCTAATTATGGTATTTACATATTTGATTATGTAATTACCATAAACGACCATAACTTTGATCACTAGTTGTTATTTTAGTTCTACTACAGTATAATTTATTATATTATATTCACACGTTACATATTTGTGCAAGGTGTTAACTATAGGAGAAGAATGTGTTTCTTAGTGTGATAACATTTTATTTTAAAATTGACACATGTCAACATATAATTGGTATAATTATATTAAAATAATAAAAAAATGGTATTCCATACCCATGGGTACCATAGAATGTTCTGTCATATAAATGATAAGTTTAATAGAAAAATTAAACCATATAGAAAGAGTTATAGGAAAAAATATAAGCATTATAAGCAACATAGAAAGTATGATATACAACCTTCTAAGACCTTTAGAAAAAGAAAATATATTCCTAAGCAATTTAATTAGAGAAGAACTACTAAACCTTAGATGATAAGATATAAGCACAAAAAGATAAAAGCACATGTAAGTGTTATTTTTGTGGTGAAGTATAACACATTAGACCTAAATGTCCAAAATTAGGAAAACAACCTAGAGAGAAAATAAAATTACTTGAGAAATTTGATTTAGAAGAAGATGAAGACTTAGAGTCAATTTATAGTTTAGATCATTTAAGCGATAATGAAAGTATTTATAGCATAATATGTTATCTGAATTAGAGTCTAAGTATCCTGATAATTCAGATAGTGAACTAGAAGAAGAAATATATATGATGGAAGAAGCAGAAGTATTTAAATATGTTAATTTAGGATGGTCTCAAAAGTGTAATAAGTGTAAGAAAGTAGTAGCAGAAAAATATTATGCTAGTAAGATAATTTTCTGTAAACACTGTTATAATACTAGAACCCTAAAAACAGAAGTCAATTCAATTGAAAAAGAAGAAATTGATAGGATACAAAATTTTGATTTAGAAAAACACAAGATTAGTACCTTAATAAATATTAATTATGAATTAGAATTAGCTAAAGATCATAAGATTCAAACAGTAACTATGATAGACATAGGTAGTACTAAAAGTGCAATGAGAGAAGAATTAGTACTTACTATTCAGTATAGGCAAAAACTAGTTAAACCAGTCAAGATATCCCAATGGGATTCTAGAATAGTACAAATAACTCATTGTTTAAATAATATACCACTTAGGATTGAAAAACAACAATTTAACCAACCTTTAACATTTGTATCACCCGTAGGATCATATCAATTTATATTAGGATTACATTTTATTAAAAGGTTATAGGGATTTTATTATAATCCACCTAATATAACATTTTATAAGAAATCAATAACCATTACAGACGAGTAATTTATTAAAAACTTCTAGTAACTTTAGCATAAAAGAGTCTAAAGAAAAACAAGATGATTCATTAAAAATCTTAGAGAATGAAAATTTAGATGAACACGATATAGATGAGTCAATATTTGAGTTAGAATATCCATCTCTAGAAAAGATAGCACCTTATGAAATAATATCCTCAGATAGCCTAAAACGTTAGAAGAATTATTACAGTTAGCAGAACAAACAAGAATAGTACGAGATGAACCACAACTTCATTGGAATAGAAATAAAATATCAGCTAATTTAGATATTATAAACCCAGATTTAACAATTAAAATAGCAAATATGTTTTGTAATCTGTTAGATAAACATGAGTTTGAACTACAGATAAAATAGTTATTAAATCTTAAAGTAATTAGACCTTCAAAAACTAAACATAGAACAATAGCCTTAAGAGAGGAAAAGCTAAAATAGTATATAATTATAAGAGATTAAATGATAATATATATGAAGATAGTAATAAGTTACCAAATAAGGATAAATTAATAAATAAAATTCAAGAGAGTAAATATTTTAGTAAGTTCGATTGTAAGTCAGAATTTTGGCAAATTAGATTAGCAGAAGAATCTATAGAATGGACAACATTCACTGGCCCAGAAAGACATTTTGAATGGTTAGTAATGCCATTTGGACTGAAAAATGCACCTTCAATTTTTCAAACAAAAATGGAACAAATTTTTAAGAAGTATGATAGCTTTTTTATAGTGTATATGTTGATGATATACTAATACATAGCAATAATAGAAATGAACATGGAAAACATTTAGAGATTGTTTCTAAATGAGTTTATAAACAATGGTATTATTATCAGCAAGAACAAAATAGATTTGAAAAAGCAAGATATAGAGTTCTTAGAAATTTATATCAAGTCAAGAACTATACAATTGCAAGTAAAGTTGTAGAATTTCCAAACAAGCTAGAAGATAAAAAGAAATTACAAACATTCTTAGGACTTTTGAATTATGCAAGAAGCTTTATTCCTGGTAATGGCAGGAAAATAGCAGTTTTACATAGCAAAACCAACAAAACAGGTCAAAACTATTTTAATATAGAAGATACTAAGTTAGTACAACAGATCAAGCAAGAAATCCAACAATTAAAGCCTTTAGCATTACCGTTAGAAAATAGCTATAAAATAGTCGAAACATATGCATCATCATTAGGATGAGCATGTATTCTTTATCCGAAAAAGAGTAAAGATTTAACAAAATCAGAAAAACAGATATGCCGATACACTTATGGTAAGTTTAATGATATACAATCTAGATTATCAGCAACAGATTTAGAAATATTAGAAATAATCAATTCCTTTGAAGCATTCTCATTATTTTTACTAATGAAATTTTTACTATTAGAACAGATTGTCCAAACATAGTTTCGCATTACAATAAAAAATTTACTAACAGACAAGAAACCCGTAGATGGGTTAACTTTATTGATTCTATTACAGGAAATGGATTTAAGCCAATATTTGAGCATATTAAAGGAGCTGACAATACATTAGCCGATATCTTATCTCGCCTTATTTTGTACCTTCTTCGAGCAATAATCAAGCACAAATTATTTTACCACCAATGGAAGCAAGAACAACATCAATTACTTATTCCTACAATGGTATCCAAATTCAAGAAATCCGTGACCCGCACCTCAGGTTTATCAGTTCACTTTTATTATCCACAAAGCAAAAAAATCTTGTTAAATAACCTTTGGAACATTAGAATACAAAACCCTGGTATGAGGAGAGGACATGAAAAATTAGTGAAAGCCTTAGAACTAGAGTTTTTGAGTAACATAGTAGACAAACAAATAGCAATAGAAGAATATCACAAACTTCAAGCACATTATACTAGAGTTCATTCTCAGCTAGACAACCTCCGTGGACAACATTATATAGAGAGAGCACAATATAGTAGCATACAAGAATATCTTAACACAATAACTGAGTATTTTAGTAGGCTAAATTTAAATCATCAAAAAATGAATCCAAAAATACAAAATAAAAAAAGCGCATGCGCTTGTCGATAGTACCTCTCTCCTGAGAGGATTTTTTTTTTCCAAACAAAACCCTATAAAACCAAGCCGCCGCTCTCCATCCTTGATTAATATCTCTCAAATCCAATTCCAGAATCATATTCTCCCTGTTGAGAGATTCTCTCTCCACGGATTGCATGTCGGATTCGGCCGAGACTGTGACTCGCTAGTTCGAGGCAATTATGGCGCTGGAGGAAGTGACGTCAAGCTGTGCCTCGAGGTCGACCTGGAGGCCGATTCGAACGGAGGCGATGTGGGCTCAAGTTGTTTTTATGGAGTGGCGTGGGTCTTCTCAATCCGGCCGATTTCGGAGAGGAAACTAAAGACTTTTTTCTCCTAAATGAAGCGACTTTGGAGGTTTCCTCATGAACCTGCAAGGGTGCTCTTTATACCAAAGTAGAGGATAGGTTTTTCTACACTTTCTGAGACCTTGGGGTCTTGAGGAGGGCTATGCTTAGTGGCCTGTGGTTCCTTGGAAGTGCCACAGTGGTGGTGGACCGGTTCGATGGTTTCTCTGATGTTATGATGGTGCTGGCATCGAAGGTCAAGGTCTGGGCTGATGTGCAAGGTGTCCTTGCCGGTGGTCTAGATGAGGCTTAGGCTCAAAGGATTGGTCGAGTCATTGGTCAATACAAAGGTTACGACCATTTGAAACTTACATATGCTAAGCAACTCCGCATCCAGGTAGTGGTGGATCTCAGTCAAGGTTTGGTGGTGCAGAGGCGGCTCAAATTTCCAAGAGGTTTGTCTATGATGCTTTCATTTCGGTATAACAATTTGAAAGAGTTTTGTGGTTTGTGTGGAGCTTTTGTGGATGTAAATGGCGAGTGTCTGATTGTCGCAGCTCAGAATGCAGGCGTGAACCAGGCCAGTGCCTCTGGTGAAGGCAGTGGGGTTTCAGCCAGAGAGAGTGTACCTCGGCCTAAACCAGCGACAGGGTTTGAGCTGCCAACACATGGATATATGGTTGGCCTCCTGCATGAAATGGAAAAGCAGCCGGAGGTGATCGTTGGACAACCTATGGAAGAGGTCTTGAAGGAGGGTCAAACTGAGGTGACGTTGGATCAAACGTCACTAACCCACTCTGTTCATTGCTAACCCACTGTTTTAGGGTACTGGTGGGAAGGCGGGAATGACTACTGATGTCCTGATGAAGGGGCATATTTCAATAACAGGTGCAAGACAACCTCTGTCGATTTCTTCTTCCCAGTTACGGATAAGAACCACACTATAATATATATATATATATAAACAATAATGCAAAATATCAAAAACTGATTTGTATTGTATTGTATTGATATATGTTGTTGGTACAAGGCACCAAGACTTATATATAGACTTTAAACTAGTCCCATATATAATGAAAATCCTAATACATAATGAAGATGTAATAGAGTCTTATGGGGATATGTAAATACAATATAGATAGGTATTTATTTTACTAGGCAATTAAGGAATGCGGAATCACACACAATATTTAGATATCTCAACAAAAAAATTATTCCTGCACACTAACCTAACAAGAGAATTTTAATACTCACTAGCCCAGTATGACAAATTACCCTTAATTTAATGTACAAATTACTCCATGTCATTACTCTCTCATCCAATCAATTAACCAATGACTAGACTAGACTCGGCGACGTTGACCAATGATGTTAACCGTCTCCGGCTACCAATATCCAGATTCCAACTACGATGACCGAATTTCAGTGACTTTGACCGTTGACCATTGAATGTGATTGGCAATTGACCATTGACCGTCAAGGTCTATGTACTATAGGTTCATCTGATACACAGATGAGGTTCATCTGAGTGTTAGATGAACCTTTTCTATTGGATGACGTCAAATGAAGTTCATATGGGTCAGATGGAGTTTATATGGGTGTTAAATGAGGTTCATCAGAGTGTCATATGAGATTCATTTAGGTGTCAATTGAACTTCTTTTTATTGGATGTCAGATGAAATTCAACTATGTGTCAGCTAATGTTCATCTGAGTGTCAACTGGGATTCATCCAATTGTCAGATCAACATCGACGAAGATTTATTTTCTAACAACAAACCTCATATATAAACATGGAAAATAATTCATCACCAAGGTCTGAGCTTTCCAGGACGGGTCAATGTGATGCCCGACCTTCATCTGAGTGTCAATTCAGGTTCATCTGAGTATCACATCAACATCGACAAAGATTTATTTTTCAATAACAAACCTCTTATATAAACTACGGAAAAAATTCACCACTAACGTCAGAGCTTTTTAAGACGGGTCAATGTGATGTGCGATTTTCAAATCTTTTGAGAGTGATGTCTGAAGTCCTAAAATCGTAACGTGAGGCTTAGAGCTATTTTCCATCGTAACAGTATCTTTGTAGATGATATGACAATTATTATTATTATTATTATTATATATTTTTTTAAATAGAGGGTAATCCCACTCCTTCGCAAAATTGATGACCACGGAAAACTGTACATAAACGACCTACCACCAAGATCCCAAGTACGAACTCAAATTTTGCCTGAAAAGAAAGCCACCATGTTAACCTCATTCCACAACAAAAAAGAATAGCCCAGGCTCCAGCCCAAAATGAGACCAGCCCAAGCCCATTTCCAGCTAGGCTACCTGGTCTGGGCCCAATTCCTTCCGCGACTCACCACCCAGCTGAACAATTTTCATTCTCTCTCTCTCCCCCGTTCTTCGGTCATTGAATCCCAGAGAGAGAGAAATGATGTCCAAACCATTAGAGAGATACCAGAAACTTTGGCGGAAAGAGTCCTTGGGATCAATTCACAGATACCCATTAGTCTGCAAAGAGCTCAGCTTAATTCTCAGAGGCGCTTACAGGAAAGTATCCAAGAATGTCCAATCTCTCATCTTCCAAGATACCCTCACCGCCTTTCATGTTCTTCACCCTTCATCTCAATTTACTTGTTATTTATTGATTTTGAAATTGGGCTCATATCATATTTTGTTGTTGATGATAATTTTTCTGGGTTGTCTCTAGTAGCTGAACTTTTGTGTTCAAATCTTTACATCCCAAGTTTTGATATTGATATGCTTAATGAACTTCATTTAGCTTGAATTTCCATTGCCAATGTTAACTTTTATAGAAAAACTGCTTCCTTTGTCTAGTTTTACATTTGGAAATGCTCACCTGACTTGGTTGTTGTGATCGGTATAACAATACCAGAATGCAGACACGCAGCGCGGTCTCGGCAGCTCATATCCTTCTTCAGACCGTTGAGGCCACTTTGCCTAAGCAAAAGAAGAATTTGGCTGTAACGGAATACAAGAATCCAATGGTTGCTCACAAGCGTCGCGCTAAAGCTCGCCAAGAAGAGAATGGTAACATTGTTGTGCTCTATACCAGGCCACGTTCCATGTCAAAATTGTAGTCTTATGTGAATTTTCTAGATGATATTTTAACCTGTTTATGTTTTCTCTTTCGTGCCATATCAGGCTCTGCCCATCTGCCACAGGATGCACTTGTTCACGTATTCAGTTTCCTGGATTTTCAATCTTTAGTATCTGTTGGACTAGTCTGCTGGTAATTCCACTTGCTTATAGTTTCAGCCTTTCAGGAGTAATATAATGTCATTATTTATCAACGCAAAGAAGAATCCTTCTTGGTATAATGAATGAATATTAACTCTAATGCATCTTGATTGTTTGATGAAGGCTGTGGAATTTTGCAGCAAGTGATTATCGGCTCTGGCAGAAGCAATACACTACCTTCTTTAAGGATTCTTATACTGATTTGAATATTAAACATCAGCATACTAGCAAACAGGTTGAAGATGAAAGTCATACACTGTTCTGGAGAAAAGCCTTTGAAAGAGCTTATAAAGGTGATTCATATCTCGGATAATGCATCGTAAAGCTGCTTGGATTTCAGGAAGTAGTTCGTCAAAAAAGTTAAAATCCAGTAGGGGATACTGTAGATACTGCAAGACAATTGAGTGGCTCGATAACATGAAATGTACTAATGAGCATATTGGACTAAATTCTGAAAGTCATAAAATTGACCTGGTATCACCTAGTCAGGTATTTTCTATCTTACTGTGTTCATTCTTGTTCCCCAATTGCATTTATTTCATGGGGGTTATCTAAATGTGATCTGTCTTACTTTGAGATATACATATTGGCTCCTAGTTCTTTCGTATTGTATTTGGTACCGGTGATCTTATATTGCTACATATTTCATCATTTTCAGGTGGTTGAATATCTGGTGGATGATTCCATATCAATCCTTTCTTCTTCAGAGAGTGACAGTAATAGTGATACAGAAGCAGGGTCCTTTTCTCGTTTATGGGCCTATGGAAGACCCTCGACTAGAATCTGAGATATGCCTGTCATTTAAATCACATATATGGATTCATATATTGTATCAATAGTAATAATCTTATCATAATCACAGATTGTATATCCTGCAAGTTACATTATCCTTGTGTAATAATGTAACTTGTATCAATAGTAATAATATCCTGCAAGTTACATTATCCTTGTGTGATACAGTTAAAGCCGGTATCATAATCTTATTCTTACTCCATCTGTTCCTGAGAAAATCTCCTGTTTATGAGAAGTTCCAAGACTCCATTTCACTTCAGTAAAGATATCTCAGAGCAATTGTAAGAGAGTAATGGAAACAAACAATTCCATTTTGAGCTTTGTATGATTGTTCTAGCCAACAGAGGAAAACAAAAGAATGTTGCAACTTTCTGAATTATAAGGAAGGCAAAACTTCAACGCATCCAGATATTAATAGCTCAAAAACTCATATATTCAATATACTGTGCTCAAAACCAGTTCTAAAACGAAACGCATAAAAAGGTGCTCTAACAGGTGATCAGTCAATACTGGACTAAAACCGCAGTTACTGTAAAGCCTAGTTAACAGAATTAACTCCGGCATGGTGTGTCTAATCTTTCTTCTTCTCTTTCACAGGACCCTTGGGTATCTTACTCAAAACCTTGGCATCGAACACTGCATACTGTTTCTTAAACTCAATCCATGCCTTCTCAGCACAAGCATCAATCTGGACATCATATTTCTCATAGATCACTGGCACGGTGTGCATCAAGACAAAAGCTGACATTCAAATTATAAGATAACGTCAATATTAAATAAACCTAAGCAAAGAAAAGTTTCTAAAATAAAGAAAAGTAGAAGAAATCCTCACTTAAGTAGAACAAAGTCAGGAAGTTGAACCATTTCCCAACCACCGACACAATCCACAAGACAGCAATAACCTGAATACACACAAACATCTAGTGAGCAACTGAGCATATCTCCCGACAATGGCCTACTTAACTTAACTCATAGAGCCCAACTAAGAAGAAACAATTAACTTACACCGAGGAATGTCTTCAAATCTCTCCCAGATGCAATATCCCGCAAAACAAGGAACCCTTTGTTAAGTTCAGTCCTCATAGCAGAGGCAAGATCAAGGACACACTTCTCAGGAAGTTGAACTTTTGGGATCTGTGGAGGTGCCCTGATCAAAAACACAAAGGTTATCAGGACCGTATGATATAACATCAAAAGATCGAACATCCCAAGAATAGCATAAATATAAGAAAACTCACTTGTTGATGAAGGAGGATGCATTGGACCACAGGAAGAAGACGGCCAGAAACAGTATCAATGCATGGCACATCAGAGTGACTAAATGGTATTCAAGCAACTCAAAGAAAATCCACAATACAGTTGCTCCACCAAGAACACTTGCAGATGCTTTCTTGTCCCTCCATAGGAGGACATCAGCAGCTGCAATGAAAGACCGATATTAAATCATAATTGAATATACTTTCTTACAAAGTCCCTCCCCTCATTCAAAGATGACACATCCAGAATTTTTTTGAATGAAGTTGGCCTTTGATATCATTTTCTGTATTCCTATTTAAGATTCGAGAATGTGCAAGGTGCACACATGCATCAATAAAAATTTAAACACAAATCCTTCTGCACATAAAGATAGATATACATGAAAACGACCACAATCATACTCAAGTCTAAACTCCATTCACATAGTCTACTCAATTTCATGCAAACAATCCGTAAGCATCTTAAAATGACACAAAAACTCATATGTCCACATCATAGTTATTCATATCAGAAAACACATTCTGCAACATTAGCACATATCAGAATTGAAAACAGCAACGATCACATCCTCCAGTTTCAAAAGTGCATAATAATCACAAAACTAAGAGACAATTACTCGCTCATTCATAACCAAATACATCGAAATGAGATATTTCTGATATGTTATTATACTCTAATTAAAATAATAAAAGAGCAACGGTTTCCTCAATATTATTTTTCCGTCAATTAGATCGCAACAAAATTTGCAGGCTCTAGCTTTCAATTCATCTCCAATCTTTTCCGATCAAACAAACCTCACGAAAATTCAACAATGTGCGTCTAAAAATCAACACAGAGCGGAAGAGAAAAATGAAGGAGGAGTGAGATTAACAGTACGTTTTCCACCGCCGAGAACCTTGTGAACGGGCTTGTCTCTACCGAAGATCCTAAAGATGTTGGATTTAACCGAATCGTGCGTCGTCTTCGCCGCCGAAGAAGGCTTGTCTTCGTCGATCTTGGCCTTGACGGCGGCGTCCTGCAGCTTCTGCGACGGCTTGTCGTCGTCGGAGGACGACGATGACGACGAGCGTTGGTGGCCGTAGATCTTCTCCATGAGCGACGACTCCAGCTGCACACCTGGCTCCGCCATTGGGGATTTTTTTTCTCCGCTAAAAAAAATCGAACAGTTTTAGAAAGAGAGAGAGATGGAGCGATTTGGTTAATAATATCAGACTCTGTGTGTATGTGTGTTTGTAATGGGGGGGAGGTTTAAAGCGAGAGGTTCGGAGAATACCGAAGCTGAGGTTCGGATAGGAACCAATTTTGAAAATAACAGAAATCGAGGTTAGGGGGCGAGAAAAGAGCGCACGGGCCGCGCGGGAATGTCTCGGACTCTCGGCTTACGGGCTTACGGCGCTTCTCACCCTTATTTATTTATTTATTTATTACTCTTTCTTTTTTCAAATTTATTTCCTTTTTCTGTAAAAAAAAAACATAATTATCCCACTTATTCTAACCTTTTTTTTTACATTTATGTAAAATTTAAATTGAGACTCTTATTTATTCAAAATGCATCTAGAAACATATGCCAAATTTGTATTAATTTTTTCACATAAACATGGTCGACTCAATCGAGAAGAGCAAAAATAAAGTTCATAAAGATATATCACATTAGAGCATCCGCATCGACGATGTTTTTGATCAAGCAAGGCGTGGGCCGACTAAAACTGCTCGAGCAAACATTGAGTTATGCAACAAGTGGATGCACGTGCAAGAGCAAATAAAGGCCAATTTTTGTGGGCTCCGCCATTTGCAAGAGCAATTACCACAACAAAGTTTGCTCCTCCTTTTGCTCGAGCAAAGAGAAATCTGGCGGGCCCCACCATCTTTTAGAGCAAAACAGAGCACTGGTGTAGATGCTCTTATCTAGAAGAAAGATGGGTCAACCAGTAATTTATAGGGGTGGGCACCAAGGGTGGATCTACACTATGATTAGGTTGGGCAGTTGCCCAACTTGAAATTTAGAGTTTTAACTTAGGTTATATAGTCAATATGACTGATTTGGACAAGCAAAAGGCAGAAATTCACCCAGGCAAAAAATGGCAGAAAATTATAAAGGAGAAAGATGAATAGTATTTGTTATAAAGAACGACATCGTTCGGTTCAATGATAGCCAAATAGTGAGTATACAGTAATCTTCACGTGCTCCACTTGCATCTGGCCTCTTCCTTTTTCATTTACTTTTTTTTATCATTTATTATGACATATGTTTGTTTTTGGGATGTACTTAATTTTAGTTTGTTCTAGTGGCTCTACAAGGTTTTAATAATAGTTTTAGTCTGAAAAAAAAACCTTTTGTTTTAATTGAAGTGCCATCATCCCTTTATTATGTGATTAATTGAGAAAATTCTAAAATATATTTTTATTTTGGTTGTCAATTGACACATGAAGAAATTAGTTGTTAACATAGCTAATGAGTCATGAACATGTGTTTCTTCGTATCTCAAGATCATTATATTTGAGGTTTTGACGAAAATGTTGTACTTTTAGTCAAATTTAACCTTGCCCAACCTAAGAAAAGTTTCTCCATTAGCCATTGGTGGGCACAAGACGGGTCGGGTCCAATTTTATTTTTCCTTATTCTCATCCCGAACGGGACGGGACGGGATTGAGTGTTTTGAAAGTCCGTCCTGATCATCCCAAAATCCGAACGGAACGGAATTGGTCCAATTTCGGGTTTAATTTAAAATGAACATTTAGGAGAGTATTAAACAAAAAATTTTTGAATGAGATGAGACGAACCAAATTTCGGGTTTAATATAAGATAAATATAGTTTTATAAGACTTAAAAAGTCTACAACTACACAAAATAATATTGTTTTACTTAATGGTTAATTATAAGAAGTAAACTACATATACCACCACATAAACAAAAACACTCAAAGAAGTGGTTAACCGATTGTAACACGACATCCCTGTTTCTCTCTATCCTCTTTATTTTGTTCTTTGGTCAACAACCCTAGCCTCCACCGGCGCTCCTCCTGATCATCGGTAATCCCACTCCTCAATCGAACACTACCACAACCCTCACCTCACTCCCCTCTATCCACCTATATCTTTGCACGTAGGTTCTCTCTCTCTCTCTCTCTCTATCTCTCTCTCTCTCTCTCTCTCTCTCTCTCCCCCCTCTCTTTATCTATCTATCTATCTATCTATCTATCTATCTATCTATCTATCTATTCAAACATACCTTTCTCTCTCCCTCGCCCTTCCTCCTTTCGGTTGATCGACCTCCATCTAGTGCTCATATATTCCCCTCAATCCAAATTATGTTGCATGTCCATTTCGATGGAAAACGAAGGTTTGGACGATAACCTGAATCCTCTTCCTCTAATTCCATCGCTGCCTCAAGCCAATGGACTGCCTGCGCCACAATTTCTTGCGGCGGCTCTTTGTGAGGTGAAATTTGTCATGGTAGAGGACGAGAACGAGGAACATGATTGGTTTTTTGTTGTAGCTTGCGTTTTTTCTTTGGATCCTATTGAAAATGATCGAGTTCAGGCTTTTAAGATCCGAATGATTCTATGTGGCATCATGCAACTGAATCGGGCACCAGTAGTTTTCACTCGAATGTGTACCGATCAGTTTATCTATGAGTTATGCTCTCTGGAGGATTGTCGATGCTCTATCTTGAGTGGCCATGGTATTATCTATCACATACTGTGGTTGTCCAGGTTATAAGGAAGTTTGATGACCCCTTTGAGATTCCGGTAAATTGAGGTTGTGTGTGGACTATGGTTCGCCCCAAACACGACCGATTTATGGCAGGAGTGTTGCAGGAGAAGTGGTGCAAGCGGATCGATAATGTCATCGGCCATTACCTGGAGTTCAATCGACATGTAATGTTTACGGCTCAGAGATGAAGTTTCGAGTAGAGGTAGATTTTGACAGGCCTCTTATGGTAAGCACTCGTGTCCGCTTCTCTGAATCTTATGCCATGGATGTTGAGTTTATGTATGAGAATGTTTATGGATATTGCGAAGTCTGTGGAGCCTTTGCGCATGGTACGAAAAGGTTGTTTTCTCGCTTCAGATGCAGATTATGGGGAGAAGGGTATGGCCACTCGGCCAACTTTTGGTCGTGTCTCTTCTCACAGGGGACATGAGTCCTTCGTGGCGGGAGCAGATTGGAGTTTGTCATCTGGACTAGTTTCGAGTGCTGCCAGAACAACTACAAGAATCAATGAATTGCTAGGAAATCCCCCACAGTTGCCTCCTGGTTATACAACCTCCATGCAGACCCTTTTGTAGTCTGTCTAGCGAGGAGTCTTGCATCTACAGACTGATTTTAAAAGCATGGTGGTTCATCTTCTGGCTCGAACATTTGCCCGGCAGATGCACATGTTGTAGCTCCGGCCACGGCCCCGCCGACCGGGAAGGCTACAAAGTTTATGACGGAAAATCCCCTCTTTATGGAGAGTCATACTAACTAAATTGTTTTCTTGCAGATGGAGCCCTCATGGCAGATTCAAGTTTTACTACCCTTAGTTCGAGCTACTACACCGGAGGCTCGCCTGGAGGGTGCTCAGGATGTTCCACATTCTACTATGACATCAAGGGTAGACCAGCTCGATCATTGTGTCTATCACTATGACATGCTACTAGTTGTAGTTTCTCCTACCCCGGAGAAGGTATTAGTTTCAATACCATGGAGCATGCTACAAGTCAGCGGCAAACAGTTTCTATAGGAGCTACTAATAGAGGGATGCCAATGTATGAAGAGATGCCTCATAGTTCATCATGGGGTTTGGTAGGCAGACGTTGTCAGCCAGAGGAGATGAAGAAAGAGAAAGCGAA
This sequence comes from Geum urbanum, assembly GCA_946800695.1. NCBI lineage: Eukaryota > Viridiplantae > Streptophyta > Magnoliopsida > Rosales > Rosaceae > Geum > Geum urbanum. The sequence continues at coordinate 35,107,907 of OX327015.1, forward strand.
GTCCAAGCTTAGACTAGTGGCTACCTCTACTAAGAAGGTTTCACCACAGAAGAAGGCGATGCTTCTCCCTGCGGGGATAACTGTCAAGGTCCTTTGACAGTCAGCTTCCCAATAGATATGGTGTATGGATAACTAAGGAGGTATCTTAATTTTTTTTAGTCTCTTACTACTCTGGTTTGTTATTTCGAGATAAAATAGACTCCAAAAAGCGGATTCATCCTAGTGGCAGGATGGGGTGAAGCCCACCCAAAATTTTGGGTAGTTAAAAAAAATAAAAATTTAGGCATGAAGCCCAAGCCCTCTAACTCTCTCATTCTCTAGCCTATAGCCCTGTACCCAGTAGTAGCCCAAGCTCTCTTACTCTCTAGTTCTCCCGATCTCTTCCATAGTCGTTGCCGACCCACTGATCTCTCGCCTGTACCTAGGCCTGTAAAATGGGTCAGCCTGGACCCTAAGAGATGAAGCCCATGTACTGCCTGGCCCCGGGCTTTTTATGCCCTAGTGTAAAATGGGCAGGGCAGGGCAGGGCCGACCATATTACCAATTTATGAAGCCCAAGCCCTGCCCATGGGTCGAAATAGTACGGGCCCATAAGCCCGTTCATGACCTACCCTAATTTTTACACTTATAATTATGAAATAGATCTAATTAAAAAAAAATACTTTGATTGATTTGAGAATCTGATTATTCAATACTTCATAAAGGGGGACATAATGCCTAAACCCCAAAAATAGAAGAAAAAAATTACAAACTTAAATAAAAAATTAGATATATATCATAATTGGAATACATTAAAAAGTTAATTCTTATAATGTATTCTAATGTTACCTTTTTAAGTTTAATTGAATTCTATATTTTCATTTATCATAATTATTATATATATATATCATGAGTTTAAAATTAGATATTTAATATATTTGGGCCGCCCGGCCCTAATATTACTTCTATAGGCAGGGCTTTGGGCATGCCCAAGGCTTCAAAAGCGTCGCCCATACAGTGCCTTCTCAAAGATGGGCCGAACAAAGCCCGCCGGGTCCGTCCCTACTATTACTTCTATGGGCAAGGCTTTGGGCATGCCCAGGGCTTCAAAAGCGTCGCCCATACCCTGCCCTCTCAAAGATGGGCCGAATAAAGCCCGCCCGTTAGGTTGGGCAGAGCCGCCCCAAATCCCAAAAATTAGGGCTGGGCTTGGGCGGGCCGATGAGCTTTGGGCCTATTTTACAGGTCTACCTATACTCAGTAGCATTGTAGCAGCCCAAGCAAGCTCGCTCGCTCTCTCTCTCTCTCTCTCTCTCTCTCTCTCTCTCTCTCTCTCTCTCTCTCTCTCTCTCTCTCTCTCTCTCTTCCTTCAATCATCTCCTTTGTAATTTCCGCCAACCCACTGATCGCCGACCACCGACCGCCATACCTAGTTATGGCTTAGTTGGTTACTTGGTTAGTAAACTAATTTGGTTAGCTTACTTAGCTATGCTTTTTGTGAGTTCTAGTTTTGAGTGTTGAATTGGAATGTGGGTTCTGTATGTAGGTCTGGTCAGATATCCTATAACAGCCACACTGTCGTAGATTGGTTCAAGGTTGTTTATGCTTTGGGGAATTCTATGGAACTTTCTCGAGGTTTGTGTCTGTGATTGAATTGTGATTTAATGTTCATAGAATGTGATTTTATCTGGTGCATTAAGGATTGAATTTCAGCTCCTAGAATGTGGTTTTAGCTCCTAAAATCATGTGATTTTAGCTCCTAGAATGTGGGTTAGTAGATGAAGATCTAAGTTTGCAAACAAGTGATTTCATTTGGTGCAATAAGGATCGTTTTTCTTCCTTTGGATAATATGACTTTACTACCTTGATTTGGTCTTCACAATAGAACATTATTTTAGACTACGAGTTTGATTGTTCAAATGCCCATAGCTTGGAGCCTATTTGTTTGAGTACTATTCATGAACTTTGGGTTACAGACCTAAAAAAATAAATTGTGTGTTACACAGTAAATTACAGCCTACCCAAGTTTCAAATCCTGGATCCGCCCCTATGGATTCCAATGATATAATATTGTAGTGTTTAAGGGGTTTCGATTTGTCGAGTCGGGAATCCAATGGAACTTTGTACTATAGTCGTTGATTATAAATTCTCTTCGTATCAAAAAATAAAAAATAAATAAGAAGTAAACTACAAAAAATTTATTTCAGGTTTAATTCATACAACAAGAAGTGTAATACTTTGATCGTTAGAAAATAATTTTAGTTTTTTGTTGAATAATACTATTGGTTTGATTTAATATGTCAACTATTAATAAAACGAATGATAAAATAGACAAAATATATTATGCAAGACGATACGGGTATCGGGATTTTAAATCAAGATCTGATCCCATCCCTGAAAAACGGAACAGGTTAGGACGGGACGAAATAGTAAAATTTTTATTTTTCATTCCGTTTCGTCCCGTCCCGAACGAGATCGAGACATGATTGGATTAAGTTCGAAATTTGTGTCCATAATTCATGCTTTAAATCGCAATGCATTGTGGAAATACTGATACAGAGAAAATCCCACACCGATGATTCCCGCCTAACAAAAAACAAACTTACTGGGCCTAGAAACAGCAAGGATCAATCCAAGATGTGAAGCATTATGACTCTAGATAAAATGGCCGAAGGCTGAAGTAAAAAAGTGTGGTGCTTCTTGAGCCCAATAAGATTCACATGCAAAGCCCATAATTAAATGACGACATTCATCAAGATCTCTACTCTCTATGTTTGCCAAAAGCTAGCATAAGAACTAGTTTGAAAATGCAGGACTATTCTTTCATTGAATTCATTCTGTATCCAAATATGCTTGATTTGACCGAAGTATAGCACAGTTGTTGATAAGTATAATGTACATCACAAGATGATGCATGCGTGTATAACTGTATATTTCGTTAAACTTATGTTCATTGTCCACTCAAGTCTTCATGAAATTATATCTTTGAGGCGATTCGTCATACTTAATCTTAACTTTATTGTATGAGTTGTGTCATTTTTTCTTTATCCTCTGATCTTTAACAAACAATACTATCCACCTGCTGCTCCAAACATGTGATAATATTTGCCGCCCCTTCATTCCCTTGTTAATTTGAAGCTTCAGATAAATTTAATGAAAGAGGAAAGTGAGCGAAGTGAAGGAGCTTTCTGTATTGTATTCTTGTGCAGAATACAACTAGCTGGCTCATGCGAAAAGAAGTAGCCTAAGTTTACAAGTCAAAACTTTTGCAGCAAGTTAAAGATTCATGAGCTAGTAGCTAGCTTCTTCCCGTTTGGCTCTTGTTGTGCGCCTAAAAATGAAGGACTATAGCCCTCTCTTCTTCAAGGGCAATAGAGTGTCCCTAGCCTAAGCCGAGGCCTGAAGGAACTCAAGCCACAAGGAATCAAGCGTGCCCAATCTGCACCAATGCTCTTGGCTTGCCCTGTAAAAGAACCCAATTCTCTGACTTTGCACATTTTTTCAAAGACTTCTCTCCCAAAAGCCAAAGGTTCTCTCTTTCAATTCGTTCTCATGTTGAAACCCAAGAGAGGCTTTTCTTTTTGGCCTTTTACTCTTTTCATTTTTACTTTTTCTCTATTCTCTAATCTTTTTGTACGTTTCTCTTCACCATCCTACTGGCTATGGCCATTCTTTCCCCTCTCTTTTTTTCCTTTCTTTTTTTCTACTCCATATTCTTCTTCAGTTCTTCGTTCACTATCACGCTCGATTTCTAAAAGGTCTAACAGCCTCTCATGGCATGGATGGGGAATTCTTGTGTAAAGACATAAAGAACGTTTCTCACTTTGGCCGGTCAATGTATTCACTTTCATAACAAATGTTGTGCTTTCGTGTTAAATTTTTTGCTTTAGAAACGAAAGAAGATGAAAGTAAAGCCATACACACTAGCTTATCCACTTTACATAAGGGTCGCCATGCCAATCGTGTATGCAATGCAAATGTAACAAAAAAAAGTAAATGTGGCAACTAAATTAGAATGAATCGGTGAACTTACTCTTACCTATGTTAACAAAATAAGAGTTACATGTTAACAACTTCATTTAATGAATCATGTTGTGTTAAACTGTAAAAGCTAAATGCACTAATGTTGCGTTAAATACGTGAATTTATGAGTGACACAAAATGGAACACACTCCTTGTCATGTTCGTTTTGTACCGGAGGGGATTGGGTTGAAATCTGCCATCAACGTTGAAACATTTTTCAAGTTTCAACTATGGAGGACTAGTAACTAACACTACAGAGTTGATTTGTTATTCAAACTTGAACAAGTCGACAAAGTCGTGAGGGAGCGTTGGGACAAGGGCATTGAATGAAAACCTCATCACCATCATCAAAGCAAGCAAGCAAGCAAGCTCTGAGAAATTTAATCTGAGAAAAATCTGCTGCATTCGTAAGCCTACCAAGCTCACTGAAGTCTAAACCATGGTTTCCCCCATAGTCCACAGACAGGTCTCTCTCTCTCTCTCTCTCTCTCCCAAATTGCTTCACATGCCTACAGAGCCAAAACCACACGTAATAATAATAGCCCCAGTCAAATAAAATCAAAAAACAGAGAAGAAAAAGAAGCCACAGAAAGCAAAAAGAAAAGCTCTGTTTCCTGACTCCCTCTCTCCCTCTCTCGCCCTCTCACACACAAACACATAAAACGAAGCGTAAATTTTTATTCAAAGGCAGAGCCTTTTTATTTATTATTTCACTCATTTTCTCAGCTACCCGCCTACCCATCTCACACTCTCTGGTATAAAAACCCAACACCAAATCCATTCACTATCCAAACAAAAAGCTCCAATCTTTAACCTTCTCTCTGTCTCTCTGCCTTAATCATGGAGACTTTTTACTTTCTCAAGTTCTGGAAACCCAATCCTTCTTCCATCGCAATTCCCAGTCCTTTGCTTGAAACAGACAACAAATTCGAACTAGAAGAGGAAGAAGATGATGATGAAGAAGAGTCGTTCTTCGACTTGGAGATTACTACAGAACCAAACACCAAAACCCAACTAGAAAGTTCCAAGCTTTACTCCAATGAAACCAAAACAGAACCAATGCTTGCCCTGTCTTCTCCAACTGACCCAATTTCAAAAAGGAAAATCCTCCCTGTCCAGCCCACTTCCAAGCCTCAGTCCCCAATCGCTCTGCTCAAATCAGCTCCAAAGTTTGGGGCTTCAATTTTCAAGAAACCAAAGTCGAACTCAACTAAGAAGACAGCAGAAACAGAGTCCTGCATTTCCACAGTGACCCAGAAGCAGAAAGCGTCAGATTTGAAGTCCAACGATTCTCTTGGAGCTTCAAACCGTTGTTCTAAGCTGACCAGAGACAACAGTTCAAGGAAAGACAGTGACAGATTGCGGAGCCAGAGCTCTGAGGATACGAAAACAGATCGGTCTTCGAAGGATGTGATAAACAAGTACTTGAAGCTAATCAAGCCTCTGTATTTGAAGGTTTCTAAGAAGTACGGCGAGAAAGGTAAACTTTCCGGCGCCATTCCGGTGGCGGCGTCTCCGACTTCTTCGCCGGCGGTGTCTATGATTTCTCCGAGGAAAGAAAAGCAGGGGATTCGGGTGGTTTGTAAGCATCTTGGAAAGAGTAAGTCAGCCACGGCGGCGATGGCGGCGGCATCGCCAGTCAACCGGAGAGACGACTCTCTGTTAGTCCAAGCTGATGGGATTCAGAGCGCCATTCTGCATTGCAAGAGATCATTCAATTCTAGAGGTACTGACAAAATTCATTTTCTTTAAATTTTGAAGCTTTTTATAAAATAATTGGTTTAAAGACTGACTTGGGTTTCTTCATTTGATTTCAGATTCATCTTGCTTATCAAGATCAACGAGTTGGACTAGTTCGTCCATGAGCTCATATTCTAGTGGTAAGAATTACAGATTATCCGAAATTCATTCAGGTTTTAAATTCTGGTTCATTATAGCAAGATCAGTGTCTTATAAGTTCACATTTTTCTTGCAGATTCCTCACTGTTATCTTGGTTTGCTATCGAATCCCATGAGAGATCTGCGAGAAGCTCCATAGAGGAAGAAGCCGAAGAACTATCATGCTCCTGAAACTCGATCAGAGCTTTGTTTGTGTGGATTATAAAGCGGAAAAAAAACAGAGCTGGATGACTGTTTCTTTTGTGCTCTGTTCTGTAAAAACTAAAAAACAAAGAACAAGTTTGAGGTCTAGGGTGATGAAGAAGCATAGGGCCAGGGTGGTTTTGTTTTATGAGATTTTAGGGTTTTAGCTAAATGATGACCAGTGAATACCACTGGGGTTTATCACTTGTTGCTGTCTGTAAAGTGATGGGTCATTATGAAAGACTTGAACAAACTCTGATTCTGGTTTCAGAGTTACGTTGCTTTTATGCTACTTTTGAATGAAGAGAAGCAAATCTTTAGCAAATCAATCAGAGATGCATAATTTCTCCTGCGTACAATTCTTATTGATTTGACCCAACAAGGTTCAATTTTTCCACGAGAACATTCCCCAAAATTTCCAATAGATCTCGTTCATGATGGGTATTTTGCCCATTGAATTGGTTCTGTTTTATTTCATAGTTTATAAGATGACAAGTTTATTAGTACTACAAGTCAAGTCAAGGACATTTTTCACTAATGGAGAATTGAATGCTAACCAGATTTGAGTATTAGTCAAGCCTAACTTGATTCATTTCTGCTCGGCCAAACCTTTGGATCAAAATGGGTATTTGATTCTGGACAGCAAAAACTCATGCTTTTATAAAAAAAATGCTTTTGAAATGCAAAAGAAGCATTTTAATTGCTTTTGTTACATGCTGATTTATTTTTCTGGGTTCCAAGGTGAAAAAGCATTCAAATACTCAGATGCTCCCCCTCCCATTTTTGATTCTTCTTTCTGACCAACTCCCATCCCATCTCTGGTTTGCAGAGAGATTTAATTCAAGCTTGAGTTGTTTCAGCTGTGAAAACTGCCATAAAGTCATTCAAATTTAACTCTTTCTATCTTTATCTGGAGTTGATCTGAAACGAACTTTGTAATTACACTGACCTACTCTTAACTTTACACATTATCACACCGGTGAGATCTTAAGAGATCTACGGAAACTGCCCCAGATAGGCCGATACTGAAAGCCATTCATTTTTAGTCATATGGGGAAGCAAAACAAATCCTGCAGGGCTGCACTACTGCATTAGAGTAAATGTACTACAAGAAATAGCAGTATTAACTATGACATGTAACAGTGACCATGACTCTTGTACATGTTGTGGTATAGCGCAAGTGATCACACAATTATAGCTCCTTATTTGATACAAACTGTAATTCTGTTACCAAATGTCACTTTTTCGTATGTAATTATCCAATTCGTATCGACCAAGTTCACATTAGCAGCACCGCTATAACTCTTTAAACATGATTGGAGGAAAATAGCTATTTGAAATGATGTATTAACAACTTAACATTGTGTCTTTGAACTACAAGTTTACGAAGGTAATTGATTCTAAATTAGGACTACACTCCAAAGATGGTTTGTTATGGTGGATTTGTAAAGCATAGGACAGCAGCAGCGCACTTTGATATCAAATTCTCAATACATTCATGATTACAATATGACGACAAGCAATGCCATCAAATTGTAACGCCTATCTCTGATTGCAGACACCAACACAAGCTTCACGGCGAACCAACCACATTGCAAGACCTCAAAAAAGACAAAGAACCATGCAATTAAGTTTGGTCAATTTCAACTCCGAAATGAAGGCAATACCATCACAATGATCTAGATATATAGGAACTGTTTGGATGAATATTTACGTATGCTTTGTAACAGATTTGAAGTGAAGTTTGGCCTGGCTAGCTATGTGAACCAAACCCTATCAAATCTTATAATGCTTGTTGTTAAGACCTCGAGCAAGCCTAGTTTGGTGAGCGGCAACCCCTACTGTTTTCACATCATCAGGTCTTGGACTTAATTTGCTTGTGGTGTTCACTTGTCTTCGATCAACTCACCAAACTCGATCCACTGAGATTTTTTCTAAATACCGAACGGTGAACATGAGGAGAGATAGAAACCAGCAAGAGCATAAAATTGAACCTTATTACAGTATTACTTGGGTGAAATATGTCCGCTTAAGTTACTCGAAGTAGACACAGACATGAACACGACACGAATATTGTACTATTACCTCGGCAACATCCAATTTTATGCCATTGACACTTTCAGATTTATATTCTTTGCACCAAGATACTAAGATGGAGTCCATGCATGACTCATCAATAGCTCTTTCGAACGCTCCGTACGTGGTTAAGCCAAGATTACTGTTCATTGAACCAGTTCATCGATCAAACAATAAAAACACAAGGTCCAAGGCTTTCACGTATGAAAGGGAATTGGAATTAAGACGAATGCAATGCACCACCAAGAAACACTAACCAAACATGGACCCGACACCTTATTTTGAACCGATGACCCTTAGATTTGCTCTGTTTCCTTCCTCTACTGTTTCCTCACTTATCTGTGTCTGCTGGTATAATTCATATATAAATCTAAAGAAATTATAGAACTAATGTCAACTGCATCATGATTCATGTCTTTGACACATTACATGTGAGGTCATTTTCCAATGTGAGCTTTCTGTTTGGGAAAAACTAAACTTCCAAAGGAAACATTACACTTGGAATTTGAATCATTTGGTTGAGTTCACTGGATTTGTCTTAATCATCGTCGTCCAAGTTTTGTGGAGTGTGTTTTGTGGAGTGTTTAACAAATAAGTTCACGTCGATTTCTATAGTGTCACAATTTGTCTACATGCTTGATGAATTGGGTTCTTTTGATCCAACATATGATCAAAAAACTTCTTGGTCAGTCTTCAATTTTAACAGTAAAGAATAACAACAAAAACTAAAATGTCAAATCATAAGTACTCTTATATTTTTAGGGGTGGGCATGAATTCCAAAAATTTAGAACTCGATTTGATCCCATCTCAATCTCATTCGGGACGGGTCGAAAAATAAAATTTATCCCGTCCCGACCCGTCCAGTTTTTTGGGGACGAATAATATATTTTGTCTATTTGTCATTTGTTTTATTAATAGTTGACATATTAAATTATCAAACTATTTCTACCAATTTTCGTAAGGGTAATTAGTAGAAACACGGGTGGGGCTATTTCGGGCTGATCTAGTCTGCTGCACATATAATGTCCTTCACCTGCTGTTAACGGGGGTGGGCCCGCCTTCGACTCTCCGACGATTTAGTTAGAATGTATTGAGTGTAACAGTAATGTTGGTAGAATAACGGGCGTACCTTGCCTTACTCATAAATGATGTGCTTATATTGATGGTTGAGTATGGTTGTTGTTGCCTCCCACCGACGTGGGATTCCTGTCCATGGCCACCCTGATATGAATGTTGTCGTATCGGGCGAGTGGATGCTCGGATGGTGTTGATTCTTTGTTCAGAGTTGAAGCCCGTGCTGTTGTCTTATGTTTGGTCAGGGCGGTGTTGACCGGTTTTGTGGCTAAGTGTGCAGTAATTACGTGTTACGGGAGTACACACCAACAAGTCCCCCAAGTCCCCAAGTCAAGGGGATCAACTCTTGATTAGGGAGTTGTAAAGCTTTTTCCTGATTACACGCACTTGGCCACTCGTGGAGGGTCCCACGCCCCGTTGCCCCAAGTCCCCCCAACTTTTCGATGAAGAGCTGGCGCCAATTTATGCTGTGTGCCTAGATGCTTGGAGCGTCGAATGTCGCAATTTGTAGTTTGCGGACACTCTTGCCGTTTGTTTGTTCGGTTACCTCGAAACAGACTTGCTTGTTTTGTATCATCGATAGAGTCCAAAGCCTGATGTTGCTAGCTTTGACCATGATAGCACGAACATTGTTCCTGTTCGGTTATCGGATGATTCTGAAGCGGTGTTACTTGTTTTGGATCATCGGGAAGGTCCAAAACCTGATGTTGCTGGTTTTGACCCTGATAGCGCGAACATCGTTGCCGTTCGGCTATCGAATGATTCCGAAACGGTATTGCTTGTTTTGGATCATCGAGAGGGTCCAAAACCTGATGTTGCTGGTTTTGATCCTGATATCGCGAACATCGTTGCCGTTCGGCTATCAAATGTCTCCAAAATGGACTTGCTAGTTTCGGAGTGACCATTGGGTTTTAGGTTGAGGCACCTGTCTTGTCGTATTTCGTCCTTTCAGATTCGTAACGGTTACCTTCTGCATGATGTGCTCGTGTGTCAAAGACGTGCAACAGTTACACTCTGCATGTCTGATGCATGTCTCCTAGAAACGCAAACAGTTTGGTAATTAATTTGGGCGGGGGTGCGTGTGGTGTGTTTGACACGTATCCCCATCCAATGGTGGGAGGTGCTCGAAAAGGACGAAGCGTGTTTTCCTACGGTTAACTTCTCTGTCTATAAATATCTCAAGTATCACCTTCTTACTTTTGTACACTTTCATTCTTTGCTGAAACGCTACTGAAACGCCTACATGGAGCAATTTTTGTCAAGAGCTTGGATCTACACTGCTTGTGAATTTCTCCTCAGTAAAGGTAACTCTTCGTTTTCTTCTCTGATCTGTGCAAGTATTTTTGTACGGTTTTTTTTAGTGTTGATCTTGCTTAGTTTCTGGGTAAACGTATGCATATTTTGCTTATGTTCTTGTTTCTGCTCAGTGTAGTTTCTGGGTAGTTACAATGAATTTTATTAAAAAGGTTGGTAGAGGATGCTGTTTGGTTGCTTTCTGGCTTACATTTTTTGGGTTGTTCTTGAAGAACTCCCTCGTGTTCTTGAGTTTTGGGTGTGTTTGACCTGTTTTGGGGTGATGTGAATAGGTAGACAAGTGTTTGGGTGTTGATGGGCTAGAAAATAACACTGCTTAGATACTCCATTTAACTTATTCTCCCATTTCTTTTTCTCTTAGGATTATGGCACTTGTATCGGTATCAAGCGATGAGTCTCCTCCATGTACCCCTAGGTCCCATGTAAGGTCTGTTAGCCATAGCTACGTCTATAGTGTTTTGGACTCCCCGTCCAATAGCGTGTTGAGCGTATCTTTGCTATCCGTTAATGCTGGCGGTGCTTTGCGTAGGTTATTCAACCCGTCAATGGAGCTTGCCATTCGGTTCGAAAATCCAGCCACCAGTTCGGTGCCCAGCATTGAGGGGTCGAGCTCAGAGTCCGATGGGTCACACGATTACATTGTCGCATCTCGTGGTGATCGTGTCATAGGTGTTGCTCTTCCCGTTTATCCGAAGGATGGTCCCGTCTTATGGCGTCTTTCATATGGCCAAGCTGTTCAAGAGCCGGAGGGGTCTCCGTCAATAAAGGAGATCGAGAGATGGTACAAAGATTACTATATCCCCTAAACGGTGAAGATGAGGGCTCTTTGTGAGGGTGAGTCGTTCACGCACCCTTCTCGCGGTCACGTGTGTGTGAGAAAGTTCCAGCTCGAGGAGGGTTTAAAGCTTCCCCTCCACCCGTTCTTCCAGTACGCCCTCTCCCTCTTTAATATTACGTTGGGCCAGTGTGGTCTAATGCTAAAGCGTGTGCTGATCGCGATGCACAACATCTGGAAGCTTAGCAGGTTGCAGTATCCTATCTGTGCCGAGATCGGGCACTTCTTCTATTTGAAGTATTCCCCACACATGAAGGACAAGGGCACGATGACCGTAGAGCCCCGAACGATGTGGTGGTTGATGGAGCCTCCTACGTCTTCAACCACATGGTGTCGGTACCATTGTCTTATCAGGGGTGAGTGGGAGTTCAACAAGCCGGATGGTTTATTATCGCGTAACTAAGATAAGATAGATCGAGTCTCCGAGTGGTTTCAACCTCTAGGTTTGCTTTCGATATGTGCCCGTTTGCTTTGGTGTTGGTCATGTCTTCGTGATTTTATTTGTTGACGTTTTGTTTTCAGTTTGCAAACCAACGATCATATCCACCTACGCGGTCGGAGGATTCAAGGCTTAATCGCATCAAGTTCGCGTTTGACCTGGCTCCAGACGCCAGGAATTTTTGGGCTGCTAACCACTGGGAGTTGATCGAACGTTCTGGTCTCTTTCGTCCCCCCGGTATGTTCGTAGCTTCATGTTGTCTTTTCGTGTTGTTATCTGTGTTGCTCTTTTACTGACCATGATTATTGTTTTGTAGCCAAAATGACTAAGTCCCATTCCTCCGCCTAAGCAAGAGTCCGCACACCAACGGATGTTGGCTCTGATGGAGAAGGCCAAGCTAGCCCATATGGCCGTGGATGACAGAAACGAAAATTTTTCTCAGAGCGACACCACGCAGCCCATGATCGAACCTTCTACTTGCAACCAGTACACCGACCTGATAGTGGAGGTTGACACTAAGGTGAAGGTGATTATTGTAGCAGTTGGGTGCCATCCCGGTGATGCACCTATACACTCAGACACTCCCACCGCGGAGGTGCCCTGGACACTTGCCGAACGGAAGAGGGTTCCGTAGAGAGGAAGAATCGCCTTCGCCGGGAGAAGGAGTTAAGAAGCATCGAGTAGCGTCAGAAGAGGCTTGAAAAGAACGACCGTCTCGAGAATGACGGGAATGCTCATTCTAGCTCTCGAAGTAAGTCCATTTCTCCTTCGAAGTCGGGGTCTTCGAAGAGCTCCTTCGAGCTTTCGATCTTGCGCCAGTCCGGTGGTTTGAGTCCCCAAGTTACGAAGGTGGGCGTGGGGTCTTCCCGTCCTGCTAAGCGCTCAAGGGTCCAGTCCGATGAGGGCCCAGCAACCGTGAGTGTTGCTGTTGCGGGTGAGACTGCTCTCTCCTCAGAGTTCCTTGCTCGTATCCAAAGCTCTATGGGCACAGATATCGAGAGACTTCAGAAGTGGCATCAGCTTAGGGCGTCACCCAACGAGAGCCTGACTCATGCATTCGACATGTGCACCCAGCTCCAACATCAGCTCTTCCTTATCAAGGGCCTTGAGGGGTCGATGCTGTAGACGTCCTTGTTGTCCAAGGCGAAGGTCAAAAACAAGCCGCTGTCAGTCAAGGTTCTGAAGCTGAAGTAGGCTTTGACCAAGTCCAATGAGCTGACCAACAAGAAGATCTCCTGTGTGCACGAATTTAGCTGTGAGGTTTCGGAGATGAAGATAGACTTGGGCGAGGCTCAATCTGACTGTTCGATCTTAAAGCTAGACATAGATGCTCTGAGGGAGTCCAGCGCCCATCAGATTTTGGAGCTGGAGTAGCAACTTGCAGAGCTTCAAGGGCATGCCCTAACAAACGAGGTTCGTCAGAAGGTTGAGGAAGATGATATTACTGCCTTCAAGTCCTACTCGAGTTTGAAAAGGTGAAGACTGATGCTGTCGAAGTTTTCAAGAGTTCGGAGGAGTTTAAGGAGTTGGTTAACACTGAGGCGAATGCCCAGTGTGATGACTTCTCAGCCCTCGTGCTCCTCTTTGTCAAGGTGGAGGAGTTCAAGGCATGGCAGGCAGCTGAGGTCGAGAAGCTCAAGCTTTCGCTGGAGGGGCCAATACTGGAGGAAGAGGGGCCCATGCCAAATACTAAGGAGAGTGGTGCTGGCGGGGCTAGGGTGAGCTGATTTTTCTATATGCTTTTGTTGTTTTTCTTTTCTGCTTTTTATTTTTTGTAATCTGACTCTTAACGCCTTCGTGTAATTTTTGCGTTCTCGGAGTGAGAACCAAGTAGTTTTTTGGCCAAGTTCGTTTGGCATAGTTTTGCCTTAACGAGAGGTTCTTTTTTAGAAATTTATCCGAGTATCATCTTTTCGTGCATGCATGTTATCTTTACGCATTCGAATAGTTGATGAGATTATTTTTCCATTCTCATTAAGTAAAAAACATGGAACATATCCATACAAAATAGTTTACGAATGCAAGCTTTGAACGCACTAGTCATAGGCAAACGTAAACGGATAGAACTTAGTGGAAATACTTGTGTAGGTGCTGAGTGTTCCAAGGGTGACGTAGTCGTCATCCGAACATGTCTTTTAGGTAGAACGTGCCTGGACTAATGACTGCATCGATGATGCACGGGCCTTTCCATGATTGTCACAAAATCTTTGCCTTCTTTTGGATTGCCTTCATGACCCAGTCCCCCAGTTGGAGTGGCCTTTCTCGAACGCGTTGGTTGAATTGTCGAGCGATCCTCTGCTTATTCGCCGTGTTTTGAAGATGTGTTGTATCTCGTTTCTCTTCGAGGAGGTCGTTGTTGAGTCGTAGTCCTTCCCCGTTAGTGCTCGGGTCATAGCTTTTGATTTTTGGGATCCTTTGGGTGATCTCAAGTGGGAGTACTACTTCTATGCCGAATGTGAGGATAAACAGGGTTTCTTCTGTTGCTGCCTTTACTGTTGTTTGGATTGACCACAGTATCTCGGGGGATGAGCTCGGGTCATCGGCTGTACCAGATATCTCCTCTTTTGATGTCCTCAATCTTCTTCTAGATCCATTCTTTGATGATCTTGTTCGTTGCCTCAACTTGTCTGTTCGTCTGAGGGTGTGCTGGTGATGCGAATACCAAGTTCGTGCCCTGCCTGCTGCAGAACGCCTTCAGTTCGTCATTATAAAATTGAGGTCTGTTATCCGTGATGATGTTGAGTGGTGTTCCATAGTGACAGTAGAGGAAATGCCATAGGAAATTTTTCACCTTTTTTGTTGTGATTTTGACCATCGATTCAGCCTCGATGAACTTGGTGTGGTAGTCGATGATCACTATGAGAAATCGGTTTTTTCCCTTGGATTTCGGGAGCTCCCCTAGGAGATCAAGTCCCCACTATGCAAACAGTACTGGAGATGTGATGATCGATATGGGCACTGAAGTTGTACGGTTCCTTTGTGCGTATAGCTGAAATTGGTGGCAAAGTGTGGCAATTGCGGTTGTGTCATTGTGGATTGTTAACCACTAGAATCCGTTTCGTAATGCCTTGTGGGCAATAGATCTTGCTCATGCGTGATGGCCACATACACCCGAATGGATTTCCCTTAGTATCATGTCTCTTTGCTCTAGTGTAACGCATTTTTGGTTGGCTGAAGTTTTCCCTTGTCGGTATAGGTTGTTGTGTCTTATGCTAAAGTTCACTTCTTTCGCTATGATGTTTCTGGCATGTTCCTTGTCTGTCGGGAGTTCCTCTTTGGTCTTATACTTCATGATCGGGTCCAACTAGCTGGCTACGTGTGGTTCGATGACGAAGATTTCATCAAATTTCTTTGAGATGCTTGATGTTTTCAATACCTCAACAACTCGTTGTCCTGGTGCTGTGTAGACGGGTGCTGTATCCAATCGGGCGAGTGTGTCTGCTTTCACGTTCCTTCTTCTGGGGATGTGGGTGATGTTGTAAAATTTGAACTTGTTCAATAATGTGTGAACGTACCCAAGATAGTTGTCATCGTATCGCCCTTTGTCTTGGAGTCCCCCCAAATTTGGCTAACGACTAGCTGGGAGTCGCTGAAGATATTGATGTCGGGTGCTTTCGAGTTCATGGCCAACTGTAAGCCTATTATGAGGGCTTCGTACTTGGCCACGTTGTTCTTGGATTTGAATTCGAACCTGAGTACGTATTCTGCTCGGACTCCCCTTGGTCTTGTTAAGATTATTCCTGCCCCACTTGTCTTCTTTTTGCATGATCCGTCTATGTAAAGGTTCCATTGGGAATCGGGTAGAGGAGGTTCCCTGGTCGGACTGTTTGGCCTTTCGGCTGCTATGTTGTTATCCCTAATTGACCCGTTTGTCAAATCTACCTCCGTGTACTCTCCTATGAAGTTTGCTACCGCCTATCCCTATATTACTGTTCGGGGCTCGTAGTGTATGTCGTATTCGCTCAGATTGACGACCAATTTTTCCTAATCACCGCTGTGGTCGGGTGACTGCAGCACTTGCCGAAGTGGGATGTTCATGAGGATGTTGATGTTGTGAGCCCGGAAGTACGGCCTCAGTCGCCTGGCTGCAGCTACGAGTGCGAGTGTCACTTTCTCAATTGTCGGGTAGCGCGTCTCGGGGTCTGTCACCTTTTCCTGCAAAAAAGACACTTAATTCTGAATCTTTTTCCCTCCGAAAAAGGGCAGAACTAACGGCCGTTAGAGAAATAGATAAATATATGTATAATGTTTCTTCTTTTATGGGACTGGATATGAGAGGGATTGAGGCTAGGAAGTGTTTGATGGATAGGAATGCTGCCTCGCAATCAGACGTCTAGCTGACGGTTCGTTTGTTGGTTGTTCTGAGGGATTTGAAGAATGGTGCGCACTTATCAGAGTAACGAGAGATGAACCGGTTCAAGGATGCTAGCTTCCTCGTTAGGCTCTGAAGTTCAGCTTTGGTGGTAGGCGGTTTCATGTCAAGTATTGCCTTTACCTTCGTAGTTGAAGCCTTGATTCCCTACTGAATTATGATGTATCCGAGGAACTTACTTGCTGTGATGCCGAACATGCACTGGGCTGGGTTTAACCGCATGCCGTTCTTGATCAGTAGTTCGAGTACAGTTTTCAGGTGCTCAGCGTGGTCTGCAGCTTTCGTGCTTTTTACAAGTATGTCATCGACGTAGACCTCAACAATCTCGCCTGTTAGGCCATCGAATATGATGTTCATCAATTGCTAGTAAGTGGAGCCTGCATTCTTGAGGCCGAACAACATAACAATGTAACAGTAGAGTCCCTTATCCGTTGTGAAGCAGGTGGCCTCCTGGTCTTCGGGGTTCATAAAGATTTAGGTGTACCCCGAGTATGCGTCCATCATGGAAATCAGTTCCTGTTCGGTAGTCACGTCGACCAGTTGGTTGATCCTTGGTAGTGGGAAGCTGTCCTTTGGGCAGGCATTGCTCAGATTGCTGTAGTACACGTACATTCGCCATGTCTCGTTGTTCTTCTTGACCATTACCACGTTGGAGATCCATTTCGGGTAGTCCACCTTTCGCATGAATCTGATTTTTTGCAGCCCAACGAACTCTGCATGCATGGTGGTATATCGCTCCAGATCATACGCCTGGCATTTTTGGGTTGATGCTTAGCTTGTGGGAGATGATGTTGTTCGTGATTCCTGGCATGTCTGCGTAAGACCATGCAAACACTTCTTGGCAATCTGTTAAGATCTGGGTTAATTTGCTTGCTATTTCAGGCTCCAACTGTGCGTCGATACGTATTGTCCGTTCGGGATATTTGGTCGACAGTTGTATCATTCGCAGCTCCTCGCGTTCTATGGCCGGTTCAACGACATTCAATCCATCCCTTAGGTCATCTAGTTGCTGATCCTTGGGTGAGGTCCCTGCTACTGCCAAGACTTCCATTCGTGTGTTGTCCCCATCTGAGCGGGCGACCTTCTCTACAAAATCATAACCTCGAATTATGCCAATTTTGAAGTCAGTTAGGAATTTGGCCAGGAGCATGTGGCTTGCGATGATCAGTTTTAGTTTTGAGATTTCGGGTCTCCCGAGGATAATGTTGTACGATGTGTGAATGTCTACGATGATGAAGTCCATTCTTATCTCGTTCTGGGGGGTGCCAGGTGTCCCGATTTTGAATCTCATGTAATCAATCCTGAGTGGGTATGTTGTTTCTCTAGAGAAACTCGTGATGCTTTCGTAGTCTTGCGTCATCTTGCATTTTGGTCGCTTGAGCCCTTCGTATGCCTCCCGAAATATTATATTAACGGATGCTCCGTTGTCGATCAGGATACACTTGATGAGGTATCTGCACCATTCCATCGATTACGAATGACAATGTGATGTTTCGGTTGCCCTCTTCCTCGCTGCTCGAGAAGGTGATTGATGGCCATTCCTTTCTTTTGGATTTAGAGGGATTCCCGGAGTGTACTGCGAACACGTCCCTTGTGTTGAGTTCTCTTTCTCATAGGCACTCAGGCTCTCTCCCCCGCCCCCCCCCCCCCAAATTATGTTGATTGTGCCTCTATTTTCTATGCTTTCCACCTGTCGCATTGTATCCGGCTTTTGCAGGATTATCTTCCCTTCTTTGTGCAGTCTTTCTATTTCCCTTGCAAGCATTTCGCAACCGTTGGTGATGTGGGTGTTGGATTCGTGGTACATGCACCACATTCCCTTGTTGCACATGGGTGCTATTCCGGGTAATCTCGACATGGGTGGTCGGATTTGGCCTTTATTGTGTTCGAGTTTCTTATCATTTGAGGCTTGACCGATTGAGAAGATTTCGCGACGAGGTGGGAGGTTTCAGGGTTAATTTTGTGGTATTATTGGTTGGTTGTGGTTCCATATGGGTGGGTCGTGTCTGGGGTGTTGTGGCTGTTGGTATGGCTTACTGTTTCTGTGTCCGTGGTGGTGGTTGTTTCCGCATTTTTGGGGGATAAATTCGGGTTGTGTTTTTGCTGGAGCGATGAGGATTTTGCTGGTCGATTGCGTATGGTTGAGGTTTTGGTGGATACTTTTCAGAGGTAGGGTTGTGTTGGATCCGGGTTCCCCGTAGACTCGGGTCTCTACTAATGCCTTTTGTACGATCATGTCGATGACCTCATCGTACTACTGGTGGTCTTTCTTGATCAGTTTTTCAATGACCGGGTTGAGGTTAAGTTCTCCAGCATTCTCGATTTGGCCACATTCTTATCGAGCAAGTGTTCGTGAGGGCTCTCCAACGATTGATGTAGCCTGACAGTTTTTCGGTTTCTCCTTGACGAGTCTTTAGGAGTATGCTTGCGGTATTATACTTTCCCTGCAGCTAATACCATTTGAGGAAACACTCCATTAGCACTTCGAACGAATGTATCGATCCTGACGGCACCTCGTAGAACCAATTTCGTGCGTCCTCGGTCAACGTTTCCTGGAACATGAAGCAGAAGGTTGCGTTCGAGTACCGTGTCCCTGCAGTGGCGGATTGGTACTCATCAATATGTGTTCTCGAGTCTCACTTCCCATTGAATCTGTTGATCTTCACGGTCTTTGAGTATGGGTCCATTCCTAGTGCTATGACTACATCTGATAATGGGCTCACGCGGGGTGTGTACATTCCCTTTTGCCCGGTGTGCGTGCTTCTTTTGAGCGATGTGATTTTGGCCTCTAGCACTTCCATTCGGTGTAGCATTATCGCCTCGATTGTCGTGGTTGGTTCGTCATCGTATTCTTGGATCCTTTCGGTTGGAGGAGGTGGTCCGGGTAGGTGTATGTTTCGGAGTCCCCCGTTCGGGTTGATTCTGATGACCGCGTCGACGGGTCCCGTCTCTTCATCCGGTCCTGGCTCGCTCTATTGGGCTTCCTGGCTCAGGATGAATACGTCCAACCTTTCCACCAACCTCTGTCGGTCTTGTCGTTCCTGGTCCCTCTCGGCCCTGACCGATTGCAGTTCTTGGATGAGGTGGGCTACTGCCTCATTCTCCGTTATATCATGGATGCTGCTGATAGCGTCTCTGGGGTTATCTCTCGTTTTCTGACTTTCGAGGGTAATCTGGTCGGATGCCATCTCTGCTGCTGGTTTTTGGCTTTCGGGGTTTTTTTTATGGTGTTTGTACGTGGTTTACGAATGCTTGTTCCCACAGACGGCGCCAAATATTTCTACTGATTTTCGTAAGGGTGATTAGTAGAAACACGGGTGAGACTATTTCGGGCTGATCTAGTATGCTACATGTATATCGTCCTTCACCTACTGTTAAGAACAATACATAAAACGGGCGTTAGGAGCCTTGACGGGGGTGGGCCCGTCTTTGACTCTCCGATGCTCTAGTTAGAATGTATCGAGTGTAACAGTAATGTTGGTAGAATAACGGGTGTATCTTGATTTAGTCATAAATGAGGTGCTTATATTGATGGTTGAGTATGGTTGTTGCTGCCTCCCACCGATGTGGGATTCCTGTCCATGGTCGCCTCGATATGGATGATGTCGTATCAAGCGCGTGGATGCTTGAATGGTGCTGATTCTTTGTTCGGAGTTGAAGCCCGTGCTGCTGTCTTGCATTTGGTCAGGGCGGTGTTGACCAGTTTTATGGCTAAGTGTGCAGTAATTACATGATACGGGAGTACACACCAACACAAACCAATAGCATTATTCAACAAAAAAAAAAAAATTACCTTCTAATGTTCAAAGTATTACACTTCTTGTAGTATGAATTAAAAGTATCAATTAAACATGAAATAAAATTACTTGCAGTTTTACTTCTTTTAATTTACCCACTACTTCTTTGTCGCCTAAATGGTGATTTTCGTCGCGTAAGTACCTGGGCGGCGACAGTTTCTTCGTCTAAGGTTCGTCGCGTAACAATCGTAGCTCAAGTACTTAGGCGACAAATTTTTTTTGTTTTGTCGCCTAAGTAGCTTCTTAGGCGACGAAATATGGTTCGTCATCTAAACTATTAGACGTCGAAACAATTTTTCTCTAAACAAAGACAGTGGTCCTCATCTAAGAATCATCTTAGGCGACAAACAACTAGAGTCGTCGCCTACGTGTTGCCACTTAGACGACGACTTGGTTTCGTCATCTAAGTGCTCTCACTTAAACGACGATATATAATTGGTCGTCGGCTAAGTGATGCACCTAAACAACGACTTGTTTGTCGTCGTGTAGGTGTAACCATTTAGTCGACGAAACATTTCGTTGTCTAAACGTACACTTAGGCGACGAATAGTCCGTTGTCTTAGTTATTCACTTGGACGACGAACACTCTTCGTTTGGTCGCCCAAGTTGAATTTTTTTTTAATTTGTATTTTTATCTGAATTAATAAATATTGATAAAATATATAATAATCAATTAATTAAATTAATAAATATTGATCAAATATTTATTAAATATAAAAAGTGTATTTATATCGATAGAGATAATAATAAAATAACGAAAAAAACTATGAAACTAAACCGGGGGTAGACATGTTGCCAATTCCCCACCGCCACTCAGATCATCGTCGCTGAGGCCCACACTCGTCATCAAAAACAGGAACAGACAACCCTATTTGCCTGAATGCCTTGTAGAAGGCAGCATCTTACGGTTGTGAGTGATAAACTGCACCTCCACTGACCTCGAATGATCCCAGGCACGATTGGCCGACTCCTGTGCCAATTGAAGGTAGGCTCGGAGCGCTTCGATATCCTCCGTAACGCGCCGAGTTGACGAAGCGGATGAAGCGGACAAATCTCTTTACAACGTGCGTCCAAGCCCACGAACCTCCTTGCCAGGTCGGTGGTCATAAACTGCATTGGCAATAGCGATCTGACTCTGCATCGACAGGGGAGACACCTGTTCAGGCGTCATCTCCGGATTGGCCAGACGGGTCACGGCCATTTCCTCCCCGGTCATTTGTATCAACCTCTCCTGAAATTAATCAAGTGACGAATACATAAATATAATATTAATTTCTAACAAAACTTTGGCATAATTTCTCCTAAATTTTTTCGAAAACTAAAAAATCTACAGGTAAGATTACACTTCAAAAAATCAATTACAACAACACAATTACACCGTGGGCACCGATTCCCATCCGGATTTCTCAAGTTGAAAATCATAATTTAACCAACTAAACTAAAGCATAAAAAAATTTAAGTTCAAAATCATATTGCAATGGTACAACCTAACTAAATTATGCACTAATCATAATTCAATTTCTTAAAAATGCAATTAGTGTTATACTAAATCTCGATATACTTTGAAAGAAAGCAAGTAAATTAAATTAATTTTAGAAATGTGAGTTACTTACTTCTTGTTGACTCGCTTCATTGACGACCCGGTGCTTCACATAAGTTTGAATGCTGGCATCCAGGAAGCAATGCTTCGAACCCGCATCTTTGTGCTCCTTTCCGATGTAAATGAACTTTCGCGAGCCGGATACATGGTGTTTGTCATTCTTGTCCCGATTTGCCTTGTTGGCCTCCGATTTTGTCTGTTACACAACAAAGATAATTCAATAATAAAATAATGGTTAAAAATAATAAATTATGCAATTTTTATTACATTAAAGAAAATGAAGACGAATTTTATACTTGTTGGACTCAAAGTGTCCGACCAACCATTGTTACTCCTCTTCTCTATCGTTCTGAAGCTCCACGGGAGGAGGCGGGGCATCGTATCTCTGGTAGTACTTCTGGAGGTCGTACTATCAGGAGTTATAAATGCGGTCCGCCGTCTCCTCTATATCGTCCATCAACTCCGCTGAGCCAGAGATTTCAAAATAGTTATAGAAATATAAATAACAAATTAAAATTAATTATAGAAATAATACATTGTGACAACCCGAACCGAAAATGGTATGTTTATCGACTTGATTTGCGAGTTTCGCGATTAGTCGCGATTTTGTCGTAATTGGTTAATATGGCGGCCTCGTTAACGACTAAATTATCGGGCAAGAATTTGATTGGAGATCCTTCACAAAAGTTGTAGAGAATTTAATTTCGAGCTCGTGGGAACTTTTGGAGGATTATTTCGAGTCACGAGGAATAAATTATGAATATTTTTGACCGTTGGATTTTGTCGTATTTATCCGTTTGGGTTTCGATACGTGTACGATATAAATACGGGCGAATACGTGACGAATTGGGAAACTTTCCAAATTGGGTAACTGGGTCGTTGACCCGCGTTGACCACAGGTCAAGGGCGACCCGTTTTGGCCGATCGGTTTTCGCCGTCATTGGACCATTTTCTGGCCACAGTTGGCCGTGGTTTCTTGATGAAAAGTATTGGGCTCGTGCCCCTCTTCAATTTGGTAGGTAGATGGCCTTGTATGGTGGCCAGAGGAGAGAGTATCGTCACGGCAAAGATGGAGTTTTCCGGCGAGAAATCGGTGGCCTTGGGTGGCGGCGATGGCGGCCGAGATGGTGGTGGTACTTTGAGGGGTTTTGTTAGCCTTGGAGAGAGAAAACTTTTAGAAGTGGTTTCAAGCCTTGTCGTGGCCGGATGGAGGAGATCGGAGGTGGTGAAATTCCGGCGAGGGTTTTGATTTTCAAGGTGAGATTTGGACTTTTTCCGGTCAAAATTGGGCTTAACTTTGAACTATAAAGTTGTTGGAAATTTCGAGATCTTCAAATCCATGTGTACGTCGAATTTTTCTGGGCCGATGACATTTTCTGGCGGCGGGGGCGGCGGCGGCGATTTCCGGCCGAGGTGTTTTTCGACAAGTTTTATGTCGTTTTGCTCGGAATCGCGCACCGATCGCAGTGGTGAGGTTTATATTTTGAATTGAGCATAAAAAATTATAGCGAGGTTTTATGGTGTGTTTATTGGATTTTTGACGATTTCGTCGATATTGAGTTATATGTTTCCGAGAATGGTTGGTTCTCGAGATGTGGTTCAAGGTTATGAATTATGATTTTGAGCAGTGGAATTTATGATTATTCAGAGGATCGTGATTGTTCGTTTGGCGAGGGATTTTCCGCCGGATCACAGGATTAACGCGTTTTGCGTCGTCCTTATCTGTGAGTGGACTTTTTATTTACACTGTCGTAGCGAGTTCTTGATTTCAGTATTTATTTACAGTACGATGTTGAGAGTATTTATTGTTTTTGGAGGTATTGTTTTATATTTTATATGGTGATGGCATTTACTTAGCATCGATGCATTGGCTACTCGGCTGATCACCGGTAGTCCAGTTCCAGGGTTGAGAGATTCCTCTGATGTGCCCACTAGGCTTGAGAGATTCGCCTAGTCTATCACCGTCGGGCTTGAGAGATTTGCCTGACACCTCCATTCATTTTATGAACTCGCTTTGTTTTATGATATATATATATAAATGGTTAAAGACATATGATTATTTTCGTCCACTCACTCTAACTATTTTTATTTGCCTTTCCCCTGGGGTTTTCGGTTTCTGTGCCCAGTTTGCAGTTCGGATTCTGGTGTCACACGTCGCAGTCGGAGGCTTAGTATTCGAGCTATATTTCTTTTATGGTAGGTTCTTAGTTTGGCCTACTATTTGTATATATATATATATATACACTAAAGGTCGCTCTGAACACCCGGATGTTATACTTTCATATGATTTTTCCCCGGATTTCTATAAAGTACAGTTGTACTTATTACTTTACATTATTGTTATGATATTGAGAAATCCGGATGGGATTGGTGCCCACGGTTTGGCTTTTTTGGCATAGGATGAAGTGTGTTTTCGGGTGCAGGTTAATGGCAATTCCACGTTATAGCGAAACTCTGCCAAAATTTTTATGGTTTTTGCAAGTTCGAGTTTTCAGAAGGGGTTTGATTCCGGTTTAGGAAACTAAATCGGGGTTGGGTCCTTTCAGCTTGGTATCAGAGCATTAGGTTTTAGGTTCTGTAGACTTTTGTAGTCATGTTTACTAAGGACATTTGAGGGTGTACAGCATGTCTGGAGCGATGACCCGACCGGCCGGCGGATACTCATCAATGCTCTGGGTGTTGTATGCTTTCAAATGTTTGAAGTTCCATGATTACGTTCTATTTGTTGTGAATAATGTCTTATTCATTAGGATGCCTCCTTGACGTGCTTTCCGTGTCGATAAGGTTGTGGATCCTGTTGAGGATCAATCGACACGCGACTTGATAAATGAGTTATGGGTTTGCATAAGAATTTTGGGTTCAGAGATATGTGTGGCATGGTTTGCCCGGTTGTGCGTGTATGAGTGCCTACATGATGCTTCAGAGCAGAAAATTGTGGTAGTTGATGGTTTGTTTGAGTCAAACCATTGTATATGGTGGGTTGGTATTGTGTGAGTTCCTGTTGCGACTCCATGACCTACATCCAGGGTATTGTTTATACGGTAATGGTTCAATCAGGCTACCTAACAACAGAAATATGGAGTGTTTACCAACCTGAGGCAGAGATGTATCGTTCACATGTTTGTCCCAGTTTGCAAGTGTTATGTGGCTTCAGAGGAAGTAATGTACGAGGTTCGAGATGAGTTTGAACCTGAGCATCAAAGGAATTTTGACTGTTATGCCTCGAGACAACTGTGAGAAGTTTGATGTGTTGCACTCAAAGGCAAGAACATTGAGAATGAAAGGCATACGCGGTTTCAGACATGTCGGTTTGAGGAAGGTGAACTTAGTTGAGATATTTTGATAAGGTTGAGTTCAGGCACCACGGGATCAGTATCTTCATCAGGCTGTGGCCTTTTCGATTATGTTGAGGGTCATCTGAACAAGGCAGAAGATCCGTTTGGTGGAAAATGAGATCACAGAGTAGTGGACTTGTTCCTATGGCATGAGTCAGGGTGATCGTTGGTGATCCTTCCACACAACAGGAGTTTCTATTGTATAACTTTTAACATTAATATACTCAAATTAGTCCATATGTCAAATAATCCATTTTTCATACTTATATATTATCAAATATTATACAATTATGTCCATATATTATCCAAAATATTTATATATTCATAAATATATATTACCAAATATATATGTAATATATAAATATAATACGAAATATTCATAAATATAAATATATATATCCAAATTATTTATATATTCATAAATATAAATCCATATATTATCCTAATTATCCATATATATATTATCCATAATTTAAATATATATTGCCAATATAATACCAAATATATATATATAATATATAAATATAATACCAAATATTCAGAAATATAAATATATATATATATCCAAATTATTTATATACTCATAAATATAAATCCATATATTATCCATAAATATATATAAAAATCAATATATAATACAAAAAATAAATAAACACACACACACACGAAGAGGGTTATATCGTCGAGGCGGGGGGGGGGGGGGGAAGAGATTCCGGCGAGGGAGAGAGAATTCGGGAGAGGAGAGATGGCGACGGGGGGAAAGCGGCTGCGATGTGGTGATCCGGGAGAGAGAGATATCGAGGGGGGGGGGGGACCAGAGAGAGGATTTTTGGGAAGAGAGATCGAAATAAGAGCGCAGTCGATCCGGTCTGGGATATAATGATCGACTTAGACGACGAAATCAATGGTTTCGTCTCCTAAGTCGATCATTAAGTCAACTTAGGCGACGAAATGAACAACTTTCTTTACCTAAGTCGTATTTAAGTTGCCCATAAAAAATTGGCTCAAAATTATTAAACCGCCAAAAATTTGACCATAGGCGATGAAACTACATGGTTTTGTGCCTAAGTTATCACTTAGGCAACGAAGACATGTTTAGCGTCGTCTAAGTATATATATATATATATTTTTTTAAATATAAAAATTAATATTGGGTAGTTACTTAAAAATTATAATAAAAAAAATTAACCGTCAGATGTAATCATTACATTTATACAATATTGTAGAAGAAAATTCAACCTAATTCGGATAAGTTTAGAATTCGATCGAATCAATTTAGTGATTATCGAAAAATAGTTAAAAGATAAAAACTATTGTAAAAAATAATTTGTGTCACCGATTTCCGAAGTTACGTGTGTTTGTCTTGTTGTAAAAACTTAATTTATCAATTAAATATAAATGAATTGAAATTTGACCAAAAAATATATTTATTTAAGACTAAAAACTTGTTATATATCTACTAATGTTGTATAACTTAAGTGTGTGTATGTCTATATTCACTCCACATCGATATTAACTAAATTAAATTTGGACAAAACAACCGTTGGATATATTCATAATAACATAATTTGTAAGTGGATGGATTTTCATTCAAAACCAAGTAAGTTAAGGGTTTGATCGGTGTAATCAAAAATAAAACCAAAATTTCAACGAAACGAAAACGTTGATGTGCAAATCTTCATTACTCCAATTCTTGAACCGTCAACACTCACAGTCCAAGAATTGTTTACTCCATGCCCTCGATGAAAAAAATATGTATTTTAAGATATACATGGTCGTGCTCTTAGATGTCAAATTTTGAATCTCTATTTAGACAACGAAATTGGTTGTGTTTCGTCGTCTAACTTTTTCAGTGTTCAGGGAAAAGGGTTTAGGGCTTAGGGTTTAGGTTTAGGTTTAGGTTTAGGGTAAGCTCTTAGACGACGAAGTAAAAGTGTTCGTTGTCTAAGTTCACTTTAGACGACGAAATTATCCATTTCATCGGCCCAGTGTAATTTTTATTTTTTAATATTTTTTTTCCAATTTCAAACATAATTTAAATTCAAGCATAATTAATCATGTAGCGCATCCTTATTAATTCATGCCAGTGTAGTCATTCCGATAATTCGATCATAATTAATTAATTAATCATATCGATCATAATTAATTAATTAATTAATTAATCATATCGATCATAATTAATTAATTAATTAATTATATATAGAGTTCAAAATCTAATTAAATTGTTGATTCTGATATCTAGGTCCTATACATGATCCCAACCTATCTGTAGACGTTTTGGGGTTCCGGGAGAGGAGAAAACCGCGGCGACATTTTTTGATTCCGGGACAATCGAGAGAGAAGTAGAGAAAAATGGATCAAAAATTTATATAAACCTCTTTACATATATATAAAGTACGTGACTTCAATTAATTAATTTATAATATAATTATATAGTAATCCGGCTTCATATCAATCCTCATTCTCATAATCATTATCATCTTAATCATCCTCATCACTATCATTTGATTGCTCCTCATCATCATACTCTACATCGTCTGAATTGTATTTGACATCATCGTCATCCTTAGGCTCCTTGACTTCTGGGGCATTATGCGCTGACTCTCTAATCTCATCTGGAGTAAGATCTGTGGTGCCATCAATTAGGGGTAAGCGTTCATTATGCCAAATCAATTTCATTACGTCGGGGATGACTAAAGTATTAGGCTCTTGATAGACATTATCTCTATGCGCTTCAATATCTGTCGTCAACGTCCCATCAAGTGTCGTTGCACTCCATATTTCTTAGTGTGACATATGATTTACTATTTTCCAGCCTTCACAAGCTTTCAGATCATCCAGATAGAACACCTGCCTAACTAAGGTGGCAAGAGCAAATGATTCATCCTCATACCAGCTTGAATTTGTATCGACTGATATTAGCCCCATATCTTCCTTGGTACACTTGCACCATTTGCACTTGAACAGAAAAATGTTGATATAATTCCCATTCAGCAGCTCAAGGACATGTTCAAGAACTCCGTAATAGACAACATCGCCTTCCCCATTTGCGATCCCACTGTTATGTGTGCTTCTTCTTTCATCTCGAGTCAATGAATGAAACTTTATACCGTTCACAAAACAACCGGAGTAAATATAGTTTTTAACTGGCTTATAGGCCAACAGATACTTTTTCCATGACCACCACCCCTCATGGTTATCGAATTTTTGTAGATTATCCATATGCAAAAATGTAAAGAATATATATGAATGTGTAATTTAATTTCTACCGAAAATTTGACAAAGTTTCCCCTAAAAATAAAGAAAACCAAAAACCTGCATCCACAAACCAAGGTAAAATACTTTGCATAAACAAACATCAAATGCCATACTTACTATATATGAGAAAAGAGTTTTAAATTAATTAAAAATACATACCCATTGTCGTAAATAAGCGGGGAACTTCTTCTTCAGCATCTTTTCAACCTAAGCTGGAGTCTTGTTCGGTTTAATCGTCTGAATGTACTCCCTATAGTACTTCATGTAACGCTCGACCTCGTCACAGTCTCACAATACTACCCAATACGCTTCTACAAGTTCTTCTTTAGTTGATATTTCCTTTAACACTCTTTTAAACGGTCGTACACCATTTGTGACGACTGAAAAATTGTGGCGGACATTAGGATTGGCCTGGACTGGATCCTTGAGGTACCTATTGCAGTAGGTAACACACTCATGTATTAGGTATGTCTGCTATGGAGCCATCAGGGGCAGATTTATTTTTCACAAATCATTTATACTGTCTGAGTTGTCTGTAAAATCATATAATTAATAATTTGAATAATAGTAGAAACACAAAAAAAAATATAAAAATGATGAACAACCGTTATAAATAATTGTACGTACCTTTCTTGGGGATACATCCAAGTGTAGTTGACCAGACCAGAAAGGAGCACATATTGGGGTAGGTGGATCATGAGGTGAATCATGATGTCAAAGAAAGCAGGGAAACAAATCTTCTCTAATTTGCAAAGGATGTGCACTATTTCATATTAAGGTTCGAGGACATCTGACTTCTGCAACTCTCTAGCGCATAACCTCCGTCACCATCTACACAATGCTATTATTAGTTTGACGATATCACGACGTAAATATGGTCAAATTACCATTGAGATCAGATGTTGCAGCATAACGTGATAGTCATGAGTTTTTAGATCAATGAACTTGTGTCGCACCTCATCAACTGCTCATATAATATTCGCTTCATAAGTAGACAGATAACGAACAGTCTTGAACTAGCTGAATACATAACCCCTCTGTGTCGGCTTCATCGTGTAAGGTGCATCTAGCATCTTGTTGTATACTTCTCTTCTATCCCTCCTCAACCACAAGTGACGGTGCAAATTCATAGATTCCAGATATTTGCGGGTTTTGGGAGTATCTTTGGTCTTTAACTTAATACCCAATTGTCCCCACCACATTGTCGCACATATTATTTTCTATGTGTATAACATCCAGGTTGTTCCAGAGTTTCAACTTGGACTAGTAGGGCAGTTCAAAGAAAATACTCTTGTGATGTAAATAACTGAGATAGTATGGTGGGTGTGGATTAAGTCTCTTCACATCTTTTTCGTTGGTCAACACACCGAAATAGAAGCTGTTCAACCTCTCTAAAATCTTTTTGTCAGACCACTGTCGAGGTTTAAGCTCATTCTCTATCGTCCCATCAAAATGAGCCTCATCTTGTCGCCACGGGTGATCGTGAGGAAGCCATCTACGGTGACCCAGATAACACACCTTCCGCGCGTTCCAACTATTGTATCCTTTGGTCATGTAAGATGCCAACATCTCATATGCAGGAAAATTGCTGATTGTCCAAATTACGGCTGCTCTCATCGTGAACATCGTGTTAGTGAACTTGTCATAAATTGGGACGTCATGTTCCCTAAACTGTTTTACCTCGTCGATCAATGGTCTGAGGTAGACATTTAACACTTTCCGGGAGATTTATGACCTAGAATTATCTGAGTAAGAAAATTAAATTACTTGTTCATTCACATCCACGGAGGCAGGTTGTACGACATGAGAATAACTGACCAAGTTTTGACGGCAGCGCTGTTACTACCCAAATGATTGAATCCATCTGTAGATAAGCCAAATCTAACATTTCGAACCTCTGCTGCAAAGTCTTCGAATTCCCTGTCAAAATGTTTAAAAGTCTACTCATCTGCTGCGTGTTGGAGCACATCATCATCTACTCGCTGTTCCGCGTACCATCTCATCGCCTCTGCTGTGTATAGAGACATGTACAAATGCTGCAATCTGAGAATCAAAGGAAAATATTGAAGTATCTTCACAGGTTTTTTCTTCTTTGAACTACTCATATTCCAGCTTTTATATTTGCACTGGTTACATACAGAACAATAGTTATAATGTTCATACTCTTTGTAAAACAACACACAGTCATTTATGCAGGTGTCAATTTTCCCGTACTTTAGGCCGAGGCTACTCAAGATCTTTCTAACTTTATAATGACTTTCCGAAAGTTTGTGATGTTCAGGTAGCAACTTACATATATGCTCCTGTATTTCATCAAAAGTATTGTCTGACATTTTATTCTTCACTTTTATTTGAACTTCCTCCATTATATATTGCAACACATTCTCTGCACATCTGGGGTACATCGGGGTCTGAGCTTTGAGTAGCATCCTGTTGTACTTATTCATCTATGTAGTGTCACTGGTCAAGCTGACAACGGGGAATTAATGTGTCATCATGAGTGGTATCGTAACCTCACTCTTAGTGTTGGTGTCCACCCTGACTAAATTCTGGGAAAGCATCATGGATAAAATCCATCATTGGGTTCCAAGCAGGGGCACTGCTACTGCTGGATGAGGCACCAAGGTAACTGTACCCTGAGCTGAAGTCTGGTCCTGAGTTGAAGTCTACTATTTTACCATGTTCGCTCCACGTAGTGTAACTCCACATCATACCGTGCTCATATAGGTGTTGACTCATAATGTTAGACGGAAAAAACTGATAGTTGAGACATTTTCTGCACATACACCTAATTCTTTCCCTGAGCATGTTGCACCGCAAAACTCATAAACTCGTTGATGCCATCCATATACTGCACATCACTTCTATTCGCTAACTGTATCCAACTGTTATCCATATTTCTGCGTAAGGATAATAAATCGATCTATTAATTATATAATTTTTCAACCAATAATTCATTAATATAATATACTCTATATATATTGTCAAATGCATCGCACGCACATATCATGCACGTACTTGTAATGAATTAATTAATCTCATACTATAATTAATCTAACTAATATATATATTAATTATATATATATTATATTATTAACTTTATATATATAAATACATGCATTAATTGTACATGTATATTTCAACTAATTATTCTAACATATATATATATATATTCATTATATATATATATATTACCTATCACATGCATGTTTTAATTAACTAATTAATCAAATTAAAATATATATATACCAATTAATTAATTAACCAATTAGGATATACGTACCTTACAATTAGCTAAACAATGCAATACGTACAACAATGGAAGTAATGCTATATAAGGTCGATGGAAAGTAATATATATTCGCCGTAAAAATCAATCACTGTATGTAATTACATACGATATTAAATTAAAAAATATTAATCGAGAGAAACGAGTTAATACCTTTATCGATAAGGAAATAAGTGGGTAAAACTAGAACTCTGGGAGTTGAAAAATTGAGTTTTGATGAATATTTGCCAGATTATTCGAAGTCGCCGGCAGTGGGTTTTTCTAAGGGAGGAGAGAGAGCTGAGAGGGAGAGAGAGAGATAGAGAAGTGATGAGGAAAGAAGTAAATTTGATTGAGAGATCTAATAATTGACTTTTCTTGGGCGACGAAGCTGTTTCGTCGCATAAGTGTTATTGTTCATCGCCTAGGTGTTAACTTACATGACGGAAACAGTTTCATCGCCTAGGTGTTCACTTAGGCGACAAAAGGCTCAAGTTGTCGTCTAAGAGTCCACGTAGGCGACGATATGTGAGTCGTCGGCTAAGTGTGTGACACTTAGACGACGACAACCAATGACCGTCATTTAAGTGTTCATCTTAGGTGACGAAACCACATATTTTGTCACCTAAAAGCACACTTAGGCGACGATTTGTGTGAACCATCGTCTAAGAAAATCCTTAGGCGACGAAGACATTGTTTGTCGCCTAAGTATTTCTTAGACGACGAAAAATATTTTTTGGGCGACGAAACCTTTTTTGTCGCCCAAGTGATACTTAGACGACAAACTTTAATGGTTTCGTCGCCTAAGTGAAGTTTTCTGGTAGTGGCCATTAAGTAAAACAATATTATTTTGTGTAAATATAGACTTTTAAATCTTATCAAACTATATTTATTTTATATTGAATCCGAAATTTGGTTCGTCTCATCTCATCTTATCAAAATATGCTCTATTAAATGTTTATTTTTTAAATTAGACCCGTCCCATCCCATTCCATTCGGGTTTCAAGACAATCGGGATGGACTTTTAAAATACTCAATCCCGTTCCGCTTCGTTTGGAATAGGGATAGGGATGAGAAAAAAAGATCTCGACCTGTCCCGTGCCCACCTCTATATATTTCCATCATTGATAATTGGATAAGAACTAGCCGAGATTGACCATTCAATTCTTAAGTCACCAAGACTGATGGAGAGAACACTATCGCTTTTTTATATTTTTATTAGAGTTTTTTTTATCATGAATGATAACTCACAAATAGATCATTCATCACTTTGATACCTCACTTTTAATTCTTTACCTAAGATCAGTATCTGTCTTTAGTAATACTATTATCTTATTGAAAAATTATTGAAAAAAAATGTCAATTTTAAGGAAAATAAAAAATTAATAGAAAAATAATAGTAAACAAAAACTACATAGAAAACAATAGAAATTGAAAATTTATCCCTTACAATTTGATATTTTTTTCAAAAAATAATTCAATAAGTTAACAGTCCTAATAACGACAGATATTGATCATTAGTAAGAATTTGAATATGAGGTATCAAAGTAATAATATTCAAAAGTGAAGTACTGAAGTGATAAATGGTTTATTTTTTTATGTGAGATACTGTTGGTGATAGTTCATCTTTTTATTACAACAATACCAAGTTTTGGGGCTGACGGGAATTTTGGGTGATAAGCAGGGAGACACACTGCCTTAGCCACTTTGACAAATCTCAAATGATCCGAACACTATTATTTTATTCATTTTAGTACTTTTTTTAAAGGCAATGCATGAGACGTAAATTCTTATTGATATGGGAAGTAGTAACGATTACAACCACGACTACCCACTAGGGGCGCTGAGAGAAAGAAGTTGTAGTCTATTTAACTCCAGCAATAATGTTGCTACACCTAACCAAATAATCAAAACCTAACAATAAGCTCAAAGAAGGTAACCGGTGACGGAGCAGATCCTGGGACGGTAAGTAATACCTATTCCAGGACTAACTATAAGTTCAAAGCAAAACTAAAACCAAACTAAAACTAGTACAAGTCTAAAACCAAAATAAAAAGCTCAAAAATAAATTGAAAATAAAGCTTCGAGCTTCACCTACTTCGAGGAGGAAAGCTCTCCAATCTCCTGCTCCTTATCACCATGCTCAACTTCCATGGCAGCCATGCTGGAACCAACGCCAATAGTAGGCCCTCCGTTGAATACCTTGGATGACCATCTCCAAGAAGTAGTTGAGTCCGCCGGTGTCGGGGTCAAAGCCAGGGTAGCCTCAGTTTCCTTCTCGGCAGCCCTAACCTCCCTAATTTCCATTCCTCCACTGATAGATCCTTTCTTCTTGTGTTACGGGACCTCCACAAATCTCCTTGGGGCCTCCTACTCGTCCTCCTCATCAAGACGCTTCTTGACCTTGTTTTTTTTATCCAACAAGCCTTCCTATTTTCGCCTTCTTTGTCGGCGACTTCAACAACATTCCATTCCTCTCAGGTAGAGCTAGTTCTGGACATGCAAGAAGTAACAACTTGTGCCTTGACATTGTTTTCGACTTCTTCGAGTATAACCTCATCTTGTCCTCACCTTTGTGTTTTGGCGGATCCAAAAGCGGTGACAACGATATGACCACATTCCTTAACACAGAATCCATTGACGCAAAGGATTCCGAAGTAAAGAAAACAAGGATGTGTAGAATGATTTTGTTCGATCCCTTTCACAGAGGTAAGTTTACATCATATATACAATATGGTTGTGCTTAGATCCACCAATCTAGGACTGCATAAGGTATGTAACTAATTACAATGTAATTAAAGAAGTCAACACTCTGATTACGTGGGATTTGAATTCCCTATTTGCAGGTGATCAAATCCTTTCCTTCTATATTCCCCCTCAAGTTGGAGTGGATGTTGATGACACTCAACTTGCTTAATAATATCGAAAATTGATTTGAACCCAGTGGCTTGGTGAAAAAATCAGCAGGTTGTTCATGCATCCGGACGTGAGCTTTTTTTGATCATTCTTCTCTGCAACTATTCCCAGACAACATGGCAATCAATTTCAATATGTTTCGTACGTTCGTGAAACACAGGATTGGAGGCTATATGGAGAGCATCTTGGTTGTCACAGTACAACTTTACTGGCTGTGCATGCTTGACATTTAAGTCTTGGAGTATGTTGTGTAACCATGTTATTTCATAGCAAGTTGTTGCCATGGATCGGTACTCCACCTCTGCACTTGACCTTGAGACAATACCTTGCTTCTTGGTCTTCCAAGAAATCGGTGCACGCCCAAAGAACACGCAGTAACCAATAATGGATCTTCTTGTGTCCTTAAATTGAGCCCAATCGGCATCAAAATATGCACTAAGTTCCAACGAACCTGTAGATGGCAATAATATCCCCTGACCAGATGTGTGCTTGATGTATCACAACACTTTGTGTGCAGCCTCCAAGTGTGGTTGTCGAGGTTTGTCCATAAACTGACTAAGGATGTGCACAACATAAACTAAGTCGGGTCGTGTAATTATGAGATAAATGAGTCGGCCTACAAGTACTGTGACGCATCCTCCAGCAAGATACCATCCCCTTATGTGAGAGTAGTGTTTTGTTCGACTGGGAACCGGTAAGATTTTTCCCCAAGAAAACCAGTATCTTCCAAGATCTCTAGACTTCATCTGACACAAAACGAGACATTTCTTTGACCTTGCTACTTCATATTCTTTAATTTGAATTGGCTTGAGAGGAATTGTTTTGTTGCTGTAATCTCCTGTAAACTGTTGCCTGCCAAGATAACATCATCAACGTAGACAAGCAAGGCTGTGAATTTTCCTTAATGATGTCGAACAAATAATGAATAATCGGACCATGATTGTGTGAAACCAGCTGCTTTGAGGGCGCTAGAAAGCTTGATAAACCACTGTCTTGAGGCTTGCTTTAACCCATACAGTGATTTGTGAAGTTTACAAACCCGTGTCTCCCCCTTTCGTTCGAAACCAGGAGGAAGTCTCATGTAAATGTCTTCATGAAGGTCTTCATTAAGGAAGGCATTGTTGATTTCAAGTTGATGAAGATGCCAGCCTTGGATTGATGCAAGACTAAAGAGCACTGGAGCTATTGTTAGCTTAGCCACAAGTGCAAATGTTTCCATGTAATCAACTCCTTCAATCTGACTGTAGCCTTTGGCGACAAGGCGTGCTTTGTAACGTTCAACACTGCCATTAGGGTTGTATTTTATTTTATAAACCCATTTGCAACCAATGGGATGTTTATGTGCTGGAAGTGGCACCATACTCCACGTTATGTTCTCTTGTAATGCATGTATCTCTTTTTGCATAGCATCTCTCCATTGTTCATTCTTGATTTCCTGAGAAAAGGAAGTAGGCTCTATGTCCATGGTAATGTGAGCCGTGAAAGCTTTATAAGAAGAGGATAGGTTATCATAAGACAAAACATTGGAGAGTAGATGAGCAGTACCTGATGGAAAAACTTCGTCTGAGGAAGTCGTTGGGCCATTACGTGAGGGGAGGGTAGCCTTAATATGAAAATCTTGCAATGCAGTGGGTGT